>OZ025291.1:448413856-449084689 GCA_964019185.1 Maratus speculifer
TATTTATTTATTTATTTAATTTTGTTTTATTTATTTATTTATTATTACCATTATTTCTGGCCTTGTTTTTTCTTTTCTCTTGTTATGGGTTTAACGTATTACAGTAAAAGGTTGGAAAATATTGGAAAAATCGTGGAACTAATCAAAATGATGTAGAAAAACTCAATATGAAATATTTATTCCGTTCCCCATACTTTTAGTTACTTTTTTGCCGCTAGTGTTGCTTTTGATTCTCATTTTTTCTATTTTCTGCAAATTGACGAAAAATTTTAATATTTGATAGTTCTTTATCTTTTTACATTTATTTGCGCCTTTTCTACTATTTGTAACCATGAATTACCATGTGACGTCCGCACCACAAAACTTTAAAAAGTCTTATTTTTACAAAATACGGAATTGGAGGAGAAAAACAATGATTTCACAGCAATATGATGTACTATATATGTTTATATAGCTGTACGATATAGCTGATGTTACTGTAGAAAATATTTTATCAAATTATTTGAGAAAATAACAAACATAACTTAAATTAAAACAACTTTATCCTAAAACGTTTAAAAATATTTTTACTGTTCCTTTCAACTCCTTGTCATTTCATTACCACTTCATTTTGTTTAAAACTTCTATTTATACTTCTGGTAGTAAATAACAGTTTTTATAAATGTATGAAAACCCAATTTTATAAAACAAATTGGTGTGAAATTTTATTGTTCTTATGCTTCATCTTGAATTTAAATATATATAACTTCTCATGAAAAAACTGGACATTAAAAAAGTTGTATTTTCTCAATAGCGTTGTACTTACAAGAAAAAATAGAAAAGTAATTTTTTTAGAGATTTCAGGTCGTTTTTCTTCTTAAAATCTTTTTCGACAGCTTAGAAGAAATCTTTTCAAACCGGAAAGTGATAACAATTTGAGTTTGTCTTTTTTTATAAATTTGAATAACTATTCAAAGACTCAGACTCAAAAGAAGCTTTTTTTAAACATTTTATTTTATAACATATATATTCATTCCAAAAAGAAGTTTTAGTTAAAAAAATTGAAGCTTTTGAAATTTTATAAATGGAAGAAACGTGGCGTAATTCACAGTTTGAAAAATTACTTTTAATCATCTTGAATGACAAAATTATAATTATGGAAATAGAATGAAATTATTGCTAAAAGTATATCTTTCAAGACTATATGTTTTTTATATTTGTTAATTTTTTTTTTTAATTTTTGATACTTTTTCAGGCAATCTTCTTTAAATAAATTCCAAATGTGTTTTATTATACTTTATACAATACGTCTGCAATATTATTCACAGAGAAAATGTAAGTTTATTGTGGTATAAGGTTTTACACATATATTACTTATTTTATTAAAAGATGTATTTCTTTTATGTATAATCTTTAGTGTAATGTATGCTAGTTAAATGATTTATTTCTTATTATAAGATATATGATGAAATTATAATTTTCTAAATATAGAAAAAAGTTAATTTCACTTTTACCCCAAAATCAGAAAGTTTTAGGCAACGGAAATGTCTTCGGCTTGCAAGTTCTTCCAAAAGTAAACTAAATCATTATGCGTATACTGTAAAATCAATTTATCATTTTACATTTGATCATAGGAAATGAATAGGTATCCCCCTAACCGCCGCCTAACAAAAAGGCAAAATTGTAATTTTTTTTTTTTAATCTGCAGTTTTTTTAAATGTTAATAAAAGAGGGATTTTCTATCATGGTGTAATTTTTTTGTTGCTCATAAGCCTCCAATGTATCAATCATAGCTTAATTTCTTAAAACTAATTTATATTTCTAGAATTATATTAATATAAATAAGTAAAGCTTCAACTGCAGTGAAACCTGCAGCATAGTGAACGGATATATCCGGTCGCGGCCGTGGGAAGGTTAAAAAAAAAAGATTTTATTGAAAATCAATTAAACTAAGGCATCATATGCGGGGTCATTCAAATGTACGAAGTCCATTTTGCAAATCTTCGAGATACATGGAGTTAAAGCTTCTCCGTCAAAGTAATTTTTTTTTTTACTAGATTTTACTAACGCCGATAACAGGTATCTATCACAACTGTGTACTTACTCCGAGTACGATTTGAAAATATAGAACTTAAAGCAATTGCGAAAAATAATCATTAGAATTTATATTAAGGGTGGATTTGACTTGCTTCAGTTCTGAAACTTCACATGTTTACTTTCAAATCGACATGTTTTTTGCCTTAGGTCATAAAAATGTAAAGGTTTGAATAATGAAATTGTGAGAAGAAAGCAGTTTATAGAACTATATAAACGGTACGACAGATATCGTAATTATGACTTTTTTTTTACTACAGCGAATTATTGAATTTGAAAACTATTCTTCACGTGCACTTACATCACTAAACCACCAGCCGCTTTAAATTTTAAATTTCGATAATAGCTTATTTCACTTTAAGTGGAAGTGGTCATTTTTCCTTTCAAACGTTTAAATGTAATCATTATCGAGACATTTCGAAACTGCATAATCACATTAAAAAATCTATTTTACTTTTTTAAATAAACAAAATAAAGCCAATTGTGACAGATTGATCTTTAATTTAACAGATAATTCTTTAAAACAGCAATAAAATAACAGGGTTTATTATACCATACGCGAAAATGTTACAAAAGTTGTTAAATAATAGATACTATCTCCTTTTGAAAAAATAACAATATTCTTAGTAAAACTAATTTATGAGGTGCAGTGGTAGACGAAATAGTTCAAAAAGATTTTGAACATGAAATTAGTTTTAAAGATTCGTCATAGTACGAAAGCACCTAATTTTCTAAGTTTCATATGCAATTTCCAACTTGTTCTTTTTGTGAAAATATGAAGGCGTACGTTGTAGACAACCATCTACACATCACAACAGTCATGTTTTGCTTGAAAAGGAAATTATTCGTATGATAAAGTGCCAGTTTAAAAAGTGATACTCTTAGATCTTAGTTTAAAATATACAGCTTTTCGGATACAGTCTATAGTACAGTATAGTATCCGAAATCTCTTGTGTGTTTCTGCAAATTCCATCTGATTTCTATTGTATAGGAAGCAACTGGTATTCAATCTCAGCACAGTATAGCAATTTCATAAAATGGGATATATTTTATTAATTTAATTAAACAGCGCCCCAAATAATGTTTCCCTTTATTCCAGTATGTAATGAATTATTTTTGTGTGGAATTATAAATTAATAACAAATATTCTTTGCATCACAGATTGTATGGAATGTATAATTTAGTATATACATATTGATAGATGCTATAATTTTTATTATGTTCAAAAGAGTATAACATCATTAAAGCGCACTTGAATTTTTTTTTTTCAATTCGGCGTAATGTAACCGAATACTTTTGACTGTTTCTGTAATCAAATTATTCATCCGATTTTCATAAAAAATAAAATGACTCGATAGAATTATGCTACAATTTTATATTTTAAATTTCAAAAATTTGGTTGTGTATTTTTTGCTCTGTTATATGCGGATAGACGACTGAATAAATGTCGGCTATAGGTGCTTCTTATTTACATAATTACAAATGCATCTAAAAAGCGTATGTCCTCCATTTCTGTAAGATATTCCAACTAGTACATATATTTTGTATATGCTGTGTATACATATGTATTAACTTCTGCAGGACTCAATATTAGGTACATTTTCATAATTACCTTAAAGAAGCGAACAACTTAGACATTCATTTTCACCAAGCTGTTCTACCTTAATTAAAAATTGTTTGCTAACAAATAGTATCATTGAAACATTATATACATGCATATGACATGAATTTGTCAGATTAATTATAAATAATAAAAATATTCCATGTTTCTATATAACACTCAATATACTTTATTAAATGAAAATAAAAACATAGCATAAAGTATTCTGCCTAACTAAATATTTATCGATAAATGATATATAATGCAAATTAATTAATAAATCTATCATCTTTATGAAACTAATAACAAAAGATTAAAATACGGAATATTTCACACAGAACTTGAATTTGAATAACTGATTATTTTTAAAGTACTTTTAGCATTTTAATCTCTACAAGGTAAATTAAGATCAAAATGACTCCGTAGAAAGAAATTTCATTAAGATCTTTTGACAAAATTTTTACTGCAGAAAATTTTATACAATATTTTAACTAAATCAGTAATTGAAATATTGCATTAGCATATAATTAGATTATGAAGGAGCAGAAAATACCTGAAGAATTCCATCTTTTAACTAATTTATGCTCATAAATGCAATAGAAATATGTATACCATTAAACATGTCAATTTTTTGCGAATCTAAACTACATTATTTTCGTTTCACGAGTAGAAAATGTTTATATTAAATCTGAATGACCAATAAGATATCATGTTCTTCAAAAATTTTATAAAAGGTAATCTTTGATACAATCTTATTATATTTAATTTAATTAATTATTCTGTTCAAAACAAAAAAAAGGACCGATTTAGAAACATGCATTATCTATCTATACTAATAATATACTAATAAAATCCGTGCGCCTCTGTCTGTCTGTCTGCTTGAAGCCGATTACAGTTCGCAACGCGGACGAGTTGGAAGTCGCGAGAGGTGTCTTTCGATTGGAAAAATTCCGGGGAAGTCATTTCGGGCATTTTCGAAACCGTGGGACCAAAATTAAAAAAGTTATGAATTAAAAACCCCTTGGGAATCGGAACGAAAAATATCTCAATTCCCAAACGGAGCTCCGAAGCAGAACACTGCGCCACCTTGCGGCGAAGGACATGAATTTTTCCCCTTTGGCTAAAAGAAGAAACAGCCGAAAACCGCTTTTTCTACCGGCGCTAATTGTGTTTTTTCCGCATCAATTTTTTTGAGTTGCCGTAGAGTATTTACCGTAGTTTTCGCTAAAATTGAACTTAGAAATAAAACAGGACTATCGAAACTTTTTTTTGCGCGTTTTTTCTTAAACCATCATGCAGATAGTTTTTAAAGTAGAAAAAAACTGATTACATATTCAGAATCTGCGTAAAAATCTGCTTCTGATGAACTAAAAAATACGAAAAAATTTCTTATGGGCGCGTAGTGCCCACCGTGCAAAACCAAATATTTTTAACGGGACTATGGGCGCGAAGCGACCATAGCTCCGATCCAGAATCTTTTTTTTTTTCAAGTGCACGTGGCACACAATAAGAAATCACATATTTTTAACGGGACCATGGCTCTTTAATTTACTTTTTTTTGTGCTTGAGGATTCGAACACCAAGACTTGCTTATTAAATGATTTTTTTTGCTTATTATATATTGCTTAATATCGAGGTTCGTTTGGAAAAAGTGGCCCAGCTAGCGGGCGTAGCTCGCTAGTATTTTAAAATAATTCCCGTGTTTAATTGTTTCGTGAATAACTTATTGATTTAAGAAAATTAAACTTGAAAAAGGTTAATTATCGTAACTATACTTTAATGTTTGTACAGTTTTTAAACTTTGCAGCAATTTGTACGGTATTTAGTTAACTTGTTATTTTTATTTTCATGTTTATGTGAGCCATTTGTATCTATTTATCTATCTGCTTGTTTATCGCTTTATATATGTATTTAAATATACTTTTTGAAGATTAACGTAATAATTTATTAAGCATATGATACATTAGCAATTTAATAAATATCTATAATAATAAAGAGACAAGTATGTGTGTGTGTCAGCGCTGTTCTGAAGAGACCGCTGCATGTAGAGCTATAAAATTTGGAGGGAAGGTACCTCTTACATGTAGTTTTGCACTTCGAAGCCAGATTTTTGATTTTTTGATTTAATTTTTTAGGCGATTTTTCCATATTAGTGAAAGGAATACGGTTTCATTATTTTCACTCAATATAGTAATTTTTCTTCTCTTCTCAATAAAGTTTATTCAGAATTCGTGCGGTGATTTTTGAATTTTTAGCTAAATTTTCTAATGCGATTTTTAGTGTTTTTTCTCATTTTGCGGCTATTTTTTGACAATGATAAAAACAAAATTGATTCAAACTTTCAGCCGAATGAACTAAATTTGTCTGCTATGATTTTTTTTAATTTCAGCGATTTTCAATGCGATTTTCGATGTGATTTTTAGCGATTTGTTTTTATTTTTTATGCGTTTAGTATCTTTTTTTTTTGTCATTTTAAACAAAATTATAAGCTTTTGTATGCATCATGATCTTATCTATTCTTCAATTGCATGTAAGAAAAGCAAAAAGCAAAAAACATAAAATTAACGAATGAGCAATAAAATTATTAATTAGGATATTCACAGTAATCTATAATAATAAAGAGACAAGTATGTGTGTGTGTCAGCGCTGTTCGGAGGAGACCGCTGCATGTATAGTTACAAAATTTGGAGGGAAGGTATCTCTATACATGTAGTTTTGCACCTCGAAGCCCGATTTTTTGATTAGAATTTTTTAATTTAAGTTTTTAGGCGTTTTTAGCGCTCTTTTTATGTTTCGAGGCGATTTTTCCATATTAGTCAAGAAATACGGTTTCATTCTTTTCATTCAATATAGTAATTTTTTGCTCTTTTCAGTAAAGTTTATTCGAAATTCGTGCGGCGATTTTTGGAACTATAAACGAATTTTTTATTGCGATTTTTAGTGTTTCTACACATTTTGAGGCTTTTTTTGAGAATCATAAAAATGAAATTGTTTCAAAGCCTAGTTAACTAAATTTTCTCTGGTATGATTTTTTAATTTCAGGGATTTTTTTCATTGCGATTTTCAGTACGATTTTTGATGTGGTTTTTAACGAATTTTGTGCTTTTATCATCGTTTTTTTGTCATTTTTGTCAATATTACAGATTTTTGTACGCATCATGGTCTTATCTATTTTTAAATAGCATTTAAAAAAGCAAAAACCATAAAACTACTGAATTAGCAGTAAAGAAATTATTTTGAATATCCACAGTAACCTACACTAATAAAATAAGTAAACGCACTGTCCGTGTGCATGTATGTTTTTGTGCGATGGATAGCAAAATCTATGGCACTTACGAGGCTCAAAACTTTCTTGAAACTACCCCCAAAATCTCTACTGATTTATCTGACATTGAAATTTTCTAAATTCTAATTATTACTTGAGTGGTTCCTCTCCCGTTTCCTATTGCAGTCCTTTTGAACATTTTTATCGCTAAATATTACTTGTTCATTTTTTAAACCAATTTTTCAAACAGTCATTGGCCGTTTTTTTTCAGACAACGTAATTTCACATATTTCGAGTTAGAGATAAAATCACAAATTTCATGTTTCTTTAATATTATTATCTCGGAACCGTGCAACGCCGGGTGAGTCAGCTAGTTTCGAATAAAGAAAAATCAATTTACTTTTATCCAATAATAGCTTTTAATGTAATCTACTATTTATCACTTAAATACTCAAATAGAACGAAATCACATTAAGTCAAAATATATAACATATTTCACCATCTTGTTAAAAAACATTTGAACAACATAAAAAAAAAATCCTAAACTAATTGTAAAAAAATAATTTTATTAACATTTATTCAAAAAATCACGAGATAACATGAACAAAAGTAATATAATAAATAACTTTTATTTCAGCTATGTTCAGTAAATATTATAGAAAAACATTTTTTTTTCATTACTGCTTTTAAAATGAAGTAACATATTCATGAAGCTAAAAGAAATTGTAGGTTAAGGTAATTACATTCTGTGATTTGTCACGAAGCGAATAACTACGATTTAAATCAAAGCTCCCTTCTTATGTGCTAATCAAAAACACTTCAGTACCTATCATTTGTAATTTGTTAAATATTTATGCATGTTTTCCTAACTAAAATTATTCCACCATTTAGAAGTATTTAAAATTTTGTTAAACATTTATTATTTATTTAAAACTAATCAATTAAAATTAAAATTAGCGAGGTAATTAAGAAAAATTAACAGGCGGATTTGGAGTACTATCGGTAGGCATTATTGTAAAAATGGTACATTCAAAAGGGCTTATTAATGTTGAATAGCATTGAATAAAACAAGTTTTGCCAGGGAAACTACTGTTTCTATTTCATTCTTTAGGCTTAGCGAGATTCTTTTTTTAAAGGCAGATCCCTGATTATAAGTATGCCTCTCTCATGTGCTCTCTCTGGCGATTTTTTAAGTTACTTCAATGTATCTGAAAAACCAATTCACGGATTTTACTGAAATTGTATATCGATTTATATTTAGATAAAAAAAAATGGTGCTGATTAAGTTTTGATAATTCTCAAAACAGCAAAGTTTGACAATTCTCAAAATATAAACTATAATTAATATTCATAAAAGTCATTATTATTACAAGATTGGTCCTACTTTCTTATATAAGAAATTTTTAAATAGCATTTGTATGTTGTGACCGCTTTCTATTTCTAATGTATATGCACTATGACATTTTTAAATAAAATTTTACGTATAAAGATTTAAGAAAAAACTTAAAATATCTTTTTCTTGATTTTTATCTAACACTTCATTTAAATCATTTTTTCTCCTTTTTTATAATATATTTCACGTAGGTTTTTTTTTTTTTTTTTTTGATTTTTTATACATATTATCTGCTTTTTTGTTTAATTTTTCATTGATTAAATTTAATCAAAATGTATGCGAAGATATATATTTTTTAAACAGGTACAAAATTATCCTTCCATTATACAGTCCATTATACAGTCCTTATAATTAGAAGGGGAAAAATGGAATGCTGGAGGGAGATAATTAAAATACATCTAATAATTCTTTGTGTGATAAAAAAAAAGATTAAGCTGAATTTTGGAATATTAAATTAATTGGTAATTATGAAAAACATTTTTTCTCCTTAAATTTTCCAGATTCAATTCATAAATTATAGCAGTAAATTTAGTGTATTTTTAATTGTCGGGTGTAGCGATGAACGATAACAAGTTTGACCAATTAAATTTGTAACTCTTTCACTACTAACTAACTATCGTACCAGGTATTAAAAAACTACATAATTTATTTTTTTGAAAATTTTTCATTTGATTACATTAATTTTTAAAAAGAAATTTCTAATATATATGAACACAGAATACTAATCAACAGTAAATCGATTATATGTACTCACTCTAATAAAGAATAAAAAATCTATACATGTAATTTAAATTATTAATACGACTCGAATAAAAACATCATGCTTAAAGATCAGAAAATTCTTTATTCAATTTGAGAGTCTGTAGTAAAAATATCTTTATCTGTTTTTCAAAATCACGAACCTATAGGAAGTACTTTTTACCACTACTATAAAATTAATATAAAAAATATTTTAAATACAATAGTGTAGTTAAATTTATTTCAATTTATTGTAAAACATTTCGTTTTAAAGTATTCCTACAGAAAAAAACTTATTTCAGTTTGTACGCACTCACTGTAAAAAAAAAAAAAAAAAAAAATATATATATATATATATATATATATATATATATAAAGTTATTAAATTATCTCTAGGAAACTGGGATTCCAAGAATTTTTCATGTAACGGTAACAACAAATATTCATGTAAAAGAACAGGTTACAGGTTTTTACTGTTACCATTATATGAAAAGTTCTTGGAATCTCAGTTTCCTAAAAAAATTTTAGTAAATTTACAGAGTTTTTTTTTTTTCTTTTTTTTCTTTTTTTTTTTTTTTTACAGTGTACATTTCAACGAGTGACACTTAAAGAAAATGTATGCTTTATTTTTTAATAAAAATAACTTCATGTATATTATTTTTATTATTTTTATTTTTATTATAATTATTTTTGTTGTTGTTGCTATTGTTGTTCCTGCTGCTGTTCTTAATTTTTTTCTTTTATCAGTGTATTTGCTACATTTTGTTAAAAAACAAACGATATAGTAGCTGTGTCTGCAATCAAGCACATGGAATCTGCAATGTTTATAACATTAACAAGTGATTTCAAATAGTTAAAAAAAGACATTTTTAGTGTAAGTTAGTTTTTTTTAAATTTCTTAAATAAAAACATGCTCTGCATTATCGATGGTGTCTAATCGCTGTTAATGATGAATTATTAGCTTTTACACTGTACAAAAAAATAAAAATAATTTTAAAAAAGTGTAAAAATAATGATTTTTTTACAAAGAAACTGGGACTCCTTGAACTATTTATGTAACTGTACACTGTAAAAAAAAGGGGTCGATCTACTAAAAAAACTTTAGTGATCCTTGTAATTACTAAAAAATTTTTAGTAATCTTAGTCGGTTACAAAAAAATCTGTAAGAATTACTAGAAAAAAGTTAGCAACGAATAGAGTTAATAGTTTTATATTTTTAATAGCTCTTACTAAAACTGAGTTGGTGTGGCCTTGATAGCATAGTGGTTATAGTAACGGACTTCTTTTGTTCAGTTTACAAAAGAAATGCTTGTTTCACTTGCAAAAAAAAAAGTTTGTAATGGTTACTAAGAAATTCTGTGGAATACAAATTTACTAAGAAATTTTTAGTAACCTCTTGAATTTTTTTTTACAGTGTAACAACAAAAAGTTACATTATCGAATGCGTTAGATGAATCTTTGCTATTAACGATACATGAAAATAATCAGGAATCCCAGTTTACTAGAAAAACTTAACAACTTTAAAGCTTCTTTTTTACAGTGTAAAAATCGCACATTTTATTTTTTTGCATCTTTGAATGGATAAAAATTGTACTATCAATTGCAACATATTTTTTTCAAGACTTTATTCTAACTTACAGACATGTATTCATTTTTTTTTTTTTCAAAAAAAATCGCAAATATGGTATTTTAATACCATCTTTATCGTCTGTCCACATCTGTATACTTTCAGTTTATAACCTTCCCCTATTTTTCATTGGCCTTTACAAGGAAAAAGTATTGAATTCGTAAAAAAATGCTAATTCCGGTTTCCGACGGACTTCCAAAATTAAAATTCAGCGATACCAGAATACATGCTTTTTATAAAATGTATGTCTAAGAGTCTGTGACTTTGTCTGTCTGTATGTCACATAAATTTTTTTGTAAGGCATTTTTTAATGAACCTGTAAATGATGCATAAAAAATTAAGCATTTTAATTAACACCTTAAAGAAAATAGTATCTATCTTATCAGCATCAATTTATGTATTGAAATGCAATCGAATTATTTAAAATATGTGATACACAATAATAATAATAATAAAATATTTCAGGTTCTCATTTAAAAAGTATTTAAATTTGTATTCATTGAAGTCATAAAGCAAATCACCTTCACACGTCTTACAAACCGAATTAACATTAAAAGCTTTATGCGTTTTACCGCCTTCACTTAGCTATTACACCATTTATTAAAACTAGTTTTAAAAGATTACTTTAACTCGTGCAAGCAAAGTTTAGGGATATTGAAGGAAATTTTATCTTTATAAACTTAATTTCATCTCATTATAATTTCGATGGATTCTTTCTGAAGCGCCATCAACATCAGTTTTGAATGGAATTAATAAGTTGTAATTATTGAACAGCATTATCCTGATGAAGATCACAGATAAAGATCGAAACTCTGATTATTTTAACTTTAATGTTTGTTACACGTGTTAAACACAAAATAATACTTTCGAATATGCATGAATTTAACAGATTTAGGACTTTTACCGCCTTATCATTGCTATTAAACTATTTATTTGTATGAGAATGTTATTTTATGCATTTGTATAAAATTGCGCATAATGGCGCAATTCGTCATCATTTAAAATTTCTCAGAATAAGCTGAGATTGCCATCATAATCAGGCTGCGTAATTTAGAACTGATAGTCCAGCTCATATTAACAAGATTTCACAACCTGCCGAGTGTGTCGAATTTGCAGAAGCGTGTAAACATAAATGCTCCACGTCCATTCCAATAAACGATGAAAGATACACAATTAAGATAAAACGCTTCAAATGGAGTTAACGCATCCATGCGAGGCGGTGGTTGACGCCATTAATGTTTCCGCTTTTAATGCGTTCGTCTGTCTACTTCGAGGTACGGTAGACAACCTCCGTTGAGACACCCCAGATTCTAAAAGCACGCTCATTCCATTGGATTTAAAAAATGAAATATAAATTATAAGAAGATGGGCGTTCTCTCAGTAAATAGGTTTCCATTAATTTTCCTTTGATTGGAGATATTTAACGTCAAATCAGCCGCTGTTTAGATACAATGTTAAAAATATTTAAAAATTTTAAAAATAAGCTAATGTAAAATGAATTAGATAAACAGATTCTTTGTCGCTTGATATTGTTTAACAACATTATAAGGAAATTATTATCTTTTGAGATATTTGAACAGTATCGTTTGAAATCTGACATAATTTTTGATAAAATATTCTTTCACTTTTTAATACTTACGTGAAAATTGTATTATTGTTTGAAAAAAAAAAAATACTTTTTGCGTTGTCTTAGAATTCACAACAGCAGTTGAAAAGATTATCTCATAATGTGAAATACATGTCCCCCAAAATTATATATTTTAATTTAAACTGTTTTTCATTGTTTTCTTTTTGTTATTTCATATACAGTCGATTCTCGTTAATACGAAATCAGAGAACTCGAATCTTCGCTTAATTCGTAATAAACATAAGTCCCAAAATTTCCAATAGCAGAAAAACGTTTAAAATTTTCATTTATTCGAACTCATTTTCCTTTGACTTCGTTTAATTCGAACTAATAACATTTCGATTTTTCATTTTTCCTTAGTTTCTCTCTAATTTCAGATCCTTAAAATAACTTACTTACATTCATTTTGTCAGACTTGTTCTGGACAAATACACATATAGTCCTATGCATTGGTTATCCGCTTTTTTAATGCCCCGTCCGACCGTGCACGAAACCTCCAAAACCACAAACGGAAATACTAATAATATATATTCTACATAAAAAATATGAGAATTTATATCATAAAACATTTTGCTTCTAAGACGTTGTATAATAACAAAAACATTTAAAATATATTAAAACATTTTTATTTACATGTTTCAACTCAAAAAAGATGACTCTATTAATTTTTGAGTTGAAACATGTAAATAAAAATGTTTTAATATATTTTAAATGTTTTTGTTATTATACAACGTCTTAGAAGCAAAATGTTTTATGATATAAATTCTCATATTTTTATGTAGAATATATATTATTAGTATTACGAGTTAGTGGACGTAATCAAGACTTATTTAGTGTTATTTTTCACATTCACAAACGAAAAGTTTGTGCTTGTTCCTAATACCTTCATTATTTTATGTATTTATCTTTTAATTTAGAATTAAGACATATTCTAATGATAACAGCCGAAATGCAATAAAAAATAGTATAATATGAATTCCTTTGTAATAATACTACTTTAAACATGTTTTTCTCGCATACTTCCCATAATTCGAACTCTGGATAATTCGAACATTTTTTGTGGTCCCGACGAGTTGGAATTAACGAGATCCGACTGTATTACGTAATTTCTCCTATATATTTTGTTTTTATTGCATATTACTAAATTTATTAGCTTGAAGTGTTGTTTCTTGTTGTAATATTCACGAGAAAAAAATTTTTGTTGCTGAAAAGAAAATGTTTAAATGTGCCTTTGTAGCAATGAAAACAATAGTTTTTTTTAAAAAAATATATAGAAATATAAAAACATAAAACATGAAGAAATTTAAGTGCAAAAATTAAATCTACCAAGGTTGGTTGGTATACAGCTTTACATACAAATAATAATTTTGTAGATTTTCAGTTGATATGTCATGCACCCAACAGATTGACCATAAATAATAAATTTACGTGTTCAAAAATAGGTGCTGAGCTTCATTATAATTTTTATTTTCTTTTATTAAATGAAAATAAAACCGTAGCATTACGTTATTAGACAAGTCATGATAACAAACACGAAACAGAATTAATTAAGGAAAAAATTAAGAAACATATATAAAAAATCAAATAACAAAATATTTAATATAATGATAGTGTTTGATTAGAAAATCATATTTATGTTACCAATTTTTACCATTTTTATATTTACTAGGAGATTTAACATGTAAAATTATACGTGAAAAGAAATCTCATTAAGGATACTTAAGGATACTTAATGAAATTTCTTGCTGTAGGAAATAGAATTTAATATTTACAAGAATCCAATAATTACAATATTACATTAGCATATAATTAGATTATGGAGGTACAGAAAGTATTTTAAAGATTTGGGTCTTTCCACGTCAAATGAGTAAATTAAAAAAAAACACGGGTTTTATTCATATTCAAATAGAGCTCTGCAAAATATCTTGACAAAAAATAAATTATTTTAGCAGTTTTGGACTTTTAAAAAACTTGTGATGTAGAACGGCATGTGTGCAATCGTCCAATGTTGCAAGTTTAAAGCTCCGTATATTGAAAAATATTTAACATAAATGAATTTGGCTTGCAATTTTATAACCTCTGAATAATTATCTTTTTATTTATTTAGCAATAGCAATCTGGTAACAACGTAATTAATTTTAAATGGGTTATTAAAATTGAAAATTTGTGAATTTTGAGAAAATTCGAAACATTAAAAAAAAATTTTAAAATGATAAAATAAGTTAGAAATTGGTGCATGATACAGTATTATATATGAAGATTGAATTCCCCAAGTTTGATAATTATCATTTAATTCCTTCATCTTCAAAAAAACTTAGAAACTTTTTAAAAAAATACAAAATCGTATTTTTTCCTCTTATTTATGCTCAAATAATGAATAAAGGACAGGTCCGTCATTAACAATATTGTACAGACATAAAGATTAATAAGTCCATAATTTGCTAGAAAAATTTTAATAGTGCCTTTTGATTCCTAACATTGAAAAAAAAAGATTTCAAAAAGGTATTTTTGTTACATTTCACGCAAGTTTTCCTTTGAATTAGCGCGCTTTTTTAAAAATATTGTAAGATTTCAATTTAAAAATAGTGCTGCCATCTATTGGATTTTAAAAATACTACATAATTAACTCTTCAATTCTCATCGCTTTTAATAAAAATCTGAAAGAAAAAAGAAAAAAGAAAAGAAAAGAAGAAAAGGCGAGAAGTAGCATTTGAATATTTAAAATAGACACTTTTATCTCTAATATCAAGTAATTTGAAATGATATAAGAGATTTCCTTCATGAATAAAAGAGCAATAGAAATATTGCCTTTTCCCGTCCTTTTTTTCCTTATTTATTTTTTTTCCCATTAAGGAATAAAAAAGGCATATATGAAACTTCTTGTATTCAAAATATATACTTTTATCTAAAATGTCAAATAGTTTTGAAGTCATAATGCCTGTCCTAAATTTTTTATGATCAAAAGAAATATTGAATTTTCTTTTTAAAAAATTTCCTTTTCTATATTTTTTTCTCAGTAAGGAATAAAAATTCAAATCCTAAATTACGCCAATCTCTTACTTAGTATCCATTCTTATCTGAAAATAATTTATGGTATAGTTTTTTCATTCCTAACGTGAATAATACAGATTGAAATTTAATGCATGTAAACAAGAACTCGATTTTGTATCAACTTTTAAAGTGAATTTACATACTTAAACAATCTGTCCTGTAATCTCTTATTTTGCATTTCTTCATAAATAAACATGTTGTACTCATATGCCAATTTTCATTTAAATCTGTGTCATGGCAGCCACAGCTAATTTCCTCATTTTGCCTGGAATGACCCATTTCTAATTAATTTTACATTTCAAAATATAATAGAAGTATATATTACCTTAATGCAAGCCAATTTTTTTATTGAAAGACAGATACATTAATTGTATATAACATTTAAAAATATATTACGATAAAACTATAGTTACAATCATAGCAAACGCGGTAGCGTTTGGTATAATATGTTTAAGAAATAGAAAATGCGAACGTCTTTTTGAAATTTCTGGCGAACCAGTTGACGTACGACAGTGATTTTGTTTTCAAGAGATAGAACTCGACGAGACAAATACAATGATAGCATTCAAAAAAATATCGCAGTTTACTGTAGTTTTTTATTTAACTTTTAACGAAAAAATGAAGACGAAAAATTCAACAAGCAATATCTAACGTTATTATGGATGGATTAACTTCATTTTTGGTTTATTTTTATCGTCTTGATAAAACTTAGAACAGTTTTTTTTTCATCTTTGTATGTTTGACGGTTTCTGAGAAAATCGAATTTATGTCTTAAACCCCCAGTTTAATATTGTCTTTTACTGTTGCGATTGTAGTTTTTTTTAGTCATTGCCACCAAATTTAATTTAAAAATTGTCATGTGTGTATCATAATTCATTCAAATTAAACAAATCACGTGAAAAACATGGTTATTTGTTTTTATTGCGAAGCTTTTAGTTTTAGTTCTTTAAATAATAAAATTGTGAACGCAGTGTTATTTTTTTTTGTCCGAATTCATGGTTAATTTTTCAAATAACATGCATTTTATATGACATGGGTTCATTTTCTCAAGTGCCCTAACATTTTGAATTTTAATAGTAGAAAAAATGGGGAAAAAAACAAGTATATCGGAAAAAAGTATCTGGGAAAACCAAAATTTCTTTTCAGGAACTAAATGTAAGATTTTTTAATTATGATTATATAACATCCTAATTTACGTAAGGAAAAAATAAAGAGTAAAACAAAAACTTCACATTCTGTCCATATCTTAAATAGCATTCAATTGATTTTAAATAGAGATGTGATGTCAATAACGCATTAGGGTACCTAATTGGCACGAAAATTTCTTCTGATATGATAACCGGGCTAATGTTTATTAAAAATATATATATACTAGCAGCCTTCGCCCGCTACGCTGGTCTTTTTTTTTTTTTTTTTTTTTTTTTTTTTTTTTTTTTTTTTTTTTTAAGAGACTTTGAATAAACGAAATTTTTATATCATAGTAATTTTTATATCATAGTAATTTTTAGTTTTATATCGTACTTTAGACTGTCTGTCATCGGTGAAAAATCAGTCATCTAAACGGAAAGTTCAATGTTAGTCACCAATGAATGACGTAGCGATCAACATGTTAACAATTTTAATCACATAAAAATTCATTCAGCGGAACTTTTAAAATAAAGCCAAACTTTTGTAATTGGGTTCTTCTGATAAAAAACATTTCCTAAGTATTCAATTAAACAACGTAGAATGCTATATTTCATTTTTTACAAAATTTCTGAAAAATTATCCAACTAACGATGTAAAATCCATTAAATCTATCTTGTAGAACTTAAGTTATAAGCGGCCGCAATGAAATTTCACTATGCGTTTTATATATATTGAGATAATTAAATATAGCTTACATAATCATGTTAACCTGACTATAGAACTCTCTTTTAAAATTATAGGTTCGGGAGATTTTTTTGTGCTGTGATTAATACGAAATCCAGACTTTCTTTTATATATATAGATAAGGATTGAAAATTTCAGGTTTTTGCGCCGAAGACACCGGCAAATCAGGAAAATGTGAAGTATCTCGCGAACTACTGAACTTAAAAGAATTTGCTTGGTACCATTCGATTCAGCATGAAAAAATACACTAAAATATGTTATCAGTTGAAAAATAACTACAAAAGCCGATTTTTAAGGAATTTTTTAAAAGTTTGTTCCTTTTTTTAACCCCCTTAGGGGTGGAATTTTCGAAAATCCTTTCTTAGCGGCACTCGATGTTATCAGAAGTATTTTTACCCCAATTTTCAAGATTTTAGGTTCGGCAGATTTTTTTGTGATGTGATTAATACGAAATCCAGACTTTCTTTTATATATATAGATTTACCTTTATTTAATTTTGTTAAATTTTATAAATCATTTCATTCTGTAGTTATTAATTAAACTTTTCAATACTACATGATTATCTCGCCGACCAATTTCGCCAAATTGTACAAATCATCAATTTATTCACCATGTAATTCATATTGGCATAATTTTTATTTTAAATAACGAAAGAAGGAATAAATTAGTAAAACATCAATAAAAGTACAAATAAAAAGTTGAATTCAAAATCACATTATGGCATAACAAACATGGGTAACCTATTTAATGTAAACTGAATGTAACATTTATGATAATCCGTTATTGATATTTAATTTTATAATTTGGCGATGATTTTTTAGTCGAAGGGATAATCAGTTATCACCGGTTTTTATTCATTATTATTTTCTTTTGAAAATGATGGAAAATAGTTAATAGAGGTACTACTTGGTTATTCCGTCGACCAAAAAACTATCGCCAATCCATAATATTACATGCCAATAATGGATGATCGTGAATGTCGCATCCAATGACATTAAATACGATGCACGTGTTTAAAACGCCATTAAGGGATTTGGTATTTCTAGGTTATCCCGTCCACCAATTTCGCCAAATTATACAAATCGCCAAACTAATAGCCAAATTATACATGTTGACATAATTTTTATTTTAAATAAAGAAAAAACAAATAATCAGTAGAATATTAATAAAAATATTAATAAAAAATCGAAATAAAAACCATTTAATGACATTTTAAACACGTGAATCGCATTTAATGTCATTGAATGTGACATTCACGATCATCCATTATTGGCATTTAATCTTATAGTTTGGCGATAATTTTTTGGTCGACGGGATAACCTAGAAGTACCAGGGATTTTTATTTCGACTTTTTATTTGTATTTTTTCTTAAGATTCCGCAAATTATTTTTTTATGTTATTTAAAATGAAAATTATGTCTATATGTATAATTTCGCTATGAGTTTGGCAATTTGTATAGTTTGGCGAAATTGGTCGACGGGATAACTAAGTAGTACCTTAATATATATGTATGTAATTGAAGTTTGAAAACTAAGCTTTTGCAAAATTGGCGTCAGAAGAATATCGCACATTGTCGTGCATATATGGCATCTGTGCCAAGAAAGCATCAAATGAAAAAACACATGGTGATGCAAAAAACCTTTGTGATGGTGTGGAGTGAATGTAAAATTTACGATCAGCAATTATTGGCATTTAAAAGTATTTTTGCTTGAGATATTGTCGAAAAAGCATTGCAAAGATATACTTTCCCTCTCCCTTCCATTTCCAAATGTACTAAATTTAAAATTATGGAAAAAAATCCGAGTTTACTTAAAACCGTGCATAAAAATTATAGTAATTATCCTCATTTTTCTAATAGAAATTCTCAATTTTCCGTTATTGACAAACTCTACTTTAAAATCGCAAATTTAATAGGATAAATCGCCAAGTTGCATGATGATCATCGCCAATGAATATATAAATAATGCCATATTTGCAAACTTATCGGTCAAAAAACAGCGGAACCTTGGTTTACGGCCGTCTCTGTTTTTGACAAGTTCGGTTTATGACCAACTTCAGTGATCAAAATTTTACTCTTTCGGCATAGGATAATTCGATTCGCGACCAAAGTTTTCGAATAGTTCAGTTGGCAACCCTCACATAACTCTTGTTATAAGTCAAGTTTGGAGTAAAATGCGCGTATCAGAGTGCTTTGTGACCTTCAGTACAGTAAAAAAGTTAACTTATTGTTTTAATTTTAATCAGTTTTGCGAAAATTTTAGCCTTTATTATGACTTCTAAGAATGAAAAAGCGTTTAGTGATAGCAGTAGTAAGAAGCTTAAGCGAATTACTGATCAATTATGAAAAGAAGTAGTGACAAAACTTAAGAACGATGATAGTGTAATCAAAATAGCTAAACAATACGGTGTAGATGAACCGTCGATTACTCCGATTATAAAGAACTAGCCGGATGTGGCAACCCCAAAACTATTTTCTATCTCATGCATTTAATGCGTCAAAATTCATTATTACAGTGCCAAAATCAAATGACAATCATATGCTCACCGTGAGAATTCTAAAAGGAAAAAATTCCGAACATTAGTTTTTGAAATAGGACTGTTGCGGATATCGGGAAAAATACAGCATATATGCGACGCTTGTTGGGAGATTTACCCAAAACACGCAATGAGTAATAATATAAATCAAAGTGTGTCTAAATCTCAAGTTTGGTGAAAATTTGTGCATTAATTCCTGCGATAGAGATATTGTGGTAATCGGAACAATTCAGCATAGCAGCGCCATGTGTTGGGTTATTGAAACCAAAACGTAAACAAAGCCAATTCATATAAAGATTAACTGAATTTGAAGTTTGATGAAAATCTGTGTGTTAATTCTCGAGATAGAGCTATTGCGAAAATAATGAAAAATGCAACACGGTTAAGCCACCTGTTGAACGATTTAAATCAAAATGTAAACAGCATCAATTTATATCAGGGATTACCTGAATATAATTTTTTTTAATCCCATGCATTAGTTCTTGAGATAGAGCGCCCAAAAAATTTATATCACATACAGAAAGTCAGATACAAAAATGGATTATGATCGTGAACTGTGGTTCCACTGTATATTATATAAAAATTTAATTACAGCTGGTGATTTCAATGTCAATTTTACAAATAATACTAGAAAGGAATTTTCAGTAATATTTTCATCCTTGGTTTGACGTAAATCTAATAAGGCTGTATTTCGAGCGACTTTCTCCAAGGAAGATAATTTAACGAAAAAATTTTCTTAAAATGTCCTAGAATATCATTCAATAATTGGAATAAGCTATTCGAATAGATATCAGGAAGGATAAATAAAAATATTTTACTTATTTTTTTTATTATTATTTATTTAAATGGGAAAATTCGTTTTAATGTGCATTGACTATAAAATTATGTTTAGCGACCTTTGGGTGCCATGATCACAAAAATCGCGCTAATGCCAGAAATATTTGATATTTATAACATCTGATTTTTAACCTCTTCGCTACTGGCGATTATTACAGTATTTTTAATTATTACTGAATTATTTCTTCTCTCGTTCGACTTCAGAGCGAGATTTTTGTTTTATTTTCATTAGCTCGAATCTTAGAATTCGAAACATATTATTCTTATATCGAAATTTCATTTATATTTGAGTATCATTAATAAAATGGGACAAAACTGATGTACCCATTTGAGTACTCAGGGACTGAAGAGGTTAAAACAAGTAGATAATAATGCCATGAATCCTATGCGAAAAGAATAAAAATTTCTATTCGCATTATTTTTCTACAAAATATGTATTATCTAAAATTAATTGAATCTGCCAATTTCTGTACGAATAAATTAAAATTAATTTCGTTTTTTCACGTTTTTTGTTCCTTGATTAAATAGTTCAATATTGAGCGAAATAAGAAAACGTACTGGGAATATTTAAAAGCACCTGAGGTTTTCTTATATTCAATATATATTTATCAAAAAATTTAAATGACTAGTATTAAAAAATGCTCTGACGAGCACCAAAAAAGGTTAATATGTTTTAAAGTATGAAAAAGTGTTTGACAAGAGCTTCTAATTGAGAATGAGAAAGGACAAGGGGTCCCTTCTTGGCTGCAATTCACTGTCAATGCCAAATTTGAAAAAATCATATTTGCGCTTTTTCCATATAAAAGAAATCAGTCACTGTTACAATAAAATTGTGTAGTGTAAAGGCATAATTAGAAAAGACACCGCGTGATTAAACATGAATGTAAAGCAAAATAGGGCCAAAAACCATAGTTCCCGCAGCCAGTGTTGAATTCAGACACTTTTCTCCGGGAGGGTCTACTGTGGCTTCGGGGGGGGAGGGGGGGAACACAATAAAGTTCTAAGGAGATTGTACTTTTTTTTACCATTAAAAACACAAAATCTCAAATTTTAATGGGGGGGGAGCATTTGATACCTCCGGGAGGGAATGTCCCCCCGGCCCACATCCTGCATTCAACAGTGCCTGCAGCGTATCACATTCACGCAGTCCCACCATAAACTGTCGCAATGTAAAACAGCACAGAAAACTAATTTGTAGTGCAGTTGTAATGCAGAGTCAACCATGCAGTTAACATGTAAAGCACGATTGAAAGTTTTACTAAAAAGTAAAGATAGAAAGTTTAACGCAAATTTCTTTTATATGGAAAAAGCGCAAATATGATTTTTTCAAATTTGGCATTGACAGTGAATTGCAGCCAAGAAGGGACCCCTTGTCCTTTCTCATTCTCAATTAGAAGCTCTTGTCAAACACTTTTTCATACTTTAAGACATATTAACCTTTTTTGATGCTCGTCAGAGCATTTTTTAATACTAGTATGATATTATCTATTTATATATTTTTATAAATCTATAGATAAAATCTTGTTATTTAATTTACTGTAATTTAATTATTTATTATGTTCAAAGCGATATAGATGGACGCATATTATTTTTAATAAGAATAGAGTTTTTAGGTGCTTTCGTAATTATATAAATGTGTAGCACGTAAAATTGTTGTTCAGTCCGTCCATCTGTCCGCATATAATAGAGCAGAAAGTACCCAACAGAATCATTTGAAATTTAAAATACATAATTGTTGGGTATTTTTTTCGAGTCGTTTCAAATTATATGAAATTCGGATGCTTAGTTTATTTACGGGGACATTCCAAACATCGCATTACAATATGGTCAATGGAAGTGTCTTTTAACTGTGTTATACTCTTACGAACATAAAGAAATTGATATGAATATATGAAGTATATACTAAAAGATACATTCTGCCCAATCTGTGGTGCAAAGACAAATTGTTATTAATTTACAGGGCCACACAAATAGTCCATTACATAATAGTATACAAAGAAGCACACGTTTCAGTATTATTAAGCAATTATACATGTTATGAATTTCAAATATGTTGTTCAGGTTTACTAAAAGTTAATTCATGTATAACAGAAAGTTGATAGCATTTACAGTGTCACACAAATGATTTCGGCCACTTTATTGTATCGAAAATACTGTTTACCATTACACCATGATTTAATACTTTTTTGAATTTTGTTATAGAAAAAACTCATCTCATTTGCTATGCTTGATGTGAAATTTTCAACATGTTTAGGAGGTTTTTTTCTTGTTCAGTTTTATTGATATAATAAAAATATACTTTGAAAAAAAAATCAATTATTGTTATGCCAATGTTTATAATTTGAAAATCCAAAACCCTCGTGTAACCCTTCACCATAGAAATTTTTAGATATTAGAACTTATATACTGAAATTTAACACGAAGAAAAGTATATGTAAGAATATCATTTTATCCAAAAATAACCAAATAAAAAAAAATTACCCAATGTAACACAATAACGCATGAAATAACCCAATCTTGCGCAAAAAGAAAGTTTTTTCAAAGTTATGAATAAATTTTTAAAGATTGGGAGACATTTAAATGTAAACAATATGTATTCTTATTCTTATTGAAACTTCTCACACCCTATTTTTTTAACTGTGCATTGTTTCATTCTGTTGTTTGCCATGTTTATAAAATAAACCCTGTTTTCTAAATATTGACTAAATATTTACAATATTTTGATTGTCGAAATCTTCTAGTTCGTTTCAAATATATTGTTTTACTAAAAAAATAATTTAAAAAACTCGAAAGATTTATTTTTCCTGAGTATGGAAAAGAATTTGTTCTAAAAGAGATTTTGATCAAAGTTAGAACACAGAGAACAGGCATAACGACGAAAATAGATAGATGATTATGCATAAAAAATACACATTCGATTTTTGTCGCCTGAGTATTAATACTGTGAATTAACGTCACATTATCAATGTAACTGCTTCTTATAAAAAAATGTGGAACAAAGCGCCGACTCATGCAGCTTAGTTTTAAAAAATCGTTGCTTGGAATGTACATTATCCCCATGTTGCATGACCATCACATTCGGTCAATGTAGCTATCTTAATTTCTATTTGATTTCAAAAATCAAACCAGAGATGAAAAATACAAGATTGGATAGCCTGAATTTGGTCAGGGAAAAAGCGATAGAAACTCAACAAACTGATACAAACAGGTATGTAGTGTAGGGTATCCATACCTTCATATTTTTTATAACAACTTCCGTAAACTCTCTGTCCTCCCCAAATAAAAGTAGGAAATGGTGTTGTACCTTGGACGTATTTGTACCTTGGACCTATGCTAATTCTAGCTTTACTTGTTTATATCAGTAAACAAAAGCATGTGTATGTTAAATACCACCAGAGGTCTCATTTAAGTTCTTGGCTCAACTAATTGTAAAATTAAAAAAAAAGGAAATTCACCTTTCAAAAGTAAAATTTTCTTAGCTATTTCTATGTTATTTTATACTAAAGCTTATCTAATTTTATTATGAGATTAATAAAGATTAATTAATAAAGCAATGCTCTGGCTACTACACTATGTGCTTTGGATAAAGTTAGATCTAACCTTAATGTTATGATTAGTAGTTTTGTTTTTAAGTGTCAAGTGGTGATCTTGAACCTAATAAAAGTGGTGTACCTTCGACTGTGTTCAAAGTACGCTAGATTTTATCTAACGGTTCTGAAAGGTAGCTCAAGAAGTTAATATCGGGAATTGACTTATCTAATTAAAATCTTGGTTTAAAATAAATATAATTACTAATATAAATAAGATTTAATGTCTTTTATGATTATAGTAAGTGTAAATGTTCTGAAGTTTTATGTCTCTTTAATTTTTTTTAACCTAATAAAAATGCAATGCATCAAAAATGTATATATGTAGCTTCTTGGTTAATAAATGTTGATTTTATTAGCTAAAAATAAGTTTATTTCCATTCTTAGTAATGGGAGGGAGGTACACCACTAGTGGTGCACCTCGGTCTTATTTTCATTTTACTTTTAATTGAAAATTTTTCATGGAAATTATTTATATAAAAATTTAAGACAAATATATGTTGTGTATAACATCATAAAGTTAAAAAAAAAATTTAGTTTTTTTTAAACTTTATTGGACTATTTCACTTTACTTCACTGAACTACAGCACTGGATCAAATATGAATTAATATGAATTCTAGCACTGCTTTGCACCTTGAAGATTTGAATTGAGCGTGGAAGAAATCGAAATTCAATTCAAATTGAAGGCTATAGAAAAAAAATCAAATTTAATAAATAAATGATAACTTATTATTTATGTATTATTTAACATTAAATATGACAGTGTGAATTCTTTGCAATAATCTGAAAATATCTAATTTGTAAAAAAGTCTTATCATAAATTTTATACACACGCTTAAATCTTACAAAATTCTGTGAAATAAATTGCAAAATAAATGTATTGAACATATCCATCATATTTATATGCATTCAAAATACAAAATCGTAATAAGTTGTTAAAAACTATTTTTTAACTATTACACATTTCTCAAAAGCATTAACAAAGCAATTTTATCCATTGAAACTTGTCATTTAGTCACTTAAAATTCCACAGATAAATTTGAAAAGTCTGCTTTAAGACTTTTAAAGCTTCTTTCATTATCTCCCATTATAGCATGAAAGGATGAATCTTTTTCGTAATTTATATTGCTCACATTAGAATATTTTGGAATTCTTATTTGAAATAAACTTAGTCCGTGAAATGTATTGTGGTAAAAACTATTTTTCTTATCTATGAGTAAACATAAGTAATGTGATTATTAAAATATGCATACATAGAAACGTCTACATGTAAAACAAAATATGTACAGGGCATTTAGAGAGTTAAAAATAAAGGAATTATTGAGAACGTTAAGAGTTCTTCAAAGAATTTTAAGAGAGTATAACACAGAATTTTAAAATTCAACACAGCGACACAATTCACATTTTATATCGGGTAGAGAACGTATCTTTACCAAGAGAGACAGAAATTTTAATTATTAACAACTTATTGAAACGAAATTTAAGTTGTAAGATTTATTTTCAACATGATGTTTTCAATTCCTTCGTATAATACTGCAGTTAAACTTCGAGGCCAAATTAAGCTTCGAAATCCGGGATTCCATTTTTTTTCAAATTTTAGAACTATTTTATATTGTTTAAGGTACTTTTTACAACTTCGGAATAATATATGTATATATATATATATATATATATATATATATATATATATACATTTAATTTAGTCTTTATAATATATTTTAACATAATACATTTTTAAACAAGAGAAAAAACATAAAAATTGCTTACCTATCAATATTTCTTTAGTAATTCCAAGCAAAAAGATATCGATAAAAGCAACCTAAAGTTTAACAATAAAAATCATGATAAAAGAATATATACATATACATATATATATATATATATATATATATATATATATATATATATATATATATATATATATATATATATATATATATATATATATATATATATATATATAACATTATTTAAAAACAGTTGAATTTAGTAGCAATGCGTAAAAGTATCTCCAAAAAAGTAATTCTATTCATAAATTACAGCAAAATAATTTTGCATGTTACTGTCATATCATCATAAACGTTTACAAATACATCATGTCATAGTTCATAGTATTTCATGCAGAAACTTTTGAGATATTTTTTGGGTAAATAGAAAAGTCAAAACTATGTAGTGTGATGCAGCTATTTGAGAACAAAAGAAAGCCTCTTTCAAACAGATAAAGAACTATGAATAGAGGTTTTTTTACATTTTGAAGTGAATACATTCTGTTTTAACATCTACAAAAACAACGCATAGTTTAGTTCGTTCAATTCATCGTCATCTGCAATATTGCACTCGACACATTTCGGGATCCTCTACAGGCTAGCCATTGTGTTGGGAACATTTGCCAATGAATAAATATTGTTGTCATGAGAGCGACAACATTGTTGTCTGAATGCCTACTGCATTCCCTTTAACCACGCCACATGCAGGGCGTTTATATGGTGAGGATGAAATTATAATAAAAGATTTTGTTAACCCATTTTTGAGTTTTGGGCTGTATGTGGTAGAGAGTCTTATAGAAGAACGTACCGTCATCCACATGCAAGATCACATGCAAGCATAATCCAGGGTTTTAACAGCTCGGTATATGTAACGGTGTTGACTTTGGAACATTGAAAAAACAAATGTGGCGGTATCAAGCCTAAACTCCTTCACCTCCTACGACCTCTAAAATCATCATGGAGGCTAAAAGTATATGCGCATTACGGTGGAAATCTTTGTCAAATGGTTCCAAGTTAAGCAAACGATAAATTCTTTTTTCCACTGCACTTTTCTGTACACGCTTATGTGCTGTCAAACAGAACTATTTAGCATATCTACTAAATGAACTGTATATTTTCGAAATTCCGATAAACATGTTTTGACGAATGTCTAGTAAAATACTTGAAAGTTACTGGCTAAAAACCAGAAATAAATAGAATATATTTGACTCATATTTTTCAACTCACGTTTTATTTCGATAAATACTAAGATAATAGAAAACAAATCGGTTAAATAATAACAATATTTGAAATCCCACATTAAAATAAAACGCTGGAAATTATCAACAGCTTCAGAAAACAGCTTATGAAATTATCTTATACAATGTTATAAAATAGATAGATTCGTATTGATTAACTGTTCAAAAAATGTCAATTTACTACAGAAAAGTAACATATTGATTTAAATAAAATAAATTACAATTTATTAAAAACTCACTTAGTGCTGTTTCCTTTTATAAATATATTTCTGAGCATTTCAAAATTGTTCATTTTGATAACGGCAATAATTTGCACTATTTGTTTCATATTTTGAAACAAATATCTTTTTATTTTCTTATGTTCTAAGCATATTATTATCACGACTAAAAATAAATAAAGAAAATAATGGTTTACACTCACTTTACACTAAACTGCATTATACCAATCGTATTATTTTAAAATTTTTAATCAGAAGGGTCGATATAATTTGAAGAATTCTAAACTCGATTAATTGATTTCAAGAAATTTTAAAATTTCCGAACTATTTCCTTTTAATGGTAACGTAAATCAATAAAATAAATTGCGAAATTTGTGACGCAAGATTTCAGCTAAAATTTAGAAACAAAGAAAAGCCATTACTTTTAATGTTGCGCCATTACTTAAATGGTTTATGATATAACTGCTTCCTAAAGGAAAAATACCACGTCGAAGAACATGCAGAAGCATTCACTGTTATTATTGATGTCGGAAATACACGTCGAAAGATAAACAAAATGACAATATTGGGAATGCTTTTAATGTAATTACCGAAAAATGCAATTGACATAAATATCTAGCGAATCGTATTGGAAAATATCAGCGTTAGTCTATAAATTTATAAATATTTTTTACATGTTTGTACAAAAAATAGCATACATTTATTTGAATATTTTTACATTTTTTGGAAATATGATTGCAGAATGGCGGTCATTTTTAATAGATATGTATATATTGTAAAAAATAATAAAAATTTGAAAAGGTAACATAATCATGTGTAATATTTTATATGCATGGTAATAAACTTCACTTTCTTTATCCTTTACTAACTCAATAATTGTGTTTAAGAATTTAGAGTGTTTATATGAATTGGTCTGCTGTTTATCTGTTTTACGTTCTCTAATTTTCGTAAATACATTCAGCATGCCCTGAACATACGTTTTTGAAATTTATTTTAAAATGTTCAATGCTTAAAATAAAGTTTATAGAATGTACAGTTTGTTTACAGGGACGCATAAACAAATTCTGAAACATTACGGTCTATAGAGGAAAATTGGTTTTGGTTTCTTTTATTGATGTTACAATATTTCAAACAAAATGAGAATGAGAATCATTTTAGATTCATAAATCATGTTTTTTGTGTAGAATAAGTAAAGTAGAATCTTGTGTATAGCGCGAATCTACGATTTCAAACTATATATTTTTTATTTTTAGATATAATCGTCGTATAGCGTGCATCTTTTTCTTTACAAAGAAACCTGAAGTGGAGATACGGATCGAATTCTCTTATTTTTTTTTTATTTCATTCATTCCAAGAAATTTTGTTGTCTATCGAAGAATGGTATGCTGAAGTTACACGTAATACATTTATGTTTGAAGGGGACAAAACATTTAGAAAAGGAGGCAAAATGCGACAAGCAAATGTGTTTATTATGTTCGTCTGAATGCTGTACGGGGTCAAATGGAATAAAGAGAGGTTTGAAATCAACAATTATGAATTTTAATAGTTATTTTTGTAACGAAATTCGGCAGATTTTTTTTCCAGAAAAATTGCCTTGAAAATTAATAAAACCATGTAATTTTTCTTTCGCTGTTTATTTATTTGAGTAACCTCATTTTCAGTTTAAAAGAAACTCCTCTGCCAGGTACCTGTGCTTATTTTTTCAGGAAACCAAAATCAATATGGTGTCTGTTATAGCTTGCCTAAGTTCCAAATATCACGACGTCACATACACATGTGACTAAATTTTGATGAGTTTTCAAAGCTTTTCTTGCTACTTAGAAGCTACAGACTTAATAGTAATAGAAAAGTTTTATTTTGAAACCACAGAATATTTTCGAATACTCTTTCAAGAAATTCTAGTGTAACACAGGATCATTTAAAAGTCTTTTTAAAAGATAAATCGAGGTACATATATATGAAAATATTTTAATAAGATAACATTGATCTAAAACGACAATCTTTTTGTGCTGTTGGTGAATTAATTACATTTTATTTAATTTAAAATTAATTTTTGGTATGACGCGTAGAGAGCCGTCAAGAAACAAATTTATAAATAAACGGATCATAATCAATAAATATGTATATTTATGTATGTATTAATTACTTTGTATGTATTGTAGAGAGCCGTCAAGAAACAAATTTATAAATGCACGGATCATAATCAATAAATATGTATATTTATGTATGTATTAATTACTTTGTATGTATTAATTACTTTATACATTAATTTATTTTTTAATTACTTAAAGTTTTTGCAGATCTTCGTTTTTGTTATCAACCAAAACTGGGAAAATTACAGAAATTCAGTTTTGGTTTCAGTCTTCAACTTGCTTCAGTCGATCCTTAGTCATTGGAATTTAGCGATTTCGATTTTAGAGGCGTAACAAAGAATGTTTCATATATTGGAATATATACTACGTTAAACTATGTTTGACTTCAAAATTGTAAACTGTAATGTTACATAAAATCAATGCACAGCTCTTTCATAAGATCAAGTTTATTTAACGGATAATAAAAAGCATTTTAAAATACATATATTGTTAATATATGATAAAATTTCGAATTATATGTTTTTAAAGCTTATACAAATTGAATGCATACTTCCTGAAATATTAAATAACAAATAGAATATTAACATTAAAAATACATTCGAGTGTCCAAAATTTCTCTTAGCTAATTTAAAGAATATAGTAAAGAAACCTCTAAAAGGATTCTTTCAAATAAAATTAAATGTTTACTGTCATAATTGAGTTAAAGGAAACAAATAAATCCACAAAAATTCTATCATGTGAAGTACAGTTGGTCATGATTGACTTTTTTGTAACTATGAACTTCTCTCCACACGGGAAAGGTTATTCAGATGCATTATTATATTCAATATAATGTATCAAAAGAAAATGCAAAGTAAAGTTCTAATTATCAATAAGAAATAATTGGGATATATGAAAAAAACATTTTCTGCATATTAATTTATGTAAATGGTTTTACAAATTAAATTAATTCGTTTGTATTCATGAAGGTGAAGATTGAAGTAATCAGCACTGTGAAGAAAGTAGAAGCTCACAGTTTCTGCATCTGAAAGATTATATGCCCGGCATATTCGCAATGAAATGTTGGCTAATAATATAAGTGATAATCCATCATATGACACTGTTGTTAGATGAAAAAGAGTTTTTTAAACTGATCTAACAGACAATCCAAGATGTGGAAGACCGCATCGAAAAAATTGAGGACTTATCCTATTAGACCTAAAAGTAATTATTCGAACGATGATCAAAAATCTTATTTACGGCAATTTGTGGAAACCTATTTACGAAAAACTTCACATGTCAAAGATTCCTATACTGTAAAAAAATCTGTAACTAAATAGAAGTAAATGAACAGAAATCTGTATGTTTACTAACATTTTACCTATATACTATGCAGAAAAATATGTAAATCTACAAAAAAAAAGAAGCAATATTAATAAAATTTTGTCTGTAACTTAAGTCGTAGTTACATAAAAAGTTCTTTTCATCGCAGTTTCCCAAAAGAATATTAGTAACCTTAGAGATTTTTTTGTTGATTTTGTTGGGTTTTTTTTTTAATGAATACAAAAATATTTTTTTTTATAAAATTGTCCTTTTCGCACTATAATTAAGTATATTATTAAGCAAAAAAATAAGTATTCAAAGGCCTTTTTTAAATTTTCCTATAATATATTGTGTCTCATTTCTGGGAAGTTTTAATACAGTTAAAAGTAATTAATAAAATATGCACACATTTACTACAAAAAATGCGTGTTTGATTTTTCTAAAGCATAATTTTTATACACAGTTTATAATGACTTTTTATTCAGATAAGTAATTTCCGCTTCATATTTCAAATCCGTGTTGTGTAAAATACCGCCATTTGAACGAAGTTTTCTTTTAAAAGTTGAATTCAAATAAGTATAATCAATCTTCATTAAATATAATCAGCCAAACTTCAATCTTTAGTGCACAAAAAAGGGAAAAGTTATTTTGAAATAAGACATATTTAGATATTTTAAATAAGTACTTTTAAATCCATTTCAAATCCATACGTGTGGAAAAGTGCAATAAATAAATATATGAATCAATAAATATAGTCATTATTTTAATGAATTCCTTTAAGCTTTTTCTTCGACAAACATCAAGAAAATGAAACAAAAATAAAATTCTTTAACATTTTTTTTTTGAAGCGTAAGTATATGAAAAATACTATATTTTACAATTTAAAAAGAAGAATTTATTTAAATCAAAAAACAGTAAGACTGAAAAATACGTCTTATATTTTACTCAATATAATTTGTAATATTCGCATTTCTCTTTTTGTATAATATTAAATCCCGTTTTCTTGCTATACGTAAAATATAAAAGAAAAAAAAAAAAAAAAAAGTCAACATGCAAAATTTTCTGTATCATTTATGCTGAAAAGTTGCTCTTAAAATTTATTTAAGTATAATTTCTAAAATAAATAATCGAGATATTTTGCAAGCGCATTTAAACAGCTATAATGCAGAAAATTTTTTAAAAACCATCAGTGTAACTAATAACATCATGAAAATTAGACATTTCGAAAAGACCAAAATAGTTACTCTTTTAAAATTAATTTATCACATTTTTTATTTTTTATTGTGTATATTTAGTGGAATGAAAGACTTAGGTTTATTTAAAATTTTATGAAAATTCGTGTCAAAATATCGTTATTTATTATGCTATTAGCTATTGAGGCAAATATTATGCAGAAGAAGTTACACAGGAGAAGAAATACAGAAGTTATGAAATATTAAAGTCGACAAAAAATATATAATGTTATTTTACTTAAAATGTAGACCAGTAAAATCTTTTTAAGGAAGAATTAAACATTATTTTTTATAAATTTTCGGAACATATAAAAATTTTACCACTTAAAAAGATATTGAAATTTTTATTTTCTTGATTAAAACGTTAGTAATCTTAACAATTACATTTTACAAAACTTTTATAAAACAATAAAAAATATAATAATATTTTACATATTACATTTAAAAAGCATATAAGATAAAACATATCTATATCATATTTTTGTCAGTTTAGTCTACTACCATACCACTTTACTGAATACTTAAATAAGTTTAGTAAATTTTACAAACACTTCTTATAAATAAATCCATTGCAACATAGATATTTACCAAAATATAAAATTCAGTAAGGCCATTATATAAACTGTATTTAAGCATGTTTAATAAACAGGAAAAATTTAAACTTCTACTTAAAATACGCAATTTGAAAATTCTAGGAACAGAGTCTGCAATAGTTACCAAATTATTATAGTAAGAGGAAAATTTACACATAAATCCGTCAGAAGTAAATTTATCATATTACATTGAAAATTGAATTAATCTAAATGCATTACACATAATAAACATAGTAATTACCGATGTCAACACATGATTGTTAGTATTTCGTATGTTCACCTGTAACAGCTATGACTGCTTTTATCAAGCATGCACACGTTGCGCTAGAGATGACCGATTGCTACCACTGAACATTCATGGTATTTATTGACGTATTTAATGGCAGAATTTATGATATTGAATAAGATAAAAAATATTAATACAATTTAATAGTGAAAATCAGAAATTTGTGGCTTAGAGCTTCTATTCCTTTTGTATGTGTCTTGGCATCTTTTCGATAAACATTTAAACGAGCCGTTCTATTTCATCACAATGTAGCTACTCACGAATTAATCGCTCATTTAGTTGAACATTGCTTGTTGCTGCAATTTCGATGATTCTGGTTACGGATTTAACAAAAATACAGTAACAACAACAGTAACAAATAAGGCTCAACTAACTGAGTGATTAATTTATTTATAGCATCATAGATGATGTAATAGAGCGACTAAATCAGAAGAAGAGATACCAAAGGTTGCACAGGCAGAAAAAACTGCTAAAGGTGGACATATGAAGTACTAAAAGCCATTAGTGGACATCTATAATTATGTCTATTGTAAGTAATGATATACATTTCTCAATTTTAAATGTAATACACAAATTTTTAGGATTATTTATGTGAAAAATTTCCTGTCACCGTAATAAACTTTTAAAAGTTTTTTAAGTTTAAAGTCTTTTAAAAGTTTGTTTAAAATGACTTTATTCATATATACATCTAATTTTTATCATTTTAAATTTATTTAAAGCTCAGATTTAATTTAGACTCACCAAATTTAATGTTTATTGTATTTTTTTTCAATCATTTATTTTTCTTAGATTGTGTAACGGTTTTAAATTCTTGATATCTTACATAAAATTTTAATTACAAAGTCAAAATCTTAACTCTATAAAATTAATTAAAGCTTTGTCTCACTCTCGAGATCATTAAGCTTTACAGTTTTCAAACTCTTAAAGTTGCATTAAGGTTTCGGTTTCAAGTGAAATTAAGATGATTTAATCTTATTTCAAACTCAAAGGTTAAGTCCTTTTACTTTTAATAAACAAAGCTGTTGCGTTCATTTTAAGCTTTAATTTAAATGAAACTAATTTCAGTAATAGGTTTCTTTTAAAAGTAAAATTATTTAAAAGCTAAAAAATAAACTTAATTTTTGTTATTTTCAATTTTTTAGTTTATATTTCTAACTTATAAAAGGAATTTAGATGACATTTTAAAAAATTACACATGCGCTACCGAAAACATTATAAAATATTCAAATATCTTTGAATGATTATTATAAAATAACTAGCAGTACCAGCAGACATTAATCGTCATTTTCTGAGATATATAGATATTTTTTTCAAGATGGCATTTCCTGTACCTAATCTAAGATTTCGATTATTTATTAATTGTTACTGAATTTATACTAAACAAAAGATTCATGAGGGTAAAGGAAGAATGACAAAAGAAAGTTATACAGTCGACTCTCGTTAGTTCGAGATTGTATAAATCGAAACTTCACATAATTCGAACTAAACATAAAATCCTGAAATTTTAAATAGCAAAATGACGTTAAGAATTTTCATTTATTCGAACTCATTTTCTCTTGACTTCATTTAATTTGTACTAAGGGGAATTCCGATTTTTCATTTTCCCTTTCTTTCTCGCGGACTTCAAATATTTTGAATAATTTTCTTTATTTGATTTTTGTGAGAATTATTCCAAACGAGTATATATATCCACTTTAATAGTACCCCGTCTGTCCATCATTGACATATTAAAATTTTCTACCTTTGTGCTTATATTTAATCCCTTAATTAGTTTATGTATTTACGTATTTTAATATAATATTAAGTCATATTCTAATGACAACAGATGAAATAAATTTTAAAAGCACTATAACATTAAATCTTTTGTAATAGAACCATTTTAAGCATGTTTCCCTCTCATACTTTCCATAATACGAACTTCGGATAATTCGAACATTACTTATGGTCCCGGCGAGTTCGCACTAACGAGAGCCAACTGTGTATTGTTTCATTTTAACCCTTACTTAATACATACCAGGGGTTCAAACCCAGTATGACTGGGTTACAGAATACACTGCTCAATACACTGTAAGATATTGCTGCAGTAATTTTACTGCAGCAGAGATTCCAGACAATGCCAGTAAAAAGAACAAGTTGGAAATTGCACGTGAAGCGTAGCAAATGAGGTGCGTTCGTACGATAACGAAATTTTAAATATATTACTCTCATATATCAATCTCATAAAATTTTAAATAGTGAATTACAATTAAAACGCTCATCAAAAAATGTTCTCCCTATACCATTATGTAATGGAATACTTTTGTGTGGCCTTGTAAATCAATAACAAATTTTCTTTGCACCACAAATTTTGTAAAATGTATATTATAATATGTTATTTATTGTTGCATATAAATTTTATTAAGTTCGATTGAGTGTAACACCATTAAAATGCATTTGAAACATTTTTCCCCATTGAGCGTAATGTAACGGAATACTTTAGATTGTCCCTGTAATTGATCTATGCATGCGATTTTCATAAAATTTGAAATAACTCGACAAAATTATGTAATAACTATATATTTTAAATTTCAAACGTATAAAATACATTTGAAACTTTTTCCCCATTGACCGTAATGTAACGGAATACTTTTGATTGTTCCTGTAATTGACCTAAGCATCCGATTTTCATAAAATTTGAAATAACTCGACAAAATTATGTAATAATTATGTATTTTAAATTTCATACGTATAAAATATATTTGACACTTTTTCCCCATTGACCATAATGTAATTGAATACTTTTGATTGCCCCTGTAATTGATCTATGCACCCGATTATAAAAAAATTTGAAATAACTCGACAAACTTATGTAATAATTATGTATTTTAAATTTCAAACGATTAAAATGCATTTGAAACTTTTTCCCCATTGAACGTAATGTAATGGAATACTTTTGACTGCCTCTGTAATTGATCTATGCATCCGATTTTCATAAAATTTGAAATGACTCTACAAAATTATGTAATAATTATGTATTTTAAATTTCAACCGATTCGGTTGGGTAGTTTTTACGTTGTTATATGCGGACAGACGGACGGAAAGACAGACGGACGGACAGACGGACGGACTGAACGACCACTATAAGTGCTACGTATTTACATAATTACGAACGCACCTAAAAACGGACTTTGTTCCTATATCAACAGAATTTGCCATTAAATTAATAAGTTTTGCCCATAAAACACAAACAATTACGAGCGTTGAACGTTTATGTGGAAAAAGGGACATTTTCCATAAATGTACTGGATATTGACGGTAAAGTGCCTTAAATTTACAATTTTTTTTTTACAGTGATAAGAATATTCGATAAGTATATATTTAATGTGTTAATTTATTACATTTTTAATTAAATGTAACTCCAATACATTTGTTACATTTGATAGATTTTAAATAATTTTCATTAAAAAAGACCAGAAATCATTTTTATGTAAATATTAACAGCTACCATTTCGAATATAACGTTTAGAATCTTTTTAAAAACGGGACATCCATGATTAGCTATATATCAATAGATAGTAGCAAAGAAATCAAGGGTTTAATCATTCATAAAAATCTTTGTAATGACAAATCCCTATTTCTTTTACTAAGAGCTGTTCTGTCACCTGCAAAAAATTGTATTTAGTTTTTATATTCTTGCTGGATTAATAGCTATTTTTATAAATGTATAAGGATTATGGAAACCGCTAGCGCTAACTTTCCTTTTTATTATTTTCACAAGATTTCCAATTGCATCATTTAAATTTTTGCATCATCGTGTGTATTTTTGAATATGTATTTTTGAACATGTATTTTTGAATAACGCGTGTTTGAAAACAGATCCTGGATTGAGTAATAATTTATGGTTCATAACAATTTTTCAAGCATATTTTTTCTTCTAATTTATCTCAAGATTGAACATTTGTTTTCGAAGCTACTGAAAAGTATTTAGTGACAAGTAAGTAACCTTTTGTTGGCAATAGATTGCCCAGAGGAAATTCAAATTTAATGTAATTAAATATAATTATGAATGTCACAAATATGCTTCATTTTATAGTATGTTTATGACAATGTAAATTGTACCTTTTGAATTCGGGCTTAGCACCTGAGTCGAAAAGCTGGAACCCCAGAAACCAAACAATATTGCCCCCTATTGGCTACATCTTGGAGCAATATTGACACATTGGCGCATTATTGGCATTAAAAATTGCTCCAATATTGGGGTGTTTACATTTTTGCCCTTATTTAGCCAATGTTTGCAGCCAATATTAAGCCAATGTAAAGCCAACATTTGTACTATATTAGGAATTCGTTGGAAGTATTTCGAATGTAACACCAATATTTGTACAATATTGGGATTTACTGGAAATATTTCCAATGTAACTCCAACATTTGTACAATATTGGTAATTCATTGCAAATATTTCCAATAAAATGCCAATATTTAACCAATATGAGCGTTTTATTGGCAAGATTTCCAGTAAGTGAAATATTGGCGCAACGTTGGACCAATAATGGTTTGCTACTAGGGAACATTTCTATAATTCTTGAGCTACAAAAGTGATGTCATGGTTAATCCAAAATTTAAACTTTGGCAACTTAACTGTTAAACGCCGAATTATGGCTCGGAATTTTCATTTGTAAAGAATTTTCTCTTCGGATGTTATCAGTTAGAATTAATGCATTATCCAATGCCGTCGGATTTGAGGGTGATTGGTTCTCTTTGAGAATATTTTGTATATCGCCATGTACGTGGACCGGCCAAAATCCCATTGAACAGGCTGTTTCCACTTCTATTTTTTCATGAATTATTATTAAAGTTTGATTTTATATCAATATTTTTCTCCATTCAATAAGTCCTTCTCTCTCAATTCACCCTTACTAATTAAGATAAAATTTATTAATTTTTTATTTTATATTTTAACACCAGTCAAAGAATCTCCTCTATCTTTAATTTTAATGCTGCACCTTTCATACTTACACCACATCTGGATTAGCTCTTTGAATGTCTCTTTAAATGTAAGTAATTGTTTCTTTAAGGAAACCTTTTTTATTAATGTAACATTTTTTAGATGTTTGTATTAAATCTATGGTTTTCATTTACTTTAATAACAGATAAAGCACACATATAAATGACGAAAATCCATATGAAGTAATTTTATTCTAATTTCGTAACTTAAGTTTGTTTCAGTTCCCTAATAGTTTCATATTAATTTCTTTTTCATTTTCTTATTTTTTTCTCTCTAACCGCCCCTACCTTCCAGGCTATAACTCAATTTTACGGGTTTGAGTGACTGGAAATGGAATAAAAAATCTTGGTCGCTACATAGTGGTGATATGCTAAAGTAGCACTTATATAATTTTAATCGAAGCTCTGTTTAACTTCGTTTTGGTGATATGGTGAACGGTTTTTCATCATTTTATAGGCTGAATTGAGATACAGGTATATTTTAAATTATTATTTTTTCCCATTATGGCTTCTAATGCTTCAGTGAAATGATATTACTCAATTATATGGTTACAAAAATTATATATAATTTTCAGAATGTTCCCAATTGAGAGCATTGGTCTGTACCGGTGGCCATTAATTATTATTATGACTTTCTATACGTTTACTCGCATGTGCAAGGCATGTAACTTTTATTTAAAAAAATTCAGCTATCAATTTCAAAAAATCATTTTTATGATCGTTCATTATACGGTGTCATTTGGTCAATTTTATGAATTTTTGTAAATTTCTCCCATCAATGATAGAAATGTAGCTTCTATTAAAAAAATAATCAAGTCATTTTTTACTATTTCTGCTAATATTTTCAAGTTAATTTTGGTGAAATTTAATTTTTACTAAATTTTTAATTTTATGTCCCGAAATGGGAACATTGGTCTGTAGAAGGTTAAATTGGATTTACTTTGTTTATGTTGATTTCACGCTGCATCGTTACCTGTAAAACATGTCGAACACCCAAAATGAGGCTCAACCTACTATACTTGGTCTAGTAATTTAAAACCTTGATCAAGAAATAAGATTTTCACATAATCAGAGAAATTCAGAGGCGTAATTCTCAAGAAGCATGGTGGACTTAGCACCTGACTGATGTACAAGTAATAAATTAGATATAAATATACATAGGAAAATAAAATCACATTTTTAAAGAAAGGGTAAACATTTGCACTACTCGAATACATTTATGAAATTTTTTAAAAAATCGCAAAATTGATGTAAAACAACAATTTTGCAGAAGATTATCAATTATTATAAGCTATAATAGTTTTGTATGAATTTTACACTATTACACCAAACTCTTTTGAACAAATTTAATTTGAGCAAACTTTGATATCTAATTACTTTATATTAAATTGTGTGTGACATTTTATGGTAAATGTTTCACTAAATTTTTATTATATTTATTTATTTTTGAGTAAGTATCACGAGGGTTAAAAGGAATTTTATATACACAAAAAAGGACTAAATGAATAGTTGTATAATCTGCCTTAAATAAATTTAAAATACATAATAATTGCAGATGATAAATATTGCTTTTTTATGTTGCGTGATACAGGCGAATGTCATAAAAAAGCAAATCTATATCATGAAAAAATAAATAAGATGTAAGCTGAGAAATTATAAGAGATAAATTTTCTAAATTGTTCTCCAATCCTATTGCTATTTTGTAGAACACAGCCAAGATCAAATTTCGATCCCTGAATTTGTAGTTTGAGGATTTCAAAGCAATTTATATCGAATACGAGAGTTTTAATGGGATCACAATAGCAAAGCTATCAACGCACTAAGTAATACTTCAAAGTCAAATTACGTTTAGAAGGAATTTCACGTCAATATCCGACCCAGGAAATGAAATTCGATCTCTACTACAACGCGTTTGCTTTTAAATAAGTGAATCCATTATTTCATATCATGATACCGGATAAATGATTTCTTTTTCTTTTATGACGCCTATCAAACTTTTGGGTTTCAAACAACTTTTTTATTACTTTATTATATCTTTACAAGAAGAAGATATTCAACTCGTAAAAATTTTCGTCGAATGTTACAATTCGTAAAATTTGCATTATATTAGTAGTTTACTATATGCTACTCCCCCCCTCCTGCCAATTTTAGGAAAAATTCTATATCGATTACAATAAATAATTTTAATTTTCAACACAAGGTCATTAGAAATCAATATGAAATGAAAGAGAATTTCACGTAAATGTACTGAGTAATTACTACTCTACACAATATCATGAAAATTAGATATATAAGTTATATATCAGAAAAATCTATTTATAATTATTAGATATAATTTGAGATCATTGAGCTCAAAAAATCTTTAAAATAATTTATTTTCGAAAGAAAAAATACATTAAAAAATTACGAGAAGCATCTTTATCTAATTTTTATAGAAAAGTAACATACATCTCTTAAAAAATTCTGTTATTTAAACTTAATTTAAACAAACTGATTTTGTGTAATTAATCTTAATCTTTCTTTCAAAAATCTCAGACCAATTAATCAATTTAATTACATTTCGATTAAAAGTAGCATCACCCTAAATTATCGAACAAACATTTTTTAATTAAAGTAATTATAACTTGATCTTGATGTTTTTACAATGATAAATGATATGTTGCCATGAATTTTAAATTAAAATAGATTATACTATCATGTATTTTTTAAATAGCATGCTTAAAAAATAACACAAAAAGGTGATAAAAAAATCTATTTTTCCATGTAAGAAACGAAATCAAAATTCAATAAAAATGTTCACTAATTAAGTGTTTGGGGTGTAATTAACATTTTTAATTGACTAAAATACCTATTTTTCTTTGTTTCTAACAATGAATATACTTTTTAGGTTCGCTCGTATTTATGTAAATAGATAGTACTTATAGTCGTCAAGTCCATCCGTCTGTCCAAATAGAGCAAAAACTACCCAACCGAATCATTTGAAATTTAAAATATATAACTTCTGCATAATTCTGTCGAGTCATTCAACATTTTTATGAAAATCGGAAGCATAGTTTGATTACAGGGCAATCCGTTACATTAATGTCAATGGAAAAAGAATTTTCAAGTTTTTTTAATGTTGTTACAGCCTTACAAGCAGGATAACAATGATATGCATTTACTGAAGTGCACTGAAAGATACATTATAAGGAATGTGTGGTGCAAAAAATGTGGGTTATTCATTTACAGAGCTACACTAAAGAATTCCGTTACGTAATGATATATGGAAAAACAAATGGTTCTCGGCGTATTTAAATCATGTTAAATTATTTCATATATAATGAAATTTATATACGTTGCAGATTTATTACAAGTTACTTCTTGTATAATAAGAATACCTAACAGCATTTACAGGGACAAGAAGTTCCAAATTTAAAGAAAACCAATTTTTAAACTAAATTTTCATTTTTAATGTATCTAAAAAATTCAAAAGAATTTTATAAGAGTGTATTTTGAGTAGCAAGAATTAAAAATCTACATACATAGACATGAAAATCCCAACAAGGAATTGCATGTAAGATAAGGGAAATGTTTGTAAAATGATGCCCAACAAACTCGATCAAATGCATTTAACCGTTGAACTAGTCGACATTTTTAGAGAGTCCGGCTTTTTTTCTGGTTTTTTACTGAAATTTTTAACTGTGTATTTACTCTGTTTTTTCACTCAATAAAATCACAACAACAAATAAGGTTCAACTCATTGAGCGATTAATTCGTTTATGGCGTCATTGGTGCAACACAGACCGGCTAATTCAGGAGGAACACAAAGGCATATAAAGGCTAGAAATAATTGGTAAACGTGAATATACAAAGTACTTAATGCCATTCGTGACATATATAATTATGTTCATGCATATGTATTAATGCAATTTGAAATGCAAAAAAAAAAAAAAAAAAAAAAATCTAAGTGGATTTATGTGTAAATTTACCTGTTACCATAAAAATTTGGTCAATTTTATAAAAGTTTGCTTAAAATGAATTAATATCTGAGCCTAAATTTTATCATCTTAAATTTATTCAAAACTCAGGTTTAGTTTAGAGTTACCAAATGTTTACAGATCTTATTTTTTTTTGTCATTTATTATTCTTAGATTACGTAAATCTTTTAAATTCTTGGGATCTTGTTTAACATTTTAATTACTAAGACAAAATCTTAACTTTATAAAATTAATTAAGTCTTTGTTTCACGCTCGAGATCACTAAGTTTTACTGTTTCCCGACTCTTAGAATTGCATTAAAGTTTCCGTTTCAAGTGAAATTAAAATGATTTAATATTATTTCAAACTCAAAGGTTAAGTCCTTTTCATTTTAATAAACAAAACTTTGTGTTCATTTTAAGCTTTAATTTAAATTAAACTAATTTCAGTTAAAATTTACTTCTTAAAATAAAAATATTTAAACGCTAAAAGTATATTAATTTTTGTTATATATAAATTGTTTCTTTTGTTATCTTTTAAATTTATATTTAAAAATTGTAAAAGAAATTTTAAATTCCATTTAAAGAAAGTTAGACATGTGCTACTGAAAATGTTAAAAATATTTTAAATACCTTCAAAATTTAACACAAAACATATGTTAAGAATATTAAATGCAAAAAACTGTACATTTACGAGATTATTTCAAAAACACCCCATGCTATACGTTTTTTTTTTTTTTTTTTTTTTTTTTTTTTTTTTTTTTAATATACGGCATTCATAAAATAAATAACACTTTTATCAATGTTTTTATTTTCAAAAATATCTGGTATATTCTTTACACATTACTTAAAAAGAATTCTATTTTCTATTGTCCTTTTCAATTTATTTATATTCCCGAGTTGTTCATATCTGTCATACCTGTATTTACTTATAATTCTAAAATAACACCATTTCTAAATCAATAATTTTGAATTAATGCGTTACGTTATTACAAGACATTACGCTATTTTTTGCATCATCATTTATTTTCGTTTATTTAAATCAATATTCATTCCAGATTTATTAATCTTTTACAATTTGCTGGTAGTTCAGAAGTATATTGGTATTTTTAAAAAATGTTTACTACCAAAAATTCAAAATGTAAGATCCATTCGAAAGCATAATTCAGATCTTCCAAGTTCAGGTTTTTTGTTAATATTTGTCTATGATTCTTTAGCATATCTTGATTATTTATGTAAACAGCGTATGTTACATAAGTTACAAGCTACAGTCGACTCTCGTTAATTCGAAATCGGATAATTCGAATCTTCGCTTAATTAGAACTAAACATGAAGTCCCGAAATTTTCAATGGTAGAATAAAGTAAAAAAAAAAAAAACCATTTATTTGAACTCATTTTCTCTTGACTTCGTTTAATTCGAACTAACTAGAATTCCAATTTTTCATTTTTCTTTTCTTTCTCACGGATTTCAGATCATTTGAATAACATTTTTTTTTTTGATTTTTGTGAAGATAGTTCCGAACGAGCAGATATACAATCCAATGCATTTGATATCCACTTTCTTAGCGTGCGTCTGTCCATCAGTGACGCTTTAAAATTTTCTTCCATTGTGCTTGTTTTTTATCTTTTAATTAGTTTATGTATTTATCCATTCTAATTTAATTTTAAGTACTATTCTAATAATAACAGACGAAATAAATAAAAAAAAACATTATAACATTAATTCCTTTCTAATAGCACCATATTAAGCATGTTTTCTTTTCATATTTTCCATAATTCGAACTTCGGAAAATTCGAAAAATTTTCGTGGTCCAGACGAGTTCGAATTAACGAGAACCGGCTATATTTATATTCTGAAATAAACTTTCAATTAGGTCGACATGCTTTTGACAGTTGAGAATATTCAGTTTTCTTAAATATGCTTGCAATATATAGCATTTTTTTCACAAAAATAATTGCGTTCACAGATAAGATATTATAGTTTTAGTCATTTGTATATTTAAAATACTTAATTTTTTTAAATGATTTTCCTTTTTACTTATTGGTATGTCTTTGAATGTATATGTTTATAAATTTAAGATACAAAGTGTATCGGTGATCTGACAGCTTTCTATGGCCGATTGAGAAAAACTTACAGTAAAATATAAATAAAATAAAAATATTCTTTAAAGAAACAGCGTCCCTAAACAATATTGGAGTACAATTATGTAATTTTAAAAATTGAAGCTTACATAAAACAAGATGAGTTTACAAGATTAACTATAAGTTACAATAATATACACTGTTAAAAATTTCTTCGTCAGAAAACGGTCATTTGAACGGCAGCATTCTGTCCGGCATTTTGACCGTAATTCGAGATAACGGTTACTTAACCGTATTAAACATATATTGTCATACGACCGTAAAAACATATATATATGGTCATTTGACCGTAGTTGTATAAAATGGTCATTTGACCGTAATTCAATGAAATGGTCATTTGACCGTAATTGTATAAAATGATCATTTGACCGTAATTGTATGAAATGGTCATTTGACCGTAATTGTATGAAATGGTCATTTGACCGTAATTGTATGAAATGGTCATTTGACCGTATTTGTATGAAATGATCATTTGGCCGTATTTGTATGAAATGGTCATTTGGCCGTATTTGTATGAAATGGTCATTTGGCCGTATTTGTATGAAATGGTCATTTGGCCGTATTTGTATGAAATGGTCATTTGACCGTAATTATATGAAATGGTCATTTGACTGTAATTGTATGAAATGGTCATTAGACCGTAATTGTATAAATGATCATTTGACCGTGAAATGTACATGGTATGGTTTTTTGACCGTATTATGATTTTATTAACATATGACTGTAAAATATGCATGTATGGTCATTTGATTGCATTATAGTTTTATTAATATATGACCATAAAATATATAGGGTGTTTTTGAATTTGATCGACGAATTCAGAGAGGTGATAGTAGGCATCAAGAGGATGAAAAATTGTCATAGAACATCTGATGGTTGCAAGCCACATTGAGAGGAGAAATTCACAAAAGTAGTTTTGAAGGGTGTTACATTCAGTGGAACAAATAATGAGCAGACAAACATTTATTTGACCTAAGCAGGAATACAATGCATTGCAGTTTGACATCAGAAGGACATATCGAGGAATTTTCATAGGAATTATTTGAAATTGAGGCCACAAAGGTAATTGCACAGCAGACATCTACAAGATTGCTGTGCAATGACATTCGCATATGTAATTTTGAACAATACCTGTAAAAATGCCTTGTCATGTCTTTTCTGATGTCAAATTGTAATGCATTGTATTCCTGCTTAGATCAAATAAATGTTTTCCTATTTATTTGATCTACTCAACACACACATTTAACTATTTTTGTGATTTTCTCTCACTCAACGTGGTTTGAAACCACCCCATGTTCCATGAAAAATTTTCATTCGCTTGATGCTTACTAGAAACCCTCTGATTTTGTCGTCCAAATTCAGTAACACCTTGTATATTTTATAAGCATATACTAATAAATCCACAATAAAATCAAATGATAGTACATAGATATTTTACAGCCACATGTTAATAAAATCATAATACAGTTATATAACTACAATAACTCCTCAGAATTTGTCAGTCAAATTTAAAAACACCCTGGACATGTTCGGTCTTTTGACTATAAATTTTAGATAAGTTATTTAACCATATTTTCAGTTTGTTATATAAGTTATATATATATATATATACACATTGGTGCCAACTTTTGAAAAATATTGGATGGGCTCAAAATTTTTTGAACAAATACAAACTTATTGGGTGGATTCGATTATTAATGGGTGGATGGAGATATCAAATTATTGGGTAGGCGCCTATACAAGCTGGCGCCACTGTATATAAAGTTTATATAACAAATATATATATATATATATGATTATTTGACCTTATTAAAAAGAAACAATCAAATGCTCATATATATTTTTCACAGTTATAAAACGATAAATTAAAAATGTATGTAATAAATTAGAAATAAAAATTCTTATTTTATGTAACAAGAGTATCAGAAGTACATGTCAAATTGTATCAAATTGATTTCAGTCTTAAAAAAAATAAAATAAATAATTAGCTGTTTTTGTACAATAAATAATAAATTAAAAAATATAAACAGACTATACTGATTATGCCCATGTAATACTGATGTATGTAATACTGATTATGCCCAACCAGGAACCTACTTTTCTTTTAGCCATATAACAAATAATTCATTACTGCACTAGATTAAAATTTCTTCAATCATGCAATGTAGATTATTATCCATGGGTTTCTTTTTCCTATTAGAATATCAATATTTATTGAACAAGAACATCAATGTATTTAAAAAAATCACATATTTTCAAAGAATAAAATTGACCAAAACTTTACATTTACTTCCAAGATTCTTGTCATTTGTAAATTAGAATTTATTTTCTCTCAACATACAAATTTATCTAAATTTTCTTATTTTCAGTTAAATGCTTGAAACTGCCACTGCCTAGCAAATCAAACTTTTGTGATTTTTTAAAAATGAAAAAATAGTGTTTTGTTATTCTTGCAAACCTTGGTATATAGTTTAAAATGTAGAACACTAATGAAATAGACTTTCAGAAATTGTGTATGTAGTTAACTTAATAGATTTTTTACAATATCATAACATAAATCAATTATTTACTGAGAAGTTTACTACAGTATGTTGGGATTTTAATCCTTTATGTTCATAATTATGAATTTGTGAAACTTCTGTTTTCCAAAGCACTTTTCGTGAATATTTGAAGCTACATTAGAAGATTTACACAATAATTTAATAAATTTTAGAAGAATTTTGCTAAATAAAATTAATTAAATTTGAATGTATAGGGATTCTGTGCAATATTTTTAATTCCAGTTTTGTAATTTATAGAATCAACAAATGTACAAATATAATGCTCTTACAACTGAAATATAGAAATATTTCCAAACTTTAAATTACCCCCCCCCCCCTCTCTATTCTTTCAATGCCAAGAAAGTTAAAAAGATGAAAATGGAAAATAAATCATCCTTTTAGAAATATTTTTTGCAACCAATAATGTTTTTAGAACAAAATAATATAAAATAAGTATAGTTCATTCTAAATTGTATTACTACAATCAATGCACCAGATGAATCTTGGAACAAGTTATTTTAATGGTGATTTAAAATGCCATTGGGGACTAAAGAATTAATGAAATTATGACTAATTTATTTGCAGAATAAGTTTTGAATATTTAGATTTTGAGTTGATATAGCAAGAATATACATATTACTATACTTGTGTTTTTTAAACATATTTCCTATATATATATATATATATAAATATTTTGTAATAAATTTAATACAACTGCAAAAAACTGAAAACAATATCAAAATATTAACAACTTATTCTCTAAATGACTTATACAGTTCCAGCACAGTCATTGATTATCTGAAATGTATGAATTTAGTATTAAAGTGTAATACAAGTTAACTTAACGGGCCTTCACAAATACGTAGAAGTTTAATTGACTATAAAAAACATGTATAAATTGCAAATCATTAAGTATCATTTTCAACATGAAAATGAAAAAAATATTGATTGATTAATTAAAATGAATCCAATAAATTTATAATTTTTACAATTGTGAACAAACACTATTTAACAAAACTTCTATATATTAATCACTGGCAGAGAAAATAATAAAAAAATTTATGCATGTGTATTTAGAAAAAATATACTTAAAAGTCAAACTTGTTTGTTTTAGTACATTAAAAAAATAAAGATAATTGTGAATCAGAAATAATCACAAAACAAACAATTAAAATACAGAAATACATTTATTATAATTAATAAATTACACTAAATTAATATACATGATTATATTAATAAATATTTTTTTTGTAGAAATATTCATTGGTTGGCCATACTATACAATTTCACAATAATATAATTAAGTATGCCAATTGATTTGCTGTAGTTTGTTCCACACACAGGATTCATCAAGATTGAGCACCTTAAAGAAAAAGTTAAACGCATTAAACTTAGATATAATATAACGATATTTTGATTTTTAAAAAAAATCAAATGCATTTTCAATACAATAGTAATTTATTAAAAGTTTTATAAAATCCTCTTAAGGCTAAGATTTAAAAAAAAACTGACTACAGGGTTGGTGATTTTTGACGTTTCAATTATGATGTCAAATCGCTCTTGTGAAAAACCCCATCAAAAACCCAAAATACCCCACCGATTTGAAAAATTTCACCTTGATCCAAATAAAAGATTTAAAATATGAGCTTTAAAAGCTCCCTGTTTTACTTAAAAGGCAACTAAAATAATAGAAGAGAAGTTACAAGTCGAAAATACAACCCGAAATACTAAGAAGTTTTAAATAAAACGTACATTTTTAACTATAGTAACATATTTCTTATTATTTTAGTCGCTTTTTTAAGAAAGACTAAGTTTTTTAAAGTTTATATTTTTCTGTTCACATTAAATGTCACACATAACAATATTATACATAATTTTTAAAATTCACTATTTAATGTACATCAATAATTAGTATATATACATAGTATATTATTTTTAAGTGCAACTTTTTAAAAGAGTAAAACTTTTACTTTTTTGAGGGGGGGGAGGGGTAGAACTACGCTTTTCTAAAAAATACACACTAAGCTCACATGAACAGAACTTTTTTTTTCTCTTATTTAAAATATTTTTAATTTCACTATTACTTTTAAAAGCTTAAAGCTCTTTTTTGGGGGGGGAGGGGGGGGTAAGAAAATAAATTTAGAAAAGTGCAGATATTTTAATGTAGGTGTATATAAATATCAACATTGAGTACCTTAAAGAGAATATTAAATGCATTAAACTTAGCTATAATATAACAATACTTTGATAAAATACATTCAGATAAATTTTCAATAGAAAAGTATATATATATATATATATACATATATATATATAGAACCATCAGATAATACTACAAATCAACATCAATTACTGTAAAAAAAATTTTTTAATGCCAAACCATATCACACAGAGGAGCTGTCAGAATTAGAAATAAAATTGAAAATGTGATATTTAGCTTGCTTTCAAGGGCAATACTAAATAGTCACATTAATTGCGATTAATATAAAACAAGATAATATGCATCAATTTTACTGTAATCTAGACGATAGCCATTCTATTAACATTGAAACCAGGTTATTAATGTTGTGTTTTGTAATGCTAAACATTTTTTTTTAAACAAGTAATTTAAAAAAAAATAAGTGAAATCTTCATAAAATATGCTTTGTTTGAACTGTTGATTTAGCTCACATTTAGCTTCAAAGAGAATTTGTGGTTACTTGCCAGTGCTGATTATTCTGATATATTTTATGAAAGTAAAGAATCCCCTAACTTTAGTGTCATAGGAAGGAACCCAAATGGTGAAATGGTATCATTAGATGCAATAGCTTTTTGTCCGAGCCTCCTTTAAAACTTTCTCATCTAGTAATGATTTTGCTATCAAGTCCATCTAGCTGACTATCAATTAACCCTTTCAGGGACAAGATATTTTTGCTCAAAAATTGCTTACACAACCAATTCACACAAATCACAAAAAATTTATCTGATAATAATAAAAGACTCCTTATCACGTTTGTTATGAGATCAAAATTTTACTAAAAAATTACTAGTGCTACTTAGCATTTTGGGCAGCAAAATTGATTGTTTGCAGACTGCAAACAGCACCCATGAAAGATTTAGAAAATGGACCATTTTCTAATGCTTCATACACTCAGACTCATAAATCATTTGGCTATAAATAAATGTGCTGAACAGGTATGTGCCACAGCATGTTGAGGGGTAAAATTGATCCGAACTATTTAATTGCACAAAATGATTTTCATCTGATTGAAAATTCGAAAATATTTTATTTCAATTAATATATTTTTTAATTATTAAAATTTTATAATTTTAAATAAAATATTACATAAAATCACTGGCTTGCTTAATGTTTACATATTGTTATTAAAATTTGTTTAGTGTGTTAGTTTTTCATGCTTATCATATCAAAACCTCACCCTGGCTTATTTAAACCAAAACCCTTAGCTCATTGAATTTCATTGGATAGTACATTCTTGCGAAAAAGAACTGCATAGAATCAAATTGGAGAAAATATGTAAGTTTTTAAATTAAATTTATGAAAAATACATACTTTTTTGACAATTGTTTCACCTAATTAGTATGTTTTAGAAATTTTACAATGAATAATAAAATAATCAGGGTTGGCACGGTTTAAACCAATTAGTTTTAACCATGGTTTAAACCAAATAGTTTTTTTAGAAGAAATCTAATGACATTTTCTTTTTTTTTTTTCTTTATAATTTACGTGTTTCAAATTATCAGACATAAATAATTTCTACTTTTAACACTTTATTTCAGTAATAAGTATTATATGTTGTGGGTTTAGGGTTTTTTTTTTTTTTTTAATGCATAAGATTAAACCAATTGGTTTTTTTCTATAAAAAGAGCAATTCTTTTTTAGAAGAAATCTAATGACATTTTCTTGTTTCTTTATAATTTATGAGTTTCAGATTATTAGATATAAATAATTTCAATTGTTTTTTAGGAGAAATCTAATGACATTTTCTTTCTTTTTAATTTACGAGTTTCAGATTATTGGATATAAATAATTTCTACTTTTAACACTTTATTTCAGCAATAAGCATTAGATGTATTGAGTTTATGTCATTTTTTATGCATAGGATTAAAATCAGTACACATTGGTGAACATATCTATTGCTCTAAAGAAAAACTTCAAACATGTGAATTCATCAAAGATAAAATAGATTCAATATTTAGTATAAAATATTTTAATTTTTTAAATAATAATGCAGATTATTTAATGCAATTAATAATGTAACACAATGATCTTTTAAGATTTTGTACAAGCTGTAAAAGAAATTTTTCTTTTGGGAGATTATCTTGATGAATTAAAAGAAAGACTGGTCGCTAGTTATAGCACTTTTATAATAATTTTTTTCCCTCTGCTATCTGCTGAATCTAACGACTAAAAATGTTAACTTCAAATTGTCACTCAGAAAGAAAAAATCATAAGAAGTATTTGTAATTTATTATTTGAATAATTTTGGAAAAGAATATTTATCAAATTATATCCAAATGCTTATTATTAGTAATCAAAAGATTGTTTATAAAGATTTACAGGGCTTCAATGGTTCACTGTGTAGAACAGTTAAAACTTTCAACATAAGACTGTTTGCTAAAACTGTTTAAATTGAAAAATGATTTTTTTCAATTTTCAGCATAAATTCACTATAATTATTAAATTTAAATTATTTTAAATGAAGTTACACTGCTTATAAACCAATAATGTCTGTTTTTATCAGTAAATATGCATGTATATGTAATAAGAAAAGATTTTTTTTTAAAAAAACCTGGTTTAAACCAAAGAAACTGGTTTTTTTTTTGGTTTCTTTTTGAAAAAACCTGTTTTTTTCCCAACCCTGAAAATAATTGTTGCATATTATTATGTTAGTGTTAAATCTAAGTTGTTTTAACAGGCTACAAAACCGACATTCCTTTTTTTTCTTTTATTCCCCTGACGGCTCTTTTAAAAGGTCTATAAGTTGTATGTATGTGATCACCATGTTCTATTGAGTTTTGTCAGACCTTCAAAGTTGAAGGCATTCCAATCATGTATAAATCTGTTTAGGGGTAGTTACTGGTCCACATTTTGTTGCAAGTAGATGTCAATGTGTGCTTGTTTTCAACATAACTGGTTTCAAAATCCAAATACTTGGGAATAAAAACAGCAATTAAATAAATTTTTGAATTGCTTAAAAGGCACAAATGCCAACTTAGTGGAAAAGTTTCCATGCCGGGAATCGAACCCTGGACATCAGTATAGCGCACTGACGTTCTACCAACTATAAATCACATGGAACGACACCCAACAAGGAACTTTTCGCTATTACATATTAGCAAGGCAACAAACGCAGCTCAAGATGGAATACAATCCACGAGCGACTTATCTGAGGTAGTCACGAAACTCACATTAATCCAGCATCGATTGAATCAATCGATGTTTGATCGTTGAATCATCGATATTCATTCGATGCTGGATTAATTTGAGTTTCGTGATAGCCCCAGATCGGTGGCTCACAGATTGTATTCCATCTTGTGCTGCGTTTGTAGCCTTGCCAACATGTAATAGCAATGAGTTCCTTGCTGGGTGTCATTCCATGTGGTTTAGTCGGTAGAACATCAGTGCGCTATACTGATGGCCCAGGTTCGATTCCCGACATAGAACCTTTTTCACTAAATTGGCATTTGCGCCTTTTAAGCAATTCAAAATTTGATTTTCATTTGAAATGTTATATTTAAGGCGAATTTTCTCTCTGAAAAAATTTCCATGCATTAATGTTGAGAAATTATCAATCATTATTTTTAATTTAATCAAGAGTATTTTATTAATCATATAGGGATTCTTATTTTAACCTTTTATAATGTGAGATAGTTTTTATTCCATTTAAATTTAATCAAAATTTTTACAGAATTTTTGAACAAATTATACTTTTATAACATCAGTGAACAAAGCTGTAAAATTGCTTTTTTTTTATTATTGAAAAATATTATTAAAAAATTCTGGTGTAAATTTAACATTACAAAGCACAATTTTCTAGATCTCAAAAAGTTAATAAACTTTTGGAAGATACACCAGTAGAACTCCATTTTAATTTTGATCCACCACATTCATATTATTAATTTTGAAAAATAAAATAAAAAAATCTAGATCTTTTCCACTTTCATTCATGCACATACATTTGTATGCATAGATAGCCAGAAAACATTTTTAGTTGTCAATAAAAGACATCTGCTTTTTTGAATCATACACAAAAAATTATGTATAAATTTAATTTATAAATTTAGATGGTTTATTTATAACAATCAATAGAAAGAAATCATATCTTAGCATGTTAACAAAAAGTCAAATTTTAAATTATTAAAAAATACATTACAAAAGACCTTACCCAACAAATTTTCTTATCCTAGTAGAAAGTAAACTGTTCTAGTAATAACTTAAAAATTACACATCTAAATATTTCTTAATAAATTTTTAGATATTAATTAATAGTCAAATAGATAAGCATAAATAGCATTAACCATTTAACATATTTTAGCTTAAGTTCTCTATTAGCACTTTAATTTTAAAATTCAATACTTGATATATATATATATATATATATATATATATATATATATATATATATAAAAGCTTTAAAAGGATGGATTTATGCCTGCTTTCTTATGTCCTCTATTCCTAAAATGTGCAAGATATTTATAGTCAAACACAATTTTCTTAACAAATCTTGATCTAAATTCTATATAAAACAACTTACACAAACTATAGATTTAAATCAAATGAAAAAAAATTAATTCATTAAAATCAAGCTAATAATTATTTAAACTAGCAAAACATGTAATTAAATAGAAATACAATGTATCTTTGGCAAAATTTCAAATATGTAACTATGAGAATTGAAAGTATTATACCAGATTTCTTGTTATGAAAACATCAGAATGGCAGGCATCAGAAATATCAAAAAGCAGAACATCAAAAAACTTCAATTAAACCCTGAAAAGAAACAGATGAACAATTAAAAGCAAGTACATGAACAGACTGATAAGGGGCTGGTATATATAATATATGTTATCACTTTAGGGAAGAGGGGGGGGGGGGTAACCTGGCACAAGATGTCTTAAAGTATCTCTAGAGAGAATGGTAATTTGTCTTTTCATATCATTATCATGCTTGATCCAAACCAAAAATCTTTCTTTTTATTTGTGACTAGTTATTTGCTTCAAAATTTCAACATAGTTTGTAATCTGTTCTTATCAAAATACAAAGTAATTAAAACTTTTAAATGACTATAAAATTATCTTATCTAAATCAGAAATGTGGTGGAATACTTCCAACATTTGGCATTCCTATTTTTATGTCATATGGTTATGCATCAGGGTTGCTAATCATACAGCGATAAAATTCCCTGATTTTTCTATGTGCATTTCACGAAAATACTAATCTAGCAGTGTAGTGCTTAGTGGAGATGCTGTGAGTTAAACAAATATTGCATCACTCTACACTCAAATTTCCTAAATACTGATGACAAGTAAAAAATTTTCTTATATTCTCCTCCCCTCCCCCCACACAGGCACACTAAAATTCAAAAAATGCTCTGAAAACTATAAATGGAATTACTTTAATAATTTATATAATCATTATAAGCTTCCAACAAATTATTAAAACTTGCTATACAATACTGAGCTACCATTTACTTCTCTGTATCAGAAAATCACTAATGCCCAGATAAACTGTATTTTCAATAGGAGGCAAAACAAGAAAAGAAGCAGATACTTCAGTGATGAGATGCAGTCTTGCGAAAGTTGTTTATTGTAACTTGAAAATAGAAAACAATGTTGGGAAATGTTAAAAAAAAAAAAAAAATCCTGCCTACTACCCCTCCCAGGCCTGTAGCTAAGGGAGCGCTATGGGCGGCTCAACCCCCCCTAAAATATTTTGAGCCCCCCCCCCCCCTGGAAAAGATTCCAAGGTCACTAAATGAATTTCTGTTCCTAAAATTCAAATGAAATTCTGTTCAAAATTCTAATTTAGTTTTGAGACTTTTTCACAGTTTTGCTGTTACTAAATTGTATCTAAAAATAGTATTTTAACATTTACACATCCTATTGAATCCTATTGAAGCTAACAGATGTTTAATTTTGCACCAGTTATACACTCAACATTTTCATCATCCTATACTTTTCTTAGCATAAGATGAAGTTATTACAACAGTTTAATAAGAAAGATAGTACTTATACAATGTGAATATGCATTAATTTAACTTTCTGCGTTAGAGAGAGAGAAAAAAAATATATGAGCCCCCCCCCCCCCATGGTTCACTTCTAGCTACAGGCCTGCCCCCCCCCCCCGGGTAGGTGTAAGAAGGTTGTTATTGTTGAATGCATTATGTAACAAAAGGCAAAAGCACAATTAAATTGTTTAAAATAGTATATATTTCTTTTAAATGGTATATGATATAAAATTATTCATACATAATTATATTTTACTCGCTTCTTTTCATTTGAATCAATGAAGTATGCAAATAATAAATGCATAATTATATCTGTGTATCACATTGAACAAATGAAAAAACACCAGCAAAAATAAAAGTAATTTTAGACATTGATAATGATACCATTAAGAAAGGAGGGGGGGGGGAGTTGACAGGATGATTACATGATATCAGAGGTCATTTAAGAATTACGTAAGCATAAGCAGTAAAGGGAAGAGGGGGTCCAGTGTCAGCTTATTTTTGCAGATAAGTGGGGGGAAGGGGGGGACACGAGAATTCTTATATAAGCATTAGGCTTTGAATAAACTATAAGTTAATAAAAATCAAAAGATCATTACTTGAATGACTGTTCTGCAGATGTTGAATTACTTCAGAAAAACGATATGGAGCATAAATAAGAGTTGAAAATGAACATTCTAGATTGTCACTACATTGAAAACATAATAATAGACAATATGCAGAAACATTGATTCAAAGATCAAGACAACCAGAATAGAAATGCAAATGCTGAACACATATTGCTATGACTCTGGTTTAAATTTTTAGGTATGTACCTAAATAAATTAAAAACTTGTATTTTTAGTTTTTTTTTTCTTTTTCGTTTAAAGATTATAAATAATAATGCATTAAAAACTATTTTGTATTCCATGAGCTGTTTAATTTAATAAGTGACAACCTATTAAACTGATTTTGTTATTGTTCGATACCACAACCCCTATATACAGGGGTGGGGAATTTTTCCATATTCTTACCAGCCAAGGAATTATTTCACCAGCCCGCAAGATGCAACACACACGCCGTTGAAAATAGTTATGACAAAATCGCACGCGATTACAGACAAAATTACTATTAATAAAATGCACTTTCATAATTCTTTTTTCTATAATATTAGGAATTATACATAACAGAGGTAAGATTAATATTAGATAGAACATAATGCCATATTTACACTGTAAAAATTTGGAAAGTTAAAATATCTAGATTAAAAAAGTGTTTCTGATAATGTGCCTATTGCCCACAGTTTTTCAAAAACTAAAAATGCACTCGCCTTGTGAGAAAATCCACTCGCCAATGGCGAGCAAAATGATGTATTTCCCCACCCCTGCCTATATATATATATTTATTTATATAAATTTGCTGGATTAATAACATAAATTTATAGCTAATTTTGTATGACAAACAATTTTGATGTTAATATGTCATAAAATCTTACATAAGCAATTGGGAGGGGTCTATCGTTTGCTTATTTTTTTCATACAAGGGGCAGAGAGGAAAGGAGTAACGCTTAAAATTAGTAATAAAATGTGTAATTAGTAGCCATTGTTCTCTTTAATTTTACAAAGCAATAAAAATGGAAAAACAAGGGTAGGATTAAAGATCAATGTAAATCAGAAAAAAGGACTTGGTATGGCCATTTTATAAATTAGCACATACTGACATACTTGCAATTCTGACTATAAACTACTAGCAACTCCACCAATGTGTTATTCTAGTATTAATGTCTTCATTATTGAGAAATTGGGTTAACCCAATTTTTCATAATGAATCATAATTAAAATTTCAATTTTCCATTTTAATATATAGATTTATTAAACTTAAATTCAGTTAAACATTATTAAAACTACTTAGAAAATACTTAATAATGTGTAGCTTACAATTAAAATGTTTCATGGTATAAAAGCCAATAATGTTAAAAAAGCTGGTTAAAACTAATGAAAGCCACCATACTGGCTTTTTAATTTTAGCCAGCTTTTTTGCAACCCTGGTTTAAAATCAAAATGTGAAGTTGAATAAGAGAGTATTCAAAGATTGGGTGCTAGTTATAGCATTTTAATAACAAATTTTTTTTCTTTGCATTATCTGATGAATCTAATGACCAAAAAGGTTGACTTCAAATTGTCATTCAAAAAACAAACCCAAGAAGAATTTTTAAAGTTATTATTGGAATAACCATGGAAAAGAATATTATATTTATCAAACTGCATCCAAATGTTCATTATTAGTTATCAAAAGATTGTTTAAAAATATTTTCAGAGTGTCAATGTTTCTCTGTGTAGAGTAGTTTATTTTTTGGACATAAAACTGCTTGCTTATACAGTTTAAATTTAAATATGATTTTTTTTTTCAATTTTCTACGTAAATTCACTAAAATTATTTAATTTAAATTATTTTAAATGAAGTTATACACTAATTAAATCCAACATTATCTAATTTTATCAATAAATATGCATGTATATGTAATAAGAAAGGATATTTTTAAAAGAATCTGGTTTAAAAAAAAAAAAAAAAAAAAAAAAAAAAAAAAAAAAAAAAAAAAAAAAAACAGGTTTTTTGCCAACTTTGAATAAAAACAAACTTGATATTTTCTGCTTGTTTAATAAACAGTACAGGGTAGATGTAGATCAAAAGATTGTTTATAAAGACTTTCATAGTGTCAATGTTTCACTGTGTAGAACATATTATTCTTTGAGCATAAGAGTTTAAATTAAAATTCGATTTTTTTTTCAATTTTCTATATTAATTCACTGTAATTATTTAATCTAAATTAGTTTTAAATGAAGTTACACAACTTATAATCCAATAGTGTACATTTTTATCAATAAATATGATTGCACTTGTAATTAGTTAATAAAACAGAGGGGGGGGGGGGAACCTGGTTTAAACAAAAAAAGAAATTAGTTTCTTGCCAACCCTGCTGTAGATAAATAGTTTAAAATACTAGGGCAATATCAGGCGATAACTGCTATCAAATTATTGAAACAGTAAAAGGTAAAAAAAAAAGTAAATAATAATAAATTATGGAATATTAGTGTATAGTTTCATCTCACTATTTTTAAGAATTAAACTTCCACAGACTACTTGATAATTTATAATAATAAATATTACAAATCTTAAAGAAATGTACTGTGAAAGGAATATTTTCAGCACTTAATAAAATAATTTAAAAAAGAAATGTAGGAATGATGTCTGAGGCCACAAATCTGCAGATTTAATAATCATTCGCATTTGCAACAATTATTATAATTATCTGAAGATAAACATTTTAATAATTTTAGATGGATAGTTTTACAAAATGTAAGGCAATTTCACTATCAAATTATTGAGACAATGGGGTACCTAAAGGGTAATAATATTAATAATTTTTGGAATATTATCGTCTCACTTTTTTTTATCAATTAACCTTTCATAGAAAATTTTATACACCATTTATAGTTAATTTTACATATGTAAAATAAATTAATCTGCAAGTTGAATATTTTAAATACCAAATACAATAATTTCAAAATAAAACACAGAACAGATGTTTGAGACCACTAAATCTGCAGATTTAGTTGCTTTATGGTTACTTCATAACTTTTTTTTTTTTTTTTGGGGGGGGGGGGGGTGAATAGAAAAATATTTAAAATACAAAATAGACTATAAATAGTTTGTGTAACTTAATTGTTTTTATTTAAATGGGGACGGATTACACCTTATGAGCCTCTCTCACACTGTGCCCTGAAAGAATATTTTCTGCTTCATGACTGGTTTGATTGTCAGATCATAAGATATGCAAGACAGAGTTATATACATTAAAAACAAATAAATAAAATATTGAAATTTTACTAACCACATAAAATAATTTATAATCAGCTATTCATACAAGTTTTGGGATTATTACATTTTGGTAAATGTAATTTAAAAATTAAATTTGATCATTTAAGATTTCTGTTAAGTCAAAATATTTTTTGCTCTATAAACATTAAAATAAAATTGAATTTTTAGCAATGTCTACATGAAATGTCCATAACTGGAAAATAACTTATTAAGAATCCCAATAATGGACATCCTCCCCCCCCTTCTCTTAACACCTTAAAAATAAATGAAAATTTGTAAATTGCTATTGGTAAATAAAATTCAAACATTTCCATTGTTACTCAAGCAAAAACATGTTCAAATTTTGCAAGAAAATAAATATACAAATTTACTAAAGTCAGCCCTTAGAATTTTCTTTAAGATTTTCACTAACAAACAGTGGAGCTTTGAAACATTATTTTCTGCTTTCTGACTGATTTGACTAAAAGTTTCAACAATAACCCAAATATATAAAACGTGCAAGAGAGAGTTATAAAAACATATTTAAAGCTAAATATTTAATAGTTATTTTTTTATGTTCCAAAAGCATCAAGAACTGCCCATTACACTGGTAGCTGGCACATCGACCACGTATAATTTTTTATTATGCTCTTATACTAAGCATGTGTTTTAGTTTCTAATTTAAATTAAGTGTGAAAACATTTATAATAATCCTAAGTTAACAATTTTAAAAAATCAGATTATATATATATATATATTTATAAAGAGTAGATGTACCAGTAATGGAGACACTTAAGGAATTTATTTTCAAACAGCTATACATATTTCTTTTTTCCGATATTAAATTAATCAATCCACAATATTTAACAACTCCTATAGTTTCATTTCCCAATATATGAATCAAAATTTAATTTTAAATAACAGATAGAGTAATTGTGCCAGTTGTGGACCCCTTTAAGAAATTTCATTAAAAATATTTTTTTTTAATATTAATTATTATTATTTTATTCTAGTTTTTTTTTTTTTTTTTACATTATATTAATTATTCAACAATATTTAACAAATTCCATAGTTACATTTCCCAATATGGCATAGTTTATAGCCTGCAGTTATAGAAAAACAAATTCTATAAAAATTTATTATCAGAAATTCTCGCTTGTAGAGAGTAAAATAATGAATTTCCCCATCCCTGAGTATGGCAAAACACATCGCAGATTCTTAAGGATGACATTCAAGAAATTTTCACAGAATTTTAAACGCTATATAGAACAATATACGAGGCAATCTAAATTAGATTTTTAAACATTTAATAACATAAAAATAAATCGCGTAAAATACATATAAAAGCATAAATGAACTTACTTTTTTCACGCACATGCCGTGACCGGGAGACGACCCGCCAAAGCCAAACAAACACTGATATGTTGCCATTCGTGAATCTAGATTAAGAGAAACGGATAGTTTAGAGAACAAGGTATAAATCCATCTCGTTGGTTTTAGCGCTGTTCCCGAGGCGAGATTGACCAATCACAAGGCTGCATGGGATGTTATTTTATGCTTCATTCACCGTATTCAAGTGCAACTGCTAAAAGAGGATTTTTTTACTGCTGGTCGTTTGATATCTTTGTAGATTAATGGTGCTTCTTCAATTTTCTAGAGAAATGGTAAAGTGAAAGTTAAATATACATTCAACGCATCATTATTTTACAAAAATTTTTAACAGTGTATAACTAAAACAATTTTAGCATAAATTTGAGACTATTTTTGCAAACTCTTTCAAACTAATTCCACTTAATTAAATCTAGGCGCCTAATATATATTTAAGTGTGTGTTACATTTTAAGTAAAACATATTACTAATTTTTTTATTAAAAAAAGTTTAATGAGATTTTAGATGAATTATATAAAGGAAAAACGATTAAATACACAGTTATATATAATAAACCATAAATAAAAATCTATGTAATATCATTATAGTTGATAAATATTACATTGTCTTTTTTATACTACGTGACACAAATGTATGTTGTGAAAATATAAATAATAAATAAGCTGAGATTTTTTAAGAGATAAACTTTATAAATTATTTTCCAATTTTATGGCTATTTTGTAGAACATATCCAGGATCAAATTTAGAATCCCTGGATTTGTAGAATGGGGATTTTAACCTTATTTCTATAGAATACAAGAGTTTTCATGGATGAAATGGGATCACAATAACAAATGTATCAATGTTCTTGGCAATACATGAAAGATTATATTTGGAAGGAATTTCATGTTATCTTCCGTCCCAGAAAATTAAATTTTAATTGTACCACGTCATGTTTGTTTAAAGACTACATTACTTTGTATTACGATACGGGACAAAAGATTATTTCTTTATTTGATGTTACTAAGCAAAAACTTCTATTTTAAACAACTTCATTATTTTTGTAATTTATGACAAGGGGAATCGGGATAAATATAACAAAGCTATCCCAAAGTAGTTTTATTATATCTTACAACTTTACTATTTCAAATATTCAAGTAATTAATAGCCTTATATAATGGGTTTTTAAGTACAACTAATCTTGTTTTTGTAGTTTGATTTTAGATGATTTATATATTTGGAAAAATACCAAATGCACAGTTAAGTATAGTAAACCACAAATAAAAAATATATAATATCATTGTAGATGATGGATATTACATTATTTTTTTATGTTACGTGACACAAATGTATGTCATAAAAGTATAAATAAGAAATAAGCTGAGATTTTTTAAGAGATGCTTTATAAACCATTCTCAAATCCTATGGCTATTTTATAGAACATATCCAGGATCAAATTTACAATCCCTGTATTTGTATTTTGGGGATTTCAACCTCATTTATATAGAATACGAGAGTTTTGATGGATGAAATGTGATCACAATAACAAATGTATCAATGTTCTAAACAATACTTGAAAGTGATATTATATTTGGAAGGAATTTCACGTTACCTTCCGACCCAGAAAATGAATTTTTATCTTTACTACGTCACGTTTGCTTTTAAGGACTACATTACTTTATATCATGATACGGGACAAATGATTATTTATTTATGTGATGTCACCTAGCAAGAACTTTTTTTTTCGAACAACTTCATTATTTTTATAATTTATATGAAGGGGATTCGGGGTAAATACAACAAAGCTTTTCCAAAGTAAGTTTATCTTTCTCACACATTTACTATTCCAAAGAATCAAGTGGTTTTTTTTAATTTAATACCCTTATTTAATGGGTTTTTTAGTATAACTGATCATGTTGCGAGTTTTTCTTTCACTCATATCAAGTTGGTACATTTTTACAGTCGTTTGGAGTCAATCGGAATCCAAACATTGTATTATAATTAAAACATACGGTTTTAGATCTCGGTAGTGTGAATGTTCGGTTTGTGAATGTTCGGTTTAAATTGATATCTTACAATTTTTACTTAGATATTTTAGATATTTAGTTTAGATATTTTCTTGGAGTTTAAATTACGTACGTCCTTCTGTACGCAGATACTTAGCTGCGGAATAATAGTGTTAGACAGGGTTCCACAAACTATCACCTCATTGAGTTCTCAGCTAGAATTCCAAGGTTACATTGAACGCGATTACCAAATTAAAACATATATGGTCTGTCAAATCATATCTTGGTGAAGACGACCTGCAGACAGTCTTTATGTTTTTACTGTTTGATCTCTATTGAAGTTAACCAGTGACACTGTTGTATCAGATAGCATATGAGACAGGATACAAATAAAATTATGGAAAAATTTCATTAACCTCCTGACTGTCGCCGGCTGATTTTTTCACACACTAAGCTGCAGGTTTCACTGCAACATAAGCAATATTTAAATTAGTATAATTCCACGAATAAAACCCAGTTCTGAAGAATTAAGTTAGGATTGATGCTATCAAAGATTATACACCGATACTAATAACATATTTTGTATCAGGTTGGAAAAAACATCTTTTTTTTATAATATTTTTAAGGTTGGAAAAAACATCTTTTTTTTATAATATTTTTAATAAATTACTTAGAAAACAACATTACAATGTTACCCTTTGACTGGGTTGTCAGGGGGTTAAGAAACTCAATGTATATCAACCACGAAAACTCTGTCTGTAATAGGCTTTCAACAAATGTATGACATAGCAAACGAGATTTATCTAAATATGCTAATCAGATTTTATCTAATCTTTGCATTTCAGCCGCGAATGAGATGGGATGATAATTTATGCAGCCGCAACCTGTAGTGTAAATGAAAAAAATTAAGCTAAAAGAAATGATTTATAGAAAACACATCATTGAGCACATCTGTTCATTGAATTTCAAACTTTTTTATTGACTTAGTTACTATATTACAAAGTAGAAACACGTTTCTGAATAATTATATGAAAATATATTTTACTGAAAAAAATCACGAGGTTTAAACAAGATTCCGGAAATTATATTTTTAGAAAAACCAAATTGCCGTCCGTTTGTCTCTGTGCTGTAAACGGAATATTTCCGGAACAAATTTGGATAGAGACATGAAATTTGGTGTGATTAAGTACGCTGTTTTCTTAGAAAAAAAAAATCTAAATATATTATCGTCTATTATAAATTTTATGTCATTTAAAATAGTTTGAACATTTTAAATCTTTCATAAACTTTGGTATATTTATTTAATGACTGTTGACATCGAAAATGTAGAATGTAAAAAAAAAAAAAAAAAAAAAAAAAAAAAAAAAAAAAAAAAAAAAAAAAAAAAGGTTTGACCGTGTAGAAATTATACTTTGCCAGTATTTTTTTTTTTTTTTTTTTTTTTTTTTACGATATCTTTAGATTCACACCAAGAATAGATTTATTAGATAATCCTAAAAATTCGGATAATTCACTTTCATTTATAACAACAGATGTTCCTAAAATACAAAATATTTAATATTTCTGTTTTAATTATGATATTTTTTACAATTATTTTAAGCAGGTTTTTTCCTTCAAATGAAAAAAGAAAACTTAAATGAGAATGTTCTTATCAACCATTAACAACTTGAAAAAAAAAATAATAATTTCCAAAAACGTAATTTTCTTTTTTTAAAAATTAGCAAAATGTTTTATAACGTCAGAGAAAAATATGGCTCTTTTTATGGGATCTGAACAATAGAGTGAAGAACTAACAACCCTAATTTGGAGATTAACACTGCGTTTTGTGGTTAATGTTTCTAGAGAGTAAATGAGAATTAGCGTTTTTAAAAATAAGCGCAAACGCAGCTTAAAAACCATTATTTCAGACTTTTTTTTCATCTTGAAAAGTGTACCTCCCAAATAAAATAAAAAGTTAATAAAGACATTTCTAGATTTAAAGTTAAGATATGTCGAAGTAATTGTAGTTTTATTCCACGGAGATTTAGCAGCATAAGAAACAAAAATAAAAGCTTATGAGGGGAAAACATCAAAAGATTTTTTTAAATAGGCATTAAGCTTATGAAATACTAGTATTTATATCAATTTTCTATATATAACGGCCTAAAGTATTTGAAAAAATAGTTAATTACATTTAATCTATTATCATTATATTTTCAATAGATAAGAAAAAAGTCTTTTAGTGGTAAAATGGTCAACAAATGACTTAAAAAATATATATAAAAATAATCAACACCAATTATTGATATTTTCATACACATTTATTTTTTATAAATACAGGTTCTTCACGTAAAATGTACATGCATTTATTGAACATAAAATGCTAAAAATTAGAAATACGTTTAAGAATCAAAATTTAACGGTGTTTACTGACCACGATTAGTGTATGATTTTACACAAGATTTATAGACTATACCCAGTTAGAAATTAAAAGTACATACACTCGATTTGATGCAGACACCCGATCAAGTTGCCTGATCATTTAGTTATATTAATGATTATTTGTTCATAAATACAGGCTCCTCCAGAAGAAAATTACAAACTTTTATTGAAGAAACAATGTTAAAATACTGAAATAACATTATGTTTGAAAATAAAAAATTAGTGCTATTAGGTTTCCATTTCCATTAAGATGTCAGATAATTCCCCGTAAAAAATTAAAGTACCATGGTTAAGACGCAGACATATCATCCAAGTGCCACGACGAAGTCATTTTTCATTTAAATTATTTTTTTTTATTAGTATTATTTCTTTAAAAAAAAACATTTGTTGAAGAAACAATATACAAATTTGTCAATCTAAATTTGATTTTTAATAAAAAAAAAATATCGACTTATGTTTATTTAGCCCTATTTGGGTTGGCATTAACAGAAGAATTTAAAAGCGTACTTAGTAAGAATTTAAACATACACCGGATAAGACACAGATGTTCGAACGAGTTTCCAACAGGGAAATGTTATTAACGTTGCTCAATTAGTAGTGTTCCGCACTCAGAAGTATAAAATGATATTCAAAAATACAAACATTATTGTAAAAGTTAGAATTATAATCTTACGTTTCACCTGCAACGAAAAATTGTTATTAGTAAACATGTCTGTGTCAATGATTTTGAACATTATGGACAAAACTTTCAAGAAACAATCTGTATTATCGAGTCTAACTACTTTAAATATAAACTTAACATTATTTAAATGGAAGATGTAAATACTAAATAAAAACAGCCACAAAACGTTAATGTCCAACTGAAATTTCGATCAAAATTGCAGTATAATATTGATCTTTGATGAAGAGAATATTATCTTTCATACATCAATTTTAAAAAATCTAGTTTATTTCCTTGAAAAATGCATCCACTTTTATAATAGAAATTGTAAGGTGGGTATTATATCAGAAACCTTTAAATCTTTTTACCATTAAAATTATTTTAGAATGAAATCCACTCCTTTTATCAACAGAAACTTTTCTGATATTATAAGGGCTTAAATTAAAATACATACAGGTAAAAAAATAGAATCAATACGCATAAAATAACTATAATGGTTGTGTCTTTTAACACAATATGTGGTAGAGCAAAAAAAATATATAAGATCATCGACAGCGGGTTATTAAAGATAGCAGAGCAGCATCATGACTGTTCTTTTTTTTTAAGCTGAAAGGTGGTTCAAAAAAAGTCAGGACTTAATAGCATATGGGAACAGTTGCTCATGGTCATTCCATTAAGCATGAGAAGAAGTGGCTTAATTTTTTGGACTGTAACATAATATACTGGAAAGAATAATAGTTGCCATCGACGTATCGTACACATGCAATGAAAATAAAATAACCACTGGTCAAACTTCAACATTTTTTTACTTCAAATACTAAATATTTCAATTGCAATATCAAAGCAGTTGATTCAAAACATTAGTTATAAGCTATGTATTGTCGTTTCTGAATCAAATTTGCAAAAAAAGCTGCATGATGTGGGTATATAAAACAAAGTGTTACTATTGCAGCCACTCTGCCACTCTATACGATTTTAGACATTTTGTTAAATATCTTGAAAAATACTTGAGGAATTATCCTGAAACTCTAAGTGTGTAAACGTAATAGTACTGGTAAGATTTTTCACGGAAATTTCATAGAAGACCCTCAGCAAATTGAAAAAGAACGAATACCTTTTAGCTACGCTGTAAAAACTACTGTAGCAAAAGCGTTCAAAATGTAAATTATAATTAAAGGGCTTATTGTAATAAATTGTGTTCATATTTATGTGAATAGCATGCATACTCGTAGAGGTTTGTATTTAAAAAATCCGAAACTTTTTCAAGTGTTTTGCTTATAATTTGCAGTTTTTATTATAAAACAATGCTCTTTTCTGAAAGTATGACAAACATTAGATGAATTAAAACTATTTATTTATGTAATATAAACGTTCCTGAGTGATTCCTCGTCTAAAGTTACGTTATAAATTTTAATTACATCGGCTTTCTCAAAATAACTAACCTGTGTTATACTCGTATGCATTAGCTAGTAACCAACGTATCTCGTTGCAACAGCATTTAGAATTAAAAATATATTAAGTAATGTATTACATATGATAATAATGATAATTTATTCTTCTCAATTTGACTTTTATTTGTCTTTGCAGCTTGATATTGTAACATTTCATTTAAAGAATTAGTCACAAAAACAATAATTGTTCCAACGTTCATGATTTTTGTAAATATTCCTATCTTCTATAAAACTTTGCTATAAGTTTAACTATTCTCTCTACTCTAAATATAACTATATTTTGCAATAATAGGGATATAAAGAAATAATCAACAAGAAACAAAATCATGCGTCAGATATTGATCATAAACAAGTGGAATTCATCTGACGACAATAAAAAAAAAAATAAGGTAGCCTTTGTTCAAATTACTATTTGGTTCTCAAAAATGCCTGAGACAAATGATAAAGAATTTCGAAAATGAAAAAAAGATTATAATATTATTATCTATGCGCAAAACAAAACTTTACTATGAAGAGTTTTCCCCATTATTTCACTGTTCAGAACCCTGGTTGTTATTACCCTACCTGACCCTACAATGTATAGATGATTCTTTCCTTAATAAAAATCCATTGTATCTTTTTTTTTAATGAAAACCTTTTTAACTATCTAGGAACGGTCATTATGGTTTTATGTCAAATACATGGTTCCAGACATGTCTTCATGTAAACATCTGCATGTCTATATCTAATCAAGGTCTTAATTTTAAACTACGTCTAAATTAAAAAAAATAAAACATGTCTAAATTAACACTGTGTACAACTTAAAATACTTAGAAATCTGTGTTGGATCAGGAAAAAATGGCATTCTATACTCACAATACCCAATATCGCATTTGATTTGTGTAAATAATGTAATTTTGTAATTTAAATTTCATTAAAAAATGTAAAGTATTTACATGGAACAATAAATTTCACAGCACACCTCAAACTAAAGTAATTTACGAAACATACCGAACTACAATCCATCCATATTTTTTTCTATTATACTTCATATAAGTGTTTTGTTATTATTATTTTACTAAGTTAACAAAAATAATAATGCATTCCAATAATATATGAATTTACTGTTATATTTCTCATAATTAGAATACATAAAGTATAGTTTATCGATTTTCATTAATACCACTTCGAGTATAAAATGTTATTTCTAACATACTTCATATCTCGAGAACTTTTGTAGCTGTTATTCGAAACAAAATTATATCTGGAAACAGATTTTACATCATATATGTTCGTTATTTCAATAAAATTTCATTAATAAATTTGGAATAATAATTTTAGAACTAATACTTAAATAACCAATTGAGAAAATTTTCGCCTATATAGAAGGAGAAAAGGAACAATAAATAAATAAATAAATAAATAAATAAGTAAATAAATAACGAACTGCAATGAGAAAAGAAAATGCTGGCCTAGAAGTTAAGAACAGATCCTTAAATTCTATTTTCTTCAATAACACGATAAAATTGCTGAATAAGTCAGAAAAAGTTATTTTCTAATTTCTTTAATTGCTTTTCTTCTTTAATTTTTCAGCAAAAGAGAGAGTTCGTTTTACAGTATTGGAAAACTACTTCATTGCAGTAGGAAATTAACGTTTATATTGGTAATCAAAAAATAATTAGATGGATTTTATAATTATAAAAATTAAATATAAAAATATTATAAAAATCTTTACCGTTATAATTCAATAGTTTTTTTTGTACAATTATTGAATAGTTAAAGGTATTTTGCCGTTTGTATTATTGAATAAAAGAATTAACTGCTATTATTATTGCCATATACACTGGTGTCCAAAATTTAAGCATAATTAGTAATTAAGTAATTATTTTTAAGTAATGAAAGAAATATGAATCGGAATGTGCTGAAACTCCAGGTGTGTAAACAAAATAGTACGCGTCACATATTTTCGCGAAGAGTTTTCCCCGAAATTGAACAGGGGACCGTCAACAAATTGAAAAAGAACGAAGATCTTTTGGATAACCCTGTCAAAATTAATGTAGCAAAAGCGTTCAAACTGCACATTATGATTAATTGGCTTATTGTAATGTACTGTGTTAATTTTTACAAGGATAGCATGTATACTCGTAGAGTATACATGCTGAGCAATTTACTCGAAAAACTAAAGCATTCTAAATTATATTAGAGAATAACTGAATATGAAGTTTGATAGAAATTCGTGCATTAGTTCTTGAGATAAATAATGCCGCATTGCAGCATCACCTGTTTTGCGATCTACACACAAACGTAATCAGAAACTTATTAAATAAACGGATAACGAAATCTGAAGTTATATAAAAGTCCATCTTTTAGTTCTTAAGATATAGCTGTTGAGGTTATTGGGAAAAGACAACATAGCAGCGCCACCTGTTGGGTGATATACACCAAAAGCAAAACATATCCAATTCATATTAAGGTATAACTAAATAAAAAGTTTTATGAAATTCCGCGCATTAGTTTACGAGATAGAGCGCCCAATAAATTTATGTCACATACAGACACGCTTACAGAATTATTGACACATAGACTGCTCACAGACAGGCATTTTGTAAAAACATGTTTTTTTGAACCAATGGTCCCTAAAACGCGTAAAACTGTAAAAAACTGGAGTTCGAAAATTTTCACGAATCCAATACTTTTTTCTATTAAAGACAGAAAAAAGTAAAATTATTTATAGTATACTTCTTTTGATTCTTGAATCGAAAAATTAGGTGATACCAGTGCTTTGTATATTTTTATATCCAGATTTATAGAAAAATAAAAATAAAACAATAGGGAAAAAAGAAACCTTTTTATTTGTAACAAATAGTTTATTTTATATGATTTTTTATCTCCATAATTAGGTAAAATATAAAGGATAATTACATTTACCTTTTCTTCTTTTTTCCGACAAAAAGTAAATTAAGTTTTAATACAAGCTTCTTCATAAAATGATATTCATTACATAAAAGAAAATAAGTTTTAACTTTATCATTTTTGGATAACAGATCTTTTAATAACATAACAATTATTCATTCAAGATAATCAAATATAAGTGTAGGTAAATAGAAACAGCGTTTTTAGCACCAAAATGCATGCATTTGTCTGAAAATAGTTTCGGTAGATAAGCGTACCGTCATCAATGCAAACTCGGAAAAGAAATTTGTTCAAATGTATGTGAAAGAAGCGGATTAGAATATAAAGTATACTGACCAATAGAATTACAAGAAATTTTAGGAATCAGCCAATATAAGGGAAGCTGATTCAAAGATAAGATTTTATAGCCAATAGAGTTAGATAAAATATGAGAATTTAAAATTCAGATATATAATTTTCTTTAAAAGGTACTCAAATATGCATAATCAAAACTTTGTAGCACATAAGACAGTGAAAAGTTTTTAAGAATCCCAAACGCCTTCAACTGTAATACAAACAGCCGTCCTAAGGGAGTTATAATCAGAAGACGTGAATTCATTACATATAAAGCTATAAAAAAAGACGAACATTTCTTAACACTTACTACGAAAGAACAATAAATAAAGCGTGCAAAAACTACTCACTATTCCGAAACGAGTTCTTTGAATTGAGAAAATTTAGAAACTTAAGTCTATTTTTTTTAATTTGCAGAATTGTTTGCTAAAACATCGTTTCTTTTTCTGCTACTCATTTACGGAAATATTTCTGTCAATAATTTCACAGTGTACCTGTCAATTTTGTAAGGTTTTTAGAATGTTATTAATATTCTAATGAAGATTTTTAGCTGCTTTACAGAGAAGAGTTATGGCACCCAAATTTACAGCTGAACAAGTAAACATGAAGGACAGAATGCAGGAAATCCTAATGATAAACCTACTAATAAAATTTTAAAATAAGGTTTTTAGGCTTTTTCCACCAAGCTGTGACTTGATAGACTGATTGCCTGTAATTAACTGAATCAATTTTGTAATAAGTCTGGAATTTCCGCCATGATCGCGATGAGATGGTTGTCTGTGCTTCAGCATTTCGGTCTAATACTATAAATTGTTGTTTCAACTCTCTGACATAATACGAATTAAATATTTCCAACTGAGCAAAAAATTGCCCAGGCCGGGATTCGAAGCCAGATACTTGGCTTACAAGGCCAATGCTTTTACCGTTTAAGCTAACTGGGCACGACAACCGGTGAGCATTTTTCGCTCAGATAACCTTATTGGTCATAACATCTGGTCTGTCATTTAGACAGTTCAACAGAATCGACCGCAGGTGAAGAAACTCCATAGAACGATGGGTACGTAGATAATTTGCTATTTTAACACGATCAAATTGATTGGTAAAATTACCATACGAATTAAATGTTTCCAACTGAGCGAAAAATTGCCTAGAATCGAACTCAGATACTTGGCTTAAAGGATTTGATCCCAGTTAGCTTAACAGGTAACGACAGTCTTCGCTTACAAGGCATTGGCCTTGAAAGCGAAGTATCTGGGTTCGATTCCTAGCCTGGGCAATCTTTCCCTCAGTTTGAAATATTTAATTCGTATGATAACTTTACCAATGAGTTCGATTGTGTTAAAATAGCAAATTCTCTGACATAAATAAAAAGTTGTTTGAACATTTTATTAATTACATTGGGGGAAAAAAGTTCAAAAATAAATATGAGCTTTTCGTAGACGGACACTTTAAGGAAAACTAAACAAAGAGATTTACAGATTCATCAACTTTTACAGTAGTATCTAACTAAACCATAAATTGTTAAAGTATTATCACTGTGTAAAGCTGCTCCCTGAAACTTACAAAGTTAAATAGTCTGCTTTGTTCGAATTCGTTTAATTGCAATCGCTAAAGAGTATACAACTACGTTATTGATGAAACATTAATAAAAAAATACCAAGTAAAAGAGCACGTTTTGAAATTTTCCCGTGGTTAAAAAAAATTACAGAAGATAATGATGTATTCTGTTTGCAGATATGTACTGAAAATTGACGACATTTTATTCGCAATTTTAAGCTTCATTGCATAAAAAATATTTTATTGATAATAAAATCATTGTTAAATGATTTTTGTTTTAGTTTTTCGTTTGTGTTTAATTTTACATTCAAAAGAGAAGTAACTATTCTCAAGAATTCTAATCAGATAAATTATTGTCGAAGAAAAATTAGCAAACATGGCAAATGAGCTACGTTCGTAGTATAACTAATTTTATAAACACTCAGATCGTGGTGCACTTGTAGTTCGCTTCTTCATGAAAAAAAATGCGCGAATACAAAATTTATGACGATTATGTATATTGAACTCATTTATATGGCAATAATATTTCTCCAATGTAAACAGGACGTTATGATAGACTAGGAGATAGACTAGGGTTTTCGGATAATCATCGAAATCACGGGTTAATGTCTAGTAATAGTTAAATCTCAATTCACATATAAAAACAGAATTACGTCATATCTATCTGGAAAACACTTCGAATGCCTATTTCAGCGGTTCATTCGTAGGTTTACCACTATGATTTCCTGCTCCCAATTTTTTAAGTTTTCATACTTTTGTATGGATGACAACATAATGGTAAACCTACAAGTAAACAGCTTAAATCGGGTTTCAAAATGTTTTCTATCAAGATATGACTTGGCAGAGCGTATGCGTTTTAATTTGCGAATCAAGATTTAACTAATCCTGTAATCCCTTTCACCTGTAATCCCGTGATTGTCTGAGCTGCCGTTTCTTGGATTATCACTATAACAATGATGAAGCATTATCTATAGTCCAATAGCCGACCGCAAAAAACCCTAAATTATCGAGCACAAGAAAAATTCCTTTATTTTATGAACTAGTAGTGATAGGGGAATCTAATGATCCATGTCGGATGGAAGCGAAGTGGTGCATAAGGCAAAAATTGATACCACTAGTGGTTGACTGTATAAGCTCAATATAGAGAGGGCTCTTAAGGAGATCTTGGACAGCGCATGCGGCAACTCCTCGCCAACGTGCTGAAAATAAAATGAGCGGGGGTTTTCTCTATGCTGATGTTAACACATCAATGCTATAAATATATGTGTGTGGGGGGGGGGGGGGAATCCATTTTTACTATTTGGTGAAGAAAAAGAGAGGGAGGTGAGAATCAGTATTTATGTCATGAAAAAAAGAAAAAAGAAGAAAAAAAAAAGAAAAAAAGTGTGAAAAAATTGCTTTTAATTTTTATTATGTCGTTTGATTCATGCAAACATTTCAGTGAAATTTGCTTTGTAACTATTCAAATGCTTTGCCCTCACCCCTAAATCACTTTTTTTCTGAGCTTCAAATTTATCTTAATTAAATATTGGGAATATTTAAAATTATTACAATTCCTAAATTGTTACTATGCTTAGATTTTTTTATTCACCATTCTCTTATCAATTATAACATGAAAAGAGAAAAAAAAAAAAAAAAAAACGAGATCTTAAAATAATTTAAAAAAAAACAAAATTGCTAAAAAAATATTATTTTTACTAAATTATACATGTCCTATTTTTGCCTTTTTGTAAACTTCAAAAAGACATATACATATAAATTTCGCAAATTTTTGATTAAATTTTGAAAACACGAAGGTCTAATATTAAAATTTAATAATATCATAATTAAGTATTTTTAATTTCTGCAACTAAAATTGTTACATCGAAACGTAATATATACAACTACAGATCTTCTCAAATAAAATTTTTATTTCGCGTCCAATTCATCCATAAACTTTTTCTTTTCATATTCACCCGGAGCCCTCTCTACCAGATACTTAAATAATTAGCCTTAGCCAAGCAAGCGATAAATAGCCAAATATAGTAACCCTACTGCGGGAGCCCTCTCTATATTGAGAAGCTAGTGTGGTTGACTCGTACAATTAACTTTGTGTTTTCCGTAAAATTAAATGTGTGAAAACATGGAAAATTGTGTGCAGGAAAACATAATGCTAAGTCTACGAGTCAACTACTAGAGGAATTCATTTTTGCTTATGAACCACTTCGCTTCCGGCAGACATGGATGATTAGATTCCCCTGTGACTACTCTTCCATAAAATAAAGAAATTTTTCTTTTGCTTGATGACTTAGAGTTTTGTGTGGTCGGCTATTGGACTACTATCATGGGATATCATTGAATTACCGGGTGTCCCGAAAATGACTGATGGATTTTAAAATTCAATAACTTGCAAACGGTGACAGCTATTAAAAAATTTTTGCAGGAGTATAATGTCAGGAGTTTTTTTACCTTAATTTTTTCTTTTAGTTCGAATCTCAAACAATAGGTGGCGCTGACGGCGATTGCAGGCCAGGTCAACGCTTCAGTCAGCACTGATCACCTGACCTTCAATCGCCGTCAGCGTCACCTATTGTTTGAGATGCGAACTAAAATAAAAAATTACGGTAAAAAAACTGACATTATACATAACCCTCCTGCAAAATTTTTTTAAATAGCTGTCACCGTTTGCAAGTTATTGAATTTTAAAATCCATCAGTCATTTTTGGGACACCCGGTAATTATGTATGATAGGATTTAATAGAAGAAAGAAATTTTAATATTATATATTGAGTTTTGATTAAATTTCAATAAAATTTGAAATAGCTGGAGAAAATTTTACAATGATTATATATATGAAATTTAAAATTTAACGGTTGGATAGTTTTTGCGCTATTGAATGTGGACAGACTGTCTAAAAGACGACTGTAAGTGAAATAGTTAGAAACAGATCTAAAAATAGAGAAATTAATCAAACAGAATATATATTTTTTTTAAATCCACAGTCATCATATTTTGATATTATTTCCTTAATAAATGTAAGATAAACTATCGACATTAAATGGTCATTCTGCAAACATTTTGGGTTATGATTAAATGAAAATGAGCACACACACACATACACAAATGCAACTAGGATTAAATAAAAGAAATATTGGATTTTAATTAAAAAATGATTACTTTATCATTTTTATATTTGTTAAATAATGACATAAATTCGCTGAATAAGCAAGAGAGTATTTTACTTATTCCTTTAATTATTTTACTCTTTTCATTTGTTCAAAATATGCTTTACGATATCGGAAATCTAGTTTGTTAACATAGCATATCTACGTTTACGTAAAGAAAAAGAAAATTGTTTAGAGATCTCCAATTATTTTCTTGTTTAAAAAGTATATATATATATATATATAAAATAAAATAAAGTAAAAGCAAAAAATATTTTTATACCTTTCGGTGTTTCAGTATTGCAACAGGAGAAAATAATAACTGCAGAAGTATTTTCTAAAAAAACTATCAGTAAAATGATTTTGTAACGAAATTCATCCTTTACAATACTCTTAAAAGTATTTTAAAACTGCGTAACAATAATATGTGCTTAATATAGTATAAGTCTTATCAACTATCTTAATTTAAAAAAAAAGATTACAGAATTAGACATAGGTGTGTTTATCTTGAATTAATTACAAGTTAGTAGTTTGATTTAAGTTTGTAGGTGTAATTTTGATAGGTTGACTATATTTCAAGTACTTTATTATGCAATATTTCATATGCAATGCATATTATCGTTTGAGAAGTTATAACATTGTTTACACCATATTATCAACAAATATAAATACATTGCTACTTATTAAAAAGTAGGATATGGCAATCACAAAATTTCTTCTGTCATATAAATGTTAATACTTCAAGAGCAGCATAGCAGCGCCACCGGTTAGGTTGTTTACACTACAATCTAATCAGTATAACTTATATAAATTTCTAATATAGTCTTAAGCTTCATAAAAATTAGTGCATTAGTTTCTAAAATACAGGTATTGAAAAATATTTAAAATATTCTGAATAACAACAACACCTGCTGGTTCCTGTAGCCCAAGATACTAAACAGAATCAATTTTTAACAAGTATTAGCTAAAAAAATGATGACAATTCCTGCATTATTGATTATATTCCTGCCAAAACGTTGTCTGCAGCAAATTATATCAAGCATTAAATTAATCTAAACTTTTATAAAAACTCCTTCATTAGTTCTTGAGGTAGCTCTTTTTTCGAAATTGTGAATACGACTGTATTGCAGCGCCACCTCTAGCGTGATAAACATCAAAAACTAATCAGGTCTAGTTTATATCAAGTTCTAACATAATCTAAATTTTTGCGAAATTCCGTGCATTAGTTTTTGAGGTAGAGCGCCCGTTACATTTTTCACACATAGCCTCACAGGGTGACAGACAGAGTCACAGAGAGACATTTTCTGAAAACTATCAAATCTCGTTCAGGATCTTCTTAAATGTATAAATCCATTGAAAACCGGTAGTCTATTTTTATCAGCAAACCAATGCTTTCTTTTTGCAAAGACAAAAGAAAGGTTTTTTTTTGTCAAAATTTTAACGTTTTATTTATGTTAATTAGAAACATCGCATCATGTGTTTCACCATGGACGCATCTAAAACAACCTATCATAATTACATAATTTACTTTAGACATATGTAAATCAAGAAATACATAATCTAATAAACGTGCTTTAAATGTGAGTCAAATTTGAAAGAATCAGTATATATTGAATCATTTGGCCAACGATAAACATTTTATAAAGAAAGTTACTTCAAATGAATATTTTATTTGATGTTTATATTAAACCTGTTGAAACATCGGTAACTTAACATGAAAACATCATTCAGTGCGATAAAATAGAAAACTGTAAATCAAAATTTTGATACTTTTTAAATCAACTTCATTGCATTTTTTGCAAATAGAAAAAAAATTTCTAACTCATTTTTTTTTATTTATTCTTACATGAAATATAATGTGACTTTTTCTCATTCATTTAAAGTAATATATAAATCCCTCGTTCTTAGTTATACATGTATATTTCGTTCAGTCATTTGCAATAAAATGTTTATTTCATATTTAAATCATTCTATTATTTTGAGAACTGACATTTCTAATGTTATTTTCATATCCATATGTATATTTTCATTTGTGTATTATGTTTCATTTAGCTTTTCTATGTAACAGTATCACTGTCATTTGAAATGTGAGAATAATAAAAACGAAAAGTAGTTCATTAAATATAGATTATGTAATGTTTCCTAATGCCCTCAGAATAGTGTAATAGAAACATCATAATTTAACCACTTTAGTCCCCAGGGTTTACTTATGTAATTTTTTTAATTTTAAACTATGGATTTATGTTAACAAATGGATTACTAAGAAATATTTAATAGAAAAGAGAAAAGTAAATTTATTTTTTATTTATAAAATGTAATGATACATGAGGATTTGAAAAGCACATTTTTCGACAATTTGTTAAGATTTTCTTTATTTTATTTTACTTTTTAACATTGTAAAAACATTGAAAAACAGAAAATAATTATATTTAATAATATTTAATTACTAATGGATTGTAAAAATTGTGTCTTTAAGCACAGTAAAATTATTTACTTTTTCATTTCTGTACATTTCGTACATTTCTGCTGTAAGCCATTTTTAAATAACACGAATTTGCTAAAAGAAATTCTAAAAAAGAAATTTTCAATTCTGTTTTATTTTGCTGTTAGGCTCCATTCACAACAATTTCTCTTTTTAGGTGCATTCGTAATTATGTGAATATGTAGCACCTATAGTTGTCCTTCAGTCCGTCCGTCCGCATATAACGACGCATATACTATGCAACCGAATCATTTGAAATTTAAAAAATATAAATATTACATAATTTTATCGAGTTCTTTCAAATTTAATGAAAATCGGATGCATAGATCAATTACAGAGTCAATCAAAATTATTCCTTTACATTACGGTCAATGGTGAAAAGAGTTTCAAATGCGCATTTTAATCGCTTGAAAGTAAAATACATAATTATTACATACTTTTGTCGATTCATATCAAATTTTATTAAAATCGGATGTGTAGTTTAATTACAAGGACAATCAAAATTATTCCGTTAAATTACGGTTAATGGGAAAAAAATGTTTCAAATGCATTTTAATGGTGTTACACTCATTCGAACATAATAAAAATGACATACATCTATAAAGTACACATTATAATGTGCATTTTGCATAATCTATGGTGCAAAGAACATTTGTTATTGATATACAAGGTCACACAAAAGAATTCCATTACATAATGGTATAGGGAGTGCATTGTTTGGTGCACATTTTAATTGTAATTAACTATTTACAATTTTATTAGAGTGATATTTTTAAATCTTCGTTATCGTACGAACGCACCTCATTTGCTTAGCTTCACGTGCAATTTCCAACTTGTTTAAGAGATATTTAGATATATGAAAAAAATTTTACAGATGTATATCCTATAGGATGAATCAGGTCTTAAGAGACTACATGAGAAATAAAGTCCAAAAAAATCAATTTCAAAATCATTTAACACATGTGCAGTTTATCAATTATCGTGAATAATCGGAAAATATCCAAATTCTTCTTTGAAATTTATATATTTGCGAAGAAATTCGCAGATTCTTGCTTGTTCGTCGTTTGTATTTTCTCTTTTGAACGCTGACGACTTTCTGACACTTGATTGGGCCGAAAAGGTTTTTTTTTTTCAATATAAAACCGGAGAAATTTAAAATGTATATTTATTAAATAAAAGACATCGAAAAGCAAGAAGGCTTGATCTTGATATTTTGTGGCAATTAAACGAGCACAGAGACTTCGAACTTAAAGTTTGTATTACTTATTAAACTAAAATTTACTTCTGTAAATAGGCACATAACAGTGGAAAATACATTACAGCAATCTTCAGCAAAAAAATACATATGTCTATATACTCATTTATCCTTTGTTAGCCAGGAATAACAGGGAAAGATTTACTTCCTGAAATTATTTTTCGTAGACAATAATGTAACTAAATTATTAATGTGTGACACTGCACATGAACTCTGATGATAATCTTAATTTATTCTATATTATGAAACTGGTAGTGAATTAAGAATTTATAATACCATTTCCGGCCAGCAGTTCTTCATTACAAAAGTTTCTAGTTCACACAAGAAAATTTTTCATACTGTTTTTTTTCTTTATTTTCTTCAAGAAATATTTATTGGTAACGTAATGGACCGGAAAGTGCCATCAAAGACAACCCATAGCGTTCATGACTAAAATTTCAGAATTCAATCGCATATTAAAACACAATCGGTCTGTCAAATAACATCTTGTTGGAAAACGCTTGAAAACCCGATTATAGCTATTGACTTGTAGTTTTACTATTTTAATTTCCTTCCACCTAAGGTACGAAAACATGGAGGATTGGGAGCAGTAAAATACAATGGAAAACCTTCGAGTCAACCCTTAACACCGGGATTTTAGGCTACTTAACAACCATGATACGACTTAACACAACGGTTGCTTTTTAATATGTGAATCTCTTTGAAATAATTCTGGAATTTCAGACACAAACTTCATGAGGTGATTATCTGGGCTGTTGCCAGCCGGTCAAAAATCAAGCACTTCTAAGAGAGAATATTTTTATAAATATCTCATAAATGGGACCAACGGTGTATATTGTGTTAAGCACATAGGTATTGCTAATAACATTTTTTTAAATAATAACTTTTCTTAAATCGTGTTAATATGACTGAAGTTGATATAATATTTTCTCTACAATTACTAAAGCAAGATAAATGTATTGTATGCTCTTTGATAAATTGCCTATATTTTGATCGTTTCGATTAATATTGCAATCCTAGTCTTTCTAATAATATTAATGAATTCATCCGGCTTGAAATAACTTGAGAAGCTTTTTTATTTTGACTCTTGACTTCAAACTTGAAGATATTATCTCTCCTACTTTTAATTTTCAGAACACAATTATGCTTTTGCAAAATTCCGAAACTTACATTTTGTCATATATTCAGGTGGCTCAGTCTAAAACATAGAAGTGATTCAACTTCGTTTTACAAGTGGGAAGTGTCAAAACTTGCAGCGACATTTAAATTTTATTTTAATTTATGCATATTTTTGACAATTAGTTACTTTTTAATGATATAATTAAAAAATACGAATGATAATAGTGAAGTATTACATTTTTATTCTCGTTTCTTAACGAAAGATTAATGTATAGTTCATCCATCCAGCCATTTAAAAAAAAAGTAATGAAACTGTATCATTAGTTCTGTTTAAATACTATCATTATTTCTGGCTTTATGTTAACCAGTTACATTTATTTGCAATTTTGTCACGATGTAATATTTTGAAAAAAAAAATACTTAGGAGTTTTAAGTAAGGAGATTTGAAATGCATGAGCTTATTTTACATTGGAGTATAAACACCATTCCATTGTGTAAAATCACAGAATGATATTTTTGCGAAAAGCATCATTTTCCATGACAACTATAACATTATAAAGACATCATTATAGCAATATTTTAATCATCTGTAGAATACAGGATGTTTTTTATAATGCTATTCAGAGCCGCCTGTAGCTCATTCTAATTACTTTAATAACACGGAATTTTGTAAATAGACTAACAAAACCATGAAAAAATAGATTCTAACGAATATATATAATAGATACAATCACCATCGATAGCGGAAAATTTGGCGATTTACTTAATAAAAAAACATCAGAAACAGACAAAAATAATAATTTGGATAAAATGCCATGTTTTATGTATCATATTCACTTTCCCGGTGATGAATTCGGACATATTCAAAGTGACCATCTTTCTCTTGAACCACATCCTGGACTCTTGTTCAACATTTTCGACGGCCGATTATAACATGTCACATGGAACAGCCCTTATTGCTTGTGAGTGGATTTTGTTTATTGAAATCTTTTTCCCTTGGTTGCACCAGTCTCCTTATAAATCTTAAAGCAGTTCCGGTTATTAAAATTAGCTACAGAGAGGTCTACATTGCGTCAGCTAAAAAATACCCTGTATAACATGAATTCTTATAAATTGATAATTATCCTTTATCTGGGCACGTCACTCAAATATATATATTTTAATGTTGGCACATACGTTTTGTACATGAATTATATTATTTATCTTATCTAAATATCTTCTGCAAACAAGGCACTCTTTTTTCCTTCACATTTCAAGGTTTTTAAGTTTCAGTTTCTTATTTCGCATTGACTGTTATTGGAAGAAACACACATACACATATATATACATGAATTTCACTTTCTGCAATGTATAAAAAAAAAAAAACTTTCAATAAATGAGAATACAAGAGAAATATAAGACATCAGTAAACGTAAATAAAAACGAAACAAAATATGTCCTTTAACTTTTTCTCTTCATCCATGAATGATTAAAAGGCAAATTCGTGATCACATTTGAAATCCCAAGATATGTAATTTCCGTTCTAAAACACATTCATTACAATGGAAGAGTTAAAGTAGTTTTAATGGATGGTAAGAGATAAAAGAAGGAAATATATCAGTATTATTCAACTTTTACAAATTTTAAAACAGACGATTGTTTCACGTAGCACAAAATTTACCATTTACATTGATACATACATGTATGTATTTTCTTAAAGTAAGATCTATATATTTTTTTTATGTTTAAACATTTTTACTCATATATTTGTCTCTTATTTCTGTATGAATCGAATGTTTGTTAATTACCTATCATACGTAGTATAGAGTAAGTCTTGCAGTGGTTTTGAAAATCGAATAATTTTTTGACGGATTTACACGTTTCAGATACTGGAGATTCCGGAAAACATATTTTTAGAAAAAAAAAATTGCAGTCCGTCCGTCTGTGTGTCTGTCTATTTGTGTATCTGTCTGTTTGTGTTCTGTTTGTATCTCTCAAATAAATTGAGATAGCCACTTGAAATTTTCCATGTACTTAGTATATATAAATAAGACGAAGACTACTTAATATCAGTAACCTCGATTATCCGAAACTATTTTTTTCGTACTCTCGAAAAAATCGTTGTGATGAAAGGTATTTTATAAAAAAAAATATTTTGTTGTTTTTAGGAATGGGCGTAAACGGCAATAAAATAATAAAAATTTTGCATAAAGTACGAAGTAGATCGGATTATTAGTTTCTGAGATATTTGCCATCCTGTTTTCTAGATTCTTCGATTTTTCACCACCCTATATTTTCTTTAAATTTCAATTCAAAGATATATTTTACTTGGAAATGAGACGCTTAATCCGAAGCAATAAATTGTTAGTTAATATGATTATTGTTTTTGGAGATATAAGGATGTTTCATTTACGCAATTTGGTACTACTTTAGTATTTGGCGTTTTATATAATTTGTCGAAATTGGTTCATCAGCAATTCAATTATAGAGCATTACTATCTATATTAAAAACTTTTAATTATGTATTTAAATTTTGTTTTGAAATTGCAATACATTTTATAAATACTTTACATATGTTTTATTTTCATATATTATATTATACATATCCCTGATGGGTATGTATTACGGTGGCCCCCAACGACTAGTTTTTACATGTTGAATTTTTAAGTAACAGTACGTTTCCTTTCGATATATCTGATGTATATATTTGTTTTTAATCTGTAAATACTTTTTACATTCCATTTATTTATAAGTTGCATTTTTTAGTATAATAATTAGACAGGAAATGCAACAATGTTATTATGTCCATTATTTCCTTTTTAGAAAAATGTCACACAGAGTATTCGCATATTTTGGCAGAATAGTCTTACAAAATATCCTTAATATCGGCTGTATTAACATTATACAGAAAAGCTTCAATGAAAAGAAGCTTTTAAAAAATGCTTTCCTAGAAGAATTTTTATTTTGGTCTCGTTCATTATGTTACTCTGGTTTTAAACACAAAATGAGATAAGAAAGAAAAAAACAGTTCAAAAGAAAACTAATGGGCTGTAGAAAAATGTTTTTACCTTTTCATGAGTTTTTTCGTTACATTGTTAAGCTGCATTTACGTGGAATATAAAGAAATTATATAAATAAATAAGAAGGTTATTTTTATCGTTTTTATTTCAGCTTTTTTATGTCTTTTAAACAGACTAAGTACTCTAATATATATATGCAGTTGTTTTAAAAGTACATATCAGAAATTTAGAAGGTAGGTAGAGGCGGCCTAAATAAGCCAAGGATGCAACCGATGCGCCAGATTTGCTCGATTGCTATTACTAAATTTAAATAGTGTTTATTCACTCAATGATCGAATGGCTTAATGACAGAATTTCAGAGATTTAAAGAAGCAATGAATATTATTAAAATTTAATAGTGGAAATCAAGCATTTGTTGCGAAGCGTATGCATCTCTCATAAGCAGATATATTATCGGAATTTATTTATTATCGGCCTGCGAAAAGAATTTTTTTCGGAAAAGATTGTTTGATTTAACTAAACTGAAATCTAAAAAAATTAAAATCAACCGTTTATTCAATTAGTTCCAAGCAATTAGTTCACGGTATTCCGTTATATAATTACTCTGATGTACAGATTTCTCCAAGAATGGAATTTTTCACCATGTGTGCTTTTTTGTTGTAATTTCATTTATACGTTTTCTTAAGTAAATTTCCATGTCGCATTTAATAAATCAGAGTTTAGTGCACTTTTCCTCAAAATTTGTTGTTTCTATATTCATTCAGATGCAAATTAGACGCAAAAATCGGTTATACTTTAACTTTTGGAGGACAGTACATCGTATATCCTGTTGTAGAAAAATGCAATTACATAAAAATTAAAGAAAAGACACATGTGAGCAATACAGTTACATGTTTTCTACATGTTCTTAATAATACATTAGTAATGTATACATGGCCATAAAAACCTACATAAAATGAATCTTTCTAAATTTCAACATTTTATAAAAGTCATTTCAGAAAACAATAAATAAAATTAAACTTGTTAATATTTTACATAATTCTGAGAGAAAAATACAAATATTCTCAAACATTCTAGACCTAAAAATATACCAGATGTATGTATACTTTTGCTTGAAGAAAATCCTATTTTACATAAAAAAGAAGAAGAAATATATTTCTCAGATATTGAATAGCTGGATTCTTTAGTTCTGGTTTGATTACATATAAAATACAAATAAAAATATTTTTATTCAAACAGTACTTTGTTTAAATTCGAAACAACATTTGATGGAAGTCCTTTTAAGAAAAATATTGTCCGTTTTTATAAGAATTCAGCTCTGAATTCTTACATATAAAATTTTACTAAAACTTCTACTACTTAAAATAAAGAGAAAAAAATAGTTTTAACTTTGTTAACTTTTATATTTAAGGTTTTTTTAAGTTTCATATGGCTCAATGTATTTGTGAAAAAATTCTATATTTTTATTTTCTCAAAAGAATTTTAAATTTGTATCATTTTATATTTTTAATTTGATTTTTTCCGAAATATGTTCTCGCTTGTTGATTGAATAATTTCATTTAAACAATTCAAAGAAATGAAATTCTAATTTACGATACTGTAAATTTTTAAGATTTTTAATATTGCACATTTTCAATTTTTACACCATCGTATAGGAAAAAAAATATATTTTTTAAAAGCAATTTATTTAAAAGCTATATCTCACTTTATTTTTGCGATATTAAATTTTTGGAGTTTTTATTACCAATTTTGTAATTGTGGCAACAGAAGTACACCATTTCTTTTTTAAGTAAAAAACTAGTTGGATGTGCCAATCCTGAAACTTTCTTCTATCTCATACATACATTTTAATACTAAAAAAAATAGTTACTCATTTTAATGCTTTAATAATTTTAATTCAATACCTTACCAACTTTGATTTTCATCTTAAATTTCTGCTTCAATCAATTAATCGGAGTAAAAACGAATTTCCGTCTCTGCACGAGCCGATGGACAATAGAATGATAAACAGTTTTTTTTTCAAATTCAGGGAGGACCTACTTGCCTTACCAAAAAATAATCATATACAAAATGTTTAGTTCAGTTCTAGAACTAACTTCATACACTTTTATGTGGTGCAATATTGAAAATGGCATAAAATTCGGTATTGCAGCGCCTCCTTCCGGCGGATTTTTTTCAGATTCAGGGCGATCCAACTAATCATAGCCATACACTTACACAAAAAAATTCGTTCAATTCGATGCATAACTTCATGTACTTTTGGTCAGTACAATATTGAAAATGGCCCAAAAATCGCGATTGCAGCGCCCCCTTCAGACGGATTTTTTTCAAATTCAGGGAGGACCAACTAGCCATAGTCATACAGATACAAAAAAAAAAATTGGTTCAATTCGATACATAACTTCATATACTTTTTTGGTCGGTACAATGTTGAAAATGGCACAAAAATCGCGATTGCGGCGCCCTCTACCGGCGATTTTTTTTCAAATTCAGGGAGGACCAACTAGCCATAGTCATACAGATACAAAAAAAATTTGGTCCAATTCGATACATAACTTCATATACTTTTGGTCGGTACAATATTGAAAATGGCACAAAAATCGCGATTGAGGCGCCCCCTTCCGGCGGATTTTTTTCAAATTCAGGTAGGACCAACTAGCCTTAGTCATCCACATACAAAAAAAATTTAGTTCAATTCGATGCATAACTTCATTTACTTTTGGTCGGTACAATATTGAAAATGGCACAAAAAGTGCGATTGCAGCGCTCCCTTCCGGCGGATTTTTTTCAAATTCAGGGGAGACCAACTAGCCATAGTCATAAACATACCCAAAAAATTTGGTTTAAATCGATGCATAACTTCATATACTTTTGGTCGGTACAATATTGAAAATGGCACATAAATGGCGATTGCAGCACCCCCTTCCGGCGGATTCTTTTCAAATTCAGGGAGGACCAACTAGCCATAGTCATACATATATACAAAAAGTTTGGTTCAATTCGATGCATAACTTCATGTACTTTTGGTCGGTACAATATTGGAAATGGCACAAAAATCGCGATTGCAGCGCCCCCTTCCGGCGGAATATTTCAAAACTGAATGAGGACCTGCTTGCCACAGCCAAAAACATTCACAAAAAATTTGGTTCAATTCTATGCATAACTTCATACACTTTTTGATGGTAGAATGGCGGCATACAGACACACAGACACACACACAGACACATGGACAGACAGACATTTTGTAAAAACAGGTTTTTTGGAATTTCTGACCCCTAAAACGTGTAAATACGTCGAAAACCGGAAGTCGAAAAAAATTTTGATTAAATACTTTCTTCTATTGAAGATAGAAGAAAGTAATAAATATTTTTAACATATATTTTAAACATCGGCAACAACTAGAAGAAAAAACAACAATAAAATGAACTGATGATATTAAAATAAATATTTTAATTAAAATAATAGTCTTTTTCAAAATTTTATGATTTGTTGCGTGACAAGAGGTCTTCAGCTGTACGTACACAAACTTTGAACACTCTGACTTAAATAGTTTTTGTGTACGGACTCTGTGACAGAAGTACACAGGACCGAGACGACTAGGGTTACGTGAACGAAACCCTAAAAATGGATTAAAAAATGATATTTAGCAGTAAAAGGTCTGACAGCTAGGAACGGATGTGCGATAGGTTTCGGACGACTGTCTTATTTTCCTGCTAAAATGGTCACATTTAGCTGCAAAAAGTACTGTTTTACCTATAATTATTTATTTGGTTTGGCTTGGTTAGATTTGACAATGCTTTGAGGCTTTTAGCAGCAATAGGCGTTCGACTCTAATGATTCAATACACACGGAAAAAACGACAAATCAGAACTATTTTTATTACACCTATCCATTACATATTTATTAAACTACACAAAGGGACAACGCACCCGTCGGCGCACAGTGGAGTATTTTTCCATTTTAGCCGGCCAAAAGTCGATTTTTCGAAATGCAACTAAAGAGAAAATCATATAGCTAAGTATGAAGCTAACTAGATGGGGATTCACCGTACAGTTATATTTTTTTCTGTTGGCCAGCAAATAGGAACCAGGGTACCTCAAACTTGTTACTTGCAGCGCGTTAATTATTTGTATTTTTAAGTTCCAGTTGTGCTTGTTTGTTTCACTGTGATTTTTTTTTCTCTAACCTTTTGCTTATACCATATAGTTGTGGATTCTTAAAGCCCGTATATATACGCTTTCATTTCACATGAATATATTTATATTTGTTAATTTAATAAATGCAATAAAGTGACAAAAATTATGCCGTATAGTTTTGAAAATTTTGTTGTTAATTTCAATATTCATTAAAACATTTGTTATGTATCCCGATGGATCCCGATGGTTCTTTTTACTGTAAATCAAAGTTAAAGATGTATAGTTAATAATTTTTAAAAATGTAGCTGCTACAAAGTGCAATTTTAGAAGAATTTATTTCAAACACACAACTGTATGTTTCAGTAAATGACAATTTCTGAATTTCCCTTTCGAATTGAAAAGTATTTTACGATAGATAAATTGTCGTCTGCGGATTTAAAAAAGTTGCAATTTACGTATCTGACAAATATTTTTTAAAAATATCATCTGCATCTGTTTCTGAAGTTCTTATGTTATTTTTTAATGTTCTAAACTTACAAAAGATAAATGTCTTCTTAAGAAATGAAGTGCTGCTTTAGTTTACATTTTATAAATTCTGCTTCTTAAATACATCTACTGTTTAACTATGGATAGTCAATGTCCAGGTAAATATGTTTATATTTCACATGAATATGTTTAATTTATTTATTTATAACATATGATAAAGAGACAAAAATATCTATCGCGCATGTTTCATATTTGTATTGGTAATTTCAATATTCTATAAAAAATTCGTTATAATATTCTAAAAAGTATTAACCATGGTTGATGGAAAAGTTTGCAATACCGCATCTGAAACAACATCAACCATGCGTTGCTTCATCTGTGGAGCTACCTCAAAAGACTTTAACAATTTGGTCATGATTAACGAAATTAGAGAGGGATCATTGAAATTTGGACTGTCCATACTTCATGCACGCATCAGAATATTTGAGAGCATTTTGCATTTAGCGTATAAACTGCCCATCAAAAAATGGCGTATTCATTTCAAGGAGGAAAGGGATCTAATAAATGAGACAAAGAGAAAAATTCAGGAGGAATTTAAATCAGAAATGGGATTGATTGTAGACATACCGAAACCAGGATATGGAAACATCAATGATGGTAATACCAGCTGAAGGTTTTTTGCTGATCCTCATCTTGTTGCAGAAATCACGGGGATAAATTTTGATTTAATATTTAGTTTTAAGGTAATCCTAGAAGTTTTGTCAAGTGGACATAAAATTGATACCATAAAATTTTCTGAGTACGCTAAAGACAATTCTAAATTATATGTGAATTTGTATCCCTGGCATCCCATGACACCAACAGTCCACAAAATTCTGAAACATGGTGCAACAGTTATTGAAAATGTACTCCTTCCTATAGGGCAGCTCTCAGAAGAAGCTGCAGAAGCACGTAACAAGCATTTTCGGCAATATCGCTCACATTTTGCAAGAAAATTTTCCAGAGAATCGTGCAATATGGACGTCTTAAATCGATTATTACTGACTTCGGATCCCTTATTATCTAGTATGAGAGGTATAAAAAAGAAAAGAAGTGAACCATTTTTAAAGGAAAGCTTAGCTTTACTTCTTCCAGCAGATAATTTCAACTTAGATACAGTCTATCAGAGTGATCAGGAGCCTGTTACTGACGAAAGTTATTCCGAAGATGAATTATTTTGATATTTCGCCATCTAATTTGTATTATAGTCATCTGTATATATAGTATAGATAAGTAAGGTATAAAAATATTTAAACGGAAAGCTTTGTAAATTTTAAACAGCTTTTTATTGAAATATAGTATAACTTGATACCTATTTAAAACCATCAAAATACTAATGATATGAAAATGATAAAAATACCGTATATATTCGAATTTCTGAAAGAAATTACAATATGATGTTGCAAATTTAAATTTTTAAGTTACTCTATATGAAAAGACATGTTTGTATTGATGGAGAGAATGTAACGTACTCACTAAAAATCTGTTGCACCAAAGCCCTTTTTACATATTACTATGTTTTCCATATACCCTGTATCTTATATATATATGTGTGGATTTAAGTATTTTTCAAGGAAAATCCCTAAAATGTGATAATAAGATGATAAACTAATCAATAATTTACTTTACTCCAAACTTTTAATGAGAAATATTTTTGGCCGGCTAAATCCTCCAAATACTCCACTGTGCGGCGTGGCAGTAGCTGCCACTACTGATCGCGCAACTGGGGCGACATTATTTTATTTATCTTACAATGAAATCCTGATTGATTTTTATTTGTAATTTTAAAACTGATTATTTCATTCTTAAATATGACTATACCGGAACGAAATTAACCCTTTCGAATTTGGTGTACTATTAATAGTACATGTCTTTTTAATTAAGTATTATATTGCTTTAATAAATACTTTTGTTACCGTTTACATTGAGTAATTCTATTATATGTCTATGCATTTACTATATGACTTCATTAACGTTTAAATTTATTTTAAAAATATATTTTACTCTTTCAATTTCAAATAAAAGTTATTTTTCTGAAAGAACCGTGCGTAATAAAGTTTAAAAAGTATTAGAAAGTAGTAATATCAGTTAAACTTAGTTGTAAAATAATATTTTCTAAACATTTTCAAAAACACTTCTTTAATCTATTTGCATATGTGTATGAATTGAATAGTACGCAAAATTACACCATTACCTAAGTTTCAGGTAATAAAACATTCGTTAACGCCTAATTAGTCTATTTGCATAGTTAATGTTAAAGTTATCAATAAAAAAGTATTTTTTTTTTCTAAAAATTGAAAACAATAGGGTTAATACTCGACCATTAGATATAATGCTAGAATATAGTATTAGCTTTTTACCTAATGATAAAAAGACGAAAAGAATGGACAAGGGTTTTGCTATACACAGTTACACATAATATGATATTTTATGCATACTGTCTAGTATAACACTTTCGGGTCTGAATTGTTTTTCATTTTTTAGATAAAAAATATTTTATGTTAACACTAAGACTAGCTATCCAAATAGGTTAATTAGTATTTAACGAATATTTCACTGTCTGAATTATTAAAAATGTTGTTGTTTTGCGATCTATTAAATTAGTATTTGTATGACAATAAGCTTAGGAAGAAATTTTTGAGATGTTTAGAAAATTCTGCATTATAATAATATTTAACTTATATTACAACTTTCTAATACTTTTTGCGCTTTATTACGCATGATTCTTTCAGGAGAGTAACTTTTCTTTTAAATTGAAAGAGTGAAATGTATGTTTAAAATAAAAGAATCACAAGTGGCGCAAAAAGAATGAAACAAATAATAATAATTATTATTATTACTAAATACCTAAACTTAAATGAATTCATATAGTAAATCCATAGACATATACTAACTTTACTTTGTATAATTAATAGCAAAAGTGCTTCTTAAAGAAAAATAAAACTCCTTTGAAAGACATATACTATTAATAGTACACCAAACCCGAAAGTGATAAGACATTGTGGAGAGACGCAGACTTTATGGTCTCTAGGCTGTACTGTATTTACTACAGTTTTTCATCGATACGGGAGTGATATGTTGTATAAAGATTCCATTATGTACTTACCTTTTCCTGTTAATTACACTTTTTTGTATTCAATACTCAAATTGACAAGAAGCAGTAAATATTTTCAGTGATGCAATTCGTAGATGTGCAATGTCTGGTAATTTAGATTGTTCTGCTATTTTTATTTACTTACGTAATCTCAGTGCTTCGCTCCGGTTAATTCACAAAATATGCATGAATATATGTGAAAATTCCTCTTTATGGCGGAAACCGCACGCGAATGTATGTATGCTTCATGTATTTCGTACAGAATATTTATAACCTTTTTCGGTCCGATTTTTTTTCCGTTTTGAGAACAAAATCATTATTACTTTGATAATGTTAATCGTAGCTATCGAAATAGACTTCCTGATGCTTAAAATCATTGTATGAAATGCAGCGAAAATACTTATTTTGTATCCTATTCGATTAATATTTACATGATAATAAGCTAAGGAAGAGTTTTTAGAGACGTTTGAAAAATATCGCATTACATGAGTGTTTAACAGATATAACCACTTAGTAATATTTTTTGCGTTTTATCACACATGATTTGTGTAGAATTTTAAAATTTAAAGAGTGAAATATATGTAAAAAATAAAGGAATCGCCAACTGTGCAAAGAGAAATAAGAAAACTTTTATTATTATTGTTATTACTAAATGTCAAAACATAAATGAAGTCATAATAAGGAAGACACAGACATATACTATCTTTTATGTATGCATGAAGTATCAAAAATAATAGTTAAAATAAGGTAATACTCGATGAAAAGACATGTACTTTTAATAGTAGACCAGACCCGAAAGGGTTAAATTCAATCTGGAATATGGTAGTGGTAGCGTTCCTATGTTCTGGTAGGTCAATCGGCCGGGGTGATTTTCAAGATACTTTGTGTGTCACACTTCATTTTATTGAGTATCAAAAAGCCATTATGGACTTTACCTTTGTAAATACGTCTTGTAGCCAGAACTTGTTTCAAATGCAAGTATTAACCCCTTCGCAACGGGAGTCTTTTACGAAATTTTTAATGTATTGTCACCGGTTTTAAAAAACAGAAATGTCTGCCTTATTAACCCCTTAACGCGCAGTGTTGCCGGGTCGGCAACACCTCAAGTTCCCCCTATTTAAATACACAAAAACTCCGTGGATATTTCAAAAACTACTCTAATGGCTACTTTAAATCTTTCTTATGAGTTCTAGATGGCAGCACCACAGAGATCAAACTCTACTGTTTTTAAATAATAGGTAAAATGTTTTACTGTAATACGCGCTTCACAGCAATGCTCATCTCACTGCGCTTATCAATGCTTTACTTATGGGAGGTGACCACTTCGGCAACAGCTGTATAATTAAAACGGTTAGTGCAATCTTTACAAAACAATACCTGTGTACTCTTCTAGGGCTAAATAGACTGCCTATTTTTTTTTCTTTAAATTCCAACTTTAAAGAGTAGTGCGCCGGAAAGGGTTAAATCAAGAAAATGCTTCAATTAAAGAAATAGAGTTTTTAGTAAAAATTTTCTGGTTGGGATAAACAAGGATCCCCACTAAAAAAACATCAAGAAAAAGTGCAGGGATTTGACTCATTTCTAAAAAAAATCCTCAGATATTTCTAAGGATATCTTTAAAAAGTCTACAGATAATTTTGGGGTAAAATTACATCTTTAAAATTTCTGCAGAATTTCTAAAGAAAATAGCTATTTTTTCAAATAATCTTAATATTTTTTTTTTGGAGATTCTTAAGCCTTTTTGCGGCACGTATAAGTGTCGCTCGTCTTCAAGGGATTAAGGACACAGTTCCCTTTCAACTGGTTAAAAACAGTAGAATGAAAGATTCAATTTCCATACCTATTTGCAAACTAAATAATAAAGAAAATTCAATATTTTTTTTTTATACATTTAAACATAGCATTACTTGTTATATAAAATAAAACAGATTGATGAAATTTTTTTAAAATTAATTAGGTAAATTTAATTAAGTAACCTACTGTTATTTAATGCGATATAACACTACGCGCATGATTTCTCAAAAACTATTAAAGATAATTGGTTGAATTTTTTTGTGTGCATTAATATTACACTTCTTAAAATGAACTAAAATCTTAGAATTATTTTAAATAGTGAAAATTTTATTTAAAAAAAGTATGTGAGAAATTTTCTTTTTGTAATATTTGTTATTAAAGAAAAATATTATACAGGAAGATAATTAAAAGTTTCTTGTTCATTATGTTAAGAAAAGAGTTGTCTTTAATTTGAAATCTATTTAAAGTTTCTAACTTAAAATTAACCGGGGATATCATGTGCACAGTGCTGTACAGTAATTACAAAAACAAATAAACAAACAAAAAATAACAGTGAGTAACTTAATTAATTTTTACTATTTAATTTAAATGTTTTTCATATATCTGTTAGTTTATTGCAACAAATAATACTATACTAAACAGTCCAAAAATTTCATTGAATTTTTCTTATTACTCAGTTTGTGAAATTGAATTGTTTTTCGAGCATTTTGGACCGGTTGAAAGGGAGCTGTCTTCTTAAATCTGGATACTTCCATGGCAATTTTCAGCGATTTTCAGCGTAGTAGTCAATATCTCTAAAGTGCCAAAATTTCAAGCCGTAACTTGATGACGTGTATTTGCTGTCAAAATAGGGGTTTGACGCACGTTTTGTCTCGTTTGTATCGAGTAAGCAGAATCAGTCGTTTTCCCGCTTATTGTTAATATGGTTTTTCTAAACTATTTATTGATCTTTAACGTCAATTGCGAAGTATTGTCATGCAATTTATTATGCTTATAGCGTTTGAATTCTGCATTTTGATGTCTTTTTTTGCCGTAAAAAAAAGAAAAAAAATCATAAAATTTTGTTTGCCGTAGATTTCTACCATGATATACATAGGCAGACAAAAACATTCTTAAAACACTTTATTTTACCTTTAATTGGAGATCAATTTCATCTCGTCCAACGTCTCTCAGACCTGTCATTCCTTAATATACTCATAATAATCTTACCCTACATCTGGTTTTAAAGTCGTGACTCGATGACGTGATGATACCGCTAAAATTGGTGTAATTGGCGCCCTTGTGATCTCTTCTCGTACCAAGTTATGACGAGACTTACTGAAATATTCGTATTGTACTAGTTGGTACCTCTAAAGTGTCAAAATTTCAAGCCGTAACTCGATGACGTGATATTACTATCAAAATTGAGATTTGGCTCCTCTTTCGTCACGTTTTGTACCAATTTATGCAGAAGTAGGCTTTTTTTCGCAAACTGCCGATAAACCTTTCCAAAACAATTATTTCATCTTGAAAGTCGATGACGAAGTAATATATATTATAATGTAATGTAAAATGTTTTGTTTATAGGGTTTGAATTGTAGATTATGACGTCTACTTTTTTTATTTTAGTCTACCGCGGGTTTCTACCAGTATATGCGCAGGCAGACCAAAATATTCTTAAAATACTTTATTTTACATTTAATTCGGTACCAATTTTATCTCGTAACTCGATGACGTGATAGTAATGCCAAAATGATGAGTTGGCGCCCGCTGAAACTCATACCGTACCAAGAAATGCCGAGGCAGAGAAGAAAACCATTAATCTACACCTAATAATCTTGTTCTGCATCATGATTTTATACCGTAACACGATGACGTAATTATTTGTGTCTCCGCCGCCCGCTCTTACTAGCAAATATATTTTGTACAAAATTTTCATAACTGTAAAAACTTATTTAGAACATGTTTTTAATGTATAGTCTTAAGTATAAATTCTATTTCTATTATTTTTTCCCATTTAGGAAAGAAAAATACAGCATAAACCAATTATATATATGGGAAGGTAGATTGAACATTTGCGGATGTTTTCTGTAATCTAACCCTTGCGAATGTTAACTGATTACATATATTAAAATTCAAAAAAGAAATAAAAACTTATCAAAACTTTTCTAAAACGAACAATCAGAAGTATCTACTGTTATAGTTAACTACTGATTTAATTTCCCCTATAAAATTCTTCTACCAGAACATTTCTTTATTTACACTTGATGACACAGTTAAGAGAAATGTTAAATTGGTGTAAAAGCGGAGTTCTTTTTCGTAAGACTATTCTTTAACTTTATTATTACCTGAATCATTAACTATGTATTTGTAGCAATAATTATATAAAGAATCATTTCAAAACAAAGTATTAATTAAAATCAAACAAGATTCACAATCTTCGTGATTTTCAAAGTCTGAAAGAAAACATTGTTTTATTATATTTCAGTTGTGTGAATTAAGTAAATAAATAAACTAGAAACAACTGAATGTGCAGCTATGTTGAAGCTATGTAACAAATTTTGATATCCAAAGATTTCTGATGAATAAAAGTTCAAACTTATTTAGAAATATTTTACTTTTTGCATTTGAATACTTATAGACGCATAACAGTGCCTCTAGAGAAGCTGTATTTCTAAAAAAAAAAAATTCTTTACTTTTCAACATTGTTAAAATGTTTTTGAATTTCTTTTGTTTGTATGCCATTTATGTACCATCTGTCTGTGCTCTAATTTAGGGGGGCACAACCTTTGGCCCGCGGGCCAAACTGATACCACTAATTTTATACAGAATAATTTTCCATATAATAATGACAGAAACTTTGCTATGTAATAAAACAATCGTCACTTTTCAAATATTCTGGTGGCAAACGATTTTCTGGCAAAGAGGTTGTGGATCACTACTCTAATTTATGTGTATATATTACGATTTCCCTAAAGTCCATACATATTTACTATGGTTATTTTGCTATTAAAAATGAAATGAGTAGAAAGCATATATGGCCATAAAGTGTATGTTCGTTACAAAAGTGATGTATCACTAAAGGATGTAACCTGCTGGCTAATAAAATCCTGAAACATCATGAGGACAGTTATTATTCACAGTTATTAAAATAGGAAATCAAATGCTATATTTTTATGTGGTAAGAGAAATGAAATACCACAAGTTTTAAATTTTAAGCTTTCTTAAATACCTACCATTTATATGTTTACATAAATCAATCTGATTTAAAAAAATCCCCTGTGAAATTACTTTGATATTAATTTAAAAAAAAAATATTTTTTATAATTGGGAAGTTTTATTTTGGATTGAAATAGATAATTTATCACGTTTGAAAAAATTAACAAATAAATGGATTATTTCGAAACAATAATTAACGTCGTTTTTTATCTCAGTAATTTTAACCTTTTACAAAATCCCAAGAAGCCTTTCTCCCATTTCTATATATTCCGCGTTTCAGTATAAAATTTGAGAAATTCTAAAGACCACATTCATTTATAGTGAAGTTTTATAATGAAAGAGGAACATACATTATTGAAGAACTCTAATCTCGAATCTGTAAATCTAATCTAATATCTGAAAAGGAAATTCGCATTTCAATATACTCTTTTTCTGATCCCCATGGGTGATAGAAGGCTCAATTCACTTGAAAAATATTTTCCGTTTCATCTATTTTTGTGAATTTAAACAGGAAGAAAAATATCTTCCCTTTGAATGTTAAAAAATATATACGAAATGATTAATTTAACTAAATAATCATTTATATAAATGGATGATAAATCTTCATTGCAAAATTCGATAAATATGGTTTTATTTTGATTAGAAATAAATTCTTTATGATAATTTTATTTTGCTGAAATTATTTTTTTGAAATAACTTCAATGTTTCATCTATACCATGCCAAATTTTAATTAAGGTATATTTAAATAAAATTTTCATTTTTTACTTTTAATGCGTTAGTATGAGTTGTTTAACTTTAGGAACAAGTTGTGTAACATTTTCATGGTGTTTCTAATGAAGAATAATGACCATTTGGACTGTAATTTTACACTTTAATTGAATATGGAACATTGAGTAGTAGAAACAAAAATATATTTAAAATGAATTAAAGAATGATTTATTTCAAAATTTATTAACTGATAGGAATTACGTTAAAAATATATAAATGGTTGAAGCATTTTGTCCGTAAAAATGATAGAGCTAAAAGCGGCGTTAACTAGGTAGGGAGGCCTACCATAGGGTTAAGCTCAAAGTACAATTATCAACTCATCGAGTTTAGGACTCAATAAGCTCAAATCTTTTCTTATTTAAATATTTTCACTCATTTAGAATAATTTTATGTGCGTAATTACAAATTAATTGATGCGTTTTTAAAATACAGTTAAAATTTACAAATTATAAAATAAAAAAAACTAGTCGTTGGAGGCCAACGGTAATACTTACCCATCATGGATATGCATAACATAATATATGAAAACATAACATATGTAAACAATTTATAAAATGCATTACAATTCCAAGACAAAATATAAACGTATAGTTAAGTATTTTTAACACATCATAATGCTCTATTAATGAATTTCTGATGAACCAATTTCAATAAATTGTATGAAACGCCAAACTATTCAAGTAGCACTGAATTGCATAAAAGAAACATCCTTATAACTCTAAAAATAATTATCATATTCACTAACGGTTTCTTGCATCGAATTAAGTGTCTCATTTGCAATTAAAAGATATCTTTGAATTGAAATTTGAATGAAATACAGGGTCATGAAAAATCAAAGAATGTGAAAAACAGGATTATAAATATCTCAACAACTAATAATCCGATCGACTTCAATTTTTGTGCAAAATTTGTGTTAATTTATTGCCTTTTTCGTCCACTCCTTAAAATAAAAAAATCGAAAATTTTTATATACCTTTCATCAGAACGAATTTTAAGAGAGTCTGAAAAAAATAGTTCCGGATAATCGAGGTTACTGATATTAAATAGGCTTCGTCCCATTCTTACATACTAAGCACATACAAAATTTCAAGTCTCTATCTCAATTTGTTCGAGAGATTGAGCGGTTACAGACAGACAGACAGACAGACAGACACACAGACGGACGGACGGCAATTTTTTTTTCTAAAAATATGTTTTTCGGAATCTCCAGTGTCCGAAACGTGTAAATCCGTCAAATTTTTTTTTTCGATTATCAAAACGATTGCAAGACTTACCCTATACTATGTATGATGGGTAAGTAAAATGGATTGGATTTTTGATTCAGAATTTTAAGATCACACCATTGGCATTTTTTAAATAAATCATGACAGTGTCATAATTTGTAAAATGCAATTTTTATTGAAAATAAGATGCAAATTCCAGAATATTAAACGAACATTCATCTAATGTTTATGGGTTAATGAATATTGTTTTATGGATTAAAATATTCTTATAGGAAAAGTTTAGAAGAAATTTAAGGTAATTTTAAAGAATATAATCTCCAAAAAATGTTTGCTCGTAACAGAAGTTATGTAGAATTAAAACATATTTTCAGCTCTTTAATAAAATCACGAAAAAACATAACGCCGGAGTGTTTGAAATACGAAATCGAACGTTTAATTTCTTTTGATAAATGCCACATATTTTAAATTTTAAAATTCTTTAAATATATACCTTTTTAGTTTACATAAATCGATCTGATAATTTATAAGAATCACCCAATGATATTACTTTTGCTATTGCTTTGATATTTTTTTTATATTATTGTTGAGAAGTTTTACCTCGGACAGAAATCGATAATTTATCATGTTTGAGAAAGTAAATAAATAAATAAAATAAAGATTACTTCGAAATAAGAATATCCGTTTTTTTTCCTCGGCATTTTCAACCTCTTACAAAATTTTAAAATACCTTTCTACCCATTTTACTTACCCATCATACGTAGTATAGGGTAAGTCTTGCAATCGTTTTGAAAATAGAAAATTTTTTTTTGACGGATTTACACGTTTTAGATAGTGGACATTTCGAAAAACATATTTTTAGAAAAAAAATTTTGCCGTCCGTCTGTCTGTCTGTCTGTAAACGCTCTATCTCCCGAAGAAGTTGAGATAGAGACTTGAAATTTTGTATGTAGTTAGTATGTAAGAATGGAACGAACCCTATTTAATATCAGCAACCTCGATTATCCGGAACTATATTTTTCGGACTCTCGAAAAATTCGTTCTGATGAAAGGTACATAAAAATTTTCGAATTTTTTTGTTCTAAGAAATGGACGTAAAAGGCAATAAAATAACACATATTTTGCATGTAGAACGAAGTCGATCGGATTATTAGTTGCCGAGATATTTGTAATCTTGTTTTCCACATTCTTCGATTTTTCATGACCCTGTATTTCATTCAAATTTCAATTCAGAGGTACATTTTAATTGTAAATGAGACGCTAAATCCGACGCAGTTAATTGTTAGTTAATATTGTTAGTTAAATTGATTATTATTTTTAGAGTTATAAGGATGTTTCTTTTACGCAGTTCGGTACTACTTGAGTAGTTTGGCGTTTTATATAATTTGTCGAAATTGGTACATCAGCAGTTCTTTAATAGAGCATTACTATGTATATTAACAATATTTAAATTTTGTTTATGAATTGCAATGCATTGTATAAATAGTTTTCACATGTTTTATTTTCATATACATATCCATGATGGGTAAGTATTACGGTGGCCCCCAACGACTAGTTTTTATATTTAGCGGTTCAGCGTATCATTTGAGATTTCGAAAGGCTACATTCATTTCTAGTATTTTTTTTTTTATCAAAGAAATAACATCATTATTGAAGAACGCCAGTAGATGTATTCTATTCTAATATCTGGAAATTAAATTCACATTTTAAAGTACACCTTTTCTGATCCTTATGGACGATGGAGGACACTTTCACTTGAAAAATATTTTTCTTTTCGTCGATTCTGGTGAGTTCAATCAGGAAAAAAATAATTTTCCTTTAAATGTTAAAAAGATATGCAAAATGTTTAATTTAAATTAATAAATTTAAAGATTTATTAATGCAAATGAATGATAATAAGTCACTTTTCAACATGACAAAATTTTATAAATAATATTTTATTTTGAATAGAAATAATTTCATATGGAATTTTTGATTATTTTATTTTACTGTAATTATTTATTTGGAATAATTTGAATGAAATTCATCTAATAGATGCCAAATTTTAATTAAGGTATATTTAAATATAATTTTCATATTTTAACTTTTAATTCGTTACTATGAATTGCTTAATTTCGAGAATAATTTATGTAATGTGTTTATTGTGTACGTAATAAAAAATATTGGTCATTCTGACTATTTTTTTGTACTGCATTTTATTATGGAATGTTGAGTAGCATAAATAAAAATAAATGTAAAACGAATTAACAAATGATTTTTTTTAAGTTTATGAACTCATAGGGATTACGTTAAAAATTTATATGTATGTAGCAGCTCGTTAAAAAATTATAGACCGGGAGGTGGCAGTCAACTTGACGGCGAGATGTTGGCTTCAGTCACGTGACGGAGGACAGATTTAGCGCTCCAAACCGGTTTTTCTTCCGTCAAAATATTCTTGAAATCTCGCTCCATCTTCCCGCCAAATTGTGATATTATGTGATATTGTGATGACTTTTTTTTTTTCTCAAAAAATACTTTCATTTATCACCGAAATATTTTTTAATATATTTTGCTTTTCATTAGAAAAGAAGTATAATGTTTTTAATTATATTTAGATCATAAATATACATTTATGCCAAATGGCATATTATTGAACATTTAATAATATTTGATTAACATTCGTCTTCAAAAATATCATGTGTATTTTTTTATATACATAAAATGCAGTACTCTTTCTTAGCATTAAAAAACATAAAACTTGCAGGAGGTATGCCTTTTTCTATCAAACATTTTAAAAGATATATTGAAGTAGAAAACAAAAAGTGTAAATAAAGTTTTAGAAATTCTTTTCGAAAATATTTTATGTTCATGTAAAAAAAAATATCTTTGCAACAGAAATATTTATTCAAAGGTGAGAAGTATTAAGAAACTGTGTGAAACATTTGTATATAAAACAAGACTGGAAAAATTCATGCATCGGGCAAAGGTTATAAAGGACGTTCCAACGAATTGAGAATAATGTAACAAAACTACATCGTTTAAAAAATTAAAATATTTCGTCTCATTTCACAATATGAAAATGTATAACGCATTTCAAAACTGAATTTATGTTTTTGCCATTTACAATCGGAGAACTATCTGAATTCTTTAGCAGTCCTGTACATATGATATAAAAATTTGTATCCATTAACAAAATGCATTCCAAAATTTAGTTCATTTAAGCGATAATATATTCAGTTGAAAATTCCATTTTAACAATTTCCTATAATGAGAAGAATGGTATGTGAATACTTTTGTGCAGCCCTATACAGGAAATATTGTGTGTAAATGCTATAGTTGATATACAGGGGCACACTAAAAAGTTGGTAAACTGAGTATAAGCCTAAATTGCTTACATGTGGTTTTTAAACGAATTACGCATTTTTTTAAGCTGAACTGAATTTAGTTTACTAAGAGATGTTTGTAGAATAGAGATAAAATAATATACTGGGCCGTTTCTGGATAATAATTTCTGGATAGGTGATTTTAATAGATTTAAGAGTGTTTTAGTGCAATTTAATTTTTAGCTAAATAGTAGAATGAAATAAATGTACTAGATGAATTACAGAGCTGAACAAAAGTATGCATATATATATGTTGCGTTTTCTGCTAATCAAAACTTTAGTTATTTATCAACTTACAGATCAAATACAGGTCTGTCCAAAAGAATTGAAATACATATTTGGTTACGGACGGTAACTGCTGAATTCAGTTTTTTAAATGTTTTATCTGTTTTCTGAAATATTTAACTGTATTATTTAACGTATTTCTCTAAATAACGAAGATTTGTTAAAGGCATCAGGAAGTGTTGGAAAGTGTTGCATAATAGGTGTTTGACGCATGAATTTTCTTTCTTGTATTAATATTAAGAGATGCATGTCATGTAGTGGCAAGTTTATATTATACATGCATCAATAAGTTGTGTGAAAAAAAAGAAAAAAGTTGGAAATAATTGCACGCGGACTTTATTTTAAGAGATTTGTGGATTTTAGCACCCTGCATTCCACGCCCAGCCGCTAAATTTTCGTCACATTCATTTTTCTTCGTTTTAAACTCCATGGACCTCAATTCCTTCTCCCTTCAATATTTATTTAAGTCGTACACTAAATTCTAGCTAAATATATCAAGATTTCTCTTTCCTGGATATTTTTCAACACTTCTAGCGATCCTTGTTGTTTTGAATATCATTATCTTTGATGGATTAATTCTTACCCTTTAATATTTCTGCCTTCTGTAACCTTGTTAATATTAAATAAGTCAATATGAAATGTTAAACAAGATTAATTTGTCTTGATATTCCTTGTGTATATATTGATAAACATTCGAATAGTTTTCTAGATGCTTATATAATGTATTATATAGCATTTAAAATGAAAAATAAATGCTTACGTTTCATTTCATTTTGCATAACACATAGTTTTATGAATATAGTTGCATTATAAATTTTGGATATTATTAGTAGTGAAATTCAAAGTGTCTTCTTTAGTTTGCACATTTGTATAAAAGAGAAAAAATACTTTCTTAAAACATTTTTTTTAAAACAATCTAAATTTAACTTTAAAAAACCATGCTGAATCTTAAAGGCTTTTATTACAATTCGTTAATTCAGCGTAAGCTCCAATTATGGAAAAATATTTTAATTATTTTACAGATTTTTATATAACTTATTAATTAATATATGTAAATGAAAAATACACTGTAGAAAAGCGTAAATTTACGTTAATCTACCATTAATTACCCAGAAAATTTATGGAAAATGTCACTTTTTTTTTCAAATAAAAGGTGATTTCCGTAATATTTTGTGTTTTACGGGCAAAACTCGTTTATGTAATGGCAAGTCCGTTGATATAAGAATAAAGGCCGTTTTTTTACGGACATTGCCTGGAATATCTGCTGCAGTAAAATCAAGGCAGCAATTTTTTACAGTGTAAAGGCTTAATTTTAATTTTAATAAACATAACTTGCGATTTTATTAATATAGTTGTGTGATAAATTTTTTATAGTATTAGGAATGAAAATGGAAAAGTCTTCTTTAGTTATCACATTTTCATAATTGTATAGCTATTTAAAAAAAAAAAAAAGTTTTTGCTGAATTTATTTGCTGAATCAAATCTAGTTTGTTTTCAAAAATCCATGCTGTCCCAACACATTTACATTACAGCTAAGCGTAAGCTCAATGTGTGGAAATTTTGCCAGTTTCGTAAAAATAAACGTAATTAAAAATACAAGCTTCTAACCGCATAATAATCTCTGCCATATTAGAAAATCATTAAAAATTGATTCCTGAACAACATGTTTCCAAAAATCCATAAGGCAACAAAATTAAAACAATAAAAAAAGTCATTTTTTTAAATTCCTGTTTTAAAAAAAAATACATATGACGTATATTGCGAAAAAAAAAATCTATACCCTATCACTTAAAAATGTGACAGAAAATATTAAATAATTTTTTTACGCATCCGCAATAAATGTTAGTACAATAAAAATGACCATTTTGAATTATAACAATTCTCTAAATGATAGCAATTTCAGATAAAGCTTTAGAAATCCTCGATAGTTAAAAATATATGTATTACAAACTAATATTTAAAAGCAGCTTGTTTTGGATTTGTTTACTTTTATTTACTAGGTATATAGACAATGAATGAAACTGAAATCTTCATCTGAAACTAAATTTTATAGGAATCCTGTTAATTTTACGGTAATATGTACAGAATATAAAATTTATATCTTGATATAAATATTATTTTTGAAGTATTTTGGCGAATATTTGTGACAAATATTTTTGAAAATCTTATATGATTTGATTTTGATTATTTTGTACGGCTAAAATCTAATAAATTTTAAGAGAACAAAATTTGTCAATGATAATTATAATATCAAGTTTTGAATTCAATTTCGCTTAAGATTTTAAGATTATAATTAATATTGTTATAAAATACCGCAGAAAATTTTACAAAATATACATCATTATCTCAAAAAAAATCTTTCTAAATCTTATAGTTTTTTTTTTTTCTTACAATAAGTTTATAAAACAGTATCTTTATCAAACACACTGTTTTAAAATTAGAAGCAAGATTTATCACAAAAAAAATTAAAAAAGAGGTAACTACATAAAATTTGGTATATTTTGTAAATAAAATTTTGATTTGTGTATTATAAATAATAATGGAAAATGCGGAGAATTTAAAAATCATGATCTTAAAAAAAGAATAAATAAATAAATGATGTCGAATAAAAATATTTTTTAAACTTACCTCATTGGAAGACTATTATTAATATATTAAAATATGTATTTTATTAATATAATAATTTAAAAAAAAACTAGAGAATTTTCCCCATTTTTTTTTTTTCAGAAAAAGTGTTTCTTTGCAATTGCACTTCTGACAAAAATCATATTTGATAAACTCTGCTTATTTCATTATCTCTAAGTACTTTAAACAAAAGTATTATACATTATATGCATTTTGTAGAGTAAGACTTCTTGGTGCAAAAAGCACCTTTCAGAAAGAAAAATATTGTTCTCTTACATGCTGCAATTAAATTATAACCAATATTCTAATTGTATAAGCAAAAATATTATCTTTGTTAAAATATGTCTGTCATGTGGAAAAATCAGAGAAGTATGCACAAACCTATACAATAATGTTAAATATGTGATAGTTATTTATGTGAAAAATGTGACATTCATCTTAGTTTCCTATTTATTATTGTAATTATTAGTATTTGCTATTTCGCCTTCCGAAAAATTTTAGACAATTCTCGCAACTTTTAAATACCAAACATAGAAATGAAACAAAAACTCAATATAAAATTAAGTCTCAGCATTCAAGCTTACACTAACAATGTTTATTTTGTTGCATATTATTTTACCTTTCAGTAGCAATGATAAAAATTTCAAAAATCACCCAAATCAATAATAACTTAAACTGTTATTTCCACTTAATTCTATTTTCTTTGATTCTGTTAATGGAATCAGTGCTATAATTATTTTATTCTTTCTTGTTTTATATCATATATTATATGTCTTTAAAATAATTCATATCCCTAAATTCATTAAAAAAAGCATTCTTTATATTTTTCGAACTTCCTTATCCGTGACTATTTAACAACTTTTAAACTGTTGTACAATTATACTAATTAATTATACAACAAGACTAATTTAATTGACATTTAATCTATAAAATATACTTACTAATGCTGAAGATTGGGCATAAGTATTAGATTTTATTTGTGAAGTGTAAGCTTCTATTGGAATTTTCACAACAAAGAATACCTATTCAGTGCAATTTTGTTAAAGTTAGCGTGAAAATGCTTTGTGCTTCATTCATTCTGTTTGTAAGACTGTCCTTCTGTGTTAAAAACAGTGCATTAAAATTGTTTTTATTGCGAAAAACGTATACTTAAAATGCTTAAAGATAACGCGGTCTGAGTAATAAATTCTGGCGTCGAAGTATATAATATTTGGCTTTGAATTTATAAAAGTTGCCTTTTTTATATCTCTTTTATCTAGGTTTTTGATTTCCGATAAAATACATTCTAAATAAATTACATGACAAACAATGTGATGTATACTCAATGATGCGCAAGAATGTAATATTTTGAGCTTATTTCATTACAAACAGTACTTTAATATAAGTCAGAGGATTACGTAAATGACAATATTTCTTATTTTCCTCATTAATTGCTATTTTAAGACAGTGCATTAAAATTATTTTTATGGTGAGAAACTTATATCTAGAATGCTAAAGATAGCATGGTCTAAGTTATAAAATATCGTGGCGAAATACATAATATTTGTCTTTGAATTCATAAAAGTGGCAAATTTTATCTCTCTTAAAATGTACGCGTTCGTGCAGGAGATTGTGCACGGATAGTATTTTATTTTATTTGTAAAGTGTAAATATCTATTGAAATTTTTTACAGCAAAGAAAATCTATTCCGTGCAATTTTGTTAAAGTTAGCGTGAAAATGTTTTGTGCTTCATTCGTTCTGTTTGTAAGATTGTTCATCTGTGCAGTCGGTTGCAGCTGTTGCTCGTAATATGTGAGCTTTTTGGTTTTATTAACTGTAGTATTTTGTGATTTTTTAAGCGGAAAATCTCCACAGTTGTTCAATATAAACCAGAGGATTATGTGAATGAATATTTTTCTTAATTTTTTTCATTTATTGCTGTTTTTTAAGATAGTGCATAAAAATATTTTTATGGTCTAATATCTATAATTAGAAAGCCTAAGATAACGTGGTCTGGGTAATAAAACCTGATGCCGTAAATACTATGCTCTCAATTTAATTTCTTTTTACTGTTATGTGAAAAAAATATCTTTCACTTTGCAGTAGTCTTTGAAGTCGGTTTTATTTTTGGTAGAAAAGTTTACTTTTCTTTTTCTAGTTGAAAGTTAACAATTTTTGCATTTTCTTTTTTTTACTTTGATGAAAATTGCTGACTTTCTCGAATGAAAAAGTATTAGTCTTTGGGAATTGACAATAAAAAGTTGCTTCGTCTTACGGAAATGGCTCTACGAAATAGAGAAGGGAGGCCCAATAACTTATCAATAGGCGGCCAGGAAAAGACTAGATGTAAAAGACAGGAAAAGCGTTTCGTCAAATGTCTTGTCATTAATAAAATTTCTATAGTTCCAAAAAATAATATTTGACACATCTTATTTTATGCGGTTTTGTGCATAAAAGTGTTTTTTGAAATTAACCTTTTATGGCACCCCCATTTTACGCTAAAATATTTTATAGCTAATATCTTTCTGTTTCACTAGAAACTTTTCTGTGAACTCGATTACAGAAGATTAGAAAATCCAGTTTCATTTACATCTAATAGTCATAGTTAATGTGTCATAATCGGTCTACACGTTACTAATTCACGTATTTACTAAGCTTAATACAGCAAAACATAGAAATTTTGGAAGCAAATTATGATATTCTCATTTCTTTTAAATCATATTAGTTGTTAGTGTCGTCCACTTTTTATTTTCTTCGGATAATCTGATTAAAATTCAATTCCGTTTAAGTACTGATCTTTCTTCTCCTTGCTCCCATTGCTGGAGGCTTTCAGAAGGAATTCAGGAGGCTTCATAGTTGCGAAGTCACTGAGATTGGCAATTATGCTTAATGTCTACTGCCCAGGGCCCGACTAAAGCTATAAAGAGCCCCAGGGCAAACATCATTCTGAGGTCCCCCTTCTATCTAACTTTAAATTTTGTCGCCAAACTTTGCGGCATTTTACTGAATGGTGCCAAGCTTGACTACAACTTGGTGCTGACACAAATATGTATATAGTTTTATGCTTGTGATTAGGAAAAATATTACAAAAATGAAAGTTAATTTGCGAGAAATCATTAATTTTATAAGTTTTTGCTTACTTACTAAAAAGGCATTGAACCAATTTCTATGAAACAGAAGTGGTACCAATTCGAGAGCAACTTTCTCCATTTGACATAAAAAACATACTAATCGGTTGGTTAGTTTCGGAGTAATTGGTGAATATACATAGAGAAATACATACGCGTCGAATTAATAACCTCATCTTCCATTTTTGAAATCGTTTAAAAATGTAGAGATCCTTTATATAACTAGATACAATCTAAATAATATAGAAATAAAAAAAAAAAGAAAATGAAAAATAACGAAAGTAATTGAGATAATTTAAAAATATTTCTATATGTTTAAAAAAAAATGTATTGCAGTTATTAAGTTATTTTTAATGTAACAAATTTGTCGATATCGCATTTTTTTTTAATACAAAATCCTGACTCTGCATTTTATGTAGTGGCATAACATATTGCAGAGTAAATACGTTTCTCTGTAAATCGTTTTCATTCATGTCAAGAAATTTACTTTAAAATATAAAAGCACAAGCATTTTCAGATTCTCTTTGAAAAAAACTGACATGCGAACCTTATTTGAAAAGCTTGCTTTTCCGGACACACAAAAAGAAAGTGATAAATAGAAATCTTGACAAATGAAACTTTTGGATCTGGAAATAAATCTGTCAAAATCGACAGTTAAAATTGGCACATTTTTTTTTCTCTGGGAAATATGATCGATATTTTACTTTATGCTCTAATTTCTACATTTTTAATCGCATTGAATAGCGCATTAAACTCTCGGTGATTCAATTTATTTTAATTTTGTTCTATACAATTTTAATACATAATATAAACCAATCATGCTAGGCATTTCATTTGCAAATGGGATTGTGCTAGGATAAACAACAATAAATTCCGAAAGTCTTATTGATATCCATGTATATTCACGAGAGTTAGAATGCGGATAGACGCACAGACAAATCAAAAATGTAAACACTTTTCAATTTTGTTGAAAACTGTTGAAAATGTGAGAAAAATCGTTTCTACTATAGGAAACACATACATAATGAGTATTAGAATAATAGACGTACAATTTTGGAACACATGCAAAACATACATGAAAATGCATATAGTGATTATATTAATCAAAAGTGTTTAGAAGATATAGTGTAATGCATTAAAAATAATTTAACTAATATTTACATAACTATGTAAATGTTACATATTCTATTATTTTGACACAATCAAACTGATTGGTAAATTTATCATACGAATTGAGTATTTCCAACTGATCGAAAAATTGCCCAGGCCGGGAATCTAACCCAGATACTTGGCACACAAAACCAAAGCTTTACCTGTTAAGCTAATTGGGTGATAGCCGGCTGGAAATTTCGCTCAGATAACCTTATTGGTCATTACATCTGGTCTGTCATTTAGACAGCTCGGCAGAATAAACCACAGGTAATGGAACTCCATATAACGATGGATACGTAGATATTCTATTATTTTAACACAATCAAACTGACTGGTAAATTTATCATACGAATTGAATATTTCCAACTGAAGGAAAATTTTTTCGCTCGGTTGAAAATATTCAATTCGAACGTTACATATTCTCTATATAACTAGATACGCCATAAACAATATAGGACCAAAAAAAAAGAAAACATAAGAAAAACAAAATAATTGTGATTATTTGAAGAATAATTCTATATCATTTAAAAAATATATTGCTGCTATTAAATTACATTTTAATGTAAGAAATTAGCAGGTATCTCATTTTTATTTTCAAAACACAAACTCCTGAAACTACATTTCATGTAATAATATAAGAAACTGCAGAGTAATTATTATTCTGTATAAATCAATTCCATTCAGTGTCAAGAAGCTTTCTGTAAAATATAAAAGCTCAAACACTTTCCGATTCTCTTTGTAAAAAATGACATGCGAACATTATCTTAAAAGCTTGCTTTTCCGGACATATAAAAACAAAGTGATAAAATAGAAATCTTGAAAAATGAAACGATTGGATCTGGAAATAAATCTGTCAAAAACGACAATAAAACTGAACGCATTTTTTTTCGATGGAAAAACTGATGGATTTGATTATATGCTCGAATTTCTTCAGTTTTTATTGCATTAGAAAAAGAAAGAAATTCTTGATTATTCTATTTTTTTTTGCTCTACACATTATAAACTAATAATGAAAAATTTTTATTTGAAATAAGGATCGTGCTAGAATAAGCGTCAATAACTTCCAAAAATTTTATGCAATCTGAGTATATTTACGAAAGTTAGAGCACAGACAGACCGCCAGACAAATCGAAAGCATAAACACTTTTCAACTTTGTTGGAAATTGTTAAAAAGATGACGTAATTTGTTTGTATTCAAGGAAACACGTTCAAAATACACACGAGGAAAATAGATGTACGATTTCGCAATGCATGTACGAAAACACATATAGTGAATATAGTTATTAAAAATGTTTAGAATATATGGCTTTATGCATTCTTCCTAATTTAGCTAATATTTTTATAAAAATGAAAATGCTAGATACCCTCTATATACCTACATACATTATAAATAATGTAGGACTGAAAAAAATGAAAATGAAAAAAAAATATTTTTTATAATTTAAAAAATAATTCTATATATATTTTTAAAAATATATTGAATTACTAAGTTATTTTCCAATGTAACAAAATTGTATATATCGCATTTTTATTCAAAACACAAAATCATCACACTACATTCCGTGTATTGATACAATATATGGGCAAACGTGACTGACCATTTGCGATTTTAGACATTTTGTTAAAATCTAGAAAAATACATGAAGAATTTTGCTGAACATAACAGTACAGGTCATACATCTCCATGTAGTTTTTTTTCCCTGAAACTCTAATAGTCCAAGAGCCGACCGCACAAAACCCTAAGTCATCGAGCACAAGAAAAATTCCTTTATTTTATCGAAAAGTAGTAATAGGGGAATCTAATCATCCATGTCTGCCGGAAGCGAAGTAGTGCATAAGTGAACAAGCTGGAAATTGCACGTGAAGCGTAGCAAATGAGGTGCGTTCGTACTATAACGAAGTTTTAAAATATTCAGATCTTGCTGGTATAGTACAGCGTACTTCGGATACAGTATAGTGGTCGAAATCTTTGTGTTCCTGTAAATATGCAGGGAGTAATTTTTATTATACTTCATTAACGTATATCTTATTCATAAAATGTGAAGTAGTTTAATATAATTAAAACAACCCCCAAAGAATGTTTCCCCGTATAACATTATTTAGTGGAATACATTTGTGTGGCTCTGTAATTTAATAATAAATACTCTCTGCATCCCAGATTGTACAGAATGTATATTTTAGTACATACATCATAGATTCCTGTCAATTCTATTATGTTCAAATGAGTGTAACACCATTAAAATGCATTTGAAATTTTTTTTCCCATTGATCGTAATGTAACGGAATCCTTTTTATTGTCCCTGTAATTGATCTATCCATCCGATTTTCATAAAATTTGAAACGACTCGACAAAATTATGTAGTAATTATATATTTTAAATTTCAAACGATTCGGTTGGATAGTTTTTGCGTTGTTATATGCGGACGGACAGACAGACGGACAGACAGACAGACAGACGGACAGACAGACGGACAGACAGACAGACAGACGGACAGACAGACGGACGGACTAAGAAACAACAATAGGTGCTACGTATTTACATAATTACGAACGCACCTAAAAATTGGTACCACTAGTTGTTCACTCGTAGACTTATCATTATATTTTCCTGCACCGATTTTTCCATGCTTTCCGACTTTTAAGTGTTCGGCAAAAACAATGTTAAACGTACGAGTGAACCACTAGTGGTATTCATTTTTGGCTTATGCACCATTTCGCTTCCGGCAGACATGAATGATTAGTTTCCCCTATTACTACTCTTCCATAAAATAAAGGAATTTTTCTTGTGCTCGATGACTTAGGGTTCTGTGCGGTCGGCTCTTGGACTATAAAGGGGACCGTTAAGAAATTGAAAAATAAAGAATAACTTTTGGATAATTCTGTCGAAATGAATGCAGCAAAGTAGTGTTCAAACTGTAGATTGTTCTTAAGTGGTTTGTTGTAATGAACTGCGTTCATTTTAAGGTAGATAGCGTGCAGACTCCTAGAGAAATTAAAGTTTTTATAAAAATAGTACCAAATTTTGATATTTCTTTTCTTATAATTTGCAGTTTTCTTAATATAAAATGATGTCCTTTTCTAAACGTATTAAAACAGTAGTGTAAAGAGTACTCTGTTTTTAGATTTAAAAAATAATGAAAAATGTATTAAAAATGAGCAGAATCACTAAGTATTTTTTTTTCATTTTGCATGCATAAAAGTTATGAAAATTTCATTTGCTAAAATGTTAGCTAAATGTATACAGCAACTTTTTTGAAAGTCTCAAAAACATAAGGTTGAAAATTCTGAAAGTGATCGTCGATAGATTATGCTCAAACCTGATACTCAAAACTGTACTGATATAATAAACGGAAGAATATACAGGGTGATTCATAAAAGATGGGCAGAACTTTAAGGGGTTATAATACACTTAAAGACAAATAATATTAAATAGGAGACTAAGGGTCCCAGACGTATTCCCAAGGAGATAGGGGGCATTAAATTTTAGGGTCCGAAATTTCAAATGATTATAAAAAATGGAAAAATTGGTCGATTCGTTTGCGGTTTTTGCAAAAAATTTTCTTTATGCCAGTATTTTCTTGAAATAAAATTTTAAAGTTCAATTTCAAAAAATGCCGATAGGGGGCGCTTTAGACTTTGGAGTAACAAACAACTATTTTTTAACGTTATTTTTTGTATTTCTTTAAATGATTTCGAAAGCTTAGACTTAAACTTAAATTTTGATCTAAAAATCTGAGTCCTAACGAGTAGTTAAGTAGCGTAAACTGAAATTTGAAATTTGAAACCCTTCTCCCCCCAGAACAAAAATCAGTTATTCCCGATCTTTGTGTCGTAGAATAGGCTCTAACTACTGCCGCGTTTTGCTAAAATTATTCTTTATGTCAGTATTTTCTTGAAAATAAATTTTAAAGAAAAGTTTCAAAAAATTCCGATAGAAGGCGCTTTAGACTTTGGAGTAACGAACAACTATTTTATACCGTTATTTTTTGTGTCTCATTAAATGCTTTGTAAAGCTTAGACTTAAACTTAAATTTTCAGCTCAAAATCTGAATCGCTGAGCGTGGTTCAATAGCGAGGGGAGGGGGTTCAAATTTCAACTTCTGAACATAGTTCAGTTTGCACTACTTAACCATGCCCAACGATTCTGTGCTGTGATACGAGGCAAAAATACAACTTTCGTCAAGGACTGCACAGTCGGAATTCCCTCATAAAGGCACTGGCACAGTTGGAAACGTCGCTCATGCAAACGTTAAAGCTCCATTCCTGACGCTAGTCACCGGGTGAAGAAGGAGACAGAAAGTATGCAAATGTCAAATGGGGAAGAAGAAGAACACGTATGCAAATTTCGACACGATTCAGGCATAAAAACAACTGAACGGTGAGTCAAGTGTAAGTCGCTGTAGTAATGAATCGGAAGATGGTGCCCTTCACGAATAAGGAAAAGGCTGAGATGCATTTAATTTACGGAGCGGCAGATGGAAATGGTGCAGAGGCACAACGAATGTACGGAGAGCGATTTCCCAACAGGCGGTTGCCTAACCGCAAAACTTTCGAGCGCTTGCACAGACAGTTGTGTGAGACGGGATCATTTCTCGCTTCCCGGTCGAATGCAGGTCGTTCAAAAAAGGACGAATCAGTAGTTGTTGCAGAAGCCATTCTGGATGTAGTAGCGGCGCAGCCAAGTACAAGTACACGAACAGTGGCTAGGCAGGTGGATACCTCACAGTCCATGACTTGGAGGGTACTGAAGGATGAACATTTGCTCCCATTTCATGTGCAACGAGTCCAGAAACTGTCTCCAGGGGATTATCCAAATCGTATTGAATTCGCCCGCTGGTTTCTGCAGCAGAACGCGCTAAATCCACATTTTGGACGAACTGTGCTTTTCACCGATTAATGTACCTTCACACGTGAAGGTACATTTAACACACACAATGCACATGTATGGGCGGATGTCAATCCACATGCTACGTATCCACATGCTCATCAGAGACGCTTTTTCATCAATGTTTGGGCAGGAATCCTCGGAGACCACCTAATCGGACCGTACCTTCTTCCTGAACGCCTCAACGGTAAAACATACCTCACATTTCTGCAACATGTGCTGCCAGACCTGTTAAACGTTGTTCCTCCACGCATCCGGCGGGTCATGTGGTTCCAGCACGATGGAGCGCCAGCCCATTACGTACGAGACGTCCGCAACTATCTGGACATCACATTTCCGAACAGATGGATTGGTCGAGGTGGTCCTGTTGCTTGGCCTGCTCGCTCGCCAGATCTTTCACCCCTTGATTTCTTTTTTTGGGGACAATTGAAGGCTCTTATGTATGAGACACCCATTGAATCACCCGAGGAACTGGTCGCCAGACTTTCCGCCGCTGTAGGGGAAGTGCTCGAAAAGCCTGATGTTTTCGCGAATGTTCGCCGTTCCATTCTTCGCCGTTGTTCTGCGTGCATAACCTCTGGTGGTCACAATTTTGAACATTTATTGTAATTACATGTTAATAAATATGCTTTGGTAACATAATCCTAATTTGTGTCTTTTTACCTCGTATCACAGCACACAATGTGTGGACATGGTAAACTGAACTGTGCTCAGGAGTAGAAATTTCAAACCCCTCTCCCCAGAAACTTAACCACGTCTAACGATTCAGATTTTGGGCTGAAAATTTAAGTCTAAGCTTTAGAAAGCATTTAATGAGACACAAAAAATAACGGTATAAAATAGTTGTTCGTTACTCCAAAGTCTAAAGCGCCCTCTATCGGACTTTTTTGAAAATTTTCTTTAAAATTTATTTTTAAGAAAATACTGACATAAAGAATAATTTTAGCAAAACGCGGCAGTAGTTAGAGCCTAATCTACGACACAAAGATCGGGAATAACTGATTTTTGTTCTGGGGGGAGAAGGGTTTCAAATTTCAAATTTCAGTTTACGCTACTTAACTACTCGTTAGGACTCAGATTTTTAGATCAAAATTTAAGTTTAAGTCTAAGCTTTCGAAATCATTTAAAGAAATACAAAAAATAACGTTAAAAAATAGTTGTTTGTTACTCCAAAGTCTAAAGCGCCCCCTATCGGCATTTTTTGAAATTGATCTTTAAAATTTTATTTCAAGAAAATACTGGCATAAAGAAAATTTTTTTGCAAAAACCGCAAACGAATCGACCAATTTTTCCATTTTTTATAATCATTTGAAATTCCGGACCCTAAACTTCAATGCCCCCTATCTCCTTGGGAATACGTCTGGGACCCTTAGTCTCCTATTTAATATTATTTGTCTTTAAGTGTACTATAACCCCTTAAAGTTCTGCCCATCTTTTATGAATCACCCTGTATACTCTTCTCTATAGATAATTTTCATTCAATGTCAAGATTTTTTTTTTTTTTTTTTTTTTTTTTTTTAATATAAAAGCACAGGCATTTCCGATTCGCTTTGAAAAAACTGACATGCGAATCTTATCAGAAAAGCTTGCTTTCAAATCTTTTTAAAATTTTCCAACAAAGTTTAAAAGTGTTTAGGATTTCGATTTGTTTGTCCGTCTGTCCGTGCTCGAACTTTCGTAAATATACTCGGATTTTATAAAAATTTTGGAAGTTATCGACCTTTATCCTAGCACGATCCTTATTGCAAATAAAATTTCTTTCTTGATTAGTTTATACTGTGTAGAACAAATAAATGTAAATAGAATAACCACGATTTTATTAATTGATCCAATGCAGTTAAAACTGAAAAACTTTCGAGAGTACAATAAAATATCTATATTTTTTTTTTCAGTGAAAAAAAAATGTCGTCATTTTTACTCTCGTTTTTGACAGATTTATTTCCAGATAGAATCCTTTCATTTTTCAATATTTCTATTTATCACTTTCTTTTTTATATGTCCGGAAAAGCAAGATTTTAAGATAAGGTAAGGATGTCAGTTTTTTCAAAGAGAATCAGAAAATGCTTGAGCTTTTACATTTTACAGAAAGCTTCATGACACTGAATGGAATTGATTTTCCCAGACACATAAAAAAGAAATTTACGAAAGTTAAATCTGGACAAATGAAACAATTGGATCTGGAAATAAATCTGTCAAAAAACAAGAATAATAATGAGGATATTTTTATCACAGGAAAAACTAAAGAATATTTTATTGCATGGTCTAATTTTTTCAGTTTTAATCACATTAAAGGAATTAATAAAATTCCAGTGATTCAATTAAATTTTATTTACAATGCTATAAAAAGTATATAACTGAAAAAAAATTAAAAAAGGGAAGTAATTGTAATTATTTAAATAATAATTCTAATTATTTTCAAAAATATATTACAGTTATTAAATTGTTTTTAACGTAGTAAATATGTAGATATCGCAATTTGTTTTCAAACCGCAAAATCCTGACACTACATTTCCTGTACTGATATAATAAAATGTAAAGTAAATACCCTTCTCTACAGATGATTTTCATTCGATGTCAATTTTTTAAATATAAAAGCACAAGCATTTTCCGAATCTCTTTGAAAATCCTGACATGCGAAATTTATCTCAAAAGCTTGCATTATCGGACATACAAAAGAAGTTGATAATATAGAAATCTTGCTGAAGGAAACGATTGGATCTGGAAATAAATCTGTTAAACAACAATAAAATTGAAGAATTTTTTTTCACTGAAAAAACTGTTGGATATTTTATTATATGCTCGAATTTCTTCTGTTTTTAACGGATTGAATTAAGTAAGAAATTCTCGGTGATTAAATTAAAATATATTTGTTCTTCACAGTAATAAAAAGAAATGTAAAAATAATCATCTTGATTATACAATATTTATTCTTTAAACTAAAGCGAGCTTTCTTATTTTTAAATGCCATTTTTGCACATTACAAATTTAATGTGTATCGATATACTTAAAAAAAGTAAATAATTAATAAATACTTCATTTGGTTTTTAACTATTGCATAAAATGAGATTTTTTACTATTTGGAGAAAAAAATCTGATTAAATAATAACATTAAAAAAAATTCTTGAGAAATATTCAAAATGTTTTACAGATTATTTCAATCAATCACCTTTCACTTTATTACAATTCTAGTCTTGTATTTTCTTAATTATCAAAAATTTATTTAAATAATTTCGAAAAAAAATTACTTTATTAACTCATTTTTTTTAATTCATAATTAAAAAAATAAATTTAGAGCAAAAATTTAGTATTTTCTAATTTTATATATCCTCACATATCTAAATAGATTAAAAAACTGGAAGTCTATTCAGATTTAACAAATATTGAGCCAACGGTTTCCTTATCACTGAGACTAATGTTTAAATTAGAAACTTTACGGTTGGATCTACACTCAAATGTTGCACATGCATTAACAAGTCACATAATTTTAAGTAGACCTTTTTTCCTGATTTACTAGCCAAAATCACTAATAAAATATTTATAAATTATTCAGAAAAGCTCACTAATTTTGATTATTTAAACTATTTTATATTAGATAACTCATATATTATATACTCTTTTATGAGAAAAGTATGAAATTGATGAAAAGATGAAAAAATGTAAAAATGGGTGAAACAACAATGAACCACAAAAGAGCAACACCAAAAAAACAAAACAAAATAAACTCCCTGCTCTTCAGAAGGTGGGAGGAGCAACAGGTATCAAAAAATTGTAAAAAAAATCATAAAAATCATATATTATATCCATACATTATTTATCCACACTTATTTCCACATGTTTTACCTTGTTCTTATCAGAGAAAAACATGTTTTAGAAATGTAAATTCATTGTATGAGACATCCCGAATTTTCAAATATAATCTAATATGTGGTGAATTTATGTATTATTTTTATATAAAACACGAATGTTTCACCCCATTCTGATCAAGGTTGATGCCCATTTTAAGACGAGATATATGAACTCCTGAGTCTTTAACATTCTAGATTATAAGAGTGGTATAGGAAATTCTAGGAAATTATTCAATTTACAGATTTTTTTCCAAATAATTTGCAAACAAACAGAGTTTATAATTTTTACCCGGATTACTATTAATTATACCCGTGACTTTGTCATATCCTCACCTGAGAATAAGGTTCTACCTGAGTTTCTGAAAAAAAATACTTATCGATATAGAAATATTCTATTTATATCTATAAAGCAATTTCTGAATTAAAATATTCTCATAATATAATTGTAATGTTATACATAAATTAAATATAACATCATTTTGATGCAAAAATTCCTTTATAGATACAAATAGAACATTTCTATATCTATAAGTCAATTTTTTTTCTTCAAAAACACAGATAAAACCTTATTATACACAGGTGACGATATATCTCCTTACCAAAATATATTTGTCACACATAGAATCACTTGTCTAATATAAATGTAGAAGGCCATAAATGTCATTCATGTTACATAGTATTGTAACGGATCTTTTTTGTTTATTTACCATTATTAAGTAACATTTATCATTATTTCTTTCTTGTTATACTATTATTTTACTTATATTATTTTTGATATATTATATATCAAAAGAAGATTGTTTTGCTTGTTGTATCCAATAAATTATTTACAAAAAAGTAATAAAATAATAACAGTGCAAGTTATTTTATTATTATTATTTTATTATTATTATCATCATTATCGACAAGTACTATGTTTGCAAAGAAGATAGAGTAAGATTAAAAAAAGTAATAGTTTTATTCTGTTACTTTTTGTTATTCAAAATATACGACGTATCAGCTAATTTTTAGATGATGTGTTACAATGCTTGTATCTTGAAAACAAATATCCAAATGACTAGTTGCTGTTCATTTACATATTTTTCTATGTACCTTTACTGTTATTTAAAAAGATATTTTTTAACTGACTAAATAAATATAAATAATTTCAGCATATAAATGGTAATCGACACAACGGGTACTGTATTTGAAAAGAAGATATGAGTAAGATTAACAATGGAATAGTCTCATTCTGTTACTTTTTAGGTGCTTTCGTAATTATGTAAATACGTAGCACCTATTGTTGTCGTTCAGTCCGTCCGTCTGTCTGTCCGTCCGCATATAACAACGCAAAAACTACCCAATCGAATCGTTTGAAATTTAAAATATATTATTATTGCATAATTTTGTCGAGTCGATTCAAATTTTAAGAAAATCGGATGCATTGATCAATTACAGGGGCAATCAAAAGGATTCCGTTACATTACGGTCAATGGGGATAAAGTTCCAAATGCATTTTAATCGTTTGAAATTTTAAATACATAATTATTACATAATTTTGTCGAGTTATTTCAAATTTTATGAAAATCGGATGAATAGTTCAGTTACAGGGACAATCAAAAGTAGTCTGTTACATTACGGTCAACGGCGAAAAATGTTTCAAATGCATTTTAATGGTGTTACACTCATTCGAACGTAATAAAATTGATATGCACCTATAAAGTAGATATTTTAATATACATTTTGCATAATCTATAGTTCAAAGAATATTTGTTATTGATTTACAAGGCCACACAAAAGTATTCCATTGCATAACGGTATAGGGATAACATTGTTTGGTGCACATTTTAATTGCAATTATTTACAGTTTTATGAGATTAATATATGAGAGTGATATTTTTAAAACTTCGTTATCGTACGAATGCACCTCATTTGCTACGCTTCACGTGCAATTTCCAACTTGTTGTTATTCAAAATATACAATGTATAAGCTAGTTTTTAGATGAAATGCCACAATGCTTGTATCTTGAAAACAAATATTCAAATGACAAATTGCTGTATCTTGATATATTTTTCTATGTACATTTACTGTTATTTAATAAGATATTTCTTAAATTATTAAATAAATATAAAGAGTTACAGCATATAATTCGTATTCGACTCAACAGATACAATATTTGTAAAGAAGGCATGAGTAAGATTAAAAAATAATAGTTTTATTCTTTCGCTTTTTGTTATTTAAAATATCAAACGTATAAGCTCATTTTAGATGATATGTTATAATGCTTGTATCTTGAAAAAAATATTCAAGTGATTAGTTGTTGTTACTTAACATATTTTTCTATGTTCATTTATTGTTATTTAATGAGATATTTTTTAACTCATTAAATAAATATAAATAATTATAGTACATAACTCGTAATCGACACACGACGGGTACTGTAGTTGTAAAGAGGATATGAATAAGGTTTAAAAATAATAGTTTTATTCTGTTGCTTTTTGTTATTCAAAATATCAAGCGCATAAGCTAATTTTAAATGATATGTTATAATAGTTATATCTTGAAAAAATATTCAAATGATTAGTTAACATATTTTTCTATATACATTTACTGTTATATAAACAGATATTTTGTAACTTATTAAATAAATATATACCATAATTCATTTAAGCGAAATCATTTGAAGGAATCTTTAGACAGTTTTAAATAAATAATAAAATTCTGAATGAAAAAGTCGAGATGAAAATCATCCAATAAAATTTTCAAGCTTTATTATAAACAAGTAAATAATATAAGATTCAATAACAATAAATGCGATATAGGTTTTTGGAAAATAAATAATGTACAAAAATAAAAGATTCTGAAATATAAAAAGAAACATTCAAAATATACTGTCAGAAGAAAAGAAAAATATTTAAGTAGAAATAATATTAAAAAATATGTACAAATATAAAATTTGCTATTAATTCTTCACTGCATTCTGGGAAAGTTTTGGCACATATATAAAAACACTATGAATAGCATAATGTGCCATGAATTTGACTAATATTATCACTGTAATTAATTAAGAACAGTGTAAAGAATCGAATAACATTTTTTTGTCCATGTCAGATGGCTTCATTTGACAAAAATATGACATAAACCATTGGACATAATTTTATTTTTCGAAGACAAATAAAAAGGATCAAACTCTTAAGGCAAAATTTACTTTTATTACCGTATTTACTCGTGTATAAGGTGCACTTTTATTCTAAAAAATTAGGGCAAAACTTCTAGGTGAGCCTTATACACGGAATATTTTTTTACTGCTGGATGCAGTCGAACGATATACATATGGAGCAAGAAATTATTTAAAGAAGATATTAAAACTCGGAAAATGTTACTTAATTGAATTATTACTGCATATTTACTTCATTACTTGCAGTTTTTTATACAACAGAGCTAATGACATTATCTAAACGCTAATTAGCAATTCTCTTTACCGTCACTCATTCCTATTTCCCGTCATTCTCTAACAACCCGAAGTCTAAAAATGCATTTTCGTCTTGTTTTCTGCTCTGGTGTAATGCTTGTTTCGACGTTTTTTTTACTGAAATTCATTTGGTCATTCTTCATTAGCGTATCAAATTTACAGTGCGCCTTATACACGAGATTTTAAGAAATCGCCATTTTTACTTATAAAGTAGGGGTGCGCCTTATACACGCGTGCGCCCTATACACGAGTAAATACGGTATTTATACTGAATACATGAAAATCCTAATATAAAAAAAGTTGAAGAGTGTTAATCAGAAAAAAATATAATTAATGTAAGCTAATTTAGTTGCAAAATATAGCGATACAATATTTAAAACCCCTAATTTTGTTCATGGGGTGCACTCCATCCAGTATCAAATTTTAACCGAAAATTTAAAATTTATACTATTTACTATTTTCTCCATTATTAGACCTATGTATAGATTTCAAATATTGTGTTACATTAAAATAGGAAAAATCAATTTTCATTAAAATAAGAGTGAAGGGTTAAAATATACATATATTTTAATATATACATGTAAATTGAAAATTTACTGCTACGTGAATCCATCCACCTGTTTTATCGTATCTAAAAGTTTCAATAAAATTGATATATTTTCCTGTATTACGTCTTATCACCCATTAAATCTTCTTTATCTTTTCTTATGCCATAAATGACTTTTAGAACGGAAATTACCTATCGAGAAATTTCAAATGTGAAATCAAATTTGACTTTTAATCATACATGGATGAAGAAAATGTAAAGGACTTATTTTGTCTTGTTTTCTTTTATTTTACAAATGTGTTATATGAGATCTTATTCTCACTCGTTGAAATGTTTTAGCAATTTCTTTCATATATTTTGAAAATAGAAATATTTTATTTCGTAAGTACACATATCGCAAGTATATTTATTAAGAGCCCACACTACTGATTGAAAAAGACCCTGATGTTAATGTAAAGTCTATGGAGGCGTTCTTTTCAAAAATCGCGCTCAAATTTTAATACTTTGAGGGGATTATTTATTGCATAGGATAGCTGAGGACAATGTATAACTGGCCTAGTTTTTACTTTTTTTATTTTGGTTATATTCTTTTTATATTATGATAGTTTCAGTTTCATAACCAGTTCAAACCGGTTCCGAAAGTTAAAGCATTTTTTGGTACTACTCTGTTATCCCGTCGACCAACTTCGCCAAATTATACAAATCGCCAAACTAATAGCCTAATTATACATGTTGACAAAATTTTTATTTCAAATAATGAGAAAGCAAATAATTGGTACAATATTAATGAAAATAATAATATAAAGTCGAAATAAAAATCACTTCATGATATTTTAAATACTTGAATAGTATTTAATGTCATTGAATGTGACATTCTCGATAATCCATTATTGGCATTTAATCTTATACTTTGGCGATAATTTTTTGGTCGACGGGTAACCTAGTAATACCCATTTTTTTAATCAAAAACAAAAATAGAAAAAGCAAAAACTAGGCCGGTTGTGGATCGTTCTCAGCTATCTTATGCAATAAAAAATCACGTCAAAATAATAAAATTTGAACAAGATATTTGAAAAAAACGCCCCATAGACTTTACATTATCATCCGGGATTTTTTCAGACAGCAGTGTGGCGATTTAAGGTATCGAGTATTATATTTCGTAAATCATTAAAAATATACTCGAAGCCTATTACGAGAAATGTTTTGCAAGAATTAAAACAAACAAATAGACGGATTCATGTCAATAATAGGATTGTCGGAAAAAAGGAGTTTGAGATAAAAATCAACAATAAATTATAGTTTCTTGGCTATATTTTAATACAAAATACAGTATAAATCAATAATAATACAAGCTATATTTTTTGGTAAATTAAATAATGTTAAAAATTAAAAGATTCACAAATATTAAAACAAACATGAAAATATACATCTAAAAAAGTAAAAAAATGCAAATATATAATAAGAAATGTTAACTAGTTGGATGTGTCAATCCCAAAACTTTCTTCTATCTCATAAGTACATTTTAATATTAAAAAAAAAAAAAAAAAAAAAAAAAAAAAAAAACGTGGTGACCCTAAAGTTACCCAATATCGAATTTCCTCAAACATTTGATCTAGCCTAATGAGATTCTGGTATCCGAAAAGCCTAAAACGCAAAATTTAATTAATATTCTGAGAAAATGAGCTTAGTAGTGCCTCATGTTAGATAATTTATACTTAAACCTAATAAGCATCTATTTATGTCAAGACCTAACAGAATCTGAAATTTGATGGAATTTCGTCCATTAATTCTTAAGATATAGTTATAACCAAAAATTGCAAAACGTAGTACAGCAACACCATATCTTGGACAATTTATGCCAAAACGTAAAAAAGCGTCTAATTATGTTATGGTGTAAAAGAATCTGAAGTTTGATGAAATTCTGTGCATTAGTTCTTGAGATATAGCTAGTTTAAAAAAAACCTTGTAAAATATAGCACAGCAGCACCATCAGTTGAAGGATTTATAACAAAACGTAATCATCGTGTAATTAAGTTATATGTCATTTTGTAACAAAATCTGAAGTTTGATGAAATTCTGTGCGTTGGTTGTTGAGATATAGCTATCGGAAAAACTGTGCAAAATGCAGCATAGCAGCACCACCTGTTGCAAGGTTAATACCAAAATGTAATCAGCGTCTAATTATGTTATATATTCTAGAGTAACCAAATCTAAAATTTGATGAAGTTCTCTGCATTAGTTCTTGAGATATAGCTATCGCAAAATCGTGCAAAATGAAGCATAGCAGCGCCACCTATAGGGCAGTTCACACCAAAACCTTATCAGCGGCTACGTATCTCAAGGTATCGCGGAATCTGAAGTTTCGTGAAATTCTGTGCATTAGTTCTTGAGATATAGCTATCATGAAAATCATGAAAAACGTGGCATAGCAGCGCCACCTGCTGGCCAATTTACACCAAAACTTAATCAGCGTCTATGTATATCAAGGGGTCACAGAATCTGAAGTTTGGTGAAATTCTGTGCATTAGTTCTTGAGATATAGCATTCTTGAAAATCATGAAAAACGTGGCATAGCAGCGCCACCTGCTGGCCAATTTACACCAAAACTTAATCAGCGTCTATGTGTATCAAGGGGTCACAGAATCTAAAGTTTGGTGAAATTCTGTGCATTAGCTCTTGAGATAGAGCAATCTTGAAAATCATGAAAAACGTAGTATAGCAGCGCCACCTGCTGGCCAATTTTCACCAAAAACCAATAGGCACTAACTCATATCAAGGTCTAACTGAATATAAAATTTTATTAAATTTCGAGCATTAGTTCTTGAGATAGAGCGCCCACAAATTTTTTGTCACATACAGACAGACAGACAGACAGACAGACAGACAGACGGACAGACTCACAGACAGACATTTTCTAAAAATAGTCAAAACGTGTTCAGGACCTTCTAAAACGTATAAATCCGTCGAAAACCGGAAGTCGAAAATTTTCATGTATCCAATACTTTCTTCTTGTAAAGATAGAAGAAAGTAAAAATATTATACAAACATAAATCATGCTTTGAAAAAATATTGATATAAATTGTGCTACGTGAAACAACTGTCTGTTTTATCATATCGAAAATTTTGGATAACATTGATATATTGTCCTCTTTTATCTTTTTTCATCCGTTAAACCTACTTCATCTCTTCTTCTGCCATACATGTGTTTTAGAACGAAAATTACATATCTAGGAATTTCAAATGTGATCTCGAATTTGCCTTTTATTTAATAACATGATTGAAGAAAAAAAAAGTAAAGGGCCTATTTTACCAAGTTAGGTGCGTTCGTAATTATGCAAATACGTAGTACCTATAGTGGTCGTTCAGTCTGTCCGTCTGTCCGACCGATTGTCTGTCCGTCCGTCTGCATATAACAACGCAAAAACTACCCAACCGAATGGTTTAAAATTTAAAATATATAATTATTATATATTTTTGCCTAGTCGTTTCAAATTTTATTAAAATCGGATGCATATATATATATTACAGGGACAATCAAAAGTATTTTGTTACATTAAGGTCAATTGGGAAAAAAATTCAAATGCATTTTAATCGTTTTAAATTTAAAATGCATAATTATTACATAATTTTGTTGAGTTATTTCAAATTTTATGAAAATCGGATGCATAGACCAATTACAGGGACAATCTAAAATATTCTGTTACCTTACGGCCAATGAGGAAAAATGTTTCAAATGTTTTTTAATTGTGTTACACTCATTTAAACATATTAAAATTGATATGCATCTATGAAGTACATATTATAATATACATTTTGCAAAATATGTGGTGCAAAGAACATTTTTTATTGATATACAAGGCCACACAAAAGTATTCAATTACATAAAGGTATGGGGAGAACATTGTTTGGTGCGCATTTTAATTGTAATTAACTATTTATAATTTCATGAGATTGATATATGAGAGTGATATTTTTAAACTTCGTTATCGTACGAACGCACCTTATTTGCTACGCTTCACGTGTATTTTCCAACTTGTTTTCTTTTAGAAACGTATTATATTTCTATTATATTCCCATAATAGTACATGCAAATATAAAATAAAGTGAAGTATAAAATACAGTGTGTGGAGTTTACCAAAGAAGTTATTATTTGTTACCATATTGTTATAATTACACTTTATGGATTTTAAAGGAATTGAGTTGGAATTTTTTTTTCACTAATAGACTGTGAAGAAAATATAATATCAGTCATTTATAAGATTAAAAAATTAGATATATTCGAATTTTTTTTTTTTTTACATTAATTTGTGTGTTGTTGCCACTGACAAAATAACGTCATTATTAATCACTGACTCGTTTGACTTTTCTAATGTAAATGGATAGTCTAATTCTGCTCTTAATTTTAAGAAAGTCCATTCTCTATTTCCCAATGAGTTTACATCATAGAAAATAGTAGTTTAACTCAACATAATAAATAATAGTACAATAATAGTAACTAGCAGGGGAGACCGAGCTTAGCTCGGTCAAAATTAACTTTGTGTTCAACTCGATATAGTATTTTCACTGTATCATTAACTCTGTATTATTACTGTAAAACATCTTTATAATAGTATTATTTAGAAAAACAACCAATAAGAAAACTATGTTTTTATGCGCATGTTTAGAAATTTTACTTTATTTTAAAATTTACAACGAAAGGACATCGATCTAAATCACTTTTTTTAGCTCGACTCTGATTGGATTAGCCATGCATCTCGAATCCTAAGAATGTATAAAAAAATTCTTTAAATTCTGAAAGACAATATTTTTTGCTAGATATAGCCAAATTTGGAGGCATTCTTTCATTTGGCTCCAAATACGTGTTTTGGTTTTCGTAATTTTTATAGTCGATTTTTTGGCCATATGTCGCCAATATTTTGTCAAATATCACCAAGTTATTGGCTTTTGCCATATTCTCGTGACCCTGACCCGTATTACCCAAAATGAGCCACTAATCAAATTTGATCAAGCATGTGACATAGCTCAATCGTCTTCAGGTAATCAAAAACAGTAGAATATAAAATTGAATCAAAATCGTTCAAGCCATTTTTTAGGTAAAATTAGCTTGGCAGCATTTAGCAATGAAGCGAAATGACCCACTAATATAATTTTGTTTAACATGCGACTCAGCCCAATAGTCTTCTCGTGACAAAAAACGTTTTGTTTCAAAATTTAGGTAAAATTGATTGAGTCGTTGTTATATATAATTAGAATGACCCTAGCTCATTAAGACCCAAAATGACCCACTAATAGAATTTTCGCGAGCATGTGCCCAATCCAAATGGTTTTCTCTTGCTCAAAAACGATATAATACAAAATATAGTCAAAATGGTGAGTACCATTTTCAATATAAAATTAGCATGACCCATCATGACCAACAAATGACCCTTATAATCGAAATCTCTCGAACGTGTGGCCTAGCTCTTTAGTTTTAGCATGCCGAAAAACGTTAGATACAAAATTTAGATAAAATCGATTGAGCCGTTTTTTAGATATAGTTAGTTTGACCCTGACCCCTTATAATCCAAAATGACCCATTGATCGAATTTTCTCAAAAATCTGTCCTAACCCAATCATTTTCTTGTGACCGAAAACGATAAAATAGAAAATTTAATCAAAATTGCGCGAAACATTGTCTAGATAAAATTAGAATGACCCAAAAGTGGCCCACTAATCGTAATTTCTCGAACATGTGACCTACCCCAATGATTTTCTCATACCAAAAATATGTTGTATACAAAATTTCGTTAAAATCGACCCACCCATTCTTTAGATATAGCTTGACCTTGACCCATTAAGACCCACAAATGACCCTTAAAATCGAAAGCTCTCGAATATGTGACTTAGTCCATTAGTTTTCTCGTTTCTAAAAATTGTTACAGAATTTCGTTAAAATTGATCCTGTCGTTCTTTAATTATACATAGCTTGACCCAGACTCTTTATGATCCAAAATGACCCATTAATCGAAATTTTTCGAACATGTAACCTAGTCCAATGATTTTATCGTGCCAAAAAAATGTTGCATACAAAATTTCATTAAAATCGATCCGCCTTTTCTTTAGATATAGTTTGACCATGACCCATTATGACCCATTATGACACTCATAGTCGAAATCTCTCAAACATGTGATTTAGCCCATTAGTTTTCTCATGTCAAAAAACTGTCACATACAAAATTTCGTTATAATCCATCACGCCGTTCTTTAAATATAAGTAGCTTGACCCAGACTCTTAATGACCCCAAATGACCCATTAATCGAAATTTTTCGAACATGTAACCTAGTCCAATGATTTTATCGTCCCAAAAATATATTGCATACAAAATTTCGTTAAAATCGATCCACCTGTTCTTTAGATATAAGTTGACCATGACCCATTATGACCCATCATGACCTACAAATGACCCTCATAGTCGAAATCTCTGAAACATATGGTTTAGCCTATTAGTTTTCTCATGTCAAAAAACTGTTACATACAAAATTTCGTTATAATTCATCACGCCGTTCTTTAAATATAAATAGCTTGACCCAGACTCTTAATGACCCAATATGACCCATTGAAATTTTTTTCTCGAACATGTAACCTAGCCCAATGTTTTTCTCGTGCCCGAAAACCATAGAATGCAATTTTTAGTCAAAATTGCGTGAGAAAATCGCTAGATAAAAATAGCATGACCCACAATGACCCCAAAAATGACCCACTTACCGAATTTTCTCGAACATGTTACCTAACCCAATGGTCTTCTTGTAATCCAAAACGATACAATATAAAATTTGGTCAAAATTGTTAGAGCCGTTTTTTAGTTAAAAATGGTTTGACCCATAATGACCCAAAAATGACCCACTAATCGAAATTTTTCGAACATGTGACCCAGCCCAATAGTTTTCTCGTACCAAAAAACGATTGGGTACAAAATTTCCTTAAAATTGATCCAGCCGTTCTCTAGATATAAATAGCTTGATCCTCACCCATTATGACCCAAAATGACCCAATAATCGAATTTTCTCGAACATGTGACCTAGCCCAATGGTCTTCTCGTGCCCGAAAATGGTAAAATCCAAATTTTTGCGAAAATCGTTAGAGCCGTTTTTGAAATAAAATTTACCCACACACACACACACACAATTTTTGCTCGCATTATAGTATAAGATAAATTACCTTACAGTCTATAATGTTATTACAGAATTTACATTATTGTTTAATTTAACAAAATATACGGGAAAATACTTTGAACTATCCAATACCTAAAAATATGTAATAAAATAAATACAGATTACTAAATGGTACACCTATACACTGTAAAAAATGTCAGATGTTTCTGAATATGTAAAAATGCACTGTAATCAAAAACGAAAATATACAGTGACCTCTTGTAACTCACCTAAGGTTTCGAAAAAAGTTCCTTTGCCTTTAAAAATCCCAGAAAATTATTTGTTTTCGAAATTTAAAGAAGAATTTATAAAAATTAATTTTTATTAGCTGCCCGTCCATTTCGGAAACGTTTCTAAGTAGCTTTTACAGTACAATAAACACTTATCTCAAATCAAAATATCACTTTTTCGGATGCTACCAATTCATACGAAAATATTTTGATATTCAGAGAGCACGTTTAATAGACAAACATACAATATTAACAGTATTAACATTAATATGAAAATTGACATTATTTTGCTACAATTACATGCACAAAATCAGTTATGCAGCTGAAAATGTTTACTTGAGAATTGGTAGCATCCGAAAAAGTGATATTTTGATTTGAGAAAAGTGATTATTGTACTGTAAAAGCTACTTAGAAACGTTTCCGAAATGGACGGGCAGCTAATAAAAATTAATTTTTATAAATTCTTCTTTAAATTTCGAAAACAAATAATTTTCTGGGATTTTTAAAGGCAAAGGAACGTTTTTCGAAACCTTAGGTGAGTTACAAGAGGTCACTGTATATTTTCGTTTTTGATTACAGTGCATTTTTACATATTCAGAAACATCTGACATTTTTTACAGTGTAAGAACAGTATACTTAAAATACACTTTAAAATTATCAACGTTTCAATCGCTTATGCGATCGTCGTCAGGATACATTATCCTGATGTTAAATGTAATTTAAGGTTTCAAAATGTAAACACATACGTGCACGAGCATAGTTGAGTTGAGAGTACGTAGACCTGCTTAATTAATTATAGCATATTGTGTCAGATTTTATGAAGGGAGTATGATAAATGATCGTTACAAGCTCGCGGTCCGAGCTTAATGATTTTAACGGATTCTAAAGTTTTATTGAGATATGGATTTTTGCATGGATTTGCAATTTTAGCACATATTTTTTGTATATTTTATAATGCAATTCTCTAATGCATAATTATCCAATACCTGTTTTCAAAACAAAAAAAAAGCTTTCAAGTATAACTATAAAAATTTCTTTTCTTTTTCTGTTAGATAAAAAATCCTAAGAAAAAATCCAGCTAATTGAAAATTATTTTTTAAATAACCAATATAAACGTTCATTGCCTACTTCAATGAATAAGTTTGCCGATCCTGTAAAACGATCTCTCTTTTTTGCTGAAAAACTAAAGAAGGAAAAGCAATTAAAGAAAGTAGAAAACAACTTTTCTCACTTATTCAGCAATTTCATCATGTTATTGAACAAAGTAGAATTTAAGGATTTGTTCTTAACTTCTTGGCCAGCATTTTTCGTTTGTCATTGCAGATAGTTATTTATTTTTATTTATTTTTTGTTTTGTTTTGTTCCTTATTTTCAATTTAGTCGAAAATTTATCAAATCGATTATCTAAATATTAGTTCTCAAAGTTTATATACCAAATTTATGAATGAAATTTTATTGAAATAATGAACATATATGACGAAAAATATGTTTCCAGATACAATTATAATTTTTTCACTTCGTATAGTAGCAACAAAAGTTTCCGAGGTATAAAATATTTAAGAAATAACATTTTATACTCGAAGTGCTGTTCAATGAGAATCGAAAAACTATAGTTTATGTTGTTTGATTATATGAAGTATAACAATAATTTAATGCATTATTGGATTGCATTATGGCCAATATGATGTGGTCTAAATAATGGAATAACATTTACCTTTTCTATGTCAAATGGCTGCATTTCACAAAATAATAATAATAAAAAAGAGAGAGAGAGAGAGAGAGAGAATTTGTTTATCTGAAACAACAACAAGAAAAAAAAATCGATCAAGCTTTAAGGACAAATTTCAGTTTTAATATTTTTCCGAATACTTAAAAGTATTATATAAAGAAAGTTACTGAGTGTTAAGTAGTTAGTATAAGCCCATTCAATTGCAAAGAATAGCAATTCAATATTTAAAACCTAAATTGTATACAGGGTGAGTCATAAATATCGGAACAATAGGCTATCTCCTTAAATATTGCCCCTAAACCCATACTTCCAATTGCAAAGTTTCATCAAAAAAGGTAATTTTTTTTATAAGATACGTTGTAACTCCATGGGGGGTATATTTTAAAAAATACGAAAATTAAATTTCTATACGGCCCCCAGAGGGTAAAACTTCCAATTAGAAAAAATTTCCTTATCCATTCCTAAATCGGAAAAAAAAATCATCTCGATATCTACAAATCACTAAAAGATATTTAAATCCAAAATTTTCCAGAATTCGTGACTTACACCACTTAAGCATACCTCTGAACGCAGCGATATCAGTTCATTTGAAATACAATTTAGGGATCGACCATTAATTTACACATTATTAAATGTCGATCCAAGACAATACTTTAACTTTTATATATAAAACTAGCGGACCCGACAGACGTTGTTCTGTCACCGACCGACGCCGACGTTGCTCTTCTTGGCACCGACTCCAGGAAATCATATAAATGTACGTAAATATGGTAATACGCACGATAAACACTACGCTCTTAATTTAATTTCTTATTACAATTATGTAACGAAATTATTTTTCACTCTTTAGTAGTTTTTGAAGTAGGTTCAATTTTTGGTAGAAAAGTTTATTTTTCTCTTTTTAATTAAAAGTTAACGATTTTCTGAAGTCGGTTAATTTGCTTAGTACCATTCGATTCAGAATGAAAAAACACATTAAAATATGTTATCAGTTGAAAAATATCTACAAAAGTCGATTTTAAAGGAATTTTTTAAAAGTTCGTTCTTTTTTTTTTTTTTTTTTTTTTTTTACCAGTCTTAGGGAGGGAATTTTCCAAAATCTATTCTTAGCAGCACTCGATGTTATAAGAAGTATTTTTACCCCAATTTTAAAGATTTTTGGTTCGATATATATTTTTGTGCTGTGATGAATACGAAATCCTGACTTTCTTTTATATATATATATAGCACTTTTAATTAGCGAAAAATCACTAACTATTAGTTTTTGCCTAATTACTAAAAAAGTACTGAAGCAATTTCGACGAAATGTGAATCTAAACCATTCTCGAATCTACTGGAACGCACACACAAAATTTCATCAAAATCGGTCCAATCGTTTAGGAGGAGTTCAATTACATACACACGCACAGAAGATTTTTATATATAAAGATAAGCATTGAAAAGTTCAGGTTTTTGCGCTGAAGACATCGCCAAATTAGGAAAATGTAAATTATCTCCCGAACTACTGGACTTAAACAAATTTGCTTAGTACCGTTCGATTCAGCATGAAAAAATACACTAAATAATGTTATCGGATGAAAAATAATTACAATAGCCGATTTTTAAGGAATTTTTTAAAAGTTCGTTCTTTTTTCTACTCATCTTAGTGGTGGAATTTTCGAAAATCCCTTTTTAGCGGCACTCGATGTTCTAAGAAGTATTTTTACCGAAACTTTCAAGATTTTTGGTTCGGTAGATTTTTTTGTGTTGTGATTAATACGAAATCCTGACTTTCTTTTACATATAGCACTTTTAATTAGCGAAAAATCACTTATTAGTTTTTCCCTAATTACTGAAAAAGTACTGAACAAATTTCGATGAAATGGCAATCTAAACCATTCTCGAATCCACTGAAACACACACACAAAATTTCATTAAAATTGTTCCAGTCGTTTAGGAGGAGTTCAGTTACATACACACACACAAAATTTCATTAAAATTGTTCCAGTCGTTTAGGAGGAGTTCAGTTACATACACACGCACAGATTTTATATATAAAGATAACCATTGAAAAGTTCAGGTTTTTGCGCCGAAGACATCGCCAAATTAGGAAAATGTGAATTATCTCACGAATTACTGGATTTAAACGAATTTGCTTAGTACAATTCGTTTCAGAATGAAAAAATGCACTAAAATATGTTATCAGTTGAAAAATAACTACAAAAGCCTATTTTTATGGAATTTTTTAAAAGTTCGTTCTTTTTTCTATTCATCTTCGGGGTGTAATTTTCGAAAATCCTTTCTTAGCGACAATCAATGTTATAAGAAGTATTTTTACCCCAATTTTCAAGATTTTTGGTATGGTAGATTTTTTTGTGCTATGATTAATACGAAATCCTTACTTTCTTTAATATTTATAGCACTTTTAATTAGCGAAAAATCACTAACTATTAGTTTTTGCCTAGTTACTAAAAAAGTACTGAATCAATTTCGACGAAATGTGAATCTAAACCATTCTCAAATCTACTGGAACGCACACACAAAATTTCATCAAAATCGGTCCAGTCGTTTAGGAGGAGTTCAATTACAAACACACGCACAGAAGATTTTTATATATAAAGATAAAAGCGTATAATTTTTTGCTTTAAACTTCCTTCAAATATGCTAGATGTCTGCAATAACTCGAGCTTGGCGCCAGGCTCGTAACTGGCACGACCCAATGGACAACCATCTTCTTAAACACTTATTAAAAGTGTTATTAAATTAAGTGATATTAATAAAACTCTCATTAAACGTGTCTTTAAAACTTATTGCCGCAGGCAATAAGTTTAGTAAAAATAGTAATAGCGATAATGACACTTCAATTAACTGAATCATGTGGAATATATTTTAATGTTTATGTATATTTTAATGTTAATAGAAATATATTTTAATAAATTACAGAGAAATAGTTTCAAAAATCTAGTTTTTACTATTCAGCTTCAAAATTTATGTGGTTTTAAACCTGTTTTTAGCTTTTTCTATCTTTAAAAGAGAAAAGTATTGGATTCATGAAAATTTTGAATTCCGGTTTTCGACGGATTCACACGTTTTAGGGCTCAGAGATACCGAAAAACATGTTTTTACAAAATGCCTGTCTGTGAGTCACTGCTCCTGTATCTCTGTATATGACATAAATTTTGTGAGCGCGCTATCTCAAGAACTAATCCATGAAATTTAGTAAAAAATATTTACTTAGTCCTTGATATAAATTGGTGCTGATTAGTTTTTGGTGTGAATCGCTTAACAGGTGACCCTACTGTACAGGCCTTTGTGCGATTTCCGCGATAGTTGTATCTTCAGAATTAATGCAAGGAATATCATCAATCTTCAGATTCAGTTAGTCCTTAACATGAATTGATGTTGTTCATATTTTGTTGTATATATCTCCACGTGCGGCGCTGCAACACTGAATTTGTTACGATTTCTACAATAGCTCTACCTTAAGAGCTAATGCAGGAATTTTTATAAAAAGTCAGATTCAGATACTTCTTGACATGAATTGGTTTTGTTTAAGTGTTTGTATTAATCATCTTTCGGTTGGCGCTGTTATAATGAATTTTGCATAATTTACACGATTTTAGTGATATCAAGTACTAATGCACGGAATTTCGTATCTTTAGAGTCCTCCGATTGCTAGATCCGAGTAGTTTATTCATTCCAAACGGCATTAAAAAAAAAAAATATTTATTCGAATGTTAAAGTCTAAGAATATAACGTTTCTATTGCGTATTTTTTTATGCTAAGCCCCCACTAATATTTCGTTATAAGTGTATTTAATTGATCAAGGTTTAATGCGTTCTGACTAAAAATTTAAGAAATTCAATAGCATAATCTCAATTAAAAACATTTAAATTAAATATGCTAAAGATTCATTAAACACCTGTTTTTGTTTTAAAGTGGATAATTGATTCGCAAGTTAAACAAAATTTAAGATGTATTTGCAGTTGAACTGAAAACTGTATGTTAAACTCTAAAAAATGAAAAAAAAAAAAAAAAGCATCGGCCTTGACACCTTTTACAACGGTTAACAATTTGGGATTATTATTATTATTTTTTTTTTTGGTTTATGCCGGCCAATTTACTACAATAGCGATATAGGCCGTGAGGGGAAGGGTGCCCCCCGTGAGGGTCTTTTTAAGGGAACCTAACCCGTATTTACGCAAAGAAATCCAGGGTTCGAAGAAAACTACGGAAAACTTCAAACGGTTAGGCCGGCGGTCACGATTGGGCTCGAACTAAGCACCTACCGTCTACCAGTTTGGAGGCCCGTAATTAGAAGCACCTTTTACGCATCCTGCAATAGCAATTTTAACAAGAAAAATATGATGTTCACAGGGATAAAACAATTTAAAAAAATGGAAATCGGCGTAATAAAAAATGAGGTTTAAATCAACTGGCGCATTTAAATAGTAATTAAAGAAGGCAAGAATGGCAAAACTTAAACAAAATCTGAATGTGAAAATATACAAGACGGATTTAATCACATAGAAACTTTTAAAAAGCATTTAAACGTTATGAGCCCATCTTTGTTTAAAACTAAATGCTTTTTTCTGCATCAGATGTGTTTATTTCAGTATTTCTCGTTTTTAAAGTGACATAAGTCAATAACCGTTGGTTACGGTAACAGTCCCGCGAATTAAATAATTTTTTAACACCTCAAAAAAAAAAAAAAAAAAAAAAAAAAAAAAAAAAATGCCCAACGCACCGAAAGAACTTTTCACTTCAGAAAATTTACTTTTAAAAATATAATTTATTTACAAAAAATTGCATTTTTCTAAGACTGCTATTTTAAATACTTTTATTTAAAAAAAAAATTATTCAAAATGCTGAATCAAAATTGAAAATTAGACATTTTCATTTAATCAAAAGAAAAAAAATTCAACGCGACAAATAATATTTTGAGTTATGACAATTTTAATTTACTCTAAATTTTTTGAAAAAAAAAAAAGGTATTTTATTAAGAAAAATTATGATGTGATAATGCTTACAAATTATGTGGTTAACCATCACAAATCATTCCAAATTCTAACTCTATAAATAAATAAATAAAATAAATATTTCCTGGACAACTTACAGCAACATCGTTTCTTCAATTACACGCATTTCAATTTGTCTCTGATACCTTGAAACCTCACGATTTATTAAAATTGTCATAACTCTCTGAGTTTTGAAGCTATCAAGATGAATTTTTTTTTTTTTGTTCAATTCAGGAATGGATAAGGAAAAATTTTCTAATTGGAAGTTTTATCCTGTGGGGGCCATATAAAAATTTAATTTTCGTATTTTTTTAAATAGACCCCCCATGGAGTTGCAACTTATCTTATCAAAAAATTTAGCTTTTTTGGTGAAATTTTGCAATTAGAAGTATGGGTCTAGGTGTAAGGGTGTTTGGTAGTTGCAGATATTTGTTAGGACATTTAGAAGAACGAAATGAAGTATAGTAGTCCAGATTCGGATGTACGAAAAAACCCCACAATGATTGCTAAGTTACACTTTATTTAGACATGTATTACTAGGGGGGTACACTTACAGTACTCGGAGAAAATCTCCGAACAGTTTTTAGCAACTTCACTAGACAAGAGCAGTGAGTCAAGTCAATTCGTACATAGCAACAAACCGCCACTTTTGGCATGATAGAAAATCGCCAACATACACAAGTTCGCCCATGCACAATGGATAGTATACGCCAAATAACAGTTAAAATGCAGCTGGCATGATCAGAATTCAATTTGGTTACCCAGCTGGGATGGGAAAGGAAAGGTTGCCAATAGATAAATGTTACACGTGTTGTTATGTCTAACAAAGAAGCACACCGAAGGGACATCAGATTTTACTGCGCAGATGTTAAATTCTTTTTAGGGTTTTGTCGAGAAAGGAAAAAGAAGCGTAAGCATAAATTTTAACTGCGAAACAGAGATGATCTCCTTATAAGGTAATGCAGAATTGCTTCGATCGGAAATAGCAGACATCTGGAAATTGTTTTAAACGGTTGATTAATATGTGAGTGTATTTCTCACAGATAAAGTTAAGCAGCTGCCGATTTTCGGTTAGAGAATTAATAAGCAAGAAAAAAGGAAAAGGAATGAAGGACAACTTAAAACTAATTTTGAATTGAACAGAGACGGGGGGTGCAAAGGAATAATTCAAGAAAATAACCAATATATAACGAAATAATCGTTATATATATCACCCGGTGCACCACAAAAAAAACTTTTGCTGTCCAATGTGCATAGGCTAGCATAAAATATTATAACATAAAAACATACATAAATGCAAAAGTTTTTTTTTTTATATGTATCTGTAGAAATTTGACGTCATGATAATGGAGACTTTTGTATTCAAAAACAGTCAGCAGTTCTAAAGTTTCTATATTTTTTTACTATTTCTGTATATGGATCCAAGCTAGTACTGTATTTTTATATGTAGAAGTTGAGTCGACTCAGACAGTACAAAAATATTACTGCAGCTTTGATTGTTATCATGACACAAGTAAAAATTTTGAAACATATACACAAAACATGAAACTAATACTAAATGAATGTAAAATGGCAATACACAAAAATAACATAATAGCACTATACTTTTAAAAATTAAAAAAAAGAGTAATATGATGTATATAAAAAAATAAAAATGTTTTTGTAAAAAGGTGTTTCATGCCGAAGCATAGGATGACAAAAAAAAAGAGGTGCTCCAAGCACGCACATAAAATTTGCGTCACCCTGAATCTTGTGTACAACACAAGTATTATGGCATCGGCTTAGGGCCTAGCCTTAGATGAGGAGGGAATTGTGATGCTCCCCCGAAGGCACTAGCGGTCTTCTGAAGGAGCCCACGTCGAATTACATAATAAAAAAATTTGAATTGTTGTGAATTGGAATCACAATTTAAAATTTGAATCGAAACTCCAATTCCAAAACTTTGTCTCTCAACACAATGAAGCTTGAACCCTTAGGGCATTAATTTTGAACGGGAACAAGACTTCAAAGGGAAGAATTCAAAAAGAAAAGAAAAAAAAAGATGTATATCATATAATAACTAATATGGGCAGACAATCCTAGAGTGAAGAAAGACGAAAAATGTGTCACAATCGAGTGGGGTGATGCACAAGTCATATACGAAAAATGTGTTTTATTTAACTACATGAATCATTTGTTTACCTTTCTAAAGTACAGTACCTGATTATCTAACTATAATATGTTTGACTTATAGTACAGGAATTGTTAAGTGGGAGGTTAGCTACTGGAAAATTTATTAAATTAATGAGTATTGTCAAAGAAATTTTAAGTATACAGCAAAAAACAAAATAAAAGTAAATAAAATTTTAAGTAAGTATGAAGACATATCTAAGTGTTAAAGGATAACAATGATACCTAATATTGTTCCCAAGAGATCTTCAGAGCAACAGTGATGGACCAGCCATGATATTGTTAAAGATCAGTCAAAAAACAACATACACACAACCATGAGCTCTTTGGTTGGATATGTGGTATCATAAAACATGACATAAAAATTAATAAATAGTGTTTTACATTAGCTTCTGTTTCTTAGATTGTATGTGTGAGGTTGATAAAACGTATTAAAGTTAGTGTTGTTTATATGACCTGATGCATCAAATAAGTGTCCATAACGAGGAGGTGCTAGTAAAAGTCTATCAATATGTACCCGAAATGCTGTGTTATCAGGAGTATACAACCTCTTAATTGAGAATGACACAGGGGAATGTTTACAAGTGACAATATATGGACCAGTATGCTTTGTTTTAAACTTGTCATTTGATTTTAGATAATACAATATCTTTTAAGAAAATGGATCTTAATTTAGCTTTCTGACCGTAATATTTATATCTTTTATCTTGAGCAGATTTAATGTTGTTATAAGCTTTGTGATATATCTTACTCAAATCATCAAGTAATTTGTGTACTTCAATATGTTTATCAAGAAAGGGTTGGTTGCACGACTGATCAAAAGTGTCAAAAATTAGAGAAAGTTCGCGTCCAAAATGAAGAAAATTAGGAGAGTACAATGTAGTTGCATGTTTGGAGCCGTTATAAAGAGATTTGTGTATAAAGACTGCATTTTCGAATGAGTGACCTTCTTGTAAAAGAATATTGACTGAATATTTGATTGACTTATTGATTCGCTCTGCAATCGCATTTGATTGTGGTCTCGAGGCAGAACTGTGTAATACCTTAATGCCCATTGTATCATTAAAAATGTTATATACCTGAGAAGTGTACTGGGGTCCTAAGTCTGATAAGACAACCGAAGGTCTCCCAAAGGTGGTTATGTAAGAGAATAAGCATTTAACAACCTTACTCGCAGATATGTCATTAAGTGGAAAGAGTTCAATATGTCTCGAAAAATGATCAGTGATAGTTAAAACATATTTTCCACTAGGACTTCCCTCAGAGGGATTAGTCTGAGCGATATTGCTGAGAATGCACATTTAATAACTTGCGATAAGTAAAGAAATGAGATGTTACCTTTAATTGGTCATTCATTGTGATAAAATATGATGAAAATAAGCATATTGAATCATAGAATTGCAAATTCTTATATATAAAGTTGCATATACTATTTTTATAAAAGAAAAGCAAACCATGTATGGATATAAAATTGGAAATATGCAAAATGCTAAAAGTAATACAGAAAATAAAACACCAAATTTTCCTATATTGGAAATATAACTCTTTGAAATGATGTCATGAGCATAAACAGAAGCTTCGTAGCGATTTGAGAAACTATAAATGATATAAACTATTATGTTTGAAGAGAATGGAGTGTATTTCATATGGTGTGAAACCCGTCCAAATAGTTTATAAAGTTGAATATCTGTTTTCCACGGATGGAATGAGGTTGTCGATAAGAGTTAAGAAATACACTTTTTTTAAAATTTGTCCTAAACGAGCACTTACATCTTATAAGTTACGGTGATGTCAAAGTTATAGTTTCTGACACCAACAGTATCCTAGAAATTGCAATATTCTCAATAAATTGGGTTTAAAACTTTTTCTAGAAAAAAAAAAATTGTGAAACTAAATTGCCGAATGTTTTAGAAATCGTTCATAACGAGAATATTATATCTTAAAAGTTGCCACCAAAAAAAAGATTTTAAATTTTTAGTCATATCAACATCAAAGAATTCTCAATTTTAGAACATTTTTTGCTCGTGCATTGGTGGTGATTATTGTTCTTACGCAAAATATAGTATATTTTGCAGCAAAGATGGTTACTAACATTTTTTGTCCATTTTTTTTTAAATCGGCTATACGTACTCCCAATGATAACGAAAAACACACAAACGTTAATGCTTTATAGCATAGAAATACAGAATCAAAAGCTATTTATCTCCTATTATATACACATACATAAATTATCTAATTAGTGGTAGCAGATGAATTTTTAAATATACATAGATCAATATAATGCTTCATTTTTCTTTTATTAGTATTTCTTAGTATTCATTTTTCATTTATTTGTATTATTCAGTAAAAAACTCACTTTCTTAAGCTCGAATTACGTCAAACTTTTTATGAAAGCGCCTAAGTCCATATAACAGCGAAGTATTGTGAAGAGTATTAAATACAAGGCAGTAAGACACTTAGCCAAACGCAGGTAATAAATCGCCAAATATCGTTCTTTTCGCCCTCTCTCGAAATGAATTTTTTCCGTACATTTAAAAAACACGATTTTGAGTCATCTTATTTAAAATTCAAATAAAAAAATAAGAGGAAGCAATAATAGCATAAGTCAAAACATTTTATTTCAGCATCAAGGAATTGTATCGTAGTTACACATGTGGAAAAAAGCTGCTTTTGGCCAAAAAACGTTGTGTTCACTAAATTTGAATCCGATTAAAAAAAGTACCGTGATTAATTAAAATGTTATAGGCAGAGCTGCCAAGTCCCCGGCATTTTGGATACCGGTATTTTAATACAGAAAATGTTTTATTAAATTGGAACATTCTGCGGATTTAAAAAATAACTTTTCCTATAAGAAAATTCTGCTGTGCAATAAGCGGGGGCTTGGCATCCCTGTATAGGAATATTTCGTAATCTACTTTTTAACCTTAAAAAAAGCAACGACCATTTTTCGGGTACAAAAAGTATTGCTAATTGTTCCATTTCGCATACAAAGTACTGATTGTAATATTGATACATCTATGGCGATAAATTTCGAATAATTTTTCAAATCCCATTTATTTCATTAAAAATATAAATCTTTTATTCATTTAGTTTAAAATAAATGGTTTTAACTAATTTCATAATACTTTTGAAATATCACTTTTCATTGGCCATTTTTTTAAGCATTTAGAAAATGGTTGTTTTCAGTCAAATATAGACTTTGGTCTGTCCGCATTTTATTTTATTATTATTATTATTTATAAATGGTGGAGAAATATTCATACTTAATCCATAACGTTCATAATATATGACTCTGTTATTACATAAGTCACCTTTTTATTATCATAAACATTATGTTTTTACTGATTTTTATTAACTCAATAGGAAAAATTTTGTGCTTTGAGCAATAGATGTCCGCATTTCATTTATTTATTTATTTTAACAAAATTCTTTGCATTTAGAAGAATTTTTATTTAAATAGGAAATCCAAATGTCGCTGTTAATAAAGAAGAAAGTTACAAAAAAAAAGTTACAAAACGAGTAGACGCATACTATCAAATATTGAAAAACGACGAATCCAAAAAAGACGTCGTAAGAAATATCATCTTTTAAAGCAAAAAAACGAGGTCTGATTATCGAGCCTACTGATAACAAAATGTGCATTACATTAAAATAAATAAATAAATAATACTGCAAATATTGATTTTTTTTTTCTTTTGTGCAGTTTTGGCTTCGAAAGGTGCGCTATGTTGCAAAAATATATAAGCGACTATGAAAACAAACTTGGTAAATGTTCATGCTCAGTTTTACAAATAAATATGGCACATATATGCCCAATACACACCGAGGTACCTAATTGGTGCCAAAATGGCGCTCAGTTGACTAACATGCTGGTTATCATATAAATGTTATAATAAATTGTTTGTTCGAAAAATTTTATCATTTATTGATTGTTATTTCTTTTTTTTTAATAACAGAAAATGTTTCGTTTATTCATTTTTTTTTCATTTTGAAATAAATAAATAACGTGTTATTATAGCATGCTCTATGTATCTGGTAATCAAAACGATGTTTTCGCCTAGTTGGCATAAAAAAATCTCACCAAACTCGGTGCTTATATCTCTAGTATATTATCTCAAGTATTTTATTCGTTGTATACTATAATTGTTTTTACATACCACTTACTTCTTCTTGTATATAGAAATAGGTAAGTGGTTCCTTTATGCAGTATAAATTGTATAAATCTTTAAAAAATAGCCCCCGTTGCCTCTTTTTGGATCGAATTTTTAAAAAATCAATGTCTAATTCCAGTATTGCTCCCAGGTATGCATACATATTCCAAATTTCAAAGTTGTATGCACACAGGAAATGGATGAAAAATAGGAAAAGATGTCACATTTGCACCAGGGTACATAATTGGCGTCAAAATGGCATTATTTTACCTGAGATGGTAACCCGGCTTTATTTGTTTATTTACTCATAAAATATTTATTTACTTTCATTTCCCTTTTTTAATTATATAAAATATTTCTTTTTATAGTTATTAATTATTATTATTATTTTATTTACTGTAAGTTCTTTTTGAAAATAGAAAATAATTTAAAAATGTGTATGTAAGCGTTATTTGAAAACGGAGTTTTCGCCAAATGGGCTTTAAAAAAAATTGCGCCAAATCTGATGCGCTTGTGGTATCCGTGCCGAAAAATTAGTGACCAGAATTGACTTCCACACACAAACAAAATATAAGGTAGAAGAAAACATGCAATAAAAATAAATATAAAGGGAAAATGATGTCATAAAAGAAACTTTTTATTTAAAAACTTAATTGTTTCTAATTTTCACACGCGAAATATATAAAATATTCTTTTAGCGATCAAAAAATGCTAAGAGATTATCACAAAATTTCAAAATCAAAGTTTTTACGACATTTTTTTTAATATAAAAAATAACAGTTTTATTTTCCTGCATGATTAAATTTTAAAATGTTTTATTGCATTCAATATTTCTGAGTGCGTAATTGATTACTATTTACTACATGTACTGATTCGGTTATCTACGAAAATATCCAGCCGGTGGAAATCACGCGCACCAAATTTCTGTGATTTATGCAAATAAATTGTGCTTTTTTATCAGTTTTTTTAATATAACTTTTAAACTATTTGGAATTAATTTTTAAAAGTAGGTGCATTCACCAGATTATCTTCATAGGTTCCTTCTGGTACAAACAGAATCGAAATCCGACAAGTACTTTTTGAGATTTGCTTGACGAAAGAATTTTTTTGACTTTTAATATCGTTACGTATCTCTGAGTATAAAGGCTTCGCTTCGCTCAGACAATTAGTAAACGGTCCAAGGAGATCAGTACTGATAGTGTGACCAGGGTACCTGGGAGTGTATGTGGGCTGCAAAGGTGCGGGTGGAGTTTGATGATGTTTAGTTTGAAGCCATTTGATACAGGATGCAACAAAGTTTAAAGTGTCTACATACATACCCTTCCAAAAATATCTACCTGACAAGAATTCATACGTTTTATTAAAGCCAAAATGAGATAAATGTGAAATTGTTAAGATTTTGCTTTTAAGTGAATTTGGAACAATAATGTGATACGAAAAAGTGTTATTAAAAATATTTTCCTTCTTTAACATTAATACTTTCGAATGAGGATGAATGAAGTAGTTAGGAAATTTTTGAGAAGATCCTTTCTTTAAGATTTCTTTATAAACAACAGACAAAGTAGGGCCATTTTGTTGTTCAGTACACTCTCAAAAAAACTTCCGTCTTTTCACAGAAAATGCACTGGCAGCACTGCTGCCAGAAATTGTCTGTATATTGACGATTTTCTGTTTATTTTTTTCTCTGTCAAAAGAGGAAAAATATCCGTCACTTGAAAAAAATCAATGCGGAAGAGGCGGGGATCGAACCAAGGACCCCAGGATTACCAGACCAACACTAATCCACGGCGCTACGGCTGCTCATGATGATTGTGCGTTAAAATAGAACCGTTCATTTCATATGGTGTGGGTTGGTGTATTTCGTTAAAAAGCTTTTAATTATGCAGTTAATCTCGGAAAGATTTCATCTTTAATGAAACTGTGGCTGGGTTTTTTTTACGTTTAGTATTAATATAGTATAAAAATGTGAATTTTAAATATATTACGTAGAATGTTAGAGAAAAAACATGGATGTTCTATTTGTGAGAATTTTTGAACGAATAAAGAAAGTAATTGTTATTTATTTTTAAATTCGAAAACATTTTTGTCTTTTAAAACTAAATTAGACATTTTAATCAATAGAATATTTTTGTTTTTCATTTTAAAAATAAATTCGAACTTATTACTAACAGACCCAATGCGCATGCGTGCTGGATATAAACGGAAACTTTTCCTCATTTTTCGACGCTCGGAATGAACTCACAGAACAAATACGTTTTCTGGGAGAACAGAAATTATTTGTGAAAAAATAACGATAACTTAGTGTATATTGACGAATTTTTCTGACAGTGTAGCAAATGTTTCATTCGAAATTTCTAATAAAGGGTCAGGATTTGTTTGTGTACCAGAAATAAGGCAGTTAACATGCATATTAGAATCACTCGAGCTGGAGTGTGGAGTATCACATTCTACAATAGGTAAGGGTTGAGTATCATGAATAAGTTTAGGGTTTGTAGCTAAAGTCTGTTGATTATTTTCAAAGTTACAGCGAGATAAATAGTCAGCGAGTACATTCTTTTTACCTGGAATATGTTGAAATTTGTATGTGTATTCTGAGAGATTCATGAGCCAACGAGAGATAATATCAGCCGGGTTTGTAGTTTTGTTGTACTTTTCCAGGGGTTTACTATCTGAAAGGATTACAAATTCTCTGTTGTATAAATAATATTTGAAAGCAGTAACTGATTTATGAATCGCCATGAGTTCTAATTTAAGTGCAGGATATTTTTTTTTCTGATGCTTTTAAAGATTTTGAAAAGTACGCAACAGGTAATAGTTGTTTATCATGTTCTTGTAGTAAGACGCCAGAAATAGCAATATTTGACGCATCAGTATTTAAATAGAACTTTTTGTTCCAATCAGGTAATCTAACCATGGCTGGATTAAAGAATATCTTCTGTATGGTGTCCATAATTTTTTGATGTTTACTTGTCCACTTAAATTTAGCCTTTGGAGTAGTTAAGTTTATGAGAGGTTGTACAAATTCAGAAAAGGATGGAACAAGAGATTTGTAAAATGTAATGACGCCTATGAGTGCTTTTAATTGACGTTTAGTTGTAGGTGTTGGAAAAGATGTTATTTTTACAATGTTCGACTGAACAGGAGAAATAGTTTGATTTTCTATGTGAAATCCAAGATAATCTAAACTGGTTTTGTGAAAAGTGCATTTGTTAGGGGACAACGTTAAATTATATTTGACTAATATTGCAAGAATTTTATCCAACTTATCACACATTTCTTGATATGAATTGGCACCAACAATAAGATCATCTTGGTAGGTATAGACACCTTCTAACTGTAATTCATCAAGTAACGAGTCCATTAAAGCTTGGAAAATTGAGGCGCTAGATTTTAATCCGAATACTAATCTCTTATACCGAAAAGAACCAAACATTGTAGTGAATGTGAGCTGATTTTGAAATTTTGCATGCAAATCAATCTGATCATATGCCTGATGAAAGTCGAGAGAAGAAAAGAAACGATATTGTGAAAGATTTGAAATAATGGTTTGAATTTTTGGAAGTGGATAGGACGAACCTTGAATTATAGTATTAACCATTCTGAGATCTAATGCGAGTCTATATTTCTGTATACCTGTACCGTCTGGTTTCTTTTTAACAAGGAGCATGGGGCAGGCCCATTCGGAACAATGACGTTCAATGATTTTGGCATCAAGCAACTGTTTGATTTGATTTAAAACATCCTTCTGCACAGCTTGGGGAAGAGGGAAAGGGAGAGTCTTTATGGGGTAATCATTAATGAATTTCAAATCAGGTACAATTTTATCAGTATGACCAAATGTGTCTAATGATTTGGAAAAGGCAGGATAATAATTAAGTAACAATTTAGTTAGGTTCTTTGCTTCATTCGATTTTAAGTGAGTAAGATTAAAATCCTTAGCCGATAAATCCTGCTTTCTTTTTTGTAAGATTTCATTAGACGCCTGAATGAAATTTACAAAGTGCTGTTCTGAGTTATTTTGCTTGTCAGACATTTCAGAAGTATAGTCGCGAATTTCCTCAATCTCAGATAATTGACCTATTTTTGTGTGTTTAGGGAGATGAATGGTCTTTTCAGAAGTGTTTTTAAGTGTTATTGAGAAGAAATGATGTATTTGTGAAATTTTCTTTCTTTTATTGGATAATTTGTTCATTTGAATAATGGCATCATTTCCTATTAATTCTTTTGTTTGTGCCAAATATTCAAATAGATAATTTCTGTCATTGTTGATGTTATTGGAAGTGTAAACAGAGCACCATATTTGTTGTTGGGGTTCTAATATAATTTTTCGAGTTAAGAACACACCTTGATTCATTACAACATCCCTCAAAGAATTGCATGATTTTGATTGTTTCTCTCCAGAAGATTCTTTACTGGTTTTTAAAGGAACAGAGAAATTATTGTTGACATGGAGACACTTGTTAAAAGTATCGATGACAACATTGTATCTAGTTATGAAATCAAAACCTAAAATGCCTTCACAACTGGAAGACTCGGGTATGTCAACAATGTAAAAGTGGTGTGAAAACGCTTTTTGTTTTAGCTTAATGGATGTTCTGATGCAGGCGGAAAATGAGACATCAGAATTGACAGTTTTAATATTGACATCAGTGGAAAGTCTTTTATATTTTAAGACAGGTTTAGCCCTTTGAATACGGAAGTCTAAAAACGCACTGACTCTGAAAATACGAAACCGCCCGAAAATTGAAATAATCTGCGAGAAATTTTCAACCCCTTTCTTCTGCCCGCCTACTTTCATGTTACTTGTCAAAGAGACAATAAGCAGGCAGCTACCTTCGAAAGTAGTACTTATTTTTCCCTATTATACCCCCTAAGATCAGACGGACAATAGTATAATCCTGCTCAAGGGAATGTTTTTATTATACTAAAATATATTTATGATCGATATATTTGTGCATGTGTTATCTTTCGGGGTTTATTCATGGCATACTATTTCCTCGAAATTAGAGTCTTACTTTTGCCCAATAATAAAATTAGTTAAAGGGTGAGTAAATTTTTTCTGACAGGATGTCAATTTCTTGCTTTTCGTTTTATAGCGTATTTTGTATATTTTCTTGTGATAAATATTTAAGCTAAAAAAAAAGAGAAAAATTCACTCTTTAAATAGCATGAAAAATCTACTTCTGTTTTTAAAGAAATTTATGAAAAAATATCACAATATTTCCACAGTATTTTCAGATTGCTAGGTTAATTTAACATCTTTTTTTTTTTTTTTTTTTTAGTAATGTGAAAAATTGTTAAAAGAGAAACATTAGACGCGGAAATAAAAAAAAAATCTGTCCAAAAATTACTTTAAAAATCACCTCATAAGTAAAAGTTTTACATTTTGTAATGCATTTGTAACCCACCCCCCACAAAAAATCCTTTTTATCGAATTTTAAAATTATGCTTGAAATAACATCATTGTGATAAAAAACATACATATATTATTGATTGATGGCGTTAAAAGCGTGATAGTAAATGATTTATTTTTTATTTTTGCCATTTTAAAAGTTCATATTTATTTTCTATTAATTACTAAAAGCTTGCTATTTATGAAAACATAGTAACTAAAAAAACTGTATCGAGAAATTAATATTTTAAGAATTCAAATTTATTTTTACTTGATAAAATTTCATCATTTTCTAAGAAATTACAGCTTTAAAAATTATACAAAATAATGTAACACTAAATAAAATATAATAATATTCACTTAAATAAATAAATGATAATGACTTAATATCTGTCTGTTCAAAATTTATTTATATATTTTGCTATATAAAAATGTATGGAGGTTAATATACATATTTTTAAATTTTGAAACTCGTAATAATAGTACACAAAAAAATAATAAAAGCATATAGAAAAATATCTAGAAAAATTAAAATTTTCTTTCTTCCCAATAAAAAAAAAAAAAAAAAAAAAAAAAAAAAAAAAAACTGGAAAATGGACGTTGTCATTTTTTTTTATAAATTTGTAATAAATGGATCTAAATATTATATATCCTAATGGATTTTCTAAATTTTTAAATATATAAAAAGTAAAGTAAATAATAATAATAATAAAAACATTTAGAAAACAAAGTTATCTAGAATTATCTTCTAAATCTTTATTTATTTATTTTATTCAAAAAAATGAGCATTGTCAATTTTTATAATTTTGCAATAAATGAATCTAAGATCACGATCATTACGATTATCAACACGAAGGATATAGATCCTCAGGGGTTACCCTCTGTGTGTGTGTGGGGGGGAGTCTTTCTAGGGGAGCTTAACTCGTATTTACGCAAGGAAATCCAAGGTTCGAAGAAAAACACGAAGAGCTCCGAACGACTGGGTCGACGGGGGTGACTGAGTTCAAACCCAGCCCTGAGAGCTGAAATTCTCGGCAGTAGTGGATTTCATTATTATAGATCCTAATTAATGTAATTCATTTTCTAAAAATTTTTAATATATAGTAAATACAGCAATTAAAAAATTTAAAGTATGTATCAGAAAATAAACTTATATAGAGGAATTAAAATTTTCTTTCTTTTCCCTATTTTTCTAAAAAATGAGCATTGTCATTTTTTTTTTTTTTTTTTTTTTTTTTTTTTTTGTAAGATTTTGATCTAAGATTTATAATTATAAATATTAATGGGTGTACTGGATTTTCTAAGTTTCCAAACATACAGAAAATGCAGTATTAAAAAAAGAGAAAAGAATATAGAGAACAAAATTATCTAGAGGGTTTAAAATTATCTTTCTATTTTTCTTTTAGTCTTTTTCTTTTTTCCCCTGTAAAATTGACATTATTATTATTATTATTTTTTTTTTTTTTTTTTTTTTTTTTTTTTTTTACATATACAAAATTGTAACAAATAGATCAAAGATTCATTAGTATAGATCCTAATGGGTGTAATGGATTTTCTAAGTTTGCAATCATAAAAAATACAGTGATTAATAATGAGAAAAACATAAAACAAAGTTAACTAGAAGAATTATAAATATATGCGTTCTTATTTTTTTATTATCCGGACAGGACTCTAAGTAATATTCGCCATTAATTTGAGAGTGAAATTCTGTACTTATTTTCAGATCTTGCATTTTATTTTCATAATCGATATCTGTATCCATTGATTCGTCGCAGGATAAATGTATGTTGTCATTAGAATCATACTTATATTTGTCTGCATACTCGTTAAAAATTATTGCCAGCTTACATTTTGCATTTTACATACCGTATGCAAATAACTAAATAAAACGCAGATAACCAAGTTAAATTAAAAAATATATAATATTTTAATATACAAAATTGAATAAATATAAATATCATGCAATAGAAGAAAAAGTGAAAAGTGTTTTCCTTCGAAAACTCCCCATCGGTTGATTGCAATAATCCCCTCATCAATCACTCGCCTCGCACTTACTCCATGACAATAGCTCGATGTTTTCTAGGGGGGAGAAATGGAACACCTGTTCTCAGGCGTCCGGGCGGCTAGCTCCGTACGCTGGATGAACGGCCGTTTCAGGCGGCTTCGTAGCGAAAGGGTTAAGTTGATTAAATAATTTTTGTGAAAGTAAAGATATACTACTACCAGAATCAGCCAATAAAGTAATATCATGGTTTGCTATGGTGGCTTTAACAAGAGGAAGGGATGGTGACATAGTGTTTACACTACAAATTATCTGAACATTATCACTTTCTGTTTGTGTACTGATGTTATTTGCTATCTTAATGGAGTCAAAAGTTTGGGAACCTACTGAATTAACTAGTCTCGAACTTGAAATTTTAGGTAAAACAGGGTCAAAAACAAAAGTTGCTGATGTGGAAGTATTAGACTGAGACACAACACCATCAGCATAAAAATTGTATCTCTGTTTCAGTTTTCCTGAAATTGTGGAGTGGAATTTGTGTAATTGTTTTTTTTTTAGTATTTGCTCTTTTCCATTTAAAACAAGAGAGAGCGTCGTGATTGTTTCGGCCACATAACTGACAAGCAACTGGTTTTTTATGTGAAAACTTGTGTGGGGAATAACGTCTAGTGTAGCTCCGATTTTTGTAATTTTTTTTGAAACGTGAAACACTTGCGGAATGTTTTGGTCTAGTCTGCAGATTTTTTTGCTCAGTTTCGGTTTTAGTATCAGGAGGGGCAAAAGATAATGCATTTATTTTCTCAGAGATTTCTTTTAATTGCGATTCAGTGAGATTTTCTGGTCTGTGTACCGAAGGTAAGGAATGTAAGATTTTCTCATTCCTTAAAATTTCATGAAGGGTTTGCGCTCTTTCAACTGCTGTTTTATAATCATTAATGCCTTCTTCCTGTAATTTTATTCTAATATTTGAAGGAAGGGCTTCTAGAAATTTCATGAGTTTGATTGTGTTGCGTGCATTTTTGTCGTTAATATCTGCATACACTGTAGCCGCAAGAACATTTAGTCTATGGGCTAGATTTTTTATCGTCTCAGAAGGCATAAGTGCTAAACTGGACAATTCAACAGAAGCAACACATTTACTAGGGGGCGTGAAGAATGACGCAAATTCTTTTTCCAGCAAATCGAGGTCTGTTATCTTTTGCAGGTCAGGGTTTTGGGCTAGACATTTTTGTGCAGGCCCAACTAATTTTCCCTTTAAGATTGCTATTGTTGTCTGTGGGTTATACCTTATTAATTTCCACAGCGACTCTAATTTGGTCAAAGAAAAATTTAAGTAAATCTGGATCTCCATCAAATTGAATGATATTTATCGGAATTTGTTTTGCCGCCATGATTACAGTTTTTTTTTTGTTTTTTGTTTGTTTGTTTAAGCTCACAAGTTTTAGAGAAATTGTTACACAGACCGCACTTATACCCTAAAGCACATTGAAAACAAGTAAATGTCCTAGCTAGTAAAAATATGTAAATTAGACAACTAAATAGACCTTAAAATATGCCTCACTTTAAAGATATCTTATTGAAACATTTTATGACAATAAGGCAAAGGGAGCACATACAAAAGGTAAATCATTTAGAAAATAGAATAAATAAAATGGCAAAATAATTACACTTTGAAACATATATCTATATATTCCTTCACTTTAAAAAAAGTACTTACTTTATCTTTAGATAATAAAGCAAAGAAAACTCTATAGAAAACCGCAAAAACTGTTAGCAAGCAAGCAATAAAATTAAATCTCCTTTTAACTTCTTTACACAAGGAAAAAAAATTCCTTTTCGTAATTTAAAATATTTTGAATTATTTTTTTTTTTTTTGGATGAAAAAGAATATCTTATTTTAACCTTTTAATTAAAAGTTCAAAACTGGTTAAAAACTCATTTAAGCATACTAGAGAATCTAAATACAAATTAAAAAAAACAAAAAAAGGGGTGGGACGTAAAACATGAAATAATAGCACATAAATGTAAATAACTGGTAAAAAACTGCATAAAATGTCACAAAAATAATAACTAGAAATGAGAACAGTTACCGTGCTTTCGCAAATTAAAAATCTTTGCAAAAACACAATAACAGGATTATATTAATGCTCTACAACAGAACATAAATTTTGACCGTTGTGTCCTGAATGTGAAAGCAGAACATGATAAAAACAAAGTGGGTAGGTTGACTTACTGATTTAGTTTTAAAAATAATTAAATGATTACTAATTTACTAACACAAAAACTTAGGGAAATGGGGCAAGATCTGCTCTTACGTTCAAAATGTAGATTATTTCGAAGTTGATTTTCGTTGTTGTGCACTTTTTTCTCTTTTTTTTTTATCACTGAAGACTAGCAGAAATTTTATATTGTAAACAGGTAATTGAGTATTCACTTATCGAAGGTGATGACACCTCTTTTAGAGAATTTTTGTAATTCTCTTATTTATTTATATATTAATTTTGTGCACTGTTAACTGATACATACGATGAATTATTTCTGATGGATTTTCACACCTGTATAAAATTTATTTAACTTTGCCACCTGCTAGGTGGATATATTTTTCATTTGCACATCTGGATGAAATACTTGAAGACATATGTATTATATGTGGATTTTTTTTACTTTCTTTTGCCAACAACAATTAATGAATCACTATTTTGCACGATGTATGACTTTACGATGCATAACTACACATGCACACTTATTACACACAAAAATCTTCTATGAGACTTTATGAGATTTCAGTAGAATACGTTGAGTAAACATACAACACACACTATGAATGAGTCGATGATAGCACTGTAATCACACACAAATTGCACTAATTTTAAGTAGAATTCTCTATATTTTCACACTCTCGAAGCTGTATTAAGCGAACACAATGCACTTTATCGCCCGTGAATTTTATGTATTGCATATTCTGTAATTTTGACGAACCACACGCAGCCCTCGATGATATCTGCCGGCGATGAAAACACGTCAATCACACAGACGATGCGAGGAGATAAAATAAAAAGAATATTGCCCAGTTAAACTGATGGCATTGAGCTCACAGGCTACGCATACTAATTGTACATTACAGCCTTATATTTTCAAGGGTTAATTCCGTTCGAAAAAAATGTTAAGGAGGGGGGGATCAGCTCCCCCCTTCCCCTTTTTATACTTAATCATTGAACCCCCTAAACTGATCAGGAACATGCTTTATCATAAAAAATCCATATCCAAAATTTAGAGCAAATCGGAAAATTCTTAATAAAAACTTATTTATATAATTTGAGAAGAGTTATCCTTCTCTTTTATATACTTAACCCTTAAACTTCCAAAACTATTCAGAGATTTGAACGAAATCTGACAATTCTGCATGAAAAACCCATTTATATAAATTAAGGGGAGGGGCATTAGAACCCCCATTTCCCCTGTTTATATTTATCCAATGATCACCTAATACCAATCACGGAAGCGCTTCATCAGAATGATCCTATGTGTAAATTTTGAACAAAAACTAATATTTCTGCATGAAAAACCCATTCATTTCAATTAAGGGGAGGGGCATGAGCCCCCCGTTCCCCCTCTTATACATATCGAATGAACTCCAAAAACTAATCAGGGAAGCGCCTTATCAGGATATACCTATATACAAAATTTCAAGTGGATGGGATATTTTTATCATGAGTTATCGCGTTACGTACGAACATACATACAGAACGGGCGGGCACATAAGCTCTCAGGCTATGATAGCCTGTGAGCTAAAAAAGGGGGGGTGCCCAGCGCTCAGGTGACAATTGGCTGCAGATTTCTTTTAGCATATGGAATATCGAGGGGAGACACTCCGAAGCACTTGAGATGGAGAGCACAGGGGAGGAAAAGGGGGTGTCCAGGAAAGGAATTTCAGGACGGGAACACCGCTTTTCTTTTCGACGTCGACCGCAGGTTAAGATAGGGACATCAATTCCGCATCTGTTGACACTTAGCAGGCAAGACTAGTAGCAATTACAATTCTACCGGGGGATGCAGAGAAGAAAAAGAAGAACCGAAATGCATCACATCCGCAGGAAAGTCGCAGTTGATTGTACCCCCCTCCATATTTTTTTTTTTTTTTTTAATGTGGGGAAAAACGAAAAAGTCAAACGGCACCAGAGATTCTGTAAGGGTGTTTGGTAGTTGCAGATATTTGTTAGGACATTTAGAAGAACGAAATGAAGTATAGTAGTCCAGATTCGGATGTACGAAAAAACCCCACAATGATTGCCAAGTTACACTTTATTTAGACATGTATTACTAGGAGGGTACACTTACAGTACTCGGAGAAAATCTCCGAGCAGTTTTTAGCAACTTCACTAGACAAGAGCAGTGAGTCAAGTAAATTCGTACATAGCAACAAACCGCCACTTTTGGCATGATAGAAAATCGCCAACATACACAAGTTCGCCCATGTACAATGGATAGTATACGCCAAATAACAGTTAAAATGCAGCTGGCATGATCAGAATTCAATTTGGTTACCCAGCTGGGATGGGAAAGGAAAGGTTGCCAATAGATAAATGTTACACGTGTTGTTATGTCTAACAAAGAAGCACACCGAAGGGACATCAGATTTTACTGCGCAGATGTTAAATTCTTTTTAGGGTTTTGTCGAGAAAGGAAAAAGAAGCGTAAGCATAAATTTTAACTGCGAAACAGAGATGATCTCCTTATAAGGTAATGCAGAATTGCTTCGATCGGAAATAGCAGACATCTGGAAATTGTTTTAAACGGTTGATTAATATGTGAGCGTATTTCTCACAGATAGAGTTAAGCAGCTGCCGATTTTCGGTTAGAGAATTAATAAGCAAGAAAAATGGAAAAGGAATGAAGGACAACTTAAAACTAATTTTGAATTGAACAGAGACGGGGGGTGTAAAGGAATAATTCAAGAAAATAACCAATATATAACGAAATAATCGTTATACTAGGGGCAATATTTAAGGAGATAGCCTATTATTTCGATATTTATGACTCACCCTGTATATATAAAACACGCTATAGAATGTAAAATTTTAGCTGAAAATTTAAAATTCGTTTATTTTTACTATATTTTTCATTATTAGACCGATATAAAGATTTAAATTAGATTTTCATAAAAATAGAAAAAATCGTGAAGTGAAAGATTAAAAAAATATATTCGAAACCATTGTCTCAAAAGAATCAGAGATCGAGTCTCTAATGTAACGTAGTGCAAGAACTAAAGTAAATTTTTACCCCACACTTCTTTAGAATGTGTACTTTCCTGTACAATATTCATAGATTCTTACTGGGCGCTCGCATAGCGATTCATGTTGTACTTCATGCACAACTTTTGCAGTTTGAAACGATTTAATGCTTCCTACTGATCCCGTATCATGATAAGTGATTTGATGTGTTTTAATATTAAGGACCCTGATACTTACAGTAAAATTCCCAATTATCCGTGGAATTGGCAGGCTCAGCTATCGCGGATAAGCTGATTTCACTTATAATCCAGAAAATCATAAAAAATGAATAAATCAACATTAATATGCAGTTAAGAAGTTTATAGACAGAATTGGTAAAATAAACATACATTCGAACTTTTTTTACAAACTATAGATACCATAATCATACTTATTATTTAAGGAATAATAAAATTATATTTTACTTAAAAATTTGTGGATTTACTTCTTGAAGAAATCAGTGAAACTATATATATATATATATATATATAGTTTCTAGTTATAAATTCTAAATTTTAAGATCCATCTAAATTCTTCTGTTCCTTGATTCGGTCTAATCTGCTATTTATTTTCCTAAAAAGAACTCAATTGTTTTATTAAAATGTCAATCTTTTATTTAGAATTATTAATCTATTTTATTATTTCATTTCTTCTTTTTAGAATAGAAAACATCCTTTTGGAAGTTTAATTTTTGATATTTTATTAAATATCGTCCGCCATCCCATAATCTTTTTCAATCTTTCGGTCCATGCACTTCCTTTTCAAATAGAGAAATTTAGCGACTAATAGTTTTGGTGGGACGCCCTAATTTCTAGCCAATAACGTAATTGGCTACGCCCTTTTCTCCACCACCTGAAGCCGTTCATTGGCACTCAGAAGTAAATCTGTATTATTCCGTGAGTAATCAGTGAGTAATCAGCTCGTATCAGTGCGTAAAACGCACTGACGCGAGCTTAGAAGCCAGAATTTATCTATCCTCTCTACTGCCAATCACCACCCGTAAAAAGCGGAAAATAATTCGAATGTTTCGATTCTTCATTTTATTCGAAGATGCTGAGTTTCGGAGCTACTTTCGTCATTCCACATTTGACCAGTGGCGGACTTATGATTAACCGGTCATAATAATATGGAATAGATTTGCAATATACGTTTAAGGGTGTATTTCGATTCAAACTGCTTATTTTCCGATTTATTTTTAAATTCATTTTTTCTCTTATATGCATCAAACTGGCAAATTATCTTATTTAGAAAGTACACAAGGGGCCGTGATTGTCAATTCTTTGATAAAAGCAGAAAATATTGCAAAAAAGTGATCAAAAACGCTATTTTGAACTAATTCTTCCGAAGCGGGAGATCTGGGAACGAAAGAAAGGGTCATGCTGCGAAGATAATTCTTTAGAAATCAAATTCTAATGAACTGATCATAAAATGACATCACACGGCACCTTGTATGTCTATTCAAAAATTCCTTCAGCAAGTTTCATGTTTCTATTTTTAAAAATGTCTCTCAAATTGTATTAGAAAATTTCGAACTGTTAAAGATGGAAAAGCGTTTTTTCGAATACACCCTTAATAAACTCTTAAAACTCCATCAGTTGTCATGTCTGCAGAAACCTCAATTTCTTCTTTTTGCCGTCCTTCTCAGGCCATACTGCTTGTAATGATGATTTGATCTGTGATCAATGTGTCGATTTAAGTGGCCCTCATTGTGTGTTGAATGATAATGCTTCACTAAAGAAATCCGACCGTCCGTTCATCTCTGTGAGTTGATGCTTATTAAGTATACATATATACTGAAACATTTCTTTTTTATTTAGGATTGAAGTCTTTTAGAATTATAATGTCTCAGTGTGACGAACCATCTTCTTCCTCTAAGTACTGTATAAGGCCTTCAAAGTAAGCTAAAGATTCGCCATGGCTAACCTTCTTTTGTTTCTTACCTTTGTCTTCAGCGCAATAAAAATAAATGTAGATTTTTCAGTGTTTTTATTTTATTTTATTTTATTTTTAACATTTAAGAGAAATTTAAAAAAAAAATATTGCGAAATTGATTTTTTGAAAAGGTAAAGGTCCTATGCCACTCTTAATCCTGGAAAAAGAGTTTTCCAAAGCTTTTGCTGAAGAAAATATTGCTGAGTGAATGAATTTAAATGGAAAACAGAAATTGCGATAGTATTGAAGACATTATTGAAAACTATGAAAAAGAGAGGGATAATTATGAAAACATATAGCTTAGAATGAATTTCTGATGATGTAAGTTCGATGAAAAAAAAATATTGAACACAATTAACAGCAAATATAGCATATGCCACCAATTCAGATGGGAAAAAACCCCTTTAAAATGACTTTTTTTTTTTTTTAAATAAACAAATTCCGAATTTTATTAAAAGATTTTGTATTCTACATCATAAAGACTCTAAATAGTATCACAAAAATAAATTAATGGTCAGTAAATTAAACTTTAATCTCTTTGGTTAGAGACGAATTATATAAATTTGGTTTATCCGCGTTTTTTGCTTATCTAACGTTAAATTGATTCACCTTAATTTGGCTAATAAAAACACCAATCATGTCTGAATTATGATTTTTTTAAAATGATTATGCTTTTTATAGCCTAACTATACATATGTTTCTTCTTAGGCGTTTTCAAAACCTAATTTGATTTTTTTTAGCATTGTAAATCAAATATCAACGAATAAAACAATGATTAGAAAGTATCTAAAGCTTAGGATATTTAATCTTCAAATCTTCTGAAAAGATATTCATATTTTGAAAATATAATTATTTTTTAAAAAAACTCTTATATTTTCATAAATTATAAAATTAGAAATGTGAAAAACAAAACCAGATTTAATTAAAAAATAATGATAAAAATTTATAAAATTGTTAATCATTCTTAATTAGAATATGGAAAGGCAATTTATATAACCAATAAAAATGCATGAAAAGAACTTTTAAATATTTTATGTGAAAACTTTGTCCTGCAATTATTGGAAGCTATAAAAAATGAATCAAGTATAAATTTATATCCTTAAAAAACTATCCTTATAAACTATTTTAATATAAAAATTGATTATATATTTCTTTTATAGCATACGAATCTTGAATATATTTAAAGTTTCTGAACAACATGTATTCAGTTTAGGAATCTAATTACCACGTAAAAATTTTAGGATATTGATATTTTTTATATTTGTTTAAATATTTTTTTTTTCGTCGTAAACTAAATGGTTGCTAAAGATTAAAAAATATTATTATGTTTCAGAAAAACTAAAATGTGTTTAGCAATTTCAAATGGTATTTTTTTTTACTAATGGTTCTTTTAATGGTCTTTTACTAATAAAAAAGACAAAATTGTGTTGCTTCATTTTAAACTAGAAGAAAAGAATCGATTTAAAATACCGTGAAAACGTTTTTCATCCATTATAAATTGAAGAAAAGTTAATAATTCCGTTATAAATTGAAGGGAAGATTGTAAAAGATGTTTGTAAGATGATACAAAAACATACTATAATTCATTTACATTTCCAGGTGCGAAACTGAATTTAGATAAGCAAGAACATTAAAATAATATTAATTTTAATATTAATGTTGTCATTAGTATCTGTTAATATTGTTTCTAAAATTATGGAAAATGTTTGCATGAAAATTGAATTCATCCAAATTCATGCAAACTCATGTGGACATAAGGTGTCCACATTCGGAATCGTGAGTTGCTTTACTAATTCTTGAAATAAATAAATAAATAAAACATTTTAAAGCAATATATGCAATAGCAATCGAAAATATCTTTACTCAGCTTTTTAAAACACTCCACTTTCAGTACTTAAAGTAATTTTATCATATCTAATAAGAATTTAAACTTACCTGTAATTATGATCAGCACAACACGAAACAACACGTTTCCTTCTAAATGGCGAACAGCGCGCCTTTTTGCACTTTTCTGGCTTAATTATCTTTTCAACTGCTTTTCTTTACGGACATCTAGTGTGATCGCTGGATCAAAATTGTTACTTTTTAAAATATTAGGGGTGTCCATGTTGAGAGCATTGTCCATATTGGGTACAAGTACCTTATTCGTAACATATAATGTCAGTATAATGTTTCAGTGACATGAAATAGCTTTGTCGTAAGTATAATTTTGCACAAACAAATTATGTATTTTTTTATGTTTCGTTACATTAAGTACTGTAAAATAAAATGGCTTTTCTTGTCTACACATTTTCCTGAAGGATTTCTGCGCAGGCTTTTTTCTCCATGTGTACTGCACATACCATACTTTGACACAGTATACATTTGTTTTTGTTATTTCTCAATTATGAAAATCCATAGTAATAAGATAATGGGATCGAGGATAGAACCAAGTTGAGGCGGGATCCTCGTCTTGTCCGGTGTACTTTTAAATTCTTACTGGGTACTCTCTGAAATCCCTTTGGTAATGCAATCCCAATTAGTGTTAAATAAATACATATATCACTACTTTCTTATTAGAAATGAAATTTATATTGACATATTTGAATATGTTTTTTAACCGACTTCAAAGAGGAGGTTATGATTTCGACATCTATGTATTTCTTGTTCACTCATAACTTCCCTAAATATGAACCGATTTTGATAACTCTTTTTTTTTTATTTGAAAGTTTAAGATGCCCGTGTGGTCCCATTTCTTCATATTCTAGAGATTAAAACTTAAAAAAAAAAAAAAAAAAAACATTAAAAATTCAAATTCTTTTTGAAGCAGTCGTCCAATTAAAAGCGTTCATTTTTCAGGCTGTTTCTTTATACTGATATGCGATCTTTTTACTTCTAAATCCGAAATTTTGACTAGACAACGATCGGGATCCAGGTAGATTTTGTGCTCTTAGCGAATGGAGATTGTTCTGTGAAAATTTACACTGTTAGAAATTTGCAGCTACATAGTCACTTTATTATTTGTTTAGTTATCTATTTTGACGAATGATAATGCTCCATCCATCTGTTGATTAGAAGTTTTTAAAAATATAAGCTTTATAATTCAAAATTTTTTTTCCAAGCAGTCGATCAATAGAAGCGTTAATTTTCCATGTTGTTATTCCTACGCATATACATTATCTTGCCAAAGTTTGACTGGACTGGATTCACATAGATTTTGCGTTATTGCGAAATGAGATAGACCGGTACGAAAATTTATTTACTTTAAGCAACGATAATTTCGCTAAAAATGCAGGCTTCTGATCGGTCAATCTGTTTTTGTTAATAGCACAAAATCTGTTGGATCCCACTCAAGTTCTCTTTCGGTGTTAGCGAAATGATATTGGCCAATTAGAACCCTGCATTTTTCCGAACTTTTCGCTGTGTACTTCAAGCATTGAAAAGTTCGCAAAAATACATGCTTCTGATTGGTCAATCTCGTTTCGGTAAATAGTGAAAAAAATATGTATCATACACTGTAAAAAATATTACTTTTGTTGCATCGTCACTCCCCCGCTATTTTAGAATATTACTCTTTTGGCCAATGAGAATGCTCCATGATAGCCTGAAGAAGTCGTTGTCTATAAAAGCGGTGGAGTGACGATGCAGCAAAATAATATTATTTTTTACAGTGTAGCCACTGTTGCAGAGATGCGAGTTCTTTACAAAGTGTAAAATCTTAACTGGATCAATTTTGGTATACACCAAAATGAAAAATTTACATCGATGCTTACCGACATCGGAAATAGGTGTCAAAACGCTTAAAAGCGGTCTCCATGGCCGAGTGGTCAAAGCACCATCCCGCTAATCGCCTGCAAGTGTAGAGGTTGGGGTTCGAATCCCACTGGCTCCATTGCACGCACTCTTTGTGTGGAGCCTTCGGGTGTATATATTTTGTGTTGTAAACTTTCCTTGTGCTTTTTCGTCGCATATTCACAGTATCCGCAAAGAAACTCTTCGGCAGGGTTGAATTCTGATAGGAATTGGCCGACGCGTTTTCACGTAATTTGGCGATAATTATACTTGGCGTAGCGATAGACGCTTCCGTCGAATTTGATTTCCTTCGGAGCCGAGTACAAAGTAAACCGAGTACAAAATATACCGAGTACAAAGTAAAAATTTGTGTTTAAAAACTTTTAAAGAGTACAGCTTTCAGTAAGACACGTTCCATCCAATGCAATGCTGCAAGAGAAAAGTTACTTTGTACTCGGTTCGGAAGGAAATCAAACTCCTCGACGGAAGCATCTATCGCTCGCCAAGTATAATTATCGCCAAGTTACGTGAAAACGCGTCGGCCAATCCCTATCAGAATTCAACCCTCTCGAAGAGTTTCTTTGCGGATACTGTGAATATGCTATTTCGTCCCTGTAATATTGAAGATGATTTATAAGAAGGCTTCATGTCGAGCACACAAATCAGATGTATGTTGTTCAATAAACAACAAAAATCTGAAAATCCACATTTAAAGTATTCTTATATGCCAGAGCACGAGTGTCTGTGTATTAAGGTACTTTCTATGCCGGTTACACAAAGACATTAAAGTGTATTCCTATGTGTTCGATACTCTTTTGAGATTCAGACTCAGTAATCGAGTTAAATATCTGAATTTTTTGGCACTAAAAAAAAATACCCTTTTGCTGCATCGTTACTCCACCGCTTTTATAGAAACGATTATTTCAGCATATTATGTAGCATTTTCATGGGTCAAAAGAGAGATAAAAGCGAGGGAGTGACGATGCAGCAAAAGGGTAAAATCAAGTCAACACTAGATACCGGGCTTGCTGATTCCTTTCATGGCGTCACAAAAGGTGGCTGAATGACATCCAACGATTGGTACAAAACGATGGGTGCGTCACTTTGATCCCTGTTTGTACCAATCGCAGATAGCGGCCAGCCACCTTTTTTGACGTCGTGATAAGGAATGAGCAAGCCCGGTATCTAAAAGTAGCCCTGGTAAAATTTTTTACAGTGCAGGTTTTCTTCACTGCTAAAAATTTGAAACTTTTGCTACATCGTCACTCCAGTGCTTTTATAGGAAACGATTACTTCTCTATATTATTGAACATTTTTATTGGTCAAAAGAGAAAGTGGTAATATGCGGGAATTATTGGTAGATTAAGACGAGACTACACTGCTAAAAATTTTATTCTTTTGCTGCATCGTCACTCCACTGCTTTTATAGAAAACGATTACTTCACTCTATTATGGAGCATTCTCATTAGTCAAAAGAGAGATATTCTATAAAAGCGGGGGAGTGACGATGCAGCAAAAGGGTCAAATTTTTTACAGTGAAGAGAAAAGAAAATGGAGAAATATTTTGATGAGCTTGTTATTAAAGTGAAGCTAATTAACTTCTTGCACTCATATAATAGTACTTCCTACAGGCGACTGTAATCAAGTTTTGGAATAGAAAATTTCCACATTTCGTGTAGTTTGGAAAACCGTGTCTGTCAAATCACAGTCTGAACATACACTGTTAAAATTTTGAAACTTAAACTGCATCGTTACTTCACCACTTTTATAAAAAATGATTACTTCACTGTATTATGGAGCATTCTCATTGGTCAAAATAGATATATTTTATAAAATCTATGGAGTGTCGATGCAGCAAAAGTTTAAAATTTTTACCAGTGTAAAATGTTATCACACTCATATAGAGGTAGCCAAGTTCCTGTTATTGAGCCTCCTTGGCTGAGTGGTTAATACCCCACGCCGCTGATCTCTTGAGAGCGTAGGAGGTTGTGGGTTCGAATCCTGCTGGTTGTACTTTGCTTGTGTTGTAAAATTTCCTTGTGCTATCTCGTTTCGTTGTCGAGCACACAAGTCAGATGTAAGTTGTTGCAAATAAATATGTTGTAAATATGATGTAGCGACAAAGCCGCCTATGGCGAAGCATAAGTCTCAAGCCGCCTGTCAGTATGATGTATGTTGTAAATAAATAAATAATAAGTTCCTGCTATCAGATTCGAAAACAACATACAAGCACTAGTGCTCATTTCCGATGTTGTTACTGATGGATTAGATGACTGCAGATTATCAATTAACTATTGAAGATTAACTATTGAAATTATTTCGTCGTGGGGCTTGACAGGTGTCTGCATCTTAACCAGGATACTTTAAAATTCTTGCTCTTAATCTAAATGGTAATGAAAATCCTAATTGTACCAAATGATCATAGCACTAAATTCTGATAGACAAAAATCATGTTATTGCTATATTTTAACATTGTTTCTTCAAGTGAAGTGAGCAATTTTCTTCTGGAAGAACTTCAATAAAAACTGAATTTCAATTTAAAAAACCTTCATTTTCGGGGGTCTTGATCGGGCAACTGCATCATATCGAGTAAGTGTACTTTTAAATTCTTACTGCGTATATTCCATAAATCTTGTTGCAAAATAAACACCAAGCGTACTAAATAGACAAATTTAAAATTTGATTAGTAAACATATTTCTACTTAATAATGTTTAGCATTTTATCTTCACTAATTGTGTGTAGTTTTTCCTTAAAGAAACTGTATTTGTCAAAAAATAAATGTCTATGAAAATGTCAATAAATTACGGTGATTCTTTTTTTATATTTTCTGAAAGACATATCTTAAGTATTTGCTATTAAAAGACTTTTCTTCGTACTTATTGAAAATATAATGATAATAGTTTTAAATTTAATTAATTATTTTATCAAATATTTACATTAATGACCTTATCTTTTAGAAAATCAATTTCAATATAAGAATTTCATAAGTTGAAATTCTTGTGATATTTTCCCTTTTAAATATTTTATTTTTTTTCCTTACACTGTTAAAACTCCCTCATATAAAACTTCAATTACTTCGACATATCTTTACTTTAAATCTAGAAATTTCTTTTTTCAATTCTTATTTTTTTTGAGAGGTACATTTTTCAAAAGGAAAAAACTGAAATAACGGTTTTTAAGCTGAGTATGCACTTATTTTATAAGACGCTAATTCTCATTTACTTTCTACAATCATTAACCACAAAACTCGGTGTTAATGTCCAAATTAGCGTTGCTGGTTCTTAACTCTATTGTGCAGATCCCATAAAAAGAGCCATATTTTTCGCTGACATTATATAGCATTTTGCTCATTTTTCAAAAAAGAAAATTGTGCTTTTTGAAATTATTCATTTTTAATGCATAAAATAATAGTACTACAAAACCCATAATTAAAATAGAAATATTAAATATTTTGTACTTGTGTTGTTTCGAATTAAGTAAATTATTCGAATTTTCAGAATTATCTAATGATGTTTATGCTAAATATCTAAAGTTATTGTTATAAAAAAATTACAGACAAAAGATAATTTCTACACGGTCACACCCGATACGCTTAGCTAGCAATGTGAAAATTCACGTATTTAAGTATTCAATAATTTCAAGCGCAATTTCACTGCTGAAAATTAATTGAAAAATTAATTAAAACTAAATATGTGATTTACCGATGCTGGATTTCTTGTGTCTCATGTTACGCCACAGGTCTGTGCGCTCATGAAGACGATTCCATATCGTGCTGCGAGTTTCAGCCTAACCAAAATATGAAGTGGGAAATGCTAAGATGGGGATCGTCCACGTAGCTTAAATGGTAGAGCACCTGGATCGCTATTCCGGGGGTTCCGTGTTCTATTCCCGGCTTGGACATTTTTCACTAAGTTGGCTCTACGCTTAGTTAGCAATGTGATAATTCACGCATTTTAATAAAAAATATTATGTTTATAGGATTTGTATAGTACATTATGACGCATTTTTGTTATAAATTTTAGTGTACCGAACGTTTTTACCATAATGTGCCCAGGTAAACAGAAATATTCTTAAAACTCTCTCTTAAAACTTCTTATCTTTAATTTGGCACCAATTTCATCTCTATTTCAGCACCATTTTCATTCAGCATAAATTCTATTTATACTATTAATATAATAAATTCAAAGCATGCATATTAAAAGCTCTGAAGTCCTAATTTTTTCAAGTTGAATTCCGTATTTAAGGTATAGGTTTTGAGTATCTAACCATATATAAATAACTATAAATCTATAAGTGAATGATTATAAATAAGCATTTTCCATCCAGGCTTACTATTTTTAATTATCCAAATAAATAAACAAAATAATTAAAAAAATATATTATTTGTTTGAAAAAAATTAAGATGTAATACGAAAAAAAAAAAAGAAAAAGGAGAAAAATAAATAAATAAAAGAAAGGTAAATTTCTAAATTAGACGTATTTATGATAGCACATGTTCGTAATGTTGTGGTATTTATTGACTATACTGTTTTAATGATGATTATTATAGTGCAAAAGATATTATTTATTTGTGATATTTATTGACTATACTGCTCCAAATATTTAATGAAAATTTATTTTTTAGTTCAAAGATTGAAATAATAAATGAACATATTCCTCAAAAACAAGAATATTGATAATTAACCATTTCACTGGCGAAAGAAATAAGTAATCACTTTACAGTGGTACAATGCACAAAAGTAAATGCATAATTTTTTTCGCATAGCTTTTTTTTTTTTTAATCTTTTAACACAGCACAATTATCTACAATTATGAAAATAATTTATTCATCTCCGAATCCACCAGTCTTATCTTCGTTGATCAGAGAAAAAAGATCTATCAAAATAATCAGATATTAAATGATTTTCAAGAATTTATAAATGATTTTAGCACAAAAAAATGATTGCTTTTTAACCGCTTAAACGCCAATGTTCCCAAATGGGAACATTGCATTATTTGCAATACAAAACATGTATTTTCCAACATAATAATGACGTCCTTATTTTCCCTATAAAATATAAGGTTGATTTGAAATTTGGAAAATAAATATGTTTAAGCATTTATCATTTTATATATTTATGTTCAAGCAGGTACAAGAAAAATATAAATTCATTAATTTTCATAAAATTATATTATTTGCTTTTATCGTTTTCTCAATATCACTTACATTTGACCGCTAGGAATCTAAATGCTTTTGGTATTCGAGAAAATACTCAAGAACAATATACAATAGCATATAGCAGAAAGTAATTTGTTATATTTGCACAGGTTGTTAATCAATAACCGTGTTGCAAAATGCGAACACTGAAATCAAAACATCCTAACAAATTACAGAAATAGTTTGTTTTGTTATTTTCTAAATTTGTATGCATAAATTAAAACATTTGAAGCTGTAATACTGGAAAAACAAAATTATAATTATATTGCGATATTAATTTGGCGTGTAAACGGTTAAAATTTAAGAAGACTTACTAGATAAACTTTTACAGTTTATTTTACTTTTACATAATTCTTTCGTCAACAGTGTCTCTTTATAAAAAGTAGATTTATATATTGCAAGATTTACGCTACTAATGTCACGAAGTTTACGAAAAACAAATATATTTCAAGTATACCATTAAGTTAAATTAAAAATATCAATTTTCTTTTGTTTTCAAAAATGCGTAAAATTATCCAAAAGTATACTTTTTAACTTCTACGCTAAAAATTGGTTGGTTGGTTGATTTTTGACGTCCGATTATCTGCGCTAGGGATATAGGACCAAGGGGGAGTGCCCTTCGTGGGGGTCTTTCTAAGGGAACCTAACCCGTATTTACGCAAGGTTCGAAGAAAACCACGAAAACTCCGAACGGTTAGGCCGACAGCCGCGATTGGGTTCGAACCCAGCACCTGCCGTCTACCAGTTGAGAGGTCCCAACCTCTCGGCCACTGGTGGGGCACACTAAAAATTGGTGTAATATATATTATTTTTATTTATTTACAGACTCTGAACTTATATTCGTAGCAAATGGTTGATAATTGTATATTTTCTTATAGTATATTACCATTAGTCTACATAACTGCCAAGTGTATTCTTTTTATATAAAATACTGTATCAATTCTTAGCATGAAATTTTATGTGAAACTAACTGCAAGTATAGATTTTCCTCCAAACATTCTAAAAGATATATTGAAATATAAAGCTTCCGAAATTCTTTCTAAAAATATTTTAGGTTTATGTATAAGATAATCTTGCTGGAAAACATTATTCAAAAGTAAGCAGCATTCGAAAAATGTGTGTGAAGCTTTTGCGTATAAAATAAACAGGAGATTTTTTTTTTCGAAATACTTTAGTTTAACAGCAACTATTCTTTTACAGTTTTGTAAGAATTGAAAGTCATTGAATAATAAATATATTTACAAGATATAATTACATTTCTTTAGAAAATATTTATTTATTTAATATTATATTGATAATTATTAACTTAATAAACAAAATTTCTTGCGATCTCCTAGAACAACATACCCCAATCTATGATTAAATAACAATTGTAAATCAAATATTTTTTTTCAATAAGTTGCTGTCTTTTTTCCTAATTACTTTTTAATAGAAAATAAAGATATTTTACTTTTTCAAAAAAGTAAAAAATAAATGTTTCCTAGAATGCTTGGAACTATGTTTTTTTCTGTAGCGTAACTTATATAGCATAGTGATAGCCAATTCTTGGGAATTCAACAATTAGAAAGCTCATCTGAATAAACAATTTTATTTTACTTGACATAGGTGTAACGGAAAATTAAAAACAAATATTATTGACGTGTTTCGATTCCATCTAATAAGAATCATAATAAAATAAAATGCTCCATAATAGTATGCTTTATTTTATTATGATTATGGTTCTTATTAGATGGAATCGAAACATGCCAATAATATTTGTTTTTATTTTTACTTTACACCTATCTCAAATAAAATAAAATTGTTCATTCAAATGTTTATATGTAAAATGTGAATTTCTTAAAATCTTGTGATTAAGAAATCTAAAAGATTTAATAGATTTTTTATGAAAGAAAACTCATCTTCATAAAAAAAAGAGAGTGATTAAATAATTTTCCGAAATCTACAATTACGCTGTTATACAATCTGTTAAATTATTGAGAAAACCAAAGACTGTAACATCAAAACATAGCTACTATTCTGTCAGAATATCTATATTATAAAGGCCAAACGTATCTGTGCGTAACGCATACGTCATTTTTCGAATGGCAACACTTTCTGATGAAATTTCACTTTTGCAATTTTCATTACTACAAATTTTTTAACTCCTAGGCATCGCACATTTTCAATCTTTACATCTTTGTGTAGGGAAAAATATATACTTTTAAATTCAATTTGTTTGAAAATTGTATCTTAATTTGTTTTTGAGTTAATAATTTTTTGTAGTTTTTAATTTAATTTTTCTGGGGGTGGCAACTTGAACACTCCATTTCTGGGCAAAGTAAAGGACTTGGACGAGATAGTTGTCAGAGTGTCTGGAGAGATCGACTCCTTACCTCTAGTAGAGAAATGATACATGGAACAATTCAAGTCATAGCCAAAGTCTGACAAACAAAACGTCAGAAACAAAGGGGGAAGGGAAAGCCGGGTCCCCAAAAAAAGCAAAGGCCCTTTAAGGGCACCATACAAAATAAATAAAATAGATGAGAGTATAAATAAGAGAAATAAGAACATTAACAATATTTACAAAAGTATTTACATAGTAGTTACAAAATAGAGACTAAGAGATAGTGAACGTTCAGGAAGGAAAACCCTATCAATGAAATAAAAACTAGGAAAATTTATCCTGGGTCGATGTTTTCAGGAAGATGTAGGGTTGCTCGTGGTCGTCTCCAACGAGCGTTTACATCATAATTTGAAATATTATGCAGAGCGGGATTTGGGATAGAGGGAATATTGTCAAAAAATTTAATGGCTTGATTTTTGATAACAGAACGAATAGGAAGAATATTAAAATCTGAATGGATAACAGTATTTCTGCGATACCAAGGCAAGTGAAATACCACGGAGAGTCTTGTTTTTTTAATAGGGATGAGGCTTGTTCGACAGTAGTATGGACCTTACTTTTCTATTTGGTTCTAGATTATAAAAATCGCTATTTTACCAATTGTGAAGTCTCATCAATACTACTTATTATAATTATCTCTTGCAAACGATTACAGAAAATTTCGTTTATACTCATAAAAACCATGAGTAGTTTAACATTCATTTCATCTTATAATCCATAAAGAAACGGATCATATTCTGACTTTGGGTTCGAGGCTATAAAAATCGCCATTTTAACAATACTGACGTCACAGGAATACTGTGCATTATGACAATGATTTGTCGTCGTCTTATGTTTTTCACCAGGGACCATAGATTCCGCAATTTAATCATAATTAAAAGAATTAAACAATAATTGATGAAAAAATAGCATTTGAAAGATTAAAATCAAAGCTGCACCAAGGTAATTACATGAAAATTCTTTTAAGCATCATAAAATGTTCGTTATTAACAAGCTTTATAAGTATTCAGTTTTTATTGTGTTTCAAATTTTTCGTAATTGTTTATTATCGTCTATATATTGGATTAGACTAGTGTTTAATCCCTTTTCTAAGTGTTACATTAAGAAACTTTTATACATAAAATAATTTAAACTTATTTTAGACGGAATATCTAGAACTCATTTAATCTAAAAAATATAAGAAATAGCTGAACGAGGTCATAGAAACTTATTAAATGCGTAAGTGCATGGATATTCACGAAACTTTAGATTTAGTTAGTACTTTTATAACGTGGTACTGATTTCCTGTTGGCGTAAATCGCTCAATAGGTGGCGCTGGCATGGTGCATTATTTGCGACTATCACAAAAGCTTTATCTCAAAAACTAATGCACGGAATTTTCTAAAACTTCAGATCCGTTAGTCCCTGATATAGATTAGTGTTGTTAAGTTTTTGTTGTAAATCGCCCTATAGATGGTGCTGCAATGTTGTATTTTTCACGATTCCGATATAAATGTATCTCAAGATCTAATGCATGTATTTTCTTTAAACTTTAGGCTCAATAAGTACCTGATAAAAGAAATTTATTCTGATTAGATTTTAGTGTAAATCACCAAACCTGTGGCGCTGTCATGCAGATTTTGTTGTAAGATGTTCCAATAGCTCTGTCTAAATAAGTAACGCATGGATTTTCATCAAACTTCAGATTCAGTTGTAAGTTGATATATTGGATGCTAGATGAATTCTTGTTTAAACTGCGTAATCGGTGGCGCTGTTATGCTGTTTTTTAAAGAAAAAATTAACATACATAAGATAAATGAAAGTTTTGGGATTGGAAAATCTGACTAGTTTTATTTATATTCTAATAAGAATTCAAATTCTTTTATATATTTTTTGTTGAAATAGTTTATGATTCAGCATATAAAAGTATTTAAATTTGCTTTATTTTCATGTCGCTTAACATAACTTTCAAATTTATGAATGTAGTTGCTTTTAAAATTTTGAGCAACTTTAATTCTGATACTGAAACAGTTATAAACTATATACATATTACGCTATCGTACGTGGCGCAAAAATTGTGATTATTTGTTAATTATTTAATGGCAACGCCCAAATAAAACGCATCTTATAAGTTATTGTTTAAAAATCCTTTAGCTGGATTTAGACCATGGTAAATTGTGTTTATTTACGTTTGTTCTTTCGCTGTAATTATGGAGCTTCAAAATATCATTATTTTGTTTTTATATTCTGATTTTTAATTTAAAAAAAGAAAAAAATGATGAATTTTAAGCTTTTCAATTTCAAATAAAAGTCATGTATTATAAATGAAATCAGCGGAAGGATTATGTTGTTATAATTAAAAGAAATTAATGAAATACGAAAAAATGTCATTCACAATATTGGCGATTTATCACCTGCGCCAGACTGGCAAAAAATGTCGAGTTCTTGATTTCTCGGCACAAATCTCATAGACATATTACATTGGCGCGAATTTTTTCTGCTTCCAGTTTGGCCAAAACTTCGCATTCAAATACCTAAATATATACTTTTTAAATTGGTTTCTATTATTTTAAAAAGGTAATAGTAATAATAAAATATTTTATAATTATATAGCTAAACAATTTACATTATTTAAAAAACAAAATAATCGTAAATAAGCATTTTATTAATAAACAAAAAATAAATAACAAGGTGAGGCATATAATTGCCCTTTTGTTGCAATCATGCTAGTGTGGTGCGTATATGAAATCTGTGCCTATTTCTGTAGCAGAATCTTCTAAATTGGCAAAAAAACTGATCAATGAAAAGAAATTTCAATAAAATCATTATGATTTAATGCTTAGTATACATTTAAGGGAGATCAAACTAGTCGTCAAGGGCGGCGAGTGTAGTATAAATAGTGTAGAGGTGGTACTAATATTAAGATAAATTTTTTCTGTTGAAAACTGCATGTAACTCTGTCATAATGAAAATACAAAAAAAGATACGGCTCATTCCATGGTAACGCATGTTGCATTTAGACTAATTTACTACAGTAAATTAAGTAATATAACACTGAAAAATATTAAAATGTATAATTAACCTGATTTGTCAATGAATCCAACCTAAGAGTCAATCTGTATGAAAATTACCTGGAAAATAATAATGGAAATTACATTTTATATGATAATTTACATTCTTTTTTCAGTAATGGCAGTTACCATGGTAACGAAAACTACCAAAATTTAAGAAATGATATTAAAATTGTGTAATTTTTATCTAAATTGGGCTTTGAACAAGTTTAACTAGTAAACCATGTTAAATGTACACTTTGAATATTTTGTGTGTGTGTTATATTACTAAAATGCTTAAAATAGTTCAAAATGTAACGTAAGTTAAGAGCCCACAATAGTCACAGGAAAAGTACAGAAAAAGACCCGGATGACCATGTAAAGTCTATGGGAGCGTTCTTTTCTAATATCTCATTCAAATTTTAATATTTTGACATGATTTTTTTTGCATAAAATAGTTCAGGACGATCCACAACCGGGCTAGTTTTTACTTTTTCGATTTTGGTTTTAGATTTTTTTAAAAAAATTACTTTAATTTTCAAAACCGGTTTAAACCGGTTCTGAAACTGAAACTATCATAATATAAAAAATATATAACCAAAATCGAAAAAGTAAAAACTAGCCCGGTTGTGGATCGTCCTGAACTATTTTATGCAAAAAAAATCATGTCAAAATATTAAAATTTGAATGAGATATTAGAAAAGAACGCTCCCATAGACTTTACATGGTCATCCGGGTCTTTTTCTGTACTTTTCCTGTTACTATTGTGGGCTCTTAACACAAAATGACCCATAGCTACATGAGTCTGTTGGCATAGCTTAAAATACATCTTAACCAATTTACATCTTAAGGGATGTCAGGAGTCCCTTACTTTTTACTTAGTGGTGTCATATAATATGTCACATTTAATTCTTTTTCAGTTCATATGAAACATAAATGCATAAAATTTTTAATATAGATAAATTAATCTTTTCTATTTAAATTTATTTATATATACTCTACATTGAAGTTATTTTTTTAATGTTTAATTTTGATTAAAAAAATTCAAATTGTTCTTTGACTGCGCGAAATATTTCTTAAAAATTACTGAAACAATTTGCATCAAACTTGATAAATATCTTCGTTTTAACTTAAAAAACTAGTTGGATGTGTCAATCCCAAAACTTTCTTCTATCTCATAAGTACATTTTAATATAAAAAAAAAAAAAAAAAAAAAAAAGTGGTGATCCCAAAATTACCCACTATCAAATTTCCTCGAACATTTGACCTAGCCTAATGAGATTCTGGAATCCGAAAAGCCTAAAACCCAAAATTTAATTAATATTCTGAGAAAATGAGCTTAGTAGTGTCTGATGTTGGGTAATTTATACTAAAACCTAATAAGCATCTATTTATGTCAAGACCTAACAGAATCTGAAATTTGATGGAATTTCGTCCATTAGTTCTTGAGATATAGTTATAACAAAAAATTTTCAAAACGTAGCACAGCAACACCATATCTTGGGAAATTTATACCAAAACGTAAAAAAGCGTCTAATTATGTTATGGTGTAAAAGAATCTGAAGTTTGATGAAATTCTGTGCATTAGTTCTTGAGATATAGCTAGTTTAAAAAAAACCGTGTAAAATATAGCAAAGCAGCACCATCAGTTGAAGGATTTATAACAAAACGTAATCATCGTGTAATTATGTTATATGTCATTTTGTAACGAAATCTGAAGTTTGATGAAATTCTGTGCGTTGGTTGTTGAGATATAGCTATCGGAAAAATTGCGCAAAATGCAGCAAAGCTGCACCACCTGTTGCAAGGTTTATACCAAAGTTTAATCAGCGTCTAATTATGTTACATATTCTAGTGTAACAGAATCTAAAATTTGATAAAGTTCTCTGCATTAGTTCTTGAGATATAGCTATCGCAAAAATCGTGCAAAATGTAGCATAGCAGCGCCACCTATAGGGCAATTCACACCAAAACTTTATCAGCGGCTATGTATCTCAAGGTATCGCAGAATCTGAAATTTGGTGAAATTCTGTGCGATAGTTGTTGAGATATAGCTATCATGAAAATCATGAAAAACGTAGCATAGCAGCGCCACCTGCTGGCCAATTTACACCAAAACTTAATCAGCGTCTATGTATATCAAGGGGTCACAGAATCTGAAGTTTGGTGAAATTCTGTGCATTAGTTCTTGAGATATAGCAATCTTGAAAATCATGAAAAACGTAATATAGCAGCGCCACCTGCAGGCCAATTTTCACCAAAAACCAATAGGCACTAATTCCTATCAAGGTCTAACTGAATATAAAATTTTATTAAATTTCGAGCATTAGTTCTTGAGATAGAGCGCCCACAATTTTTTTGTCACATACAGACAGACACAGACAGACAGACAGACAGACAGACAGACAGACAGACAGACAGACTCACAGACAGACATTTTCTAAAAATAGCCAAAACGTGTTCAGGACCTTCTAAAACGTATAAATCCGTCGAAAACCGGAAGTCGAAAATTTTCATGAATCCAATACTTTCTTCTTGTAAAGATAGAAGAAAGTAATAACTTATAATTATAGCTTTAAAGTTAGTATTACAATTGCAAAATTAGGAAAAATTGGCCATTTTTCAATAAAAATACATTTTTAAAAAATTAAATTAAAACTTTAAATAAATAAATAAATAAATTGCTTTTAAATTGAGTATAAGCTCAATATAAATTAGTTTTATATCATTATCAATATATTCCTTTTTTTTTGGGGGGGGGGGGGGCTATTCAACCAATAGTTTTACAACAGTGCGTGCAAAAGATGCAAATCAATAGAAGAAATTTTCATATATGTATATTTATATGTATATTCTTTTTCAAAATTAAACATTAAAAAAAGGAAATAAAAATTTCAATGTAGAATTTAAAAAAAACGGAAATATTAAGGGGTATAAATTAAAATTTTGTGCATTTCGGGTTCATAAGGACTAACAAGGAAGGTCTCGATACTGGGCATACTCAGAATTTTATGAAAAAAAATACTAATTATAGTACTTATGTATGTAATAAAGAATCAGTCAAAATTAGCGGCGGAATCATAGTCGGAAATACGTAAAAAAAAATAAAATACTTTCGAGTATTTGGCGTAAAAAGACCAAAGAGTCACACGATTTGACAAGCAGGCCTTTCCCTCGCCAAAAGCAAACGATTATAATACAACTCAAAACTGTTGGATATTTAGAATGCGTATAAATGGTAGTTAATGAATTTAAACATAAACAATGAGAGACTTTAACATATTATATACATATATATATACATATTGTATTACATATATGTATTACTTGTTGAAGTAGTTATTCTTTAATCAATCGAAAAAAATGCTTTCATTGATTTAAAAAAAAAATCATATTGAGAAAAATTATCTTCATACATTTAAGCGTATTCAATAATAAAAGCTATATGTTTCCATAGCAACAGAATCTATTCGACAGTTCTCAATTCGACTTTGAGCTTGAAACAAATTTAGTTAACTTAAATTATGAATTTCGTTTTAAATCTCAATTTTTCATGATTAAATACGAATATAAATCATATAAATATCGATATAACAAAATTATACTTAAAACAATCTAAAAATTACAAATTTAAATTAAATTTATCAAAACAAGCTTAACATAAACCTTTTTTTTTTCTTCTTTTAGTGCATTTGACATAAAGTATTTTTTGAAATTACATTCCATCGCCAACCAGCAATAAATTGCCAAATAACGAAATTTTCATTATTTTTTTACGGATACTGAATAGAGGTTCCGCCGAAACTTTTTTTATAAATGTATATATCCACACGAGAAGAACATTCTGTAATTTTTTCAGATTTTTCGGGGTATGCCCGTATGGAGACCTTCCTTGTGAGAAAAAAAATTAAATGCGACAGGTCGCTAAAAAGCACTTCTAGTTAAAAAAAAAAAAAAAAAAAAGAAAAAGAAAAAGAAAAGAAAAGAAAAGAAAGAAAGCTCCAAACCCTTTAAATAATTTAAGATTGACAAACCAAAATTAGTTTATCGAACCAAAATACACAACTAAAATCAATTTTGTAACAGAATATTAGCAGTGACTCAAATTATGGAGAATTTGACGCTTTAATTTATTATTTATTTTTTAACGCGTTGTGAAAAATGCGAATTTGTCACTATACAGTATCTATCCTTTCTAACATTCCCGGAGAGGACTCTGAAATCAATTACAAAATTATACCATTCATTCATGGATCAAAACTAAGTTAAATATAAAATTGCAATAATAATAATAATAATAATAATAATAACTAAAAAAAATTTTTTTTTCTTCTTTTTTATAATTCGTTACGAAACAAGTCACATTTGCATGGATTGTAGATAAAAAAAAATATTAAAATAAATAATTCTTATACGTATCACGGGCAAATGTGTCTCAAAACTTTAAATGAATTATTTCACACAATTGTTTCCTAAATAAGTTTTGTCGGAAATAAATAAATGTTATCTTCATAAAAAAAAGTATGTAATTTCAAAACTAAATTAATTCTCTAAATGATAAAACTTACAGATAAAGTTCAGAGGAAAGCTTGATAATTTTACAATTTATTCTACAAATAAACATTTAAAACCAGCTTGCTTTCAAAAGTTGTTAAGTTTTGTTTACGTAGAGATAAAGATACAGTAGACTCCCTGAAATCCGCACAGCTTGGGACCAGAGGTTCTGCAGATTTTAGAATTTTGCGGATTTCTGGTCATTGCTTTGTTTATATTTAAAAAAAAATAACTTGAATCTAATTTATAATGAAATCAAAAGTGTAATGAATGCTTACAATATACTAAAATATTAAAATAAGTAAGACTAAAATAATAAATTTATTTTTAAATGATTAAAATACTAAAAACAAAGGTCAAGTGAATAATCAATAATGTACTATTAAATATTCATTATAAAGATGAAATGTGTTTTTCCTACATTATTCTATTAAACTTGCCTCATAAAGGTACATAACTAAATCACATCAGGATCATAAAATAATGAAGCTTTATTTCAGGTTTAGCCAGACTTAACTAAAATAGCTTGGTTAATACATAAATAAATTTGGTATGATTGTGATTACAAATGATATCAGCAATATCTTGATTTTTTCAGAAATAATTTTTTTTTCATGAAAAAAACATGAATTGAATAAGCTGAACAAAAATTACGAATTAAAAAAAACGTATGGAATTGATATAAAACTAAAAAAGTCAAAATTTGCACCTACATCTGAACTGAATATTTCATTGTTTACATCCGCAAATTATGTGCGGATTTTAGAGAGTTGCGGATTTCAGGAGTGCGTATTTGAGGGAGTCTACTGTAATAAATAAAACTAGGCTTTCAATCCAAAATTAAATTTCGTGGAAATCCAATTACATTTTTGGTTGTATGTATAAAATAATACAGAGTTAATAAATATTTTTGAAGAACATGTAATTTAATCTTGACTATTTTACGTGGCTAAAATCTAATGAAGTTACTCAGAATAAATTTAACTGAATTTTTAATTTGGTTCCATGTTACCCATGTTGGTCCCAATTATTTTTACTTTCTTCTATCTTTACAAGAAGAAAGTATTGGATTCATGAAAATTTTCGACTTCCGGTTTTCGACGGATTTATACGTTTTAGAAGGTCCTGAACACGTTTTGACTATTTTAAGAAAATATCTGTCTGTGAGTCTGTCCGTCCGTCTGTCTGTCTGCGTGCCTGTCCGTCTGAGAGTCTGTTTGTATGTGACAAAAAATTTGTGGGCTCTCTATCTCAAGAACTAATGCTCGAAAATTAATAAAAACTTATATTCAGTTAGACCTTCATATGAATTAGTGCCTATTGGTTTTTGGCGAAAATTGCCCTGCAGGTGGCGCTGCTATACTACGTTTTTCATGATTTTCAAGATTGCTATAGCTCAAGAACTAATGCACAGAATTTCACCAAACTTCTATTCTACAAATAAACATTTAAAAACAGCTTGTTTTCAAAATTTGTTTAATTTTGTTTATTTATAGATAAAGGTAATAAATGAAAGTGAAGTTTTTAACCGAACTTAAATTTTATGGAAATACGGTTATTTTACAGTAGTGCGTATAGAATACAGAGTTAATGAGACATTTGAGTAACGTGTAATTTAATCCTGAATATTTTATAATGCTCAAATTTAATAAAATTTACTCAGAATAAAATGAATCGGCTAAATCTCCAATTTGGTTTCATGTAAGGATTAAAATTTATACTTTAGGGATGAATGGTCTGAAATTCAAGAAATAAAATTTGCGAAATTCCAACATGATTTAATAACAAACCGCGCTAAAATTTATCGTAGGAAAAACATTTCATAAAGAAATTTTATAAAGCACTTGAGTCACAGTCTTTTTAATAGAATGTATACAAAATAATTTGAAATAATTATGGGGAAATTGGATATTTTTCCATGCATCTTTTGACTCCTTTGTTAAACTTTAGCACATAAATTTTCACTTTAAACAGTATAAATAATCACTTAAAAACTTTAAATTTTTAAAACACTGATTCTGATTATGGGAAATTTGACGCTTTTATTTAAGAGTGCGAAAAGTGCTACTTTCCTATCATATAGGATCCTCTATTTCTATTACACATAGAAATGACTCAGAAATCAAATACAAAATTCTATAATCACATTCATGAATCAGTTATATGTGAGAATGTAAAAAAAATAATTATTTTTACTTAAAAAAATTAATAAAATAAATAAATAAATAAATAATCGTTAAAAGAAAAAGTCACTTCTGACATAGATTACAGATTAAAAAAAACATTCTAATGCCAATCACAAACAAATATGATAGAAAACATTAAATTAATTATTTTACTCAACTGTTTCGTAAATAAATGTGATTATAATACAAGTATTCATTTTGCAAACTAAGTTTATTCTATAAATGATACGAGTTCCAGATAATTTCACTCTAAAGCTCGATAATTTTACAATTTTTTCTACAAATAAACATTTAAAAGCAGCTTGTTTTCAAAATTTGTTTCATTTTGTATATTTAGAGATAAATGTAATAAATGAAACTGGTGTTTTTAACCGAAATTTAATTTTATGGAAATACGATTATTTTACGGTAGTTTGTATAGAGTACTGAGTAAATAAATACTTTTGCATAATATGTAATTCAATCCTAAATATCTCATATGACTGAAATCTAATAAAGTTACTCCGAATATCAACTAAAGAGAATCAACTAAATTTTAAATTTGTCTCCATGTAAGGATTAATTATTATTTTTTTTCGGATGAACGCTAAGAAATTCAATAAGAAAATTTCGGAAATTTCCAATATCGTTTAATCATAAATCTCATTAAAATTTACAGCAATGGAAAAATATTTTATAAAGCATTTTTATAAAGCATTTGAAGCACAGTATTTTAAATAGTTTGTAAGCATTACAATTGAAAATAAATATGAAGAAAACAGGTACTTTCTGTGCATCTTTTGACACCATCGTTAATATTTAGCACATAAATTTTAACTTTAAACAGCATAAATAATCATTAAGAAAATGCAAAACTTTTAGAGATTGTTAAAATAATAACATTTAAAAAATATTCGGATTGGAAGAAAAAATTAAACTAAAGCTTTTTTAAGATTATGATAAAAAATCATGGAATCTATATGACTAAATTCCTTATAAGAAATCTGCTTTAAATGAATGGCTCTTCTGATAAAAACCATTTAAAAAAAAAGACTCGTTATTTCAATAACTCGTAGACAAAGGTTTTTATTATTACATCGTTTTAAGGCAGAATATGATGGGGTCCGTGAAACATTTCCGCAGTAGAAAATATTCCGCGTTTGGCAAATTTTGTTTTGCAGGGAGTTGTAAAATTTTCCCAGTTAGGCGTCTTTCCGTCTTACACAGTTTTGGCGTCTTTACGCCCTAAAGAGAGTCAAAAGTTACGATATAAGTACGGGATTAAGAAAAAATCTTATATATTAGAATTAAAATGTAAACAATCCTCAAAAAATAGACTTAAGAAAAAATCATATATATTAGAATTAAAATGTAAATAATCCTCAAAAATAGGTTTTCTCAAAGAAAAAAACTTGTCTTTTCTATGAAAATGTTGCACAAATGTTTAGATAAAGGTATACAATAAGATTAACTATGTTCCGGTGTTTACACGAAAAATAGGATTTTGCCAAAATTGCTAAAATGTTTCGTTTTACAAATCTTTTGAAACATTTTAGTGCCTAAGGAAAATTAGAATTTTTCTTAAATCACTTTGAATGTTTTTAGACAATTCTCTCAAAGTTTAAAAAATAAAGAAAACTTGTGAAGTTACGCATGAGCATCCATGTTTGAAAAATTTTTGTTTGTTTTCTATTTTATTTTTTATTTTGTTCGGAAAATGCATTTGAAAAAAATCATACCTCAGTAAAATGTAAAACACTTACTTGAACGCAATTTTATTTTTCTTCGATTCTCTAAAAGTCGTCACTTTTTATTCAATATGTGTGTTTATCCAGTATTATAACATATTAAAAAATAATGCACATAATAATAACAATAAAAGGGTCAAGTGGAAGTATTACTCGGGTGAGTAAAATTGTTGAAAAAGAATAATGATGTATTGTAAAAAACTATACAACGTATAGTGGGGTACAGCTATACATACTAGAAATGTATGAATGGGTATAACATAAAAGTTCAATGAAATATGAAGCCTAAAAACTTCAAATATTGCTATCCTGTATAACATTTTTTAACCTTGTCCTAATCTATTTTGTTTTGGTGTGTGTGTGTGTGTGACCTATAATTTGACTAAATATATTTCTGAATGTTTAATAAACTGTAAATATTGTAAATATACAGGGTGTCACTCTCAATGGTAGCCAATGGCTAATTTTTAAACCGTTAGTCATAGACATATAGTTACAATTGCAAAAATGCTTTAAAAAATGTAAAGAATTGTTTTTCAAGCAATTTAGGTAAAAAAAATATAAAAAAAATTACGAAAATTAACTTTTTATACGGTCCCCCGGTCCTATTAGTGATATTTAGTAAAAATTTTCCATCACCCTATCAAGCAACACGAAAAAGGTCCCGTTCATCTAACATTAAAATTGACCGAGTTATAAAACTTTAAATTTCTTGACTTAAACCACTTTTCTGTAGCTGAAAACGAACGTGTTGGACTACATTTTCAGGGAACATATACTAAGTGCTTAAATTATTATAAAGGGCGTCCATTTCCAACGCGGTCCAATAGCTAATTCCTAAACCATTTGTCACAGACATACAGTTCCAATTACAAAAATCTTTTAAATGCGATAAAGAAATATTTTAAAGCAATTTAACTGAAGGTGCTACCACCGTATAAGTTTTACCGTAGTGTTAATTTTTATTAATTTACTTCTAGATTGGTTAAAATAGTTAAAGACGTGAGTTTTAAAATTCTCTTTATCAAGAAAATCTAATTTTTCAAAATCGCGATTTTATTTTAAAAAGGTGTGTTATTTTTATAAGCTTTTATTTTGCTAAAAAATTTCGTATGGATATTTCCCTTAAATTTCCATTCAAATTTTAACTCACTTCCAAACATCCGATCGAGATTCAATTTTCACACTTATTTATTCCAATGAAAATGTAGCATTAATACAATTTTAGGTGCTTACCAAATATTTATTTTATAGGACTACACCAAATTCTGTTAGGTTAAGTAATCTAATAGAGATTTAAATGTGTGTCATTTTGTAACGAATTGTGCTATTCATGCTGCTAATGTTGCTATTCATAATTTAAATTAATAAACTTTCTGTTATTTTTTTACTTATATTTTTAGTACAATTTTTCCTTTAATATGTAATCATCGACATAAATTTAAAAATAATATTGTAAATATTATTTTACTCTCTACGTTTAATGTTAATTTTTATATCTTTCATTTATTTTTATTTCCAATAAATTTGTGACTGACCCATAATTTGCAGCAAAAAAGATGCTTCAAATTTAAACATCTATTACTCGGTTAGTCTTAATCGCAGAGAAATGAGGCTTTTTTTGTATTACTTGTTACAGTAGTGGTAAAATTTTACTAAATATCACATATAGGACCGGGGGCCTGTATAAAAATTTAACTTCTGTAATTTTTTAATATTAATTTTTTTTACCTAAATCGCTTAAACAACAAATCTTTACCTTTTTAAAAACATTTTTGCAATTGGAACTGTATGTCTATGACTAACGGTTTAGAAATTAGCCATTGGCCACCGATGAGAGTGGACACCCGGTACCCGGTGTTGTTATAAATTTGTTTAATAATTTGTCAACAGTATATTACTTCCCTAATTTGAACGTTGCATATTGCATAGTTAACGAGTAAAATGTTTGTGACAGACAGATAGACGGAGATTTTATTTCATAATGCTTCCCTTTTCAATTTTTAGAAACGGAACCATAAAATAACCTTTCATATATACTTTTATGTACTTTATATATATTTTACTTTATGTATACCTTTTATATATTTCAAACATTACCCATCATCCTTCATTATAAATTTTTAAATGTAGTAGAATTATAATATTTAATTGTAACAACACATTAATTTCATTCATTGTGTGTAATCTATAAATTTGCGTGGTGAAGATTGAGCTTCAGTATTATGTTATATTTCTCAAGTGTGAAAATCTATTGAAAGTTTCACAACAATGAAAATCTATTCGCTGCATTTTTAGCATGAAAATTTGTTGTGCTTCATTCGCTCTGTTTATAAGATTGTTCTACTGTGTAGTCAGATACAGCTGTTGTTCGTAATAGGTGCAATTTTAGGCTCTAACAGCTGTAGCAGTGTGTGATATTTTTTTTTTCAGAAAAAAAATCTGCATCCATTGTAGTATATCGTAATATTAATAATATAGATTTCACAACGGAATAGTAAGAATCTATATTATAAATAAATATTTTGCTTATGAGACGTTGTTGTATCAATAAAAACTCTTAAAATGCATTATTTTTTTTATTTATATGTTTCAACTATTTTTAATCGAGTCGTCTTCAGAAAAAAATTAATTAAAAAGAGTTGAAACACGTAAGTAAAAGAAATTAATGCATTTTAAGTGTTTATATTAATACAATAACGTTTCATAAGCAAAATATTTATTTATAATATAGACTCTTACTTTTTCGTTGTGGAATATATATTATTAATATTACGATATCATTATTAATGGACGTAATCAAAACTTACTAGCGTTATTTTTCACATTGATACATTGTAGTAGTTCAATATAAGTCAGTAGATTTATGTGTATATTTTGTAAGAGAGCTCTATTACATTTGCTTAACTAAGTATCTATTTTAGTGAAATTTAAAACTACTTCACCTTCTACGAGTCTTAATTTTTAACAATTTGACTTTAAATATAATTAAATTGATTAATATCTGAGCGGGGATTGCAAATGAGGGAAATCGCCCCACCGGGCTGGAAAGGGGGGAGAGGTATAATTTGAATACTGCCTTAATATGATTTGGATAAAACCAACTCTTGCCGAAACTCACTTTTATGCAGTCGGAATATTTTAATTTAAGTTTTTATAACGATTAAAATTAAAGATATCATCAGTATAATTCGATACTCTATAAATTATAAACTAAAAAATATGAAACTACAGAAATGGGAAAATTTTAATTTTCTAAAAATATTTCTATGCTTATTTTAAAATATTTTGTATTTATTAATTTTAAACATTTATATACATACATAGTATTTATACATTTTTGAATGAAACAACTTTGTGCATAGGAAATTTATTCCCTTAAAAATGTGTTAATGAATTCTGTATACACGTATTACAAAGTACAATATAAAAACACTTCTATATAAATCGGTTTCATTCATTGAAAAGAATGGGTCTTTAAGACTTTATTATCGGAATAGTTTATGAAAAATTGCTTCAAATCAATACTTACCTTCTATAATATATGACGATACACTGAAATTTTAAATTATTAATAAATTAAGATTTGTTTCGTCTTTAATAAAGATCAAATAAATTGGTAATTAAAATTTTCTTAGTAAAATATTTAAGAAAATAAGAAAATAAATAATTACATACGAGTATTTAATTCAAAATCGTACTCTTTTATGCTCATGCATAGTATGATTTATTTTTTAAGACAGAGCATTTCTGAAACTGAGTCACTTTAATTAAAAAATGTGATTTAGAATGCATCAATATCAATAACTGAATTGTGAATTCACTGAAAAATTTGACACATTTCAAAGAAAGAAATATTATATATTCGCATTCCTGGCTGGCTAATTTTCAAATCCCATAGTTCAATGTGTTATGTTTTGTCCCTTTTTACTGTATTTTCTTTTGTTGAAAGGAAAGATTTCAGATAAAGGCTCGCCACTGTTTTCGATTTATACAAGAATCGGAAAATGCTTGTGCTTTTATCCATATAGTTACTAATTACGAATAAATACTCTTATGGATATCTCAGAATCCCTATTAAAGCAATGTATTTAAATGTAATGGAAACACTTTTGGATATGAAAATGCTACATAAATCCTTTCTTAAAAGCAAGTCGGAAACTGCACGTTAATCGTAGCAAATGAAGTGTGTTCGTTAATACGAACACACTTCATTTGCTATGCATATATATATATTGTCCCTGGAAGTTCGTTATAACGGGGTTCGACTGTAATCAGTCGAACCCCGTTATAACGAACTTCAAGGGACGGAAGTTTTTGTTCGCTATATCCGAGCCGTTAACAAATTTTAGAATTTACAAAATATGTATATTATTACCGGATACCTATGTATTTAATAATGATGTATTAATGAAAATAACGTAAAATTTATAAGATATGATCATTAATGAATTAAATTGAATAAAATTGATTACATTAAACTGGCACAAAACTAAATAAATTAACTAAAAATACAAATAGAAATACAGTAAAACGCCTATTAACTTAACATTTGAGACCAACCTTAAATCGGATAAATGTTAGGATAAATGAGCAAACAATTTAAGAAATGATCCTGACTATACATTTTACACTTTATCCAGGTCTAGGATGACTACCACTAATTATTGGCGCGTTAAAAATAGTTTTATTTTTGTTTTTTTTACTTTTTCATCATTTAAAATTTCATTTTTTCAATTATCTTTTGAACTCCAGAGAAAATAATTTAAGGAAAAAAGCTTTTGTTTATTGCTTCCTTCAAAGAAGACGTTCTTTTCAATGCTGCTATATCTCTGATTATTCTTAAATATATTAGTTAAATAAGTTAGCTTAAATGGGTTACGGAATTGCTATAACAGGAGTTTTAAAATTACTGACGGGTGGGCGTGATCAAACATGCAGAAAGGCTACCATAAAAGAGAAAGAATGCAGGTCTTACTACTCTTTAATAAGAAGACTTATCGTTAATTTGCACCATGTTTTACTAGTCGGCATTCATTTTCTTATAAAATTAGAGTCGAAAACCTTTTTTCACATCATCGGAAAAGTAAAAAGAGAAAAAAAATTATGGTTGACTAGAAAAAAAGTTCGTTATAACCGACCCTTAAGATTCTGTAAATTCGCTATAAAAGGATAAAATAGCATGAAATACAATAGCAAAACGGCGGGACCAAAATTTTCGTTCGTTATATCCGGGAGTTCGTTATAAACCGGGTTCTCTATAACGGGGTTCGATTGTATAACGAAGATTTAAAAATATTATCATACTTGTGTAATAATATAAAGTATTTCGAATACAATATAGCAGCTGAAATCTTTTGTGCGTTCCAGTAAGTACTATCTGCTTTCTATTCTACAACAAAGAAGCAACTTGTAATAAACCTCAGTAACGTCTATCGATTTCATAAAATGAGCAATAGTTTAATCTAATTAAAACGCGGCACAAGCGATGCTTCCTCTATACAATTATGTAACAGAGTACTTTCGTGAGGCCCTGCAAATTAATAACGAAATTTCTTTGCATCACAGATTGCATAAAATGTAAATTTTAGTATTTTCTTCATAGATGCATTTCCAATTTATTTTTCTGGAAAGAGTATAACATCATTAAAATGCACTTGAAGCTATTTCTTTTAATTGGTCGTTATGTAATGATATAATTCTGATTGCCCCGTTTATTATACTATATGTCCAATTTCCATAAAAATCCATAAAATGACTCCTCAAAATTATGCAACAATTATATATTTTAAATTTCAATCGACTGAGTTGCGTAGATTTGCATTATTATATGTGGACAGATAGACAGACGGACGGACATAATGACGGATTGATTTACGATTATAGGTGCTACGTATTTAAATATTTCCAAATGCATCTAAATAGCACCTAACTATCTATTTTTTTTAAACAACTAAGAAAATTACCACTTTTTGAAAATATTCCACTTTTCTCTACGCTTTCCAAATTTATTTCATCAGAGTTATTGTGTAAAAAATGGTAAAATAATCTTTTCGTAATCAGACAGAATAAATAAATTTTATATTTAACTAGCTGTTCTGCCCGGCGTTGCCCGGGTTCATCAAAAAATAGCAAGAAGGCTCTGTTGTAACAAGATCCAACGACGATGTATTTTCTGTTGTAATCATAACATTTCTTTTCATTCAATCTGTGAAGTCTCTGTTCTTCGTTCTCTTCATATAATTTTCTTTTCTTATACTCATCATTTCTGGACAATCGCTCTCGACGCTTTTCTTCTGATTCTTCGCTGAGAATCTTTCGATTTATTAATCTTTGCTTACTTAATCTTTCTCTTCTCTTTTCTTCAGTCTCATCGCTGAGAATCTTTCGATTTATTAATCTTTGCTTACTTAATCTTTCTCTTCTCTTTTCTTCAGTCTCATTTTCTCTTCTTTTTCTATTCTGCTCTCTTTTCTTCGCCAGTCTTTCTTCTCGGTGTTCTGGGGTTTCGTTTGCATATCTTTTTTTATTGTTAATGAAGAGGTCTTCCATTTGTTCTTCCATCTGTTCTTCTTTCTGTTCTTCCATCTGTTCTTCCATTTGTTCTTCCATTTGTTCTTCCATTTGTTCTTCCATTTGTTCTTCCATTTGTTCTTCAATTATATTCGACGATTCACTGTTTGAGAGCCTATCTGTCCTTTTATTTATAGAAGTTCAAAATGAAAAAAGATTTTCTTAGCAGACGATTTTTTGTGATAAATACATTATCTGTTTTATATTTCTTCTGCTTTATTCCTTTTATTTATAGAGTTCAAAATGAAAAAAGATTTTCTTAGCAGACGATTTTTTGTGATAAATACATTATCTGTTTTATATTTCTTCTGCGTTTACCTAAGCTGTGTAAAATCTCTATAAATAAAAGGTATAGAGGATGAGAGCCTATCTGTGCCTCAATTATCCTCAGAATTCCTTTTATATATATAGATTTTCGGATTGATCTTAGAGCGATTCCCTTTTGGCGCGGTTTTCAAAAATTTACACAATTTTATCTATGCAAATATAGATACATATGTATAACAAATATATAGCATATTTACATTCATAGGCCATCGTATATACAGGGTGATCCTAAAATTTTTTACAAAAAAAGAGGGGTGATAGTACACATGAAGGCAAACGTTGTTAAATAAGAAGCCAAGGGTCCCAAACGTTTTCAGAAGGAGATAACAGCCATTAATGTTTAGGGTCAAAAATTTCAAATAAACATACAAAACTGAAAATTTGGTCGATTGATTTGAGGTTTTAACTAAAACTATTCTTTATGTCAGTATTTTCTTGAAAATAAATTATAAAGATAAATTTTAAAAAATGTCGATATAGGGCGCTTTAGAATTTGGAGTAACAAACAACTATTTTTTGCCGTTATTTTTTGCATCTCATTAAATGTTGACTGAAGCTTACACTTAAATCTAAATTTTGAGCTCAAAATTTGAATAGTTGGGAGTGATTAAGAAGCGCAAACTGAACTGTGCTTAAGGGGGTGGGGGTTCAAATTTTAAATGATAATAAAAAATGGGAAAATAAGTTGTTCGTTTGTGGTTTTCATTAAAACTATTCTTTATGTCAGTATTTCCTTGAAAATAAATTTTAAAGATAAATTTCAAAAAATTCCGTTAGAGGGCTCTTTAAACTTTAGAGTAACCAACAACTATTTTTAACTGTTATTTTTTGAACCTAATTAAATGCTTGCAAAAGCTTAGACTTAAATTTTGAGATCGAATTCTGAATTGTTGGGAAGGGTTATGTAGCGCAAAATTGAACTGTGTTCGAGGGTGGGGGGTTAAATTTCAACTTCTAAACACAGTTCAACCCTGTATATCTATATATATATATACAGTTACACACTTTCACACAAACATATACAGTGAAACCTCCAAATAAGAGACATTTCTATGGACAAAAATTCTGATTAGAGTCCCTTAGTATAGAATCTGTGATGTATTTACCTCTGAATAAGGGACACTCGATTTAAACGACATCTGAAAGTGAAATTAAAGAAGCTGGTTTTTGCATTTCAGATAATAAGGTCGTCTATGATGAAAATTAAAATACATATTTTTTAGTAATTATCATTGAGACAGGTATTCATGTTGATAAAGAGGCTTACAACACAATTGAGGAGCATTTATTCACCCATAATTCAAATAAAAATATCAGTGCGTTTATCCCTATTACTGAAAATAGTGAGGATGGCTCTAAAAGAGAAGAAGAAATAGAAATGAAATTTGTGAAGATAAAGAACTTAACTGAGACTTGAAGATACATTAAATTTGAATACTTTTTTCGTAAATACTGCTCATAATGAAAAACTAAAATTTTTAAGGATGGCAAATTAACACTTGAGATATTTGTAGTGAAAAAATGATATCTGAAAACCAATCACTTTTGATCGATTAGTACTCCATCGATTAGTACACAAGTACTTATGTAAAAAATATAATAAATCAATAACTCTACAAATCATTTAATGTAGTAATTGTTTGGAAATTAAAATTAATTGATTTTCTTTTCTTTTGTGTCCGATTAACGTAATTTTCAACCTTTTGGGACATTTAAACTTCACTTTTAATGTTTAGTTATTTTTTATTCTATTTATTATGTTATGTCGTTATGTTTCATTATGTTCTATTCTATCTGTCATTGTGTTTAGTCTTTTCTAAACGATTAATTTAAAAAATCTAAAAACTCCAAATAAGGGACATCTGCATTTAAGAGACAAAAATGCCGGTCTCATAGGTGTCCCATTGATTTCACACTATAATTATATATATATATATATATATATATATATATATGTTTGCCAACAGTATGTAGATATTGCGACCGTAGGCGCCATTGCAGCACTCATCAATCGCAACACACATATATATATACAATCCCAATTTCATGAAAATATTTATTAAGCACCAGGTGCATAATGTATAAACATTATTAAAAACAATAAACATTAAAATAACAATATTGAACAATATAAAAAGTCACCCGCAGAACCAAAAGCCATCACTCATCAGCAGGCGGAATGGCTTTAACCTTCCCCCCCGCTGTTAAAATAAAGCTTAATCAGCAGGTTTCGTGTGATCTGGCAAAATCTTGCATTAAATATGAAAATGACGTACACAAAAATCACTCAAAATTATTTCAAAAATCAATTCAAATAAATAAGCTTTACTTATATGTTGAATATTTTGAATCGTAATAAACCATTTAAAGAATACACCTTTATATTTATGAAATCTTAATTGATTATTGTATAAAATGCAAGCAAATGCCACACCTCCGCCTGAACCCGCTTATTAGCACAAAAGTTAAACTTACTTCATAAGCTCGGCCTTTTAATTTCAGCAGGTGACAAAAACTAACTTAAACGAAAACCAATCCACATTTCAAACAACACAGCCTTATCTTGCACAGCCTCATATATATTTTTCATATTTTACATATTTTTTATAAGTGCTTGGGTGCATATCGTTTTGTTATTTGTTTCATTGCAAGTAAGCCTATGTGCTTTAAAAAAATCTTAATAAATACGTTACGATATATAAAATATAATGAAATGAAATACTATAGATGTAAAAATAAATTGTGTAAGACTTGTATAGTGGGCTGTGTCACCACTGGAGAGTTGCCTAGAAATTATACACCATTTTGCAAATTTAATAATGTCATTTATAGAATAATTTGCTTAGTATGCAAACAAAGTTATGTTGGGCAAACTGGTGATGAATTACATATTCGTATTAATCAACACAGATCCAATACAGCTAAAAAACAAAATCCAACTTTTGAAATTCTACATTTTAGATTACACTCATTTGATAAAATCCAGATTGAAATTCTGGACCATGTTGAAGATAAAGCTGACAGATTAGCTCGTGAGAATGATTTTATGATGAAATTTAAATCTATTTATCCCTATGGACTTAACACTATGTTAAATCATATTAATATCAAGAATATAGTCAATGTATATGATTTATGTAATAAATTTAATAGTGTGATTGTGATAAATAGAGGCAAAAGGGGTTCACATCGTTTTAGCTATATTTTTAACAATATTGTTCCTGATACTTGGTTAAAAGATTTAGAAGAAAATTTTGTATTGACTTACAGTACTAAAATGGTTAAAACTGAGGTTTTTAAATTGAAGATTAAAACATTGAAGAAATTAAAATTTACATTGGATAAGTTTAAATTTAAAAATTCACAATTTAGGGATCTAATTTTTGACTTAATAAATTTTAAGTTAATGAATAAGTTAAATAGTGACAAGGATAAACTATATTTTAAGATAAAATTTCAGCAAAAGTCGTTTGATAATTTGAATTTCAATAAAGTCTTTAATGATAATTATAATCTTTTTCCAATTAAGAATTGCTTTATTACTGTGGCTTTTAATTATAATAGACCGTTTAGTGGTAAAATATTTAATTATAGACAAATTGCTGAAAGTGAGGTGGATTCGGTTATAAATTGTTTTTGCAACAGTGGAGATTATGATGACTGGATAGATAATTTTCATAAGCATGTAATTACTGGTGATTTAAACATAATTGCTAATAGTAATATAAGATATTTAATGAACTTTGGAACTAAATTTAGATTGAATGAAAAAATTAGTATGAAAAAGGCTTTGGTAATCTTTAATGAGGATATTGATAATTTTATTAAACAACAAAGTTATAAGAATAGTTTACCTTTGGAAGCTTTTTTTGATTGGAAAGATAACATAGTTAAATATTTTAAATCAAGTTTATCTACATTTTTAAATAGTGATAGATATGAATACCAAAAGCTTAATAAAAATGATTACAAAGATATTGAGGATTTGCAGAATAAATTTGTTTTTGTCACAGTGGATAAAGCTGCGAACAATTATGCTGTTATATGTAAAAAATTTTATACTGATATAGTAATTAATGAATTACAAAATGATAGTTTTTACACTAAAATTAATGAAAATTTAAACCCCATTCATAAAAAATTTATTGCTTTTAAAAAGAAATGTAAAACTTTATACTCTTATAATTTCAATCTTTCTAGTCATCACACATTACCTTTTTTGTTTATGACTCCAAAATTTCATAAAAATCCAAAAAAATTTAGATTTATTTGTAGCACGACCAAAAGTATCAATAGAGATTTTAACATTGTTCTTCAAAAATTATTAAAAAGGATATACGGTTTTCTTAAATATAAATTTAAAAACAGCAGCCATTTTTGGTCAATCGATAATAGTTATGAGGTTTTGGACAAAAAACACTTCACTCCTTATTTCATGCAGGTTTTTGACTTTGAAAATTTGTTCAATAACATACCTATAGATTCATTATACAATGTTCTTAGAGATATTTTTGACAATTTTTGTATCAATGAGGAGCTAAATATTAATCGGGAATTTTTCTTGAATTTGTGTCATTTTTGTTTTTATAATAATTATGTAGTTTACAGGAATAATATATTTAATCAATCATGTGGAATCGGAATGGGAACTAACTATTCTAGCACTGCTGCTAACTTGTTTTTATTTTATTATGAATACAATTATACAGTTAAATATAATAAGCATTTACATATTTATAGATACATTGACGACATATTAATTTTTAATTTTGATTTTTTTAATGAATACAATAAAATTTATCCTGATTTCTTAAAATTAAACAAAGCTAACAATATTGATAACAAAGTAGATTTCCTTGATATTTCTTTTAATATTTCAGACAATAGTATCAATATCGATCTATATGATAAAAGAAACAGTTTTGACTTTTATACTATAAATTTACCCCATTGGTACTCCAACCTGAATAAAAAAGTTTTTATTAATACAGTTATAAATCAGTTTATTAGATTTAGAAAAATATGCAATAATGATTTCAATGTAAATAAACAGGTTTATAAGTTTTTAGGTAATTTATTTTATAAAAATAATTATCCAAGTAAATTTTTAAGATATTACGTAAAGTTACTTTTCAATAAATGGCAACTTTTTGGATTGGAGGCGTAGCCGAGAGGAATGCTGCCTTCTGGAGTATTGTTACATGAAGCGGTCATCTGAAAGTCTACAAGGTAGAAAGGATGACTGTGGATGAAATAACGTACAGAAAGAAGACACGACCGGAAAGATAAGGCTGTGTTGTTTGAAATGTGGATTGGTTTTCGTTTAAGTTAGTTTTTGTCACCTGCTGAAATTAAAAGGCCGAGCTTATGAAGTAAGTTTAACTTTTGTGCTAATAAGCGGGTTCAGGCGGAGGTGTGGCATTTGCTTGCATTTTATACAATAATCAATTAAGATTTCATAAATATAAAGGTGTATTCTTTAAATGGTTTATTACGATTCAAAATATTCAACATATAAGTAAAGCTTATTTATTTGAATTGATTTTTGAAATAATTTTGAGTGATTTTTGTGTACGTCATTTTCATATTTAATGCAAGATTTTGCCAGATCACACGAAACCTGCTGATTAAGCTTTAACAGCGGGGGGGAAGGTTAAAGCCATTCCGCCTGCTGATGAGTGATGGCTTTTGGTTCTGCGGGTGACTTTTTATATTGTTCAATATTGTTATTTTAATGTTTATTGTTTTTAATAATGTTTATACATTATGCACCTGGTGCTTAATAAATATTTTCATGAAATTGGGATTGTATATATATATATATATATATATATATATATATATATATAATTGACCAAAAACAAGTTGCCTTGACAAAAGAGATTGATCTAGAGAATTAAACACTTTTTCTTCAATAATATAAGGTATATAAATATAAAGATATATATATATATAATTGACCAAAAACAAGTTGCCTTGACAAAAGGGATTGATCTAAGAATTAAACATTTTTTCTTCAATAATACTTAAAAATGACGTAATTACATAAAGGGTTAAAATACAAAAGCACAAGCATTTTCCGATTCTCTTGGAAGAAACTGACTTTTGAAAATATTTAGCTTCGACTGTTTTTCAAGCTGGGTATGTTTTTGTTCAAGCTGGGTATTTTGTATGAAAAAGATAATAATATTTTCATTAATAGGCAGAGTAAATAATATTTATGTTCAATTTTTAAAAAAGTTACTTAAAATTATCGTCAAAGCGTAAAGGGTTAAAAAAAAAAAAAAAAAAAAAAAAAAAAAAAAAAAAACACACACAGACGTTTTCCGAATTTCTGCAGAAAAACTTTCATGTAAACCTTTTCTGAATACTTCAGGAATTTTACTTTTCCGGAACAACAACGATTGGTTTTATTGTATGCTCTATTTTTTTTTATTTTAATCGCACTGAAGAATATAAAGTGCAAATTGACAATTGCTTTATTAAAATTTCTTTATTCTACTCAAGATATATATATATATATATATGGGTAAAACACGTAAAGATGTTATAATAAATGAAGCTTTGAAAGTATGAATCCATGTACTATATCAGTATGGGTAACTAATGTTTTTACTAAACTGATATCTATATTTTTTATTTAAAAAATAATGTGTTTAGTAATTTGTATTGCATGCATTTTTTTGAATAAATATTTCTTTGCATGAACAGATATTTGGATTATTAATAGAGGTGCTAGCTGTGTATCAGTATTAATAATAGAAAACAACTCTACTCAGTGTACTTTAATTGTAAGATCGAAAAAACTCATTATAGTGATGTAAAATATTATTGTAAAATACTTATTCATTTTAGAAACTTTTGTGCATTGTGTTTAAAATTAATAATATTAACATGTAAATATAAGTTTATTTAACTAGAGCGGGATATTTAATATATATTGTATTTTCTCATATAATTAAGCTTACGTCAATCATGAATATAATTATGCACCATAAGCTGTTTCTTTAAGACAACTTATGGATCATTTCTTGTAAAAAATCAAAATCCTTAAATTATTATTTTCTTTTTTTGTGTATGTGTGATGATTATTTAGTTTAGATTTGAATTTCTTTTTCATCATTTTTTTACTGTAAGCGATTAAACAAACGTAAAATCATATTTCTCTTTAATAAAGGATAATTTAATGAAAGTATTTAATCCCAACAGAGAAAATAATATACTAAAAAAACACTATATCGAATGCCACTCAACTAATGAGTGTTATAAATTATGATTCTGCTTTCTGCATCTGACATTCTAAACACTTTGACTGAATGCAAATTTGTGCACTTCGTCACCTTTTACTTTCTTAATTATTTGGCACCATCACTTGACAAAAGCCAATCTACATACAACCTGTAATATAACAGAATATATTAGAATAAAATGCACATTAATTATTTCTTTGTGTGCTTTTCATTTTCAACTTATTACTTCAGATGTTAAGCACAGATAATAAGCTTGACGTATAATTTCGTATTATGATAAATGAAGCTTTGTAAGTATGAATCCATGTACTGTACGATGATGAGTAATTGAACATTTGACTTTACTGATATGCATAATTTATTTTAATAAATGATGTATTTAGTAAGTTGTATTTCATATATTATTTAAATAAACATTTCTTTGGAATAACAGTCATTCGAATTTGCAACAGAGGTATTAACTGTGTATTAGTATTAAAAATATTATACAAATATTCAATGTAACTTTATCATAAAATTTGAAATAACTCATTATAGCGATGTAAAATATTATTATAAAATATTTACTTCATTGTAGAAATTTCGTTTCGGTTGCATGTTCAAATATATATAATATGTAGAGAGAGAGAGAGAACTCTTAGACAATAATATAATTCATCATCAATATTTATATATATATCCTGTGAAACTTGCGTAAATTATAAGATGCAATACTGAGACAATTTTACGGATCATTTTACTGTAAAAGATCAAGATCTTAGAAATTTTTTTACCTTTTTGTGATTATTATTCAGTTTAGATTTTTATTTTTTATCAATTTTACTATAAAAGATTGAACAAACTTAATTTTTTATTCTTTTTTTTAAATAAAAAAATACGGTATTTGTTCACAACACTGAAAATAGTATGTCATGAATATAAAACATACAGAATGCCACTCGACTAATATGTGTCATAAATTATGCTTCTGCTTCTGACATTCTAAGTTATTCATAATTTAACACACTTTGTCATTTTCTACTTTCTTAATTATTGCGCAGCATCATTTGACAAAAGCTAATCTAGATATTACCTGTAATATGTTCGAATATAGAAGAATAAAATGCACAGTAATTATTCTTTCGTCTTCTTTTTACTCTCAACTAATTATTCCAAATGCTAAACTTCACATATACTTTTGCATACATAAAGCTTTATAAGTATGAATCCATGCACTATACGAGGTTGGGTAACTGATATTTTGACTTAACTAGTATGTAAATGTTTATTTTAGTATATAATGTGTTTAGTAGTTAGTATTTTGTATATTGTTTGAATAAACATTTCTTTGGATAAACAAATATTCGGATTAGTAATAAATGTAATAGCTGTATATCAAGATGAAAAATAGTAAATAACTGTACTCACAATACTTTTATTATTAAGTTCGGAATAACTCATTAATGCCATGTAAAATATTATTATGAAAGACTTATAATTTTTTTAGAATTTTCGCTACTTTCTATTTTGAACTTATAGTTTTATCATGAAAATTTAAGGTGTATTTAGACATAACCGAATCTTTAATATATATGACATATTTATTGATATAATTTACCTTTTGCGCATTTTATGTGATAAAATTAGCATTTAGAAAGTATTTTAAAAACGAAAATCTCATCTGATTTCACCAATATCCAGGTAGTATCAAATAAAACTATTATATAAAACAAATACATGTACTAATCTATTAATATATACTTTGTTGAACATGTCAGTACTTTGTCAATGTACTTTTACTGTAAAGTTTGAAATGATTCATTATTGCGATGTAAATTTTTTTTCGTAAAATACTTAATATCATTGTTGAAACTTCGCTGCTGTTAGATTAGAAGTAACAATATTATCGTGTAGCTCTAAGGTGTATTTACATAGGGCGGGACATTTAATATATATGCCATATTTCTTGATATAATTTACCTTACGTGATTCATAAGATGCAACATTGAAACAACCTATAGATCATATTACTGTATAAAATAAAGATCCTAAAATTATTTTTTTTCTTTTGTGATTATTAATTACCTTAGATATTTGTTTATCTTTTTTTACTGTAAAAGATTGCACAAACTTACAATCATATTTCTTTGTAATAAGGAATATGATATTTATTCAAAACACAGAAAATTATATGCTACGAAAATATAATATACGAAATACCACTGAATTAATATGTGTTATAAATTACGATTCCGCTTTCTGCTTATGACATTCTAAACACTTAGACTGAATGCAAATTGACATACTTTGTCATCTTAATAATAACTAAAAAAAAGAAGAAATAACTAAAATAAGATAAAAATAAGAAGTAACTGTACTCATCATAAAGTTTATTTTAAAGTTCGAAATAATAATTAACTATAGCGATGTAAAGTATTATTATCATAAAATACTTATATCACTGTAGAAATTTTGCTGAGGTTGCAGGTTCAGAAAAATATCATGTGAAACTTACATCATTTATAAGATGCGACCTATGGATCACTTAACTGTAAAAAAATTAAGATCTTAAAATTATTTTTATCTTTTTTATTTATTATTATTTAGATTTATTTTAATCGCTTGTTTGCTGTAAGTGATTAAATAAAGATAACATAATATTTCTCTTTAATAAAGTATACGGTATTTAATCCCAACACAGAAAATCACAAGCTACAAATTATACTATATGCCACTCAACTAATAAGTGTTATAAAATATGATTCTGCTTTCTGCTTCTGACATTCTAAACATATAGACTGAATGCAAATTAACGCAGTTTGTCATCTTTTGTTTTCTTAATTATTTTGCACCATCGCTTGACAAAAGCCAATCTAGATACAACCTGTAATATATTGGAATAGATTACAATAAAATGCACATTATTTATTCTTTCGTGTTCTTTTCACTGTCAAAATATTATTTCAAATGTTACGAGCATATAACAAACTTGACGTATAATTTCTTATTATAATAAATGAAGCTTTACAAATACGTCATTTTATTTACGTCAATAATTACGTCGATTTACGTCATTTATTAAAATAATTTTATTTTAATAAATGACGTATTTAGTAAGTTGTGTTTCTTATATTATTTGCTAAACATTTCTTTGGATGAACAGATATTCGGATTTATAACAAACGTATTAAATGTGTGTCAGTATTAAAAATACTACACAAATATTTTCAATGCAACTTTTTTAGAAAGTGTGAAATAACTCAATATTATGGTGTAAAATATAATTATAAAATATTTACACTATTGTAGAAATTCCGGTTTTTTCATGTTCAAATATGTATATATATATATATAACATATTATACCAAATGCTACCGCGTTTGATATGATGATCTGTGAAACTTACGTAATTTATAAGATGCAACACTGAGACAAAATACGGATCATTCTGCTGTAAAATTTGAAGATCTTAGAATAATTCTTTTCTTTTTTGTGATTATTATTTAGCTTAGGTTTTTATTTTTTATTACTTTTTAGGTGTGCTCGTAATTATGTAAATACGTAGCACCTATTGTTGTCGCTCAGTCCGTCTGTGAGTCCGTCTGTCTGTCCGCATATAACAACGCAAAAATTACCCAACCGAATCGTTTGAAATTTAAAATATATAATTATTACATAATTTTGTCGAGTCATTTCAAATGTTATGAAAATCGAATGCATAGATCAATTACAGGGCCAATCAAAAGGATTCCGTTACATTACGATCAATGGAGGAAAAAGTTTCAAATGCATTTTAATGGTGTTACACTCATTTGAACATAATAGAATTGACGTGAATCTATGAAGTAAGTACTAAAATATACATTCTGTACAATCTGGGATGCAAAGAATATTTATTATTAAATTACAGGGCCACACAAATGTATTCCACTAAATAATGTTATACGGGGAAACATTGTTTGGGGCGTGTTTTAATTATATTAAGTTACTTCACATTTTATGAATAAGATATACGTTAATGAATTATAATAAAAATTACTCCCTGCATATTTAAAGGAACACAAAGATTTCGACCACTATATTGTATCCAAAGTACTTCTACTATACCAGCAAGATCTGAATATTTTAAAACTTCGTTATAGTACGAATGCGCCTCGTTTGCTACGCTTCACGTGCATTTTCCAACTTGTTTTTTACTGTAAAAGATTGAACAAACTTCAATCTTCATTTCTTTTGAATGAAGATTACCGTACTTATTCACAACACTGAAAATAGAATGTCATGAAAATAAAATATACAGAATGCCTCTCAACTATAAAGTATTATAAATTATGATTCTGCTTTCTTCTTCTGACATTATAAACATTTAGACCTATGTTATTACCTAAACTTTGTTATTTTATATTTTCTTAATTATTGTGCAGCATCATTTGACTAAAGCCAATCTAGATGTAACCAGTAATATATTAGAATAAAATGCACAATGATTATTCTTCACTGTGTTTTTCACTCTCAACTAAAAATTCCAAATGTTAAGCACAGATAATAAACTTAACGTATACATTCATTATTTTTTATACAGAATTAATTGACAAGTTCCCCATAATATTTATTCAAATTTAATAATTATTCTTTTTTTTTTTTTTGCCCCCCAAAGAAAAAAAAAGGAATAATTTCTCTTCAGTAATAAAATTTCAATTGAAGATTTTCGCGTGTTAAAACAAAATGAAATAAATAAATGGACCCTACTCTGTTTTTCGGTTAGAGGTTAAAAACCACAATTTTACAAATTGTGATGTCAGGGGAATACTGTTTTTTGTACTTATATCAAGCAGACGATTGTATAAAATTTCTTTTACACTTAAAAGAATATAAATAGTTTAACATTTATTCCAAATATTAATCCGTAAAAAAAGAACATTTTTCTTTCTTTCAGTTCGAGGCTATAAAATTCAACATTTTACCAATTATGACGTCGCAGAAATACTTTTCATCAAGAATTTTTAAAATATCAAGGTAACGTCATATTTGAAACAAAATTAATTCTTCCTTAAATGTTATGTGAACGAAGTCACGGGTAACAGCTAGTATTTAATATATATGACAAATTTCTTGATATAATTTACATTTTGAGCGTTTTATGTGATATAAAAGACAAAATTCACATTTGGATTGAATATTAGAAGGTATTTTTTTAACAAAAACCTCATAAGATTTCACCAATATCCAAGTAGTATCGAATAAAACTATAATATAAAACAAATACGTGTACTAAGGTGGTCTGGTGTAATAACGCCAGGCGGTGTAATAACGCCAAGTGCTAATATTTTGCATAATTATGAAATAATCTGGTAAATGACACTCATGTGCTCTGCGCAGAAGGTTTTTGAGTCATATAAATCGCAAAAAACAGCTTCAAGTTAATTTGTTTCATTTTTATGTCTTATTGTTTTTACAAGCAACTAAAATTAACGCTTGTTCTAAAATTTGCGAGATAAGGTTTTTGATCTGAAGACTATATTTTTTATCCGGAAATACTTTGTTTATTACATAAATTTGTAGTGTATTTCATGTACTTTCACATTGTTGTAGAAGATTTTGGATATCTTCTCGAGATAATTTGTAGTTTAGGATTTACTGCGCAATAAGTATCCCGGGGTAATAACGCCAGGGATTGGCGTTATTACCCCGGTTGATTCCCTGCAGTGGCCGAGCTACATCCTAAATACTGATTCAAATAAACACAGTTAAAACTGTGCAATATTTCTAATAATTCTATTTAAGCGGTCCTTTTAGAACTGGGCTTTCCTTAGCAATTAGAACTGGGCCTTCCTAAGCAAAAAGAAGCTCACGGTCTGGTATTCTTTTGCCTCCTCCTCCCCCCCCCCAACACCACACCTTTATTTTTCTTACACTTTCACAAAAAATTGAACATTTTCAATAGCTTAGAATGCAATTTGTCAATTTCAAAGTTTGTGGAGTTTGTATTTTTAGAATTGGGCAATCTACATGCAATTATTCCATCTTATTTCATAGTTTTGTTTGCATGGCGTTATTACCCATATAGGTGGGTAATAACGCCAAATAGCACTGGTCAAGAAATCACGCCATTACATTTTATGAATACATATCTGTTAAATGTTTTTATATAGATAGTCAATGAGTTGCTGTATCAAATCATATATTTGTTTGCAAAATACAAACTAAAACTGAGCCGTGAAAATTGGTAGAACCTTAACGTGGGGTTATTACCCCAAGGTAGCTTATTAAGATAGACTAAAACTTAATACGAGTGATATTTTCTATAATTAGTCATATTAATGTACTAGAATAAAAATACAATATTTTTGCTATAATTTCTTAATTTTGTAAGTACACGGGTACATAATGTTTCTTCAGAGTTATTATAATAATGCGTTATCCATTATATTCATTAATTTGATATATTACGCTGTTGAGAAATATAAAAAATATCTTTATCGATTTGTAAAATTTAGATATTTTTTGTTACAATTATTATTTGTTCTGCAGCAAACTGAATGATATCTTGATAGGGTCTTATTTGCTTTACATTTAAATTTACTAACTGTAACCTGTATTTCTAATATAGTACTGTTTTGTATCATAAAATCATGATGCATAATATTACTTGAGACTTTATTAAAACTTACTATTATTTATCTATGTGTTAATTAGTGGATCTTTAAAATTTGCATATGTAGAAAAATTATGAGAACTTCCCCATTTTCTAAAAAATGGTTGATTGTTTAGATTTTAAAGACTAGTATTTTGAGGTTCTAACCGCACCAGATAATCTTGTAATAGTGTTACCTTCTAATTTTTTATTGCATGCGTTTAAATAGCAACACTTTTTGTTACAAAATTTACAGCACATTGATGTGTTGTGAATTAGAAAACTTCGTGTACAAAACGATTCTCATGCTACGATTTTATTCCAAATGTATTGCAAAAGTGTTGCTATTTAGAAATGTGTTCTTAATAATGTTACAAATGTGTTGCTATCAAGAAATATGTATTAAAAATTGTGTTGTTAATAGTGTTGAAATGGTGTTGTAAATAATGTTGATAAAACTTTTTCATACTATAGTCTTGTGCTGTACATCACTTTGTCACCAAATTAACAACATATTGTAAACACCTCACAATGTGGAACACCATAAAACAGTGTACGCAAAACACTTTAAAAACACCTTCTACACGGCACCTTTAAAATTAAACAGTTTACAAAATGACGTAAGAGACAGTTTGCTTCACAGAGAGAACTTACAGAAGATTACCGAGTCAGTTGATTAATTTTTCCAATAAATATCAGTAACTGCATTTTTTGGAAACAATATGTATTTTTTAACACATTTTTATTATCTTCACCTGTACGTATGTATGTAACGGAATATTGGAACATTATTTTCAATTACTTTAAGACATCACATTAAAGTGAAACTTTGCACACTTATTGAAAAACGATGAAAATGCCACAATTTAAAAAATCTCCTCTTAAAGGGATCAAAATCAAAAACGGCGGATAAACGGATTTGTAGCGATTTGATAAATTAACGGTCCCCTGACACCCTAGACACATGAAAATTGCTGAAACACATAAAAAAACCGTAAATATGCAACCAAAATAAAATTATAAAATTTAAAATTTAGTCAGACCTGATATAAAAGCGTGTGTTTCAGTTTATAAAACTGTTTAGGAATTATTAGCAACACTTTTTGCACAATTTTGTTTCCTGATACAACACATTCACAAGACAATCAAAAACGATTTTAATTAGAAGTGTTAATTTTTATGTTCAGTAAGTATTCTAAAATATTTCACGAAATAAGCTGACTTCCATTTTTGAACAGTTAATCGCTGTCACACAATAAACATAGGTTACACTTGTGTATGGAAACTTATTACTCCATTACTATAATAACAAGTATTTAAAATTCTCTGGTGAGTAAAAAAAAAGGTAATTATGTTTTTAAGTGTGACAAAAATGTTTGACAAGTGTTTCTAATTGAGTATGACAGAGGACAAGGGGGCCCTTCTTGGCTGCAGCTCACTGTCAATGCCAAATTTGAAAAAAATCATATTTGCGCTTTTTCTGTGTAAAAGGAATCAGTCACAATTACGGGAAATCTGTGTATCGCAAAGACGTAGCCGGAAAAAACGCAGCGTAATTAAACATGAATGTAAGGCGAAACTGTACCAGAAACTTTAGTTCCTGTAGCGTATCATACTCATGCACACGCACAGCCACCAGGTATGCCCGCATGTAGAGTCAACAGTGCATAGTCAACATATGCAAACCAGGATTGAAAATTTTACTAAAAAAAGACGGAAAGTTTTACGCAAATTTCTTTTATATTGAAAAGCACAAATATGACTTTTTCAAAGTTGGCATTGACAGTGAGCTGCAGCCAAGAATGAACCCCTTGTCCTCTCTCATTCACAATTAGAAGCACTTGTCAAACACTTTTTCATTCTTAGAAACATATTAACCTTTTTTGTTGCTCAGCAGAGCATTTTTTAATACTTGTCATTCAAATTTTTTGATAAAAAGTGAAGATTATTTTATGTCTTGAAAAGCAAAATATTTGCTGCCAATTTTTTTATTGTTTTATTAGAATAATTAAAAAAGTTATTGCATTGTCCTATAAAATCCATGATGTCTGAAAAATAAACCAAGGAGTCGAACGAAAATAAATGCAATGCGCTCACACTTTATTCAAAGAACTGAAACTAAATGTTTCGCAATAAAAACAAATAATTTTGTTTTTCAAGTGATTTATTTAATTTGAATGAATTGTGTTACATAAAGAAAAAAATATATACTTATTTAAACTTGGTGGCAACGAATAAAAAAAACTACATCAGCAACAACAAAACACAATGTTCATCTGAAGCTTTAAGACACAAGTTCAATTTTCTCAGCGATTGTCAAACGTACAAAGATGAAAAAAAATCTATTTTAAGTTTTACCAAAAGGATTAAAATAAACCAAAAATGAAGTTAATCCATTCGTGGGATCGTTAGCTATCGCTTGTTGAATTTTAGGCCTTCATTTATAAATTAAAAATTAAATAAAAAACTACAGTAAACTACGATAGTTTTTTTAATGGTATCATTTTATTTGTCTCGTCGAGTTCTATCTTTTGAAGAAAAAATCACTGTCGTACGTCAACTGGTCCGCCAGAAATTTCAAAAAGACGTTTGCATTTTCCATTTCTTAAACATATTATACCAAACGCTACCGCGTTTGCTATGATACTTGGGAGAATTTGGTTAGTACCATTTAATTCATCGTACAAAAATACACTAAATTGTGTTATCAATAGAAAAGTATTTATAAAATCAAGTTTTAAGGAATTTTTAAAAACTTCGTTCTTATTTAACTCCCTCCCTCCCCCTTAGGAGTGGAATTTTGGAAAATCGTTTCTTACTTGTACCCGATGTCATAAGAAGAAATTTTACCTCAATTTTTACGATTTTAGGTTCAGCAGTTTGGGCCGTGCGTTGATTACACGAAATTCATACTTTCTTTTATGTATTACAGATTAGCTGGGAATCCGTGCTTTGTGTGTTTATTTCGGCACACTATATTACAACCATGAAAAAAAAATCCTCCTTGTTTATGGACAATATTAAATTCTTCTGTTGTATGTCTATAATTCATGCTTTTTGCTCATTTCATTTAAAATACAAACATTTAAAACATATGCCTTTAACCAATTAGGTTTAAAATAAAGAAAAGAGAAATAAGAAGAAGAAAAAGAAATATTATAAGCCCCACTCCCTTCCCTCCCGCACCCCCCAAAATATATTTCTACTTCAAACACACACATTTTCTCACGAGAAATGTAAATACTGCTATTGGCGAAAATTGCGCTGATCCAATACAAATTAATCCTTAGTTTCTTCTCATTGAACAGTTGATAAACCGCCAAATATTACATAAATTTTAAAATTTTTCAAAATGAAATTTTTTTTATTCGTACAAACATTGCTTTCATATTTAAATCCAACACATATTTTTAATGTTAATTTATCATAAAAAACTTTTTTTTGTATTTTAAATAAAAGCAGTAATAATTTCTCTTAATTAGGTGCGTTCGTAATTATGTAAATACGTAGCACCTATAGTTGTCGTTCAGTCCGTCCGTCTGTCTGTCCGCATATAGCAAAAACTACCCAACCGAATCTTTTGAAATTTAAAATATATAATTATTACATAATTTTGTCGAGTCATTTCAAACTTTATGAGAATCGGATGTATAGATCAATTACATGGACGATCAAAAGTATTCCGTTACATTACGGTCAATGGAGAAAAATGTTGCGAATGCATTTTAATCGTTTGAAATTTAAATTACATACTTATTACCTAATTTTGTCAAGTCATTTCATTTTTTTTTCAAAAATAGGATGCATAGATCAATTACAGGGACAATCAAAAGTACTCCGTTACGTTACAGTCAACGGAAAAAAAATTACAAATGCATTTTAATAATATTACGCTCATTCGAACATAATAATATTGATATGCATCATAAAGTACATATAGATTTTGCATAATCTGTTGTGCAAAGAACTTTTGTTATTGATTTACAAGGCCACACAAAAGTATTCCATTACATAATGAATATAGAGAGAACATTGTTTGTTGCGCATTTTAATTGCAATTAACGATTTACAATTTTATGAGATTGATATATGAGAGTGATATTTTTAAAACTTCATTATCGTACGAACGCACCTCATTTGCTACGCTTCACGTGCAATTTCCAACTTGTTTTATTTTTCGATGTGTGCTTTTTTGTTTTCTAGTTGATATAGCCGTTTTAATTCTATAACAAAAGAACTAATAAACAATAATGTTTATTTGAATGTTTCCATTACTGCAGTAATGGATAAATTTTTTAGATATCATCACTTGGAAATTTGAGGTTTTGATTTCAAAGACATCGCCAAATTAGGGAAATGTGAAATATCTGTCAAACTTTTAGACTTACAAGAATTTAATTAGTACCATTCGATTCAGCATACAAAAATACACTAGAACATGTTATTGTTATCTTTTTAAAAAATAGCTGCAAAAACTGATTTCTAATGAATTTTCTAAAAGTTCGTTCTCTTTTTACCACTCTTAGTGGTGGAATTTCGCAAAATCTTTCTTAGCTGCACTCAATGCAATAAGTAGTATTTTTACAAAAATTTTCAAAATTGTAGGTTCAGTAGATTTTTCTGTGCATTGATTAATATGAAATCCAGAGTTTCTTTTATATATAGATTGAATGTACAGATGTGCAATGCGAAATTGGCGGGGGGGGGGGGGGGGACATATGCAGATATGGTACGTATATGACACGTAGGCCTTCAACTGTTATTTGAAAAGGAAATTTTCACCAAATTGGTGTCAGAAAAAAATAGCACCATGTATATGATATCTCTGCTAAATTTTCAACAAATATCAATCTTATTAATTACTCTTGCCAGTGAAGTATTAGACAATAATTTAACAATATTAAATACGTAAAATAATTAAAAATAGTAAATCATATAAATTAAATAAATAAAATGCAATACATAAACAATAATGATTAAATAATAAAAATAATATAAGTAGCTATAAGCTGTAATAAAAAATAAATTATAAGCTGCAATAAGATAAACGGTATTACTCTGTTATCCCGTCGACCGATTTCGCCAAATTATACCGATCGCCAAACTAGTAGCTAAATTATGCATATTGACGTAATTTTTATTTTAAATAATGAAAAAACAAATATTTAGTAAAATATTAATAAAAATACAAATAAAAAGTCGAAATAAAAATCACTTAAGGACGTTTTAAACACGTGTATCGAATTTAATGTCATTGAATTGACATTCACGATCATAATCCATTAGTGGCATTTAGTCTTATAATTTGGCGATAATATTTTGGTCGAAGGGATAACAGAGTAGTACGAAATAAACTAATTATAATAAATAATCTATGCAGTTGTTAAAAAAGGGGTTATTATAAGTAGCATAATTGGCGCCATGTTTGGCGCAGTTGCATCTAACCTAGCCCAGATAATATGTAATATACATAGGGCACATTTTAAAAATTAAAGCTGTTTTTTCTTTATTAATAAGCTAATAAATGCATTTTTTTAGACACAGATGTCCCAGATGCACCAAAGAAGGTTCCTTTTGAACCCGTAATCGCATTTTTCTCTTTTTTTTTTTACATCGGATGGTTATTTTGCGATTTTAACAACTCTGGTATTAAAAGTTTTGTCAGTTGCATTTTTGACATTGTGTGTGTTATGCACTTAAATAATTTGTGTGTGTTTATTTAAAAAATCGTGTTTTATTTTCAATAAAATAAATCTATGTTTTTTGTATTGAAATTTTGGATGTTTACAATAAATAATTTTTTTCCGTAATAAAATAAAAGTAACATACACGCTAGGCCTAATGTGTATTCGAAAACAAAACTGTTTTGCAAGAATAGAGCAAATAAAAGATAACTCGACCTTTCCGTTTGCGACATTTGCTGTAATTTTCTTTTCTTATTGTATTACATAAAAGAAAAAAAAATGCACTATGGATTCCCCAAACAAAAATAGTACATATAAAATACAAAAAATTAAATAAACATTACAGATAAAAAACTTAGTTGTCGCGAATTTGTCAACAATTATTCAAACGCAGGAAAAGAATTCTATTATGCTATAAATGTTACGATTAATTCAAACAGATCTCTTAGTATAGATTTGAAAATAATTACGATTGAATTCTAAATGAAATTAAACTTCATAAATAAAATTAATATAAATGATTTATAATACAGATCGTTTAATTACTGAGTCGAATTATCAATGCTATGGAATAAAGCAGAGATGATTCAGAGATTACTTTCTTAAAAACAAATATTAAGGGGATATAAATATAAAGATAATCCCAAAACATGCAAAAAATACTGCACTTAATTTTAAAATCGTTTGTATTCGAAATACAGCAAAATATTTCAATATCAAAATCAATGATAGAAATTTCTAAAAAGTACAGATTATTCAATGTATTTAAAAATATTACCTTTGCTCCAATTTGGTTTTCCGCAATGGCCAGCCTAAATATGAACTATTTCACGCATTTTAACTCGCAAATATATTTAAAATAAAATACATGTAACGAAAGTTATAAAAAGAAACTCTATATTTACACAAAACACAACCTTAATGCTCTTTTAAAAAATAAGAATGAATGAAAAAAGGAGAGGTTGCTATGGTTATTGGATGTGAAAGTAAAAATTGATGCCAAAAATACGTTAAAAAATATTGCCAAACGATTGTATAAAATAATCATCAACAAATGAAAATATAAAAAGTACGTTCAAACTTTTCAGAGAAATCTACACATAAATGATTATTGGAAAGATTTTACTATAAAATAAAATTATCCCGCAGAAAAAATAGAAAAAAATAATAAACACTTTAGCAAAACTATAACGCCCAATAGACAAAGGGAAGAATGAAGTCATTCTGAAATTTTAAATAGTCATAGTATTAATTAATTTAGAGATAAAACGTTTATGAAGAATAAAGTGACTTTATATTAGAGTAACGAAATACCAGCTATGAAATTAATTCATCCAGACGATTTTAGGTAAAAGATTACTTTACTTTTAATAAATAATAAAAGTAAGAATTTTAAAAAGAATTAATTACAAGAACAAATTTAAGAAGTTAAACTCAGAATGGTTTAATAAAATATTACCTTACATATAGATAGATAGATAGATAGATAGATTACATGTAGGAACAAAAAATAAATATTTTATTTTACACATTAAATGCATATAAAAATGTTAATAAGGAAAGCGAGAAACAACATTTATGACGCACACTTCACCAGTATTACATAAAAGGTTATAGACCGGTAGACGGCTGCTATGACCATAAATTCATCGAGTTCACAGATCAAATTTTTGAACTAGTTTAATCTAGATTGCATATTACATGCATCTGGTCTGCCAAGTCACATCTTGGTGGGAAAACATCTCAAAACTCGAATATACTGATTGACTGGTAGTTTTATCATTGTTTTCCCGCAAACCCAAAGGTACAAAGACATGACGGACTAGGCGCGAGAAAACACAATGATAGCCTTCGAGTCAACCATTAAAACCTGATTTTTTGGTGTTTTCCGCCAAGATATGACTTGACAGACAAGTTGCCTTTTAATATGTGAATCGAGTATTAACTAATCATAGAATTAAGTTAGTGAGCTCTATGTGAGTCTATCAAAGATCCTTGCGAAGTTTAGAAAAACTAGTTGGATGTGCCAATCCTAAAACTTTCTTCTATCTCATAGGTACATTTTTATATATAAAAAAATTGTACTCATTTTAATGCTTTAATAACTTAAATTCAATACCATACCAACTTTGATTTTCATCTTAAATTTCTGCTTCAATCAATTAATTGGAGTAAAAACGAATTTCCGTCTCTGCACGAGCCGATGGACAATAGAATGATAGGAAGCCTTTTTTTCAAATTCAGGGAGGAACTACTTGCATTACTAAAATATAATCATTTACAAAAAATTTAGACAGACAGACATTTTGTAAAAACACGTTTTTTGGAATCTCTGACCCCTAAAACATATAAATCCGTCAAAAACCGGAAGTCGAAAACAATTTCGATTACAATAATTTCTTCTATTGAAGATAGAAGAAAGTAAAAATACATTAAATTCGTTTATGTCGCAATCATCTTATTGCATATATGAGACATGTACGTACATGATTCTTCCAAAATATAATAAAATCGTTAATGCCGCAATCATATGTGAGTGCAAAAATGATCATAAAAAAAAAAAAAAAAACAAAAAAAAAACCTAGTCGTTAGGGGGTTACCGTAATACTTACCCATCATGGATATGCGTAAGATAAAATATGAAAATAAAACATGTGTAAACTATTTACAAAATGCATCGCAAATCCAAAATGAAATATAACGTATATTTAAAAATTTGTAACACGTATTAATGCTCAATTAATGGATTGCTGGTGAACCAATTTCGACAAATTATATGAAACGACAAACTACTCAAGTAGTACCGAATTGCTCAAAGAAACATCCTTATAACTCTAAAAGTAATAATCCTATTAACTAACAATTTACTGCATCGAATCAAGCATCTCATTTTCAATTAAAATATTTCTTTGAATTGTAATTTGAATGAAATACAGCGTCATGAAAATCGAAGAATGTGAAAAACAGGATTACAAATATCTCGGCAACTAATAATCCAAACAACTTCGTTCTTTATGCAAAATTTGCGTTATTTTATTGCTTTTTATGTCCACTCCTTAAAATAAAAAAAAAAATAAAATTTTTATATACCTTTCATAAGAACGAATTTTTCGAGAGTCCGAAAAAACTGATTCCGGATAATCGAGGTTACTGATATTAAATAGGCTTCGTCCCATTCTCACATACTAAGTGCATACAAAATTTCAAGCCTCTATCTCAATTTGATCGGGAGATAGAGCGTTTACAGACAGACAGACACACACACAGACGGACGGGCGACAAATTTTTTTTCTAAAAATGTTTTTCGGAATCTCCACTGCCTGAAACGTGTAAATCCGACATTTTTTTGACGTGACAACGTCTTGTAAATTGGTTTGCCGGGAGACACTTCAAGAAACTGCGTTACGTTACGTTACGCTCCGCTCACGATACGCGCTCACTTTTCTCTTAACTTTTTCCGGTCACTTGTGGGACCATTTTCTGAACGTGAATGTGAATTCGCTGCAAGGAAGGGGCGGTGCTTAATAGGAATTTTAGATAGTATCAAACTAAGACGAAATACGTTATGTATTAGTTATTAGTATAAAGTACAAAGAAAATAAGTGTAGTTTATTTCGTAATTCGGTGGTATATTATGGAAAACTAATGATATGTGATTAGTGAAAGCCATTTTACTTTAGTTATATTCTGCTCATTGAAAAATTCTTTAATATGCTGTTTACAAAATTCAACATTTGACATCAATAAACATGAAGTAAAATGTGTTTAACAAACACAGTGTATTGCAAGTTATTGTATGTATATTTGTATATAAATACGTATGTATGTGTAAAGGTAAAAATAAAATTTTGTTAATATGAAATTCAGTGCGAGATTCTTTGTATAAATTAATGTTTTAAATATAATTCTTTGTATAAATAAATGTTTTAAATTGTTACTATTATTTCATCCTTCTTCCTACTATACGAATGAATATTCACATTAAAATTATTTTGCAACTCAAAGTCGTTGTCACGTAAAACTTTCGCCCGTATACCGACTTTACAGGCAACCAATTTTTTTTTTTTTTTTGATTTTCAAAACGATTGCAAGACTTATTACGCAAGTCAATTGCAAGATTTACTATACTACGTATGATGGGTAAGTAATAAATAAACTAGTCGTTTGAGGCCACCGTAATACTTACCCATCATATACAGGGTGTTTCTAAATTCATGGTACAGACTTTAAGGGGTGATAGTATACATCTAGACAAACAATATTAAACAGGCAACTAAGGGTCCCAACCGTCCTCCGAAGGAGATAGGCGCCATTAAAGCTTAGGATCCAAAATTTCAAATGATTATAAAAAAAACTGAAAAATAGGTCGAATCGTTTGCGGTTTTCACTAAAGCTATTGTTTGTCAAAATTTTCTTAAAAATAAATTATAAAGGTAAATTTCAAAAAATGTCGATAGAGGGCGCTTTAGGCTTTGAAGTAACGGACAACTATTTTTTACCGTTATTTTTTGCATCTCATTAAATGTTTCCTGAAGATTAGAATTAAACTTAAGTTTTAAGTTCAAAATCTGAATAGTTGGGAGTGGTTAAGTAGCCCAAACTGAACTGTGTTCAAGGAGGGGAGGGAAGGTTCAAAATTCAATTGATTATAAAAAACGGGAAAATTGGTCGATTCGTTTGCGGTTTTTGCTAAAACTATTCTTTATGTCGGTATTTCCTTAAAAATAAATTTTAAAGATAAATTTCAAAAAATTCCGTTAGAAGGTACTGTAAAATTAAGAGTAACTTACAACTATTTTTCACCGTTATTTTTTGTATCTAATTAAATGCTTTCAAAAGCTTACACTTAAATTGTGAGCTCAAATTCTAAATCATTGGATAGGCGTTAAGAAACACAAACGGAACCGTATTCAGGAGTTGAAATTTAGCCCTCTCCCCCTCTAAGACAATTCAGTTTTGCACTTCTTAATTCCTCCCAACGATTCAGAATTTGAGCTCAAAATTTAAGTCTAAACTATTGCAAGCATTTAATCAGATATAATAAATAATTTTTAAAAATAGTTGTTGGTCACTCTAAAGTTTAAGGCGCCCTCTAACGGAATTTTTAAAATTTATTTTCAAGGCAATAAAGACAAAGTTTGTTTTAGCGAAAACTGCAAACGAATCGACCAATGTTTTCGTTTTTTATAATCATTTGAAATTTGAACTTTTCCTTCCCCCTTGACCACAGTTCAGTTTGCGCTACTTAACCACACCCAACTATTCAGATTTTGAGCTCAAATTTAAGTTTAAGCTTCCGAAAACATGTAATAAGATCCAAAAATAACGGTAAAAAATAGTTTTTCATAACTCCAAAGTCTAAAGCGCCCTCTATGGGCATTTTAAAAAGTTCATCTTTATAATTTGTTTTCAAGAAAAATACTGACACAAAGAACAGTTGTAATGAAAACCGCAAACGAATTCACCATTTTTTTCGTATTTTATAACCATTTGAAATTTGAACCTTCTATCCCCCCCTTAAACACAGTTCAGTTTGTGCTACTTAACCACTCACAACTATTCATATTTTGAGCTCAAAATTTAAGTTTAAGCCTAAGCTTCCGAAAACATTCAACTCGATGCAAAAAATAGCGGTAAAAAAGTTGTTCGTTACTCCAAAGTCTAAAGCGCCCGCTATTGACATTATTAAAAATTTATCTTTATAATTTACTTTTAAGAAAATACTGACAAAAAGAATAATTTTAGTGAAACCCGCAAACGAATCGACCAATTTTTCCTATTTTTATAATCATTTGAAATTTTGGACTCTAAACTTTAATGGCGGCTATCTCCTACGGAAGATGTTTGGGACTCCTAGCTTCCTACTTAATATTGTTTGTCTAGATGTGTACTATCACCTCTTAAAGTTTGTACCATGAATTTAGAAACACCCTGTATATGCATATATAATATATGAAAATAAAACATTTCTAAACTATTTATAAAATGGATTGCAATCCCAAAACAAAATTTAAACGTGTATTTAAATATTTTTATTATGCATAGTAGTGCTGTATTAATGAGTTGCTGATAAATCTATTTCGACAAATTATACAACACGCCAAACTACTCAATTAGTACTCAATTGCGAAAAAGAAACATCCTTATAACTCCAAAAATAATAATCTTATTAACTAACAATTGATTGAGTCGAGTTAAGCATCTCATTTCTAATTAAAATATATCTTTGAATTGAAATTTGAATGAAATACAGGGTCACGAAATATCGAAGAATGTATTAAACAGTAATAAAGATATCTCGGTAACTAATAATTCGATCGATTTCGTTTTTTATGAAAAATTTGTGTTATTTTGTTGCCTTTTAAGATCGCTTTTTAAAATAAAAAATTTCGAAAATTTTTATGTACCTTTATCAGAACGAATTTTTCGAGAGTCCGAAAAAAATAGTTCCGGTAAATCGAGGTTACTGATATTAAATAGGCTTCGTTCCATTCTTACATACTAAGTGCATACAAAATTTAAAGTCTCTATATCAATTTGTTCGGGAGGTAGAACGTTTACAGGCACACAAAAGACAGACAGACGGACGTAATTTTTTTCCCTAAAAACATGTTTTTCGAAATCTCCTGTGTCTAAAACGTGCAAATCCGTCAAAAAAAAATTTCGGTTTTCAGAACGATTGCAAGATTTACCTATACTACGTATGATGAGTAAGTAATAATAAAAGAGAAGAGAAAATATTTATATTCATTTTATATTTATCAACTTCGTTGCTTTGGGGGTCTACTTCCTAAAAACATGAAATTCGTTAACCCCTTAACGCGCAGTGTTTCCGGGTCGGAAACACCTAAAGTATCCCCTGTTTAGAGACACAAAAACTCCGTGAATATTTCAAAAACTACTCTAATGACTACTTTAAATCTTTCTTATGAGTTCTAGATGGCAGCACCACAGAGATCAAACTCTACTGTTTTTAAATAATAGGTAAAGTTTTACTGTAATACGCGCTTCACAGCAATACTGTTCTCACTGCGCTTATCAATGCTTTACTTATGGAAGGTTACCACTTCGGCAACAGCTGTATAAATAAAATGGTTAGTGCAATCTTTACAAAACAATACCTGTGTATTCCTCTAGACCTAAATATATTGTCTATTTTTCTTTCTTTAAATTCCAACTTTAAAGAGTAGTGCGCCGGAAAGGGTTAATGATGCGATCACTATAACGCATATATCAGCACTTAGTGTCTATGAAAAAAAATCCCTGAATGCATTGATATCTTTATATTGAAATTAGAGTCCTGCAGGGGTCGAATTTTTCGCTTTCTGAAAAATGTGACGTACTTAAAAATGAGTACATAAATGTAGTTATATCGAACTGAGTACATTTGGATCAAAAATTAATAATATGTTTTCTCAATTCTGAAACATTTCATGTTATTATACATAAATAAAGCGATAATTCTGTACTCTGTAGTGCTTTAATGTTCAGGGGTTCTCAAACTTTCAGACTGGCGTAACACTAAACAGAAATTCACACTTCCGCGTACCAGCAGGCGATAAACTGAAAGCTAATACAAAAACTAGTTGGATGTGCCAATTCCAAAACTTTTTTTTCTACCTCATATGTACATTTTAATAGTTCAAAATATATTTACACCTGTTAATGCGTTAATACTATTAATTCAATACTGTATCGACTATAATTTTCATCTTAAATTTCTGCTTCAGTCAATTAATCGGAGACGAAACAAGTTTCCGTCTCTGCACGAGCCGATGAAAAACCGAACGATAAGCAGATTTTTATTTCAAATTCAGGAAGGTTCTACTTGCTATACCCAAAAATAATCATCCACAAAAAATTTAGTTCAGTTTTATGCATAAATTCAAACACTGCTGATGGTAAAATATTGAAAATTGCACAAAAATCGCTATTGCAGTGCCCCCTTCCGACGGATTTTTTTCATATTCAGAACAGACCATATAGCCATAGCCATACGCTTACAAAAAATTTGGTTTAATTCGATGCATAACTTTATACAATTTTAGTCGGTACAATTTTGAAAATGGCACACAAATCGTTATTGCAGCGCTCCCTTTTGGCGGAATATTTAAAAATTGAAGGAGAACCTGTTTGCCACAGCCAAAAACATTCACAAAAAATTTGGTTCAAGTCTATGTATATCTTCATACACTATCTTCATACACTTTTTGATGGTAAAATGGCGACATACGGATACACACACACACAGACAGACACACGGACCGATAAGCATTTTGTAAGAACATATTTTTTGCAATCTCTTACCTCTAAAACGTAAAATTCCGCCGAAAACCGGACGTCAAAAATTTTTCGATTAGAAAAATTCTTCTATTGAGGATAGAAGAAAGTAATAATAAAAATTGTATAAATAAAGAGCATGTTTACTAAATGATTTATCACTGCGCATGCGTGAAAGAAATCAAAATATAACTTGTATAGTATGTTAGCTAAATAAGCTAAAAAACGTTGTTCCCCAAAATAAGCAAAAACATGAAGGCACGCATCCATACATTTGTTGATTAGTGTCAATACAGAATACATAATATTGCATGAACTACTCTATTTGGATACAACCCCTCATCTTTTATCTTATTTTGGAGAAAAGCGGAATTTGAGCTCATTTTATCAACGATAATTTTCTAAATTTTCAAGCTATGATTTTGAGACTTTCAGAAAAGCTGCTCTATACATTTTACTGACACATTGTGTAAATTATATTTTGATTGCTTGCACGCATGCGCAGTAAAAATAATTCAGTAAACCAGTTCTTAATTCATACAATTTATATTATTTTTTAACTCTGATTACAAGGTGTTGTGTACAATGTTGTTTGTCGCAATTTCTGAAAAAAAAATTATTTTTTTTATGTTAAAAAGTCCGCAAATTATCAGCAAAAAACTTTTTATTAAAATCTTAATTTCTCTACGTGTATACAGGTTATCCTCATAAAAATGAACACAATTTATTACAATAAGCTAATTAATCATAATGTACAGTTTGAACGCTTGTGCTACATTACTTTTGACAGGGTTGTCTAAAGGATATTTGCTCTTTTTCAATTTGGTGAAGGTTCGTTATTTGTTTTCGAGAAAAAAATCTTCATGTAAATCTATAAGCTGTACAACTCTGTTTACATACCCGGAGTTTCGGAATAATTCTTTATGTATTTTTCTAGATATTTATCAAAATGTCAAAAATCGCAAGTGGCCGGTCACCTTTGGCCATATAGTGTATATAAAGCCTAATAAACCCTATAAATTTAATAAAACCTATAAAGTTTATTCCTAAATTCTATCATTACTTACGATCATTTCTATTGTTTAGGGTGATTTGGAATGTTTTTAAAAGAGTCATTCCATTTTTATTTATTTCATTCCGAGAATATTCCTCGAGCTAGGATATTTTTTTTCTTCAAAAACCACCCGATCACAAATCGACAGCAAAACTAAACAACACTAACCTATATCAGGTACTAACTGAATGGGATGTTTTAGAAAATTTCGTGCATCAGTTCTTTTTATAAAGCTGTTGCGATAATCACGAATAATGCACCAATATTCTAAACACTGCTTCATCAAAGATTAGATTTATTGCTGTTTTAGTTCAACTGAAAGTATTGAGGTCTGTGCGCAGCCTGAGGCTTACTTCATGATTTTTGGTTCGAAGAAAGTTTTGGAATAGTCATATCTGACCAATTTTCATTCCATAGCCTGTGTAATTTTATTCCACGAGTTGCACCAATGTTAACACAACGCATCGGCTATTTATCGAACGATATATAATGATTCGACTCACAACTGATGTGCAACAATAATCTGTAAAGAATTACATAACGACTAGAAATACATTATTCTTCGACTGAATGCTTCACATAAATGAGCCAGGATTTTTCACAATTTTTAATATATGTGTATATTATTTATTATTTTATTAACTGTTTGGAAAATAGTTGTTGTGTTCGGTAGCGAACTGGGAATTCTGAAGTATATCTGAATCTTTTTATTGGTTGAATTCCGCAACTTTCTGATTACATTTTCTGATTGTTTAATGTCCAAAAATGGAATACCTCTGTTGCCACAATGACAAAAAAATTAAAAATTAAAATAATAATAATAATTTGAAGACAAATTGTGATAAAGATTTCATTTAAAAGTGCATTTTTTTCTCTACACAACGATGAAAAAATTGAAATGTGCGATGCTTAAAATTCTAATAATTTGCAGTTCCGAAAATTGTAAAGCTGAAATTTCATTTAAAGTTTGTTTATGATAAGTCCAGGGATATTAATGTTTAATACATGTCGTACGTAATATCAGTCTGATTAACTTCATCAAATAAAAATGCACATTTTAAGCAGTTAAATTTGTATATCTCTAAACTATAGTTTTTTTTTTTCATGATTGATCTGGGAATATTAATGCATGGTGTACGCAATATATGACTCGTTATGATCTTACTAAAAATGATGTTTATTATTATTATTATTAATTTAAATATACAATTTATTTATAAGTCTTTAAAATTTTAATCTTTGAAAATATAATTTTCCAAATAATCCTTGTAATTTGTTAAATTAGAATTTTATTTTATTTCACTTATCTCATCTGCATCAATCATTAATTTATCCCGTTATTAGTAAAATTTACATCTAAATGCAGCCTTTACAAAAAGTACTATCGATGCAAGTAATTACAATCTACCGTATTTTCATTGCACAAGAAAGAAAAACAATTTGGAAATTGCACGTGAAGCGTAGCAAATGAGGTGCGTTCGTACGATAACGAAGTTTTAAAAATATTCAGACCCTGGTGATATAGTAGAGCGTACTCAGGATACAGTATAGTAGTCGAAATCTTTGTGTTTCTGTAAATACGCAGGAAGTAATTTTTATTGCACCTCAGCAACGTATATCTTATTCATAGAATGTGAAATAGTTGAATATAATTAAAACATGCCCCAAACAATGTTTCCCCGTATGTAGTGGAATACTTTTGTGTGGCCCTGTAATTTAATAATAAAAATTCTTTGCATCACGATTGTACAGAATGCATATTTTAGTATGTACTTGATAGATTCATGCCAATTCTATTATGTTCGAATGAGTGTAACATCATTAAAATGCATTTGAAAAATTTTCCCATTGACCGTAATGTAATGGAATACTTTTGATTGTCCCTGTAAATGATCTATGCATCCGACTTTCATAACATTTGAAATGACTCGCCAAAATTACGTAATAATTATATGTTTTAAATTTCAAACGATTAAAATGCATTTGAAACTTTTTTCCCCATTGACCGTAATGTAACGGAATCCTTTTGATTGTCCCTGTAATTGATCGATACATCCGATTGTCATAACATTTGAAATGACACGATAAAATTACGCAATAATTATATGTTTTAAATTTCAAACGATTAAAATGCATTTGAAACTTTTTTCCCAATTGACCGTAATGTAACGGAATTCTTTTGACTGTCCCTGCAATTGATCTATGTATCCGATTTTCATAAAATTTGAAATGACTCGACAAAATTATGTTATAATTATGTATTTTAAATTTCAAATGATTCGGTTGGGTAGTTTTTGCGTTGTTATATGCGGACAGACAGACGGACAGACAGACAGACGGACAGACGGACGGACTGAGCGACAACAATAGGTGCTACGTATTTACATATTTACGAACGCACCTAAAAAGCCAGAAAAAACGCAACGTAATTAAACATGAATGTAAGGCGAAATAGCACCTGAAACCTTAGTTCCTGTAGCGTATCATACTCATGCAATGCCACCAAGCATGCCCGCAGCGTAGAACTGTATAGAAAACTGATTTGTAGTGCAGTTGCAATGCAGAAACAACAGTGCAGTTTGCAGTGGAAATTCAACAGTGCAGTTCACATGTAAAGCAGGAGTTAAAATTTTACTAAAAAGACGGAAAGTTTTACGCAAATTTCTTTTATATGTAAAAAGCGCAAATATGATTTTTTTCAAATTTAGTGGTGTATTTTTGTCGGCCGATTATCTACGCTATGGGATATAGGCCCTATGGGGTGGGTTGCCTTCCGTGGGGGTCTTTCTAAGGGAACCTAACCCGTATTTACGCAAGGTTCGAAGAAAACCACGGAAAACTCCGAACGGTTAGGCCGACGGTCGCGATTGGGTTCGAACCCAGCACCTACCGTCTACCAGCTTGGAGGTCAGAACCTCGCGGCCACTGGTGGGGCTTTCAAATTTGGCATTGACAGTGAGCTGCAGTCAAGAAGGGACTCCTTGTCCTCTCTCATTCTCAATTAGAAACACTTATCAAACACTTTTTCATACTTAAAAACATATTAACCTTTTTTGTTTCTCACCAGAGCATTTTTTAATACTTGTCATTTAAAATTATGATAAAAACTAAAGATTTTTTTATATCTTGAAAAGCAAAATATTTTTGCTGTCAAAATTTTATTGTTGTATTAGAATAATTAAGAAAGTTATTGCATTGTCATATAAAATGCATGATGTCTGAAAAATAAATCGAGGAGTCCAACGAAAATAATTACAGTGCGCTGACAGCTTTATTCAAAGAACTGAAACTAAATGCTTCGCAATAAAAACATATACTTATGTTTTTCTCGTGATTTATTTAATTTAAATGAATTATGTTACATACATAAAAAAATTATACTTATTTAAACTTGATGGCACGGAAAAAGAAAACGTCAAGAAAAAAATATAACAGCAACAACAAGAAACAATGTTCAACTGGAGCTTCAAGACACAAATTCGATTTTCTCAGCGATCGTCAAAGATGAAAAAAATCTATTTTAAGTTTTACAAAAAGGATTAAAATAAACCAAATATTAAGTTAATTCATCCATAGGATCGTTAGCTATGGCTTGTTGAATTTTAGGTCTTCATTAAAAAAAATCTACAGTAAATTACGATAGTCTTTTGAATAGTATCATTTTATTCGTTTCGTCGAGTTCTATCTTTTGAAGAAAAAAAATTCACTGTCGTACGTCAACTGGTTCGCCAGAAATTTTAAAAAGGCGTTTGCATTTTCTATTTCTTAAACATATTATACCAAACGCTACCGCATTTGCTATGATAAAAATTCAATACTTAACAAAAAAATTCAATATATCATTAATAAATTAATTTTAATTAAATTAATTTAATTTTAATCAATATTATGCTGATAATTAAAATTGAAAAAACCCCCTTTAAAATGCTTGAATACGTGAAGTTTGAAAACAATATGCTAAAAGAGATGGCAATCAACAAAAAAGTACTAAAAACATTTTATTAAAGAAAAGAAGAGTGGTTTATTACATACATTAATATTGACATTCTTAAAATTTTATAATGATTAATATACTGTTTTCGTATAAAGTTTGAAATGTGCACTCGATAAAACAGACATCATGACATTTTAGATTTCAATACAACGGGTGTTTTAATAAAAATCATCATATATAATTGTAATACATTTTCTCTTTTTAGGTACGTTCGTAATTATGTAAATACGTAGCTCCAGTAGTTGTCGTTCACTCTGTCTCTCTGTTCACATTTAACAGAGCAGAAACTACCAAATAGATTCATTTGAAGTTCAAAATATGTAATTGTTAGTTCATTTTGTCGTGTAATTTCAAATTTTATGAAATTCAGATGTAATATTTAATTACAAAGACAATCAAAATTATTTCGTTACATTACGACCAAAAGGAAAAAATTATTTTCAAGTTCATGTTAATGGTGATACACTTTTTCGAACCTAGTAAAATTAATATGAATCTATGAAGTATATACTAAAATATACATTCCGTACAATCTGTGGTGCAAAGAAAATTTGTTATAAATTTACTGGGCAACACAAAAGTATTTCATTACATAATGGAATGTAACATTGTTTTGGACTCGTTTTAGTAATATTAAATTATTTCACCTTTTATGAAATTGATATATGTTGCTAAGGTTTACTACAAGTTACTTGCTATATGATAGAAACAGATAGTTTTTACAATGAGAACCAAAAAATTTTCGCTACTATACTGTATCCGAAATACTATATAGTATTACACTAATATCTGAATATTTTAAAATTTTCGTTATAGTACAAATGTACATTATTTGCTACGTTTGACGTGCATATTCCGGCTTGTTAAAATTTATGAAGTATCGAGGCAAATGCTTTGTTACACACACTGTAAAAAAAAATCCGTTATGTCTACGTAAAAATTGCTGTAAAATTTTCAGTAAAATGAGATGTAATTATTTTTTTATTACGTCTAATTTTTCTGCAATTTTTATGGCAAAAAACATGTGTCAAAATTGCTGCCATCAGTTTTTGCCGCAGATTTAGCGGATTTTTTTTACAATGCATAAGAGGCTCATTCAAAGCAAATAACTTCGCTTCGCATATATATATTTCAACTCATACACGGAGTGTGTGTATCTATAAAATGTTTATGATTTTTCTAGAAGTTTTTAAAATAATCAGTCAGGTTTCTTTACCAACGTTATTTTTTGACAGCAACAATTTGATTGCACTGCTATCGTGTCTTTTGAAAAAATTCAAATGGTTATTGTTAGCATACGATTTTTCAGAATTTTTAGAATCACTTATAAGGTTTTAACGGGTTCACGCTAGTTAGAGGTTATTATTTCAAATGAATTTCCACCACGAAATAATATTAAATACTAAGGAAACTGATATGTGACTATTGCAAAAAAAACTGTTATGTGCAATTTTTCATAGGTCTCGAACAATATTACAATTAATATAATGTTTCTGTGGATATTCAAATTGTGCGTTACACTACAAAGTGCATTTCGTTATATTATATATGTTACAGGCCAAACTAGTCTATCCTAACGCCCATCGGATAAACTTGTTTTTCCTAGGCCAAACTAGTCTATCCTAATGGCCATAGGATAAACTAGTTTTTCCTAGGCCAAACTAGTCTATCCGAACGCCCATCGGATAAACTAGTTTTCCTAGGCCAATCTAGTCTATCCGAACGCCCATCGGATAAACTAGTTTTCCAAGGCCAAACTAGTTTTTCCGAATGGTCATTAGGATAAACTAGTTTAGCCTGCTATTTATTCGTTTGGACTAATTTGTCCTAGGCCGATCTAGATTGTCTTAGGCCAATTCAATTTGGTGTGATTTTATTGAATCTAAAGACCGCCACGGCGCCAACTTTCTAGTTTTGATCTAATTTATCCTAGGCCGATGTATTTTGACGCCATTTTAGCTCACAGACTATTAAAGCCTGAAAGCTAATGTGCTCGCAGTTTCTATGTGTGTTATGTAACCATGTACGTATGTATGTACGTATATATGAAAGTAATGCGATAACCCCTGATCGAAATATCCAGTTTGCTTCAAATAGTCAGACAGAGTCATAGACTCACAACTTGTAAAAGTTCACAATGTTTTTTGGAATCTCTGACCCATAAAACGTGTAAATGCGTCAAAAACCGAATTAAAAAGTTTTCACGAATCAAACACTTATTGTAAAGACAGAAGAAAGTAAAATAAATAAAAGAATGAATTTCAAATGAACTTCGCTTATTTCAATTGATGTGTTTGAGCTGAGCAGATTCGTTTGAAATATTTTGAATTTGAGCTTAAACTTGATTAATTTTTGAGAAAATTAAATTTAAATTTGAAATAATTATTTTTTTGTGAGAGTGCGAAACAGTGGTTGGCATAAATTACAGCACGTCAAATTGAATTGGTATAGGATAAACTAGATTAAACTAGGCTAAACCAGAAGATTGGCACCGAAGCGGTCTTTGGGATCAATAAAAACACGCCAAATTCAATTGGCCTAGATAAAACTAGATCGTCCTAGGATAAATTAGTTCAGACCAATAAACAGCAGGCTAAACTAGTTTATTCTAATGACCATTCGGCCAAACTAGTTTGGCCTAGGAAAATCTAGTTTATCCGATGGACGTTCGGATAGACTAGTTTGGCCTAGGAAAAATTAGTTTATCATATGGGCGTTCGGATAGACTAGTTTGGTATAGAAAAAACTAGTTAATACGATGGGCGTTTGGATAAACTAGTTTGGCCTAGGCCAATCTAGTTAGTCCTAAAATCGGGTTTGGCCTGTAACATATACATTGAATAAATTTTAAAATATAAATTTTTAAAATGTGTATATCTTCAATGTTTTCACTTTAGTTTTTTGTATTTATAGCTCTATCTAGTCTGTTTCCTAAAATGACATTTGTAAACTTCAAAAATTTCTGTATAATTTTCAATCCTGTAAGCATATGAGGTAATATCGCTAGATTTCAAAAACATTGTGAATTTAAAAAACAGAAGTCGGAAAATTTTCACTTCACAAATGCGGGGGTTGAATTGGTGCTACTATGATTTGAATTGCATTAAGATTAGTTGGTGAAAGCGATTATATTTTCAAATGAGATGACGTCACTAGAACTTTAAATTCTGTCAACATTTCAGAACTGCCAACTCGACATTTTTGCCAAAGTTTAAAGATAAGCTTATTTTGATGATTGTTTCTTTTATCAACTTAAATAGCGTAAAAACCTTTAAAACAACGCATAATTAATTCCCCAGGAATCATAACAAACATAATAGTCTAGGTCAATATCTGAAGCGTAATTAAATTAAATGTAACAAAATTTTTATCAAAAGGTTTAATATTACACTTTTTTATGGTAAAAAAAAAGGTTTAACGCCCTAGGATTTACAGTGTGGAAGAACTATTCATTAGTAGACTGAAATTAATTATGTTTCGACACACAAACCAGAAAATTAAAAATAAAATTATAATGAAATTCATCTCAATAACTTACTATTTGTAATTTTTCTTGGAACGACTAAATTTTTAAAACATGTCGATATATTGTATATCGTGCTCTAATATAAAACATGTTATAAGCATGTCAATTTTACCTGAGTATTTTCTTTTTCTAACTTTGTTTATATTTTCTCTTATAGGATTACTGAAATAAAAAATAGCTGATATATTTTTCATAAAATTACAATATAAAGTTCTTCAAATCATAACTGTATAATAAAATAAGAAATTTTAAAAATTGTATAAATTTACTAAGTAAAAATTTACTCGAGCTGTAAATCGTTTACCTTTATATTCTGATTTATGCAGGTAAAGTATTATTAAACAAGCATGTTATGAGAAACCTAATAATTATACTCGAAACCAATGTGTGTTTTCATTGTCGCCATTTGAAAAAAAAGATTTTTGCACCTAGTGATCAGAAGTTCTAAATTACAACAATTATCTGTATATAAGATTTTTATGTTGATCATATATTGTTTATATACCTTGTTTATCTTACTTTTCGTATTTCGATTGTATATTAAATGAGCAATGGGAAAATAATAAAATAATAAATAAGTAAAATCTATTCAATGCTATTTTGTTAATGCAAGCGTGAAAATGTTCTGTGTGTGATTCATTCTGTTTATGAGACTATTCTCGTGCGCTGTCAGATTCAGCTGTTATTTGAAATAAATGGGCGATTGTCGGTTCTAACAGCTGCGACAGTATTACGAATTTTAGCTGACAAGAACATTAACACCCATTGCAATAGATCAATACGAATAAAAAAATCATGCCTATATATTCATAAGGTAGTTTTCTACTATTAGTTATAATTCCATTCATTATGATTTATTTAAGAATGTATATCTCTCTTTAATATTTTAGAAAAAAAAAATTCATAAAAATAAACACTATCATTATTATTATTTGTCTAATTTAAACAGGAAAACATATTTGCAGTCGAAATTATTTCCAACTTCCGATTTTTGACAGATTTAAACATTTTAAAGCATGCTAAAATACCTTCTTATACAAAAAATTGTGACTCTTAGTTTGCCTGTCTGCTCAAGTAACCGTATGCAGACGTTATACCGCATAAAAGTGCATAAAGTTATGCATAGAACCTTAACCAGTTTTTCACTGTGCCCTTTTTTAAAATTGTAATTATTCATTAGACAGTTAAAAGCAATAGTGTCATTTTCATTATTGTATGGTAAAAAATTGTACGAAGTTATGCATGGAATTGGACCAAATGTTAAATTTATGTTTTTGTCTATGGCAAGCAGGCAATCCACGAACTTCGAAATATTTCACTGAAAAGGGTGTTGTAAGAGCGATTTTTGTTCACTTTTATCCATTGTATACAGTTCTCTTTACCCCGGCGTCTGGTGCAGAGACGGAACCTCTTAATTTGTTGAACGAACTATTTAAAAATTATTAACTATTATTAACTATTTGTGTTTAACCAATTCTTCTTTCGATCACAATGCCCAAAAGATACTTTTCGTTGTAAATATTTTTAATCCAGTGTCAAGAACTGGTTTTATTAATGTAAAAGGAGAAGAAATTTTAAGTTTGGATAAAAACAAACTGTCATATTCCTTTTTAAAAAGAAAAAAAAAGAAAAAAAGCTTTTCCAGGACAATAAAAAATCGGTGATAAAGCAACCAACTTGACATTCAACTTGGGAATAATCCTGTGAACGTGAGAATAAAAAATTTAAATTTTATTCTAACATCTCTAGAACCTTTGAAAAATGTTGTATATTTGTTATTTCGGTGGTTTTATATCACAGAAAAGGACATACATTCAGTTATGTCCTGAAATTCTACGTAGAAAAATAATTTAAAGAATTTAAAATTTGTGATAAAACATGCATTTACGTATCAAATTTAAAGTAAAATATTCAATAAGGTAATAAAATTTATTAACTTAAAATTTATTAATTATCGCCAATGTTTTAGGTATTTTTTCACTATTTAGAGATAGGATTCCGAGAATTCATCAAGATTCATCCGAATTTTGACTAATTTCATGGGTGTAATGCGACAATTGTTCTTCTATTAAATTGCAAAATTTACTAAAATACATGCTTGCTATAAAACTCCAAAAAGTATTTTATGTGTTTTTATAACGGAATAAGTGCCCTAATAAACGCAACAAAAATAAAATAAAACGTAACAACAAGAACAACAACAAATAAATAAATAAATAAATAAATAATAATAAAACCATTGGCTTGTGTTTAGCGAATTTTCCTTTAGATCACAATGCCCAAAACATATTTCTCGTTCGGAATCTTTTTAATTTAATGTCAAGAACTGGTTTTTATTTAACGAGAAGTTATTTAACAGTGTCAAGAACTGGTTTTAAGGTAAAATACTAAACAAGGTAATAAAATGTATTAATTTAAAATTTATCAATTTTCGACAGTGTTCTCTATATTTTTTCACAATTTAGAGATGGGATTCCGAGAGTTCATGAAGATTAATCTGAATTGTAACTTATTCCATGTGGGTAATGTGACAATGTTTTCAAACCAATAAAAACATTTCCAGAAAAAAACAATTCTGAAACAAAAAACTAATACTGTGTTTGAAACTGTTTAGTGTTTAGAACTCGTATCTACATTATGCACAAAAAAAGGAACCAAATATCGTGGCATTTTAGTTGAATTATAATGTATAAAAAATTATAATGCAAAAAGTATATATATATATCATTGAGATACAGATATTTAAATTTATTGCCTTTTAGTATTTTATTAATTATTAGAAACTTTATTTCAGAATTTAAATCGATAAATCATATGTATATATAATGTTAAAGAGCCCACATAACCTCAAAGCATCTATTCAAAAATTAGAAATTAAAAATCTTTTTGGTGGTATTTGTTCATCAAATTTCATATTACGCAATAGTTAAAAAGCTGAACTTCATTAATCATTAATTTAAAGTCATTGCATTAATAATAAATCCTTATTGTATCTTTTTATCTCCCATACAAAACAAGAACAATAACCTTAAAGGCAATGGGCCAGATATGACCCACTTTAGTATTTCTAGGTATACAAGAAACGCGGTAATTCTAGTGTTAAAATACAGGGTGTTTCACAAAGGAGCCCTAACTTTAAAAATCTATAACTCGAAAACGCTGATAGATATAAACATGAAACCAATGGTGTCTTTATTTAAAAAATCTTAAGAATCTTATACATAAATCTGAAAATTTAGTTGAAATAGCGCTCATAGATGGCGCTGAGAGCGTTAAGACCTTCTAAAGAAAGTTAAGAAACGTTGAACGACCAGCCGTGAAGTCCCACTCCATATGCCTCTGTCTCCTTCAAGCCTCGGCGACGCGATCATCGTCCCAGAACATGCTCTACATCTCTGCGTCTTCTTTATTTTAAAGAATCGCTTGCAAGCGATTAGCGTCTTTGCCCCTTGACCACGGAAACCCCTGAATATTGAAATCAACTTATCAATTACACGGATTTATATTTATCCTTAATTTTTTTATTGAACTACATACATCTGATTTGTGTGCTCGACATAATGTCTGCTTATAAATCATCGTCAATATTGCAGGGACGAGATAGCACAAGGAAATTTTGCAACACAAGAGATAGACAACTAGGAGCTCCACACAAAGAGTGCATGCAATGGAACCTGTGGAATTCGAAACCCCAACCTCCTACACTCAAAGGTGATTAGCGGCGTGGTGCTTTGACCACTAGGCCACGGAGGCCCCCTTATCCTTCAAACCTATCTTCTTTATATATATATCACTTCAATTATACCAAGATATTCTTCATGTTGGTACGATATTTCACCATCTTCTGATGGCAGTTACTGAGTACGAAAATTTGGTTCAAACTGGAGCAAAATTTTTAACAGCGTTGAACTCCAAAGTGAATCCATTGATGAAAAATTTTGGTAGACTTTGTTTCGAATTGCTATTCGGATATCAAAATTGCTTCAGACTAAAATACAGTGATAAAGATTATCTAGAATGAAAAATACATTATGCGGTCATTATCTAGTAATAAATCAAATATTACCGTACGCAGTTTTCTCCAAAATGGATGTAATCGTAAGTAAACCACCTGATCTTATTTAATTCAGTACAATTGCTTAGCATTAATATGAATTCATCTATAAAATCCTATACTTTTATAGCTAATCATGATATATATATTGGTGCAACATAGAATAAAAGAAATAAATTCAAAATAAATCGTTTCAATTTCTTGTCAAGAATGTGTTTTTGAAAAAATATATACAAAAGTTGAACCTTTCCCCGATTCTCATAGGAAAAACTGACATAGGAACTTTTAGCTTTATCTGTAAAGCTTACATTTTCGAAACAATAAATATAAAGTGATAAAGTAGCAATCTTGACACCTGGAATTGTCGAATCCGAAAATAAATGTTCTGTTAAGAGCGAGAACAAACATAAAACTGTTTATTTTCAGTATAAAATTTTAAAGAATTTTCAATAAATGTTCTATTTTTAAAACATTTCAATCACTTTGATTATTAAACAAGTAAGAAAAATCATGCGTTAAGCATAGATTATGAAGCACTTTCCAACACTTAATGAAATCTTTAACAAAACTTTATTATTTAGGGAAATAATAGTGTATAGCCAAATATACCCAAATATGTATTCCAGTACATTAGAACAGCCCTGTATTTCATATGTCAGTTCATATAATGGGAAAATTTAGCTTAGCAAGAAAATAACCAGTAGCTTGAAATTTCTTTTTCAGCAATTCATACTATTATATGGAAACATACTTGAATACTTTTGTTCAACCCTGTAGTTTACATTGTACCCTTATTACACGTCAGCATTAGTCTAAAATTTATTGTAAATTAAAACACTTTTAAAACAACTGAAATCACTTTCTCATAAATCATCATTCATAGGCGTCCATGTACCGAATTCTTTGCGTGGCCCTGTATATCCCTTTATCTATATTCTGCAAACATTTCTCAGTAAATGGAATGCAGCTCAGCGTAAAAATGCATAGCTTATTTAAGAACCACGTTTAAATAATTTACGCTCATATTCAGTAACGTTGATGAGCTCTTTTGGGTAGCCCTGTATATCAACTATAACATTTATACACACCATATAATGTGCATATATTTAGCGAAATATAAACGCGAATATCATAATTTAAATGCATTTCATCCCTCCATCAGCCATCATCGGACACATATACGGTACTTCGGAAAGAATATATTATTTGAAATCTTTTGTGTGGCCCTGTAAATGCTATGTACTTCATATTATGCAAGACAGTAGCATATAATATATATTAAGCTGCAGTGACATATATCAATTTTATTATACATGAAAAAGCTTAATATATTTAAAATATGTCACACACAGTTCCCCCTTTTACCATTATCTAATAATATTCTTTTGTGTGGCCCTGAAAATGAATAATAGCTACATTTTCACCTTATATTTTATAGAATGCATATTTTAATATGTTTGACAGGGTATAACATCTTTAAAATTCCTTTGAAACGATTTTTCCCCATAGGCCGCAATGTAATGGAAAACTTTTGATTCGCCCTGTAGATAAACTAATCATCATAGAAACTTCATTTTCAATAGGGTTCGTGCTAGGGTAAACGCAGTTACGTCCTAAAATTTCATTGCAATCCGAGTATATTAATGATTTTTCCCCATAGGCCGTAATGTAATGGGAAACTTTTGATTCTCTCTGTAGATAAACTAATCATGGTAGATACTTCATTTTCAATAGGGTTCGTGCTAGGGTAAACCTCAATAACTTATAAAAATTTCATAGCAATCCGAGTATAATTACGTGAGTTAGAGCGCGGACAGACGACCAGACGGCCATACGGACTGACGGACAGACAAACCGAATGCATAAGCACTTTTCAACTTTGTTGGAAAGTGCTAAAATTGAGAAACTTTTAGTAATTTTATACAGTTGTATTTATTAATATTACACTAGCAGGAGTAACCGAGCTTAGCTCGGTCAAAATTAACTTTGTTTTCAACTCGATGTAGTAATTTCATTTTATTAGTCTCTCTGTATTATTGCTATAAAACATGTTATTTATAATAGTATTATTTACAAAACAATCAATAAAAAAGCTATGTATGCATGCACATGCTCATAAATTTTACATTTTAAAATTTACAACGAAAGGACATCGATCCAAAAAACTTTTTTAGCTCGACTCTAATTCGTTTAATCATGCATCTCAAATTCTATTAAGGATCTATAGAAAAAAAAACTCCCATTTTGAAAGTTTATTTTCTGCCAGATATAACCAAATTTGACGACATTCTTTCATTTAACACCAAATATGCATTTTGGCTTTTGTAACCTTAATAGTCGATTTTTTTGCCAAATGTCATCAATATTTTGTCAATTATCGCCAACATATTCCCTGTTGCGATTTTCTCGTCGCCCTGACCCTTAATACCAAAAATGAATCCCTAAACAAATTTGATCAAACATGTGACTTAGCTTAATGGTCTTCTGGTAATCAAACACTGTAAAATATAAAATTGAATCAAAATCGTTTACCCCATTTTTTAGGTAAAATTAGCTTAACAGCCTTTGACAGTGAAGCTAAAATGACCCACTAATGTATTTTTTTTTAACCTGCGACTCAGCCCAATAGTCTTCTCGTCGCAAAAAACATTTCTTTACAAAATTTAAGTTAAATTGATTGAGTCGTTATTACACATAATTAGAATGACCCTGACCCATTATGAACCAAAATGACCCTTTAATAAAATTTTTGAGAGTAAACTATTTTCTAGATAAAAGTAGCATGACGCATCATGACCCACAAATTACCCTTATTATCGAAATCTCTCGAAAATTTAACTTAGTCCATTAGTTTTTGCGTGCCGAAAAACGTTTGGATATAAAATTTAGATAAAATGATAAATTTTTAGATATAACTAGGGGGGCACCGCGCCCCTGTTCGCTACGCTCGCCAACCCTCCGCATAATCGCTTCGCGATCCCGTCTGGAATTACTTCGCGATTCCAAGTTGTAATCTACCCCTGCTTTCTGCGCTCGCCAATACCCCATGGTATGAATAAGCAGTTGCAGACCTTTCAAATGATGAGTCACACGACTGGTGTTGTAAAGAAATTAAAAATGTGCCGCCTCCTGGGGTGCAGAGTTGGGGGTATACACACAAGACATCCATAATATGAATAAGCAGTTGCAGACCTTTCAAATGATGTGTCACACAACTTGTGTTGTAAAGAAATTAAAAATATGCCCCCCCTGGGGGACCATAATGTGGGGGTGACACACAAGACATCCGTAATAAGAATAAGCAGTTGCAGATATTTCAAATGATGTTTCACACGAAAAGAAATTAAAAATGTGCCCCCCCTGGCGGGCAGAGTGGGGGGTGACACACAAGACATCCATAATATGAATAAGCAGTTGCAGACCGCTCAAATGATGTGTCACACGACTGGTGTTGTAAAGAAATTAAAAATGTACCCCCCTGGGGGGAAAAGAATTTGGGGGTGACACACAAGACACCCATTATATGAATAAGCAGTTGCAGACCTTTCAAATGATGTCTCACACGACTGGTGTTGTAAAGAAATTAAAAATGTGCCCTCCCGGAGGGCAGAGTGGGGGCTGACACACAAGACATCCATAATATGAATAAGCAGTTGCAGACCTCTCAAATGATGTGTCACACGACTGGTGTTGTAAAGAAATTAAATATGTGCCCCCAGGGGGGCAGAGTGGGGGGGACACAAGACATCCATAATATAAATAAGCAGTTGTAGACCTTTCAAATGATGTGTAACACGGATGGTGTTGTAAAGAAAATAAAAATGTGCCCCAACTGGGAGGCAGAGGAGGGTCGACACACAAGACATCCATAATATGAATAAGCAGTTGCAGACGTTTCAAATGATGTGTCACACGACTGGTGTTGTAAAGAAATTAAAAATGTGCCCCCCTGAGGGAGCAGAGTGGGGAGGTGGCACACAAGACATCCATAATATGAATAAGCAGTTGCACACCTTTAAAATGATGTGTCACACGACTGATGTTCTAAAGAATTTAAAAATGTGCCCCCCCTGTGGGAGCAGAGTGGAGGGTGACACACAAGACATCCATAATATGAATAAACAATTGTAGACGTTTCAAATGATGTGTCACACGACTGGTGTTGTAAAGATATTAAAAATGTGCCCCCCTGGGGGGCCGAGTGGGGGGGGTGACACTCAAGACCTCCATAATATGAATAAGTAGTTGCAGACCTTTCAAATGATGTGTCACACGAGTGTTGTTGTAAAGAAGTTAAAAATGTGCCCCCCCTGGGGGGCAGAGTGGGGGTGACACACAAGACATCCATAATATGAATAAGCAGTTGCAGACCTTTCAAATGATGAGTCACACGACTGGTGTTGCAAAGAAATTAAAAATGTGGTCCCCTGGTCGCTACGCTCCCCCCCCCCCTTAATCGCTTCGCGATTCCGTTCGTTATTTCTTTGCTATCCCGGTTGGAATCGCCTCGCGATGCATAGACGGAGCCGTTCGACTCATGGAAGGAGTGGTCCAACCGGATTCGTTATTTCCGGAAATCTTACACATCAGCATCATTCGGGAGTCATTCATTTTAAAGCAAGTTTTTTTTTTTTATTATAGAAGGGAATAGTTTGATCCTGACCCGTTATAACCGATTAATTGAATTTTCTCGAACATCTGACTTACCCCAATGATTTTCTCGAGCTCGAAATGATAGAATATGTAATTTAGTCAAAGTTTCGCTAGACACTGTCTAGATAAAATTAGCTTGAACCACAATGACCCAAAAATGACCCACTAATCCAATTCTATCTAACCCGTGACTAACCCAATATTCTTATAATCCGAAACGGTAGAAAATTGAAACTTGGTCAAAGTTGTTAGAGACATTTTTTCGATAAAATTGGTTTGACCCAAAAGTGACCCATTAATCGAAATTTCCCGAAAATGTGACCTAGCCCAATAGTTTTTTCGTGCCAAAAAATGTAGTACGCAAAATTTCGTTAAAATCGATCCACCCGTTCTTGAAATATAGCTTGACCATGACCCATTATGACCCATCATGACCCACAAATGACCCATTTAATCAAAATCTCTCAAACATGTGACTTAGCCCATTAGTTGTCTCGTGTCAAAAAACTGTTGTGTACAAAATATCGCTATAATCGATCCTGCCGTTCTTTAAATATAAATAGCTTGACCCAGAACCTTAATGACCCACTAATCGAAATTTCTCGAACATCTGACCTAGCCCAATAGTTTTCTTGTGCCAAAAAAAAGTTGTATGCAAAGCTTCGTTAAATCGATCCACCCGTTCTATAGATATAGCTTGACCATGACCCATTATGACCCATCATGACCCACAAATGACCCTTGTAATCCAAATCTCTCGAAAATGTGACTTAGCCCATTAGTTTTCTCATGTCAAAAAACTGTTACAAACAAAATTTCGATGAAATCGATTCTGCCGTTCTTAGAATATAAATAGCTTGACCCAGACCCTTAATGACCCAATATGACTTATTAAAATTTTTTCTCGAACATGTAACCTAGCCTAATGTTTTTCTCGTGCCCGAAAACCATAGAATGCAATTTTTAGTCAAAATTGCGTGAGAAAATCTCTCGATAAAAATAGCATGACCCACAATGACCCGAAAAATGACCCACTAACCGAATTTTCTCGAACATGTTACCTAACCTAATGGTCTTCTTGTGATCCAAAACGATAAAATATAAAATTTGGTCAAAATCGTTAGAGCCGTTTTTTAGATAAAAATGAATTGACCCATAATGACCCAAAAATGACCCACTAATCGAAATTTTTCGAACATGTGACCCAGCCCAATAGTTTTTTTTGTGCCATAAAGCGATTGGATACAAAATTTCTTTAAAATCGATCCAGCCGTTCTCTAGATATAAATAGCTTCATCCTGACCCATAATGACCCAATAATCGAATTTTCTCGAACATGTGACCTAGCCCAATAGTCTTCGCGTGCCCAAAAATGGTAAAATCCAAATTTTTGCGAAAATCGTTAGAGCCGTTTTTGAGATAAAATTTACACACACAATTTTTGCTCGCATTATAATATAAGATAAACAGGGTCTTAAATAAAACATTTGAATAGTTTTAAGCTTTTCAAGAATATAGAATATTTAAATTATAAAATCTACATATTTAAAACTACATTTTTAACATGAGTTACTAGGTGGTATTTTCTGGAAATAGAAAAATGAAGAAAAAGTTTATTATTTTTTTGCGGGGGGGGGGGGTATTTCTCATTACTTTTTAATATTAAAAATACTGTTATAATATTTTTTATAATTTTAAATTGTGATTGTAACTGTTTTATATTAAGCGAAAGTAATTTATTTTAGTTTAATGATATAACATAGTAATTTAACCAAAAAAGCAGAAAATGGCGAAAATGAAATATTTTAGACTAGTAAATCTGCAGATCAGGAGCCTCAACGTCAGCTTTGTTCATATTTTTTTAAAACACACTTTGGGTAATATTCAACTCCCTGAAAACTGTAATTTAAAATTTTCAAATTGCGTAATTATTTATAAGAATAAAATAGGAATTAGAAATTTTCAGCCATCAAAAGCGATAAATTAAAAATTTAGTTATGTTAGGATATTCTGAAATTTTCATGATCTATTATTTTTGTTTTCTTTATTATAACATAGTAGATATTATGTTAGGATATTCTGAAATTTTCATGATCTATTATTTTTGTTTTCTTTATTATAACATAGTAGATTTCTTCAGGGGGGCGGAGCCCCCCTGAACCCCCCGAGCCTCACTTAATTTAAATTTGTCACTTTCTAATAATTGTGCTAATGATTATTGTATATTTTGCATTTCTTTATACATTTTGATTTATAAGAATCAGTAACAGTTTGGGCAAATATTTTTCTTTATCTTCATACTTCTACATGCCTGCCAGCCACAAACACCTAAACCTGATGCATCAGAAGATTTGTAATTTTTAACTCAGTAATCTAGAGTTTTACAATTTTGTTTCCGAAAAAAAAATTTCTTTTGATTGCATTTTGCTGCAGTTATAGCGGGACAGACAGACATACAGAAGTAGAGACTGACATATGAAAAAAATGAATTTCCTGTCTCCAAAGTAAGCCTTCACTGAAGTTTCGGTAATGACGTCATTATTCATGAGTTATTGATATTCATGTTTCTTGTATTTTTAACGACTACTATAAAATACCTGTTTTTGTTCAACTATGACGTCATATATTACTGAGTGAAATATTTATTAAAAATATAATTCTTGTTTATTTCTTTTACTTCTAATTATGTCCCCATTTTTGTCAGGAAAATTCCGATTAATGAAACGAATATCCGTGTTTAATATTTAATAAAAAGTACTATATCTATAGTTATTTTAATTCTGACGTCATATTTATTTTTTTTTTCATAGTTTAATTTTTCGAATGGAAATTGCTCAATTGAAACTTATTGCAGTTGAAAAATTATTATTCCAAGTTTTGATTTTTTTTTTTTTTTTTTTTTTTTGGCAACAATAAAGGAAATTGCTTAAATTTTATTTAAAAAATCCCCATTGATTCTGTATGAAAAAGAAGGAAATTTTGAATTATTAAGGAAAATATTTGAATAAAATTAATAAAACATAGCCTATGGTTTTTTTCCTGGGCTATGCTATATTTATACGCAAAGATACAAAGAAATTAATTAATTCATAAGTTTTGATGTTGACTTCATTTAAATTTTTCACATGCTTTCAAATTTATAGCATTATAAGGATAAGGATTAAGATGAATGGTTGCTTAGCAACCATTAGAAGAAAATAAAGAAAATGAAATAAATACATTTCAAATAAGTAAATCTCTTAAACAAATTAGTCTATATCATTGGAACACATTTATAAAAAATCTCCAAAATTTACAGTGATAATTTTAAAAATCTGACAAATGCGTTGACAAAATTTCAAAATAATACGAATAATTTAACTGGTAAATTTTAGTATTCATTTATCATTGAATTCCATTAATCAAATGTGTCATTTTCTCTCAGGGGAAAAAAATGAAAATCATTGGATTAGCCATAGAAAAACATTATTGCGCGAAATAAAATATTCTATATCTTCCGAACAAATGAATGAAATCTAACAAAAAACTATACAGCTTAATCCCACCCCACTAAAAATAATCTTAAGATTATCTGAAGAAATTGCCACTTTCTACAGAAATTCTACAGAAATTTTAAGAAAAACTGCAGACTTAGCTTTATCTTTAAAATATCTGCAGAATTTTTAAAGATATTCTTAAACATATCTGCAAAATAGGCCAAATACCTTCGGATTTCCCACAGATTTTGGGCCAAAAAGCTGTAGATTTTCTACAGATTTTTTTTAGTGGGGCAGTGTCTCACTAACATACCCACTTAATTTCAAGCCAATCGAATGCTTTTTACGGAAGTTATCGGGAACAGACAGACAGACAGAATCCAAAAAAATTCGTGTCTCCAAAGTAAGCCTTCAACTGACGTTTCGGCAATTAAAAACAAAATATATTTTCTTAAAAAAAATTCTACATTTTATTTTCTGTAAAGTAATATTGTAACAATATTATGCATTTTTTGATACCATAAAAAGTACAAAATAAATCTGGTATTAATTTTATATATTGTAACACATAATAGAAAAAAGTAAAAATAAATATCCTTCGCTGTAAGTAATTTTGATTCTCTATCAAGATTTAGTTTTAAAAAAAAAGAAAAAGAAATGATATTTTTTTTTCGAATTTTTGTAGTAATGACACAGAGTTCTTAACAAGATTAGTGTTCTCGTAAAATGTAGAGAAAGTTATTATAGATGCATGTATTATAAAGGCTTTGAATATTTAAATAAGGATGTCAATTAATCGAAGAACAATACATATTTTCTTTTTTGTATGCATATGATGTAACATTCTTGTAATTCTGTCGTGCTTATTCTGAAACATTCAATCGAATGCATCCCTACTAAAAAAAAATCTACAGAAAATCTGTAGGTATTTGGCCCAAATATATATAGAAAGTCTATGGGTATTTGGCCCATTCTGCAGATATTTTAAAAATTTGCAAAAAATAAATCTAAATCTGAAAAAATTCTTTCGATTTCCATAAAATGACCGTAAAAATAAAAATTTCTTCAAGTATTCTTAAGATTATTTTTAGTTGTAATTTCTAAAGATTCAGTGCAACATTTCAGTCGTGCGTCATATCATTATGATTTCATAAACTGATCATACCTTTTTGAAGTTGGCTCCCATCGTAAAGAGACTGTAAACAGGCAGTGGAATGAATTCATTAAAGCGTTTCTTCATAAAAAAAAATAAATTAGTCATCTTTTGCATTCATACTTATATTAATATATTATCATCAAAAACATTTCCCACAATCCCAGAGAGAAACTCATATCTTATAAAGAGAAAAAGTCATCGATTTTAGAAGAAATTAGAATGAGAATACTATTCATGATCTGAGAATAAAAAGGCTCCATTTGTGTTTTTGAAAAAGTTGACTTATCGATATAGAAATTTTCTATTTGTATCTATGAAGGCATTTTCTGGATTTAAATAATGTCATATGTAAATTTTATATAACATCATTTTGATGCAAAAATACCTTCATAGATACAAATAGAACCTTTCTATATCGATAAGCCATTTTTTTTTCAAAAACACGGATAGAACCTTATTATTCTGAGGTGACGTATTGTCATCCGAAAACAACCAGAGATCATAGATTTTGCTCGCTCCATTTCACAAGGTCTTTGTGAAAATCGCGCATGAAGACAAATCATGACGCCGGCCGCGCGCTGGCTAGTGAAGGAATAAAAGGACACGCCAGAAACTGACGTCCACGAGTTTCACATTCAATATCACGTTCAATGTCCCAACGTCACATTCAATGAGCGTAATACTGTAAAGAATTTTTCAAATTGAAAGCACAAGAATTTTAAAGTAAAAAATATTCTAACGCGCAGGAAACCTAAAAAAAAAAAAAAAAAAAGAGTTCGAAAAAATTCCAATTCACACTAAATAATAGATACAACAAAGATAGATACAGCATGTAGTTTACATTAAATATAATTAAAAATACTGTTACAAATTTTGTAAATAGTTAGTGTTTGTACTGTAAAATAATGTAAATAATCTTATTAAGCTCCATTTCTTTACTAATATTAGTTTTAGTTACATTGTCTCTGTTATCAAGCAAACTTGTCTATTATTTTCAGTGAATGTCTATGGCAGCTTTGCGAAATATTAGAGATATCGCCAAGTTGGCGTCACTTTTGGAGACTAATTTTGGTCGCCAAATTTGGCGATATATCGCCAAGTTGGCGACAAACTTGGCGATTGTTGGCGATGGGGTAACCCTTCCCTCTCTATGGTAACCCCCCCTTAGGTCTACTGATACATTGAATGTTTTTCCTTGGTTTCTGGATTTTTCTAGAAGGTTGTAGAAATTTCCGGCGCATGCTACGAGCCTATATAAGAAGAGCAATGCGAGCTGTTGTGGTTATTATTTATCGGTCAGTCATTGAGTGAGCTACGATTAAGCAAGTTTGCTTGAGTTTTATTTACGTTGTTTTGAATGTGATTTAGTGTTGAGACATTGTATAAAAAGTCTCTGGGACCTATATCTGCACTTGTACGATAGATTTGAACAGTTATTTTGGAACATCTAGTAATATTTGTGAGTTTCGAAGACTCTGTTGTTCTGAAGATCTGTAAATAAATTATTTTCTACTTTTCTAAAAGACAAGAGTTTGAAGTTGTCTAACCATAAGATCAAAAGAACCCTATACGAAACAATACAATCCTAGTAAATATATATTAAGAAAAAATCACAAATTTTTTTCAGAGAAAGTAACATGATTTTACCCTCCCTTAAAGTAAAAAATATTCTAGCGCGCAGGAAACCTAATTGACATTAAAACACGCTAAAAGGCCATAAGGAACGTTTTAGCCTCTTTTACCTAACCAAAATTTTGGGTCGTGTTACTGAGCGACTACGAAAACAGAATTAAACATCCAAGCAAAACAATAAAAAAATACGTACATAAAATAGTGTAAATTTTGGCTCGAGTTACTCAATTGATACGAAAAGAAGAAGAATCGTCTATGTAAAACGAAAACTAAAGTTTATGAAATACTACATGAAAAAAAAAAATAATCGTGTTTCATTCCCCGTGTGATTTTAGAATATGTTTATTTATTTGTTTTGAAAATAACTCTTGTAGTAGCTAGAGATTTAAACACGGGAATACAATTATTTTATCAATATTTAGATTTTTATTTATCTGATAAAATCGTATTCGTCTCAGTCCTCTGTTTGTCTGTTTGTTACAGTGTTCGTACGCAAAAATTGTATAAATCAGAAACTTCAAATTTTGTGTACATACAACTGAATGCGCCACAAGACAAATCATAAAAATTTGAAAAACCTAATAATAAATGAATTTTATCTATGTTATCTTTTTTTGTTTTTTGTTTTAAATTTTAAAAGAGAACCTGTATTTCAACATCTTTCGTGTAGACATCACAGCTTGGAGATAAACATCACGCTAGGAAAACAGAAGGTTCTTTATTCAAATCTCGGTGTCGGAAGAGAAATGTTCCTATTACAGTCCAAGAGCCGGCCACACAAAACCCTAAGTCATCGATCACAAGAAAAATTCTTTTATTTTATGAATGAGTAGTACTAGAGGAATCTAATGATCCATGTCTGCCGGAAGCGAAGTGGTGCATAAGCCAAAAATTGATACCAGTAGTGGTTGACTTGTAGGTTTAGCATTATGTTTTCCTGCACCCAGTTCTCCATATTTTCATACGTTCGATTATCCGGCAAACAGAATGCTTATTCTACAAGTCAACCACTAGTGGTATCAGTTTTTAGCTTATGCACCACTTCCAGCCTTTCAAATAAATTCTACGAGCATTAATTTGAAAATTTATAAGCGTCAATTGATATTTGGATATAATCACAGTATTTTTTACTATAGTTGATAAATAAAAATTTTAATTAGTTTGATATCTAAAATTTTAATTAGAATATCTGAAATTTTCATTTATGAAAATATGAGTCATTTCGTTAATGTTAAAACATATTTGTATTTTTTTAACACTAATTTCTAAATATAATATGAAATGCAAAAGGTGTTATTTCAATGTTTAAACAGCCTTTTTGATAGTCTTGATAATTTTTTAAGGTAAATTCTTTGTAATGATGAATATTTATTAAAAGAAAACAATTCAACATATAATATAGGTGATTCATGTATATATAAAAAAATCAGCTATAATTTTTGCAGGTAATATGTGTGTGTGTAAAATGAAGATTACATACTTTTTTCTATTTTTTATAGTATTTTAAATTTTACTTTTATAAATGTATGTAACACAGTATATTGTGTATAATTGACTTTGTATTTTGAGTCTGAAAGATAAAAAGTGAAAAATTAAGTCTGAACTCTGAAAATAAAAACTGCGAAGATTGCAAGTTTACCAACTATCATTATTCCATCTGACTAGTCTAAAATCTATCATTAATTATTTTTTTTCTTTATCTTAATTTTTACTTGCATGCACTAAATAATATCTAACTGAAGGGAAAATAAAATTAAGAAGCAAGGAAGTATATAGAAAATAAAACAGCAGTTTTTATGTATATATTTAGAGGAGAGTGGGGAGGAATGGGACACTTTTTACAAAAAAAAAAAAAAAAAAAAAAAAAAAAAAAAAAAAAAAACAGCTTTATTTGACACAAACACAAAAATTTTGATTTATAGAATACAAAATGAAAAACTTTCTAATATCCTTGATCAATATAGAAACATAATTTGAAGAATCAATTTTATAATTAAAGAAATTGTAAATTTCAAAGTGTGTCCCATACTTTCCTATTAACAGAGAAGTAATATTTGTACTACGATGGTTGTTGAGGAATATCGAAAACTAATGTCTTAAATGGCAGTATGCTGAATTTTAGAACCGTAGCTGCTAAAATAACATAGTTTTAGAGGGAGGGGTGAAGTTCTAAAAACCTATTCAAAGGGAGTTTTCAAGAAGGGGGGGGGAGGGTGAGTTTGATAGGCTGATTCGGAGCTTATGAGGCTACACTTGTGACAGTGGATGAGAAGTGGATACATCACTATGATCCTGAGTCCAAACAACAGTAATTTTATCTCATCCACTGTCACAAATCTAGCCCCATAAGCTAAAAATCAGGCTTTCAACTACCCCCCCACCCATTTCACTCCTTCATACACAACTATATGAATATTGCAGCTACGGTTCTGAAACTAAGCATAAAATCAACTAAGAGATTAGACTTCGATATTATGTATCACCCATTGCAGTACAGATATTCTACATACACTAGACACAATAGTTAATGAACTCCCATTGAATATTCGAATTTTACATATTACGCAAAGAACTGTGTAAATTACAATAACACAATAATGCGTGTTTTTTGCACAATACGCATTTATCCGTACGATCACTGAAGATTACACAGATAAATCAGTAAGAATATTACGCAGATATGTGTATTCTTGAGCAATTTACACATTAATGTGGGTATTTCATGAGTGATCACTATAACTTTTACACACTTAGTGTTATCATCAAATTACACACTGAAATGTGTATTTTGAAATTTACACATTAGGCGTGTATTTTGGCAATTTACACATTAGGCGTGTATTTTGGCAATTTACACACAAATTTACACATATAAACAAATCGTTTTTGTATCATCGATTTACACATTTTTCGGTGTAAATTTACACTTTTATGTTTTAGAGTGTAGAAATTAAAAATTTTATTTACATCTCCGCTATTTTTTTTTTAATTTCGCATTCTCAAAAAAATTGGAATTAAGGATTTTATTTAAATAATTTGAAATGAACATTTTTAATTTAAAATAAATAATTTCCTTTTATAGTTATTTTTTAATTAAATTAATCGATGCTACCATCCATATAAGAATTTAATAATTATAAATTAACAATTTGGATTTATTAATTATAAAGTATAAGTTGTTTTGAAAAAAAAAAATTAAACAAAACCCTTTGTGTCATCTGTAACCACGCTTACATACTTGTTAATTTTTTTATTTTCTGCATTTTAGTATAATAAAAAAATAATTTTACTTTAAAGCTATTGTTTAAAATGTTTTATTCATTCGGATTTTTTTTAGGAATTTATAAATGAAATTAAAAAAAATATTACATTATTTTTAGTGACTTTTATAAATGCATCACAAAAAACATTTTGTGATTAAATTAATTCTATTTAATTGAAAATATTTTTCAATTAACGATAGGGATGATTAAAATGATTTAAAATAAAATTCTGAAAACTTTAAGACTTATGTTATGAAAAGAAATAAGATTTATTTATTATTTCTTACAATATGGAGAGTTAAATTATAATATTTCAATAAAAAAGCTGTAGAAGTCAATTTCAGAATATTGGAAATGTAGAACAAAGGATTTAATTAAATTTACAAGTGTCATTATTCTTCAAAATAATTAAAATGCAACAAATTCCTAGATCAATTCAAAATTAATATTGATTAATTATTTAATTTAAACTTCTATGTTGGGTATATTTATTCTGACAACAAATAATATGCGTGTTAACATTTATTTTATAAAGATGTAAAAATTTATTAAATACTTCTATCAAAAATCAATCATCTTTATAATCATGTAAAAAAGAATTATTGCTGTATTCTGAAGAATAATATTTTATTTATTTTTTTAATCAACGAAGGTCAATAACTTTTGACTAACATTACATTTTAGTGTGCATTATTATTATTTTTAGTTTAGGAGATATATTAGACGAAAAATATAAGACACTACACCATACAATTTTTGACACGAGTAAAAATATTCAGCTATAATTATAGGGGTTTTTTGATATAATTTTACTTGCAAAACTGAAGTGCCAGTCAAGCATTTAAGTTTTTTTAAAAGTGTTTTTGATGTTTCTACTTGCCTTAATTGAAAAACGGACAGTGATTAAAAAAAATAAAAATTTAATTACTTAATAAAGATACAAAAATCAATGCTAATATTTAACAAATAATACAATGTAAAAATGCAATCAGTACGAAAATTTCTTTGGTTCATTATTCTCTTTTTTTTAAATTTCTATTCATACTCAGATGTGAAAAAATAGTTTAAATATGAAAAGACACATAAAACATATGTCTTTTTATTCACATTCACATATAAATACAAAATATGCATTTAAAAAGAAATGATATAGAAACTTGGGTTACGACATCATGTGATTTTTAATGACTATGTTGTCAATATCCATTCAAGGTTTTATTTTAATTTTTTTAATTTTTATTATTATTATATTTTCCTGTCTTCTAAAGTTTTATTTTTTACATTCAGATTATACTTTTAAGTTTTATTACTCTGTTAAATATATCGCCCTTTCACTAAGTGTATATTATAAAAGTACTTATTTCAATAAATTGATTTATCTTTTGTGTCACGATATCCAAAATGGAACGTAAAATTTATGTAAACGTTTCCTTTTAAACATGAATATAATGGATAGTGAAATATAGCCAAAGGATTTAGTAACGTGTTGACATTTGTTTTAGTTTTGCATTTGCACAATTTGAGCAAATTATTTACAGTAGATAAATCACTGTTGATTAGTTCGTTTTCTTTAAGGGAGCATAAATATTTCTTATGCATGCACACTGAATGTTTGGTGGTAAAATCTATGAAAAAAAAAACGATGTCAGGAATTTGATTTCTTATAAACAATCCAGATTAAAATGAAGGAAGTTCTAATTAGGATTTGTTAATTCAAGGAAAACATGTTCAAGGACAATATGTTTTCATTACGTAAAATAAATATATTATTTCTCAAGATTGTTCTTATAATATTGAAAGGTATTTTGCAATCAAGTTGTGTGGATTGCTACCTTTTTTAAAATTACATTTGAGAGTAGAAAACGTGATGTTAATTTATTTGAATCTCACCAGTGCTAGTATTTAGTGGAGAATTTACATTCTGAACTATATAACTTTTTTACCTGAAGCTAAGAAAACAAAAAAATAACTATTAGTCTTTGGAAAACACTTTTTCTTTCAAACTTTCAGCAGGTATTTATCAGAAAAGCAAAAAGACACAATATGTTTCCCAAAATAAATATATAACATGCGATAAAATATGTGCTTTGGCGTATTACAACACCAGGATTACATATCATCTGTTATTTTTTGTAATTTTTTCTAAGGCGTAGAAGGTGGAGAAATATTGTTGAGACAAATGAGAAAGGAAATTATTTTGAAACTTTCTTGAATATACATTAATAAATATGCAGTAAGTAAACGTAATTTTCGTTTCACAGATCACTTTTTATTTTCGTGTCCCTTTTAAACATAAAATGTTCCCTAAAAGTTCTTTTAATGTTTTTGAGCTTTTTAAGAAACCTTATGTAAGATATTTTAGGTACAAATATTATTTTAAAGAAATGTATCAATTTAAGAAAAATATTTCCTTTTTTTTATTCACAAACATAAAAATTTAATTGTTATTTTGTAAATTTAACTTGAACGAGTAAGGTCATCAGATGATCATGATGCCAATAAATTATGTTCTACTATAATTTACAGATCTTAACCATAGCAGGATTTAAATGTTTTTATTATTAAACAGTGATCAATTTTAACACCATTCTATGGAATCCCATATATCTATCTATATAAACTATTCGTGAATTATGCAGCTGTGAATAGTATTACATTCCAGATCTATTATATGCACAAATACATTTCACACAACGTACTATCATAAGAAATATGAGCATAAATTGAAAAAAAAAATCAATTTGGGACACTAATTCAAAAACATTAGAAAATTTCTCTTCTTTTGTAGTAGAAAAAAAATATTTTCTTTACTTTTTTTAACAATCGTAAAAATTTAACTTGCGCAAGTTAGGTTCCAGTGAAACGAGCATGACGGCAATAAATTTATTTCTATTAAAATTTTTAGGTCTTAACCAAAGCAGGATTTAAATGTTTGCTACAATAAATTTGGTTCTATTTAAGACTGTTTTATGAGTCCCATATATTTATCTATACAAATTATCCCTGAATTATACAGTTGTGACTTCTACTACAACATACCTATTGTATACAGGGTGAGTCATAAATATCGAAACAATAGGCTATCTCCTTAAAAATTGCCCTTAGATCCATACTTCCAATTGCAAAAAATTATTTAAAAAGGTAAACTTTTTGATAAGATAAGTTGCAACTCCATAGTGGCTCTATTTAAAAAAGTACGAAAATTAACTTTTTATACGGCCCCAGTAGGACAAAAATTCCAATTAGCAAAACTTTCCTTATCAGGTCCTGAATAATACACAAAAAGTTGCATCTTCATATCTTCAAAACTCGAAGAGTTATAGCCGTTTCAACAATTCATCAGGTTTTAAGGGATTAGACACAAATTGAAATGTGCGCAATTCAAAAGACAATGTTACTTTAACAGTTCTGGGAAAAGTGTAAAAAATTCTTTTGAGTTGAATTTTGATTTTTTTTTCTTTTTTTTGTGATGGTTAGCCATATAATTTGCTAAGGAAATCACATCTTAAAATTTATCATAAAATTTCTAAAAATTTCATATGATTAGTACTGGTTTAAATGGGATAGTTAAAAATCGTTATAACTCAAAACATTATTTATCAGATTTCTATTTCTTTCCATTTAATTAAAGATGAAAATCTGATTTTAGTTTTTTTCGGGGTTTTTGTTTTTCAATATTAATTTTAGAACTATTAAAAGTATTTATTGAAAAAATTATAAAACTCTTATTATTATTAAAAAATTCTTATTTTTAAAAGTAAATATTTTTTCAATTTTTCCCGAAACAAAACTTATGTAAAATAATTAAAAATGACATGTTTCAAGTTTGTACTTTTTCCTTTAACAATTCTTAACTTTTAATAAATTCTGCACTGGACGAAATTTTCAATCCCGGTCTCGAACAATCCGTATTAAAACCACTGTCTTTGACTGACCTAATACGTGCATGAAATAAGTAATATTTGGTTCAATCAAAATTTTTACAAAAACCACATAGATTTTAAAATCACTTTTATTTTACAAAAAGAAAAGAAAAGAAATTAATTAAATAAAATAAATTATAAAACATAAAAACATTATATATTTTTTAAGAATAATATATTTAAATGCTAAAAAATTAAACCTAATAAACCAGAAAGAAAATCTGCCTATGACGGAATTCTGTCTTAAACAGGAAATGTGTTGATCCGTGCAAAATGAATACAATAATATTTGAGAAAAAATAAACTCCATTTAACCCTTCTAGGAAGGGTATTTGTCTATTACGTATATTTTTCGTATGTGATTCCGTCTTAAAAGTTTTGACTGCATTTTTCAAGGTCTCTAATGCACGGGATATGGATTAGCGATATTAAAATATATGTGAAACATTTAGATATAAACAGAGATTCATTAATAAAATAAATATATCACAGCCTTTGGCGCATCTTTAATAATAAAAAGTATAAATATAAAAAACGAAAAGCTATAATAAATATTTTTGGTCAGAACTCTGCCCCGCGAAACAATTTTTAACTATACTGAAGTAAAAAACTGTGTAGAAGTTCAAGGCTGAGCCGAGCTATGATTTAAACTTTTTTCCAGGCTGGTCCGGATTATGATTTTTCCATGCCGGGCAGCCATCCATGCAGACTTCCAGATCTAACGATCAACATATTTTGAAAACAAATTTTGATTTAAATCAATACGCTGCTTTATTATGTCCAAATAAGAGGCTCGGTTTTGAATCGACATTTAATAAAGACAATTTGTGGACGATCCCTCATTTCCTTTGAAAATCAGTCGACAATTCATCGTTTACAAGCATGTTAAAGCGGTGTAAGTCACGAATTCCGGAGAATTTTGGATTTTAATATCTCTGTCAGATTTTCAGATACGGAGATGAAATTTTTTTTGTTCAATTTAGAAATGGATAAGGAATAATTTTCTAATTGAGAATTTTACTCTACGGGGGCCGTATAAAAATTTAATTTTCGTATTTTTTCAAATACACCCCCCATGGAGTTGCAATTTAACTTATAAGAAATTTCACCTTTTTTATGAATTTTTGCAACTGGAAGTATGGGTCTAGAGGTAATATTTAACGAGATAGCTTATTGTTTCGATATATATGACTCACCCTGTATATACATAAATTTCATGCCACATACAGTTACGAAATGTGACGATAAATTAAGAAACAAAAATCTAGATGGAAAACTAGTATGAAAATATTTAAAAAATACATCATATTAACTTATGGGAATATCTGTTAGCAATATTTACCTTTGTTTCATAACGTATGTCACAAGATATGTGTATCTATCGATATATATCAAATTATAACTCTTTTTTTAGACACTATCACCAAAAATAATTATTCGTATTTGGAAAATATTTTTCCTTTCAAACTTTCAGGAGGTATTTATGAGAAAAGCAGAAAGACACAATATGTTCCCCAAAATAAATATATAACTTGCGATAAATTATTTGCTTCGTCATGTTACAACATCAGGAGTGTATATTATCTTTTTTTCGATGTTTTGTAAGGCGTAGAAGGTGGAGGAACAATTATTCAAATAAATGAGAAATTTGCAGAAAACAAATGTAATTTTCGTTTCGTAAATTAGCTTTTATTTCTGTGTCACCTTATAAACATAAAACGTAGCTGAAAGTTGTTTTAGTATGTTTTTAAAAGTTTTAACAAAATTTATATAACATATTTTATAAACAAATTTTATTATTTTAAAGAAAGTTTGCAGTTGATAAGAAATATATTCTTTTATTTTATTAGCATTCATAAAAAAATATATTTATTATTTTGTTTTAACTTGCGCAATTAAGACTGCATTCAGATGATCACGGCGACAATGTTTCTACTATGATTTTCAGATCTTAACAAAGCAGAATTTAAATGTTTGCACCATTAAATGTGGTTTGATTTAAACATTATTTTATGGTGTTCCATATATCTATCTATATAAATTATCCGCGAATTATGCAACTGTGACAGGTATTACATATCAGACCTAATGTATGTGTATAAATTTCATACCACATGCAGTTATAAGAAATATGACCACAAATTGAAAAAAAAACTAGTAAGAAACTTTTAAGAAAATATTTTTTAAATATCGGATTAGTTTATGGTATTAGTTTATTGTCAATATTTACGTTCGTTTATCTATGTTGTCATAAGATATCTATATATCTACATGATTTTTTAATTCTTTTTACTGACGCTAACATAAAATAACTGTTAGACTTTGGAAAACATTTTTCCTTTCAAACTTTCAGAAGGTATTTATGAGAAAAGTAGAAAAACACAATATGTTTCCCAAAATAAATATATAACATGCGATAAAATATTTGCGTTGTCATGTTACAACACCAGGAGTACATGTTATCTTTTCTTTTTATTGCTTTGTAAGACGTAGAAGGTGCAGAAACATTTGTTGGGACAAATGACAAAGAAAACTTTTGAAACTTTCTTCAGTCTACATTGATAAATCTGCGGTAATGAAATGTAATTTCCGTTTCATACATTACCTTTTATTTCTGTGTCACCTTTTAAACATAAAATGTATCTGAAAGTTCTTTTAGTATGTTTTTAAAAGTTTTAGCAACATTTATACAAACACATACTGAAAACAAATTTTATTATTTTAAAGAAAAGTAAAATAAAGAAAGTAAAATCGGGCTCGAATTGCTCTGGACACATGTAATTTAGGGACTATATTTATGCAATTTTATCAACTGTTTGCTATTTTTGAAGTCTTGCCCCTTTACGATAGCATACGTTATCATTCGTTTTTGACTTCGCCGCCTTTACCCCATGGTATCATTATCAATATCTAAGAAACATTTTTACCTTTACATTTTTTTTCTTTCTCTTTGTAGGTTTACTGTAATATTCACAAATATATATGTAACTATTCATTTGTTAGTCGTATAAATTACACATTCAAGAAGTCAATCAAATAAATACTTGAAAATTTTTTATATCAAATAACATTTAAAAGTTTTAGTTACTATTAAAGTGTATTTAATAGTGGTTTATTGTTACGTAATGTATTCAACTATAATATTGTCTTTTTGCAATTGCTCTCTGACCGAGAGAAGTAGAAGTCAGTTTTTGCTAACAGAAAGTTATATGCACACATGGCAGAAAAACAGAAATTTCAACAGTGCGTTATTGCAATAGAGGCAGATTCACAAAATGTTAAAGGAGCTCCTAGTCCCAAGAGATCTAGTTGCAACATTCTTAAAAAAAAAAAAAAACCTACACAAAGGCAATAGCATAGAAAAAACTCAGCATTTCAAAGTGGAAAATAATTTTTTAATGTTTACGCATGTAGAACAATACATAGGCTAAATATATGAAATGTGTATATTTAATTTAATCACAAAATTCTTTTAATTTGAGAATAAATTAAGCGCAATGTAAATTTAAAACTATATGTAGTTCAAAATATAAAGTTGGGCAATATGCAGGTTAAAAATATGTGCACACTCAGATCAATTAGCGTAGTCTAGAATCTTAAGAAAAAAAGTATTTTTCATTTTGTCCCTCAAGAATACATAAAAAATGAGAATATGTGATCATTATTATTTTGCAAAATATAGATTTAATACTTGCTTTAAGAACAGATTATTAAGAGAAAAAATATCTTTGAAAATAAATCTTATAACAATTTATCACAGTTACGATTCTGCTCTGATTAAGGCATTCGAAAATTTGTACCTAAAATAATATCGCGTATTTCGACAAGTGGTCGCCGGAAAGACAGTTTCAGCAATCGTTCTCAGACAAAATCACCAATTTCGAGAAAGGATCGAGAATAAAAAAAACACGAACTTTATCAGAGGATCACGGTAAAAATGGCATTTCATCAGATAATTTCGAAAACAATTCCCCCAAATGTCGTCAAATAACCGCACAGAAATATTCCTGTGTGAATTATTCTTCGCGTTGTTTTACTATTTCTTCTACTGATTGACCAAATTCAATTCTTTTGTTTGTTAATATTTGCGCTTTTTTTATTTTAATGGAATGATCCGATTTTTTTTTTTCATTTTAAGCTATTGCATAGCTTTTATCACGGGCTTTGAGCTCGGCGACCGAATTCAAAAATTCCGTAACGCGAAAAATCCTAACACATCCGTAACGAAAAAACCTAACACTCGGCTAACGTCGTTTCAGTTCGGCAAACTTCGGCACGGTATCCTTCGGTAGACTTCGGCAGACATTGACGCGGTATTTTTCAGATATTAGGATATCAAGTCTAAAACTTATGTTTCTTATGATCTAATTTTCATAGCACGGCCAAATTTTGTTTGGTAATTTATTATGAGACAGTGTTAATTTTTGGTGACAGGAGACCCCCCCCCCCCACAGTGAAGGTCGAAAAATTTAAAATGCTTATAACTCGCGATCTAATTTTCGTAGCGCGGCCAAATTTTCTTTGGTATATTATTATGAGGCAGTGTTAATTTTTGGTGACAGGAAACCCCCTACGGTGAGGATCGAAAAATTTAAAATGCTCATAACTCGCGATCTAACTTTCGTAGCGCGGCCAAATTTTGTTTGGTAATTTATTATGAGACATTGTTAATTTTTGGTGACAGCAGACCCCCCACGGTGAGGATCGAAAAAATTAAAATGCTCATAACTCGCGATCTAATTTTCGTAGCGCGACCAAATTTCGTTTGGTAATTTATTATGAGGCAGTGTTAATTTTTGATCACAGGAGACCCCCCACGGTGAGGATCGAAAAATTTAAAATGCTCATAACTCGCGATCTAATTTTTGTAGCGCGGCCAAATTTTGTTTGGTAATTTATTATGAGACATTGTTAATTTTTGGTGACAGGAGACACCCCACGGTGAGGGTCGAAAAATTTAAAATGCTTATAACTCGCGATCTAATTTTCGTACCGCGGCCAAATTTTGTTTGGTAATTTATTATGACACATTGTTAATTTTTGGTGACAGGAGACACCCCACGGTGAGGGTCAAAAAATTAAAAATACTTATAACTCGCGATCTAATTTTGGTAGCTTGGCAAAATATTGTTTGGTAATTTATTATGAGGTAGTGTTAATTTTTGGGGATAGGAGACCCCCCACGGTGAGGGTCGAAAAATTTAAAATGCTTATAACTCGCGATCTAACTTTCGTAGCGCGGCCAAATTTTGTTTGGTAATTTATTATGAGATATTGTTAATTTTTGGTGACAGGAGACCCCACGGTGAGGGTCAAAAAATTTAAAATGCTTATAACACGCGATCTAATTTTCGTAGCGCGGCCAAATTTTGTTTGGTAATTTATTATGAGACATTGTTCATTTTTGGTGACAGCAGACCCCCCACGGTGAGGATCGAAAAATTTAAAATGCTCATAACTCGCGATCTAATTTTCGTAGCGCGGCCAAATTTTGTTTGGTAATTTATTATGAGGCAGTGTTAATTTTTGATGACAGGAGACCCCCCAAGGTGAGGATCGAAAAATTTAAAATGCTTATAACTTGCAATCTAATTTTCGTAGCGCGTCGAAATTTTGTTTGGTAATTTATTATGGGACATTGTTAATTTTTGGCGACAGGAGACCCCACGGTGAGGGTCAAAAATTTAAAATGCTTATAACACGCGATCTAATTTTCGTAGCGCGGCCAGATTTTGTGTGGTAATTTATTATGAGGTAGTGTTAATTTTTGGGAATAGGAGACCTCCCACGGTGAGGGTCGAAAAATTTAAATTACTTATAACTCACGATCTAATTTTCGTAGCGCGGCCAAATTTTGTTTGGTAATTTATTATGAGACATTGTTAATTTTTGGTGACAGGAGACCCCACGGTGAGGGTCAAAAAATTTAAAATGCTTATAACACGCGATCTAATTTTCGAAGCGCGGCCAAATTTTGTTTGGTAATTTATTATGAGACATTGTTAATTTTTGGTGACAGCAGACCCCCCCCCCCACGGTGAGGATCGAAAAATTTAAAATGCTCATAACTCGCGATCTAATTTTCGTAGCGCGGCCAAATTTTGTTTGGTAATTTATTATGAGGCAGTGTTAATTTTTGGGGACAGGAGACCCTCCACCGTGAGGTTCGAAAAATTTAAAATGCTTATAACTCGCGATCTAACTTTCGTAGCGCGGTCAAATTTTGTTTGGTAATTTATTATGAGACATTGTTAATTTCTGGGGATAGGAGACCCCCAAACCCCCACGGTGAGGGTAGAAAAATTTAAAATACTTATAACTCACGATCTAATTTTCGTAGCGCGGCCAAATTTTGTTTGGTAATTTATTATGAGGCAGTGTTAATTTTTGATGACAGGAGACCACCCAAGGTGAGGATCGAAAAATTTAAAATGCTCATAACTCGCGATCTAATTTTTGTAGCGCGGCCAAATTTTGTTTGGTAATTTATTACGAGACATTGTTAATTTTTGGTGACAGGAGACCCCACGGTGAGGGTCAAAAAAATTTAAAATGCTTATAACACGCGATCTAATTTTCGTAGCGCGGCCAGATTTTGTTTGGTAATTTATTATGAGGTAGTGTTAATTTTTGGGAATAGGAGACCTCCCACGGTGAGGATCGAAAAATTTAAAATGCTCATAACTCGCGATCTAATTTTCGTAGCGCGGCCAAATTTTGTTTGGTAATTTATTATGAGGCAGTGTTAATTTTTGGGGACAGGAGACCCTCCACCGTGAGGTTCGAAAAATTTAAAATGCTTATAACTCGCGATCTAACTTTCGTAGCGCGGTCAAATTTTGTTTGGTAATTTATTATGAGACATTGTTAATTTCTGGGGATAGGAGACCCCCAAACCCCCACGGTGAGGGTCGAAAAATTTAAAATACTTATAACTCACGATCTAATTTTCGTAGTGCGGCCAAATTTTGTTTGGTAATTTATTATGAGACATTGTTAATTTTTGGTGACAGGAGACCCCACGTTGAGGGTCAAAAAATTTAAAATGCTTATAACACGCGATCTAATTTTCGAAGCGCGGCCAAATTTTGTTTGGTAATTTATTATGAGACATTGTTAATTTTTGGTGACAGCAGACACCCCCCCCCCCCTCGGTGAGGATCGAAAAATTTAAAATGCTCATAACTCGCGATCTAATTTTCGTAGCGCGGCCAAATTTTGTTTGGTAATTTATTATGAGACTGTTAATTTTTGGTGACAGGAGACCCCCCACGGTGAGGGTCGAAAAATTTAAAATGCTTATAACTTGCAATCTAATTTTCGTAGCGCGTCGAAATTTTGTTTGGTAATTTATTATGGGACATTGTTAATTTTTGGCGACAGGAGACCCCACGGTGAGGGTCAAAAATTTAAAATGCTTATAACACGCGATCTAATTTTCGTAGCGCGGCCAGATTTTGTGTGGTAATTTATTATGAGGTAGTGTTAATTTTTGGGAATAGGAGACCTCCCACGGTGAGGGTCGAAAAATTTAAATTACTTATAACTCACGATCTAATTTTCGTAGCGCGGCCAAATTTTGTTTGGTAATTTATTATGAGACATTGTTAATTTTTGGTGACAGCAGACACCCCCCCCCCCACGGTGAGGATCGAAAAATTTAAAATGCTCATAACTCGCGATCTAATTTTCGTAGCGCGGCCAAATTTTGTTTGGTAATTTATTATGAGGCAGTGTTAATTTTTGATGACAGGAGACCCCCCAAGGTGAGGATCGAAAAATTTAAAATGCTCATAACTCGCGATCTAATTTTTGTAGCGCGGCCAAATTTTGTTTGGTAATTTATTACGAGACATTGTTAATTTTTGGTGACATGAGACACCCCACGGTGAGGGTCGAAAAATTAAAAATGCTTATAACTCGCGATCTAATTTTTGTAGCGCGGCCAAATTTTGTTTGGTAATTTATTATGAGGCAGTGTTAATTTTTGGGGACAGGAGACCCTCCACCGTGAGGGTCGAAAAATTTTAAATGCTTATAACTCGCGATCTAACTTTCGTAGCGTGTCCAAATTTTGTTTGGTAATTTATTATGAGACATTGTTAATTTTGGGGGATAGGAGACCCCGCCCACGGTGAGGGTCGAAAAATTTAAAATGCTTATAACTTGCGATCTAATTTTCGTAGGGCGTCGAAATTTTTTTTGGTAATTTATTAAGCTATTGCATAGCTTTTATCGCGTGCTTTGAACGCGGCGACCGAATCTAGGTATTCCGTAACGAGAAAAATCCTAACACTCCGGCTAACGACGTTTCAGTTCGGCAGACTTCGGCACGGCATTCTTCGATAGATTTCGGCAGACATTGACGCGGTATTTTTGCATAAGTTGATAAAAAATGCTATGCAACAGCTTTACCGTGGCAGTCCCCGAGTGCCACACACACTTTTCTTTTTTTGTTAAACTTTGATGGAATGTTAAAATTTTCGGGGTCTTTTTTTAATGCTTACCGATTCAAAAAAATTCGTCCTTTTTAAATCGATCAAAAAATTGTATTTTTTTCTAACTGCCGGTTGACGAAAATCACTGATTATTTCATGACAGTTTGAAGAGATTGGCGGAAATTTGCTCGATTTTTCCATAACGGTTATTAGAAAGTTTGTAAACTATGGACGAATCAGTTTCTTTTCATAATTGACTGACGAATTGATTTTGCGGAAATCTGTGGAATAAAAAAATAATAATTCAATGAATTCTGCTAATTCTTAGAAGAATTGTATACCGTTATTTTAATAAGTTACCGTAAGTTTAATGAGTGGGGCCCACACATAATCTTGTCTCGGCTCAATTTTTTCTGTTCTTCAAGCTAACTGTGGTATTGTTGAACTCTGTTTAATTATTTTGCGGCGTACATCAAACGTCATCTTCCCCCGCTCCCGCTGGCATCGTAAATATGTTTTAAAGAAAACAATAAAATTACGATTCCACGGAAATCTGGCGTCAACGTTTAATCATGTTTTTATTTACGTACGATAAGAGAAAAGAAAAGTGCTAAGTATCGTATGATTATGGAAGATACATTCCCGCGATTGATTAACAAAAATAAAAATACGAAAATCATTCGGTGAAAAAAGAGCGTCTCTATAAAAAGCATGGCGACTATTACGCCAAAGCAAAAACTGTAGTCGCGAAAGCAAAAAAAAAAAAATATATAGTTGCAACATGGTGACTGGCGACCGTGAGTCTGCACCAATAGTTATGGTAAATTTTGGAATAAAATGAATTTATAAACATTTAAAGGCTTTGTATTTTCAAAAAGAAAAAATACAAAATAATAATGAATAAGAGGTAACAGACTATTTGGGCGTAAAAAAAAGTTACTAAAAAAAGTTAGGTTTAATTAGAAACCCACCCCCAAAAAAGTTATTTAAAAGCAAACTTCCTTCCTCTTAGAGTTTTCTAACTATATCATATGTCAATAAATAATTCCTCTTCCCCAAAATGGTAACTTTTGCACAGCTGCTTAAAGTAATTTTGTACCTTATTTAACGGATAAATTATCTGCGGTTAAAAATTTCAAAATAATCTCTAATGTGTTAGTGTCCAGAATATTTAGAACACTGATTTACGGCGAAAAATCAGGCAACACTACAGCTGACTGATAATGGAAAGGGCGAGATAAAGGAAATGTTTAATTATTGGCTTTTTCTTTGGACTTCACAGAAAAGTCGCATATATTGCGTAAATTGCTTCTGTAATAAAGAAGTTCGCTCAATCTGCATTCGAATTATTTGAAAATTAATAAATCGGACGATGAAAAATAATTTGAATTTTGGAAAACATTTAGAACCTCATCCAAAGATTACTAAATCAGAGATAATAAATTTGTGAAGTATCAATGAATCGGTGGTAACAAAATCACGAATTTATTACAGCGGTAATGATTATTATTATTATGGTGGATGTTGTAATTATTACGGTGGTTAATTTATTTAAAAATATCATACACTATAAAAAAAACTAACTCTAGCTATGAAAAATTCCGGAAACCTGAAATTGTATCTGTACACTGCACGAAAATTATGTTAATCTACAAACTTTCCAAGCATAGCTGCAGAAATCTGTAACTTTACAAAGAATCTACTAAAATTACTCCAATCTAAGTAAAATTTTATCTGTAACGTTAGTTGTCGTTACTTAAAAAGTTCTAGGAATCAAATTCTGGTTAAAAAAAAATCTTAGCAACCTTTAAAATATTTTGATTCACAGTGCAAATTTGTATTTGTTACATGAAATTTTTTTCTTGCCGTTACAGAAAAAGTTCCTTCAATACAATTTTTTTAGAAATATTTTAGTAACTTTCCAACTTTTTAGAGTGTAGTAATTATTCTAAGGCAAATAATTCCCTTAAATTTCATCTCATAGTTCACCTTTCTCTTTTTAATTTTTTTTATTTCGTAATACATTCTTTGTTACTCAGATTAAATATAAAATAATTATAAATTCTCTCATAACATTTTGAAAAATGTGATTTTTTTTTTTCGTTTTCACAAATTTTATCAAAATGCGCATTATAATTTAGAACTAAAAAGTTAGTAAAAGGGATCACTAAAAAAGAAAATGTAAATTGTATTGACTTTCAATGTGAATCTAAAAATACAAAATTAATAAATTCAAGCATTTTTTTTTTCAATTTTCCATACGTTTTACACAAAGCTGTTTTTTCTGCTCTCAAATTTAATAAAATAAGCTCAAAATTACTTAAGAAGTTTTTTAATAAAATACATTGGAACTTTTAAAATATACAAAATAACTTAGTTATATTAATAATAGTTTTTCGCTGCTTATAATTCATGATCAATTTTTTCATCCAAATTATCTTTTCTTTTAATATTTCGTTTATGTATTCTGTTCTTATACATAACACAGTAAATATGAATATTTTAAAGTAGTTTTTTTTATGTTTGCTGTTATACGTTAAAATTATTCATGAATCTAACGCCACCTTTGGTTTTTAAAAATTTTATTACTTCTTGTTTATAATATACATTTTGTTTTATGCATATATTTAAGCAGCTCTTAGGTATTAATTAATATATATATATATTTTTTTATATTCTTTTGTTAGCTAAAAGAATATTTTATACTTATATATTCGTTTAGATTTTTTATTATAAATTCTTTCTTTTGTAAATGATTAGGCAAGGAATTTCTGCTAAACTTCGCCTAATGTAAAATTCATTTCTATTTATTTGCTAACTCTGACTCACTTTTCCTTGCTCGGATTCTCAATAAGCCCCAAACTTCTATGACCTATATTTTAATTGTATTTTTATCGGAATTGCCCTAACCTATGATAATAACCTTAAACAAACCTCAAACTAAGCCGATTTTATATGAATTAAAATTTTAAAGATAAATTTACCGACAAAAATAACGCTTTGCGGTAAAAGCACTTGTAAAAAGGCATTTTCTTGCTTTGAACATAGGAGCATTTCATTTTGATTTTTAAACTTTTATTTGAATATTAAATATTTGATCATTTCTAAAACATAACTGTTTTTCAGCACAAGGAAAACAATTGGTAAAAGAAATATTACCGGCACCTAGTAGAAGAAATATATATTTTCCGATCCCTTTTTAATGTGCTGAACATAGCAAAAAATAAATAATAGAAATAAGTTTTTGGTTCCCGCTAACAACGGCAACGCATACTGGACCTGACGCCCACTTGCCGCTTACTCTTCCCATATGAACACATATTCGTAGGCGCCGCTGCCTAGCGCAGGCGTTCATTGCATAAGCCGAAAAAACTGAAGAATGATCGTAAACTGACTTAAAAGAAGTAAATTTTTCTGAATTTGGGAACATAAAACAATAATTAGAATGTTCCATTATTGTTTAAAAATAGTGGTAACGGACGTCTAATTTCAACTTATAATAAAGAAAATGAGTATATCGTAAGCATTATCTACATGACTATTATAGAAATTGTAAAAAAAAATCAGCATAGCAGCGCCAACTGTTCAGCTATATACACTGAAAAGTAATCAAATCTAGTTTATAACAAGGTTTCACATAATCTAAAGTTTTGTGAAATTACGTCCATTAGTTCTTGAGATATAGATAATGCGGCAATAACGAATGATGCACCCTGTCAGTGTCACCTGATGAACGATACACACCAAAAACTAATCAAATCTAGTTTATATCAAGGATTTACATAATATAAAGTTTTGTGTAATTCCGACCGCTAGCTCTTGAGATAGAACAATAAAGCACCATGGTAGCGCCACTTGTAGAGTGATTTGCACAAAAATGTAATTAGCACAATGTTATATCAATTACTAACTAATCTAAAGTTGTATGAAAAGCCATGCAATTGTTCTTTAGATATGGCTAATGTGGAATTTGAGAATAATGTAACATAGCACCATTTGTTGAGCAATAAACACAAAAAAACTAATCAGATCTGGTTTATATCAAAGTCTAATAAAATATAAAGTTTCGAGAAATTCAGTTCGTAAATTCCTGAGATAGAGCGCCCACATTTTTTTTTACATACAGAGAGATTGTAGTCAGCACAATGTTATATCAAGTAATAACTAAATCTAACGTTTTATGAAAAGCCATTCAATAGTTTTTGAGAGATGACTATTGGGGAAATTGTGAACAATTCAACATAGCAGCGCCATCTATTGAGCGACATACACCAAAAACTAATCGGATATAGTTTATATCAAGGTCTAACAAAATGTAAAGTTTTGTGAAATACTGTGGATTAATTCTTGAGATAGAGCTCCTACGGAACTTTCATGAAATAATGACAAATACACGGGCAGACTCACAGATTCACCGACAGACATTTTTAAAACATGGTTTTGGGTTTCTTGACCTTAAAATGTGCATATCCGTTGAAAACATGGATTCGAAAATTTTCACGAATCCAATAGGTTCTTCTTGTAAAAATAGAAGAAAATAAAGAAAAAAAAACATAGTTTATTTTTTAAATGATATAATATTTATCTATATATTTAAAACACCTGGCTGTTTTTTTGGTCATCAGCCCTGAGCTTTCTACTGGCCCGATTTTGATAATTATTTTTTTAAATGAAAGCTGTTTACGTGTAGATGTGCCCATTCTGGCTAATTTTTAATTTATTTCAATTTTTATATTTTATTTTTAATTTTAAAAGCTTTTTCATGACATTTCTTCAAAACAGTGGCAACAGGTTAAGCTTTTCTCAAAATTTATTTTGTTTGATTATTTTCCACCAATCAGGAGCTTGATCTCATCGGTGAATGTATAATCGCATTTCAAAAAAAAAAAAAAAAAAAAAAAAAAAAGTTTTCGTTAAATTTAATCATAATAAAATGATTGCACATACCTGAAATACACAGATTATTTACTGAGTAATATTATTAAGTATTATGTAAGTAAAATAACAGAAGATAAACTTTAATAAAATATAATATCTAAAGTGAATTTTTGTCGATGGAGAAAATGTCGTCATAAAGAAACCAGATAAATTTATTCCATGAATATAATATACATTGTTATTGCTGTGTCAGTAATGATGTCATATTCACTGATTTTAATTCCTGTGTCTAAATAAAGTGAACTTCTATTAATTTAAAGGTCCGTGGTGTGCACAAATGAAAATATTTCTATAAACTGCGCCATTTCTATTTAATTATAATGAATATTTTATGAAACTAAAGAATTCTTGAATAACTGCATAAATCACGCTTTTATAAAATATGAGTATTTCTGAAGGTGTAAATGATGTCATGTTAGGGAAAAAAGAATAAAACCTGTGATATGCCGGTATTACTATATTTCTATCTTACATAATATCAAAAAATAATTAAAATAATTTCATTGTATTAAGTTATTGTTTAAAAAAAAATCTGCATTTCAGCAACAAGTACAAAAATTTTATTCTTTTTAATAACAGAGATATCTTTTTTTTTTCGTTGCCATAGCAATAAAATTAATTTTTACAAGTTCATGGAGGATACAAACCAATAAATAAATTAAATTTGTTGCAAGTGCTATAAATGTGTAGTGGGCTGGTTAGGCAGTTTAGTAAGTCCCTGTTTCTATTATAATTAAAATGTTTCATTGATATTATAATCATTGTATAGTTATCAAGCGATATTTAAAAACGGAGAAAAAATAAACTATGCAGATATTTTTGAATTCGTCTTCCGGGGTATAATATTAACGTCCTAAATAATTTGGCATTTAAATAATATTTAAGGTTTAGAAACCGCATTAAAAAGAAGATTTGTAGCTGATGTTAAGTCCAAAATAATAATTTATGAGTTTTTTTCCTCATTTTTGTTATTTTCTGAAGTTTGTGTATCTTCATCATGAAAAGTATGTTATCCCTATTTTAAGAGGTGGCAATTATTTATTTCACTCAGTATTTTACTGTCTATATAAGATTGATACATATCACACCTAATATATATTCTTTTCCGTCGAGTTTCGACGGGTGCAGCTAGTATTTGTATATTTTATATAAAATTTTATTGTTCATACACATAAAATGTCGGAATTTTGCAGTATTCAAAGTTTTGGTTTTGCAGTTTTAACTCACTGGAGTATAAATCGACAGCCCCAATTTTGTTTGCGAGTTAGGTCAATTTGGCGAGTGTATATGGTATTTTATAATATGAAGTGCAGAAAAAATTTAAATAAATTTATTACACATAATCTTAATGTTAATAACTAAAAAATGATGAAAAGTGTGTGAGTCTTTGTATTTGAATGTTTATGTGATCTTGAATGAATCAAGTGTAATTATACCTAAGAAAGTAGATAAACATCTAACAGTCAAATTCGTCTGTCAAACGGGTATATTTTTCTTCATTAATTATGACGCATGAGAAAAACTTGAATGCAATGATGGTTTTTAACAGTTTCCAACTAAGTTGAAAAGTGTTTATGCTTTCGGTTTGTCTGTCCGTCTTTCGTTCTCTCCGTCCGAAGTTTTTACCATCATTAGTTTGTTTACAGGGATAGTGAAAAAGGTTCCATTACATTACGGCCTATGGAAAAAAATAATCTAAAATGAATTTTAAAGGTGTTATACCCTGTCAAACATATTAAGATTTATATGCATTTGCAAAATGAACTAAAATATGCATTCTGTAAAATACGCTGTGAAAAAAATTGTTATTATTCATTTACAGGGCCACACAAAAGAATTCCATTATACAATATATTAAAGGAGAAAATATTTGAGACATCTTTTAAATATATTAATTTAATTTATAAAAAATTACTGAAATTGATGTACGCCACTGAGTCATAATATTTCAAGCATAATATGAAGTGCATAGCGATTACAGGGACACACAAAAGATTTCAAATAGTACATTCTATCCAAAGTATTGTGTAATATGGGTGATGGCTGATGGAGGGATGAAATATATATTTAATTATGATACGCACTTATAAGTTTCACTAAATGTATGCATATTATATGGTGTGCATATTATATGCTATAGTTGATATACAGGGTTATACAAAAAAATCTCGTAATGTTAGCTGAGTATGAGAATAATTTACTTAAAGATGGTTTTTAAATAAGTTTTGCATTTTTAAGTTGAAATGCATTGAGTTTACTAAAAAATGATTGCAGAATATAAATAAAATGATATACATGGAATTTTTCGAACTAATCAGATAGATTAATCAGAGACCTAACTTACCAAAGAACTAGATACATGGTCGTCTAACTATGATAATTTCTGGAAATGCGATTTACATAGTTGTTTACATAGTTGTTTACGATTTACATAGAATGTTTTTGTTTGAATTCATTTTTAGCATAATATTGAATAATAAAGAGACCTGGTAAACAACATGGCTGAACAAAATTCAAATATATTTCTATCTATTAGTATAAACTGCTGAAAGAGAAATTTCAACCAGTTAGGCGTTTCTTGCTAAATGAATTTCCTCATCATATAGTACATATATCAATCGACAGATTAAATACAGAGCGGATCAAAAGTACTGGAATACATATTTGGCTATGGACAGTAGCACTTTATTTCCCTAAAAAAGTATTGTTAATGATTTTAGGATGTATTGGAAAGTGTTACATATTCTATGTTTAACGCATGGTTTTTCTTACTTGTTCAATCTTCATATGGAGATTAATTTTCTTGACATATTAAAATAGTTATTTCCTAAGAAAATACATAAATTACTTTTTTTCATTCCTTATATATTAGTTAAACATTCCATGCTAAAATATGTACTGTGACTTTAATTTATGTGATGGAATAAAATAATATTGTTTTACTAGACATTAGAAATGAATTTTATTTCTATTATAACAATTCAGTTCAATAGTTATCAGTTACTCTTTCACGAAACGTCAGTCAGGGAAATTATTAAATCTGATGATAGATCTTTCGTAAGTAACAACGTATCTTCAGCTGATGCTTTGCCGATACTTCAGTATTATTTATCATTACCTACTATTCATTGCATGTTTTAAGATGTTTTGCTTTTATTAAAAAATTTTCGGTTTTAGTAACAAATCAATGTAAAAAAGGTATTTTTATATAAATGAGAAAATGTATCACTTTCCCCCCCCAAAATTTAAAATCCTAATAATAATTTTAAAAAACGGTCGTATTTTAAAATTGAAGCGGTTAAAAATTGAATTAACATCATTGTTTTTAATCTTCACTTGGCTGATTAATTTTCTTGACACATTGCAAAAATTATTTTGCAAATAAATACATAGAATACTTTTTCAGCCTTTATATAGTTAAGTATTCTATGTTAAAATAAGTACTATAACTTCAATTTATTTGATGGGATAAAATATTCTTTACTTTTTCCAGACTTTGTATAGTAAAATATTATCTGATAAAATAAGTACTATGACTTCAATTTTTGTGATGGGGATTTTGGGATATTATTCTTTACTAGCCATTAGAAACGAACACTATTTTAATTATAACAATAATAAAATATTATTATAATTATAACAAAATATATTGTTAATATTGTTATATTAAATATTGTTTAAATATTGTTATATTAATTATAACAATAATATTAATAATAATTTAAAAGATAAACAGTTCATATTTTAAAATTTACATATTAATCTTATTTTATAGTTTTCTTTGCATGGTGATATCACCTACGAAGGTGAATGATAACGATAAATAACACTGGTTGTGAAATTACGCCGATACATTTTATGAATACATAAAATGTATCATCTAAAAATTTCTTTCCTGTATACATAGTCAATAAGGCGCTGTATCAAATTTATATTTGTTTTCAGAAGAATTCTCAAGTTAAGCCATAGAAAATGGAAGAACATTAACGAGGAGTTAATACCGTACGTCAGCTTATATGAATCTATGTGTATATTTCCAAATTAACCAGTAATAACAAAGCTAACCTTCATGTATTATTATCCATATTTTCTTCTTTCATCAGATATCTTATAGGTTTATATTTGAAAATTATTTTGGGCGTTTTCTACATTCCGTTTTCATTTTCACTATAATTTGTTTAATTTAAAATACATACATATATAATGTTTGTAATGACTTCTTTTTGAGGTTAAAAAAAACCCTAAATACTAGACTAATTTTCGCCGGTATAGATTGCATTAAAAAGTAAATTTGTAACTTAAATAGAGGCTTCTTTATTACAATTACATAAACATCTTCCCCACTAAATTTTCAACCAAAAAAATCAATCGCTATTGCATACGCTTACCAGATATTATAAATATTAAAAATTATTTCACCTTTTTCTTGAGGTAGTATAAAATTTTTTTGGTCTGACTCAGTAGAAAGAATCTATTAAAAATGAAAATATCGTTGCGTTATATGATTAATTTGCTAAAAATCTAACATTATTAAATCCTTTAAACATAATCTGTCTTTATAATTAAAAAAAAGTAAATTTGTACAAATACTCTTTTTAAATTGTGTTGTTCAGTTCATTTATTCCAAAAATGCAAATCATACTTTCTATAGAATATTTTGCTTCGAAACTGCTTTAGGCAAACAATATGTAAAAGAAAATATGTAGAAAAAAAGTGTTTGTTTCTGAAATGGAAAAGTCTATTTCTCCGTTTTCACAAAAATCCCCTTTTTATTGGAAAAGTCAACTGCAGAAATTTATTTTCTTTTTAATGAAAATAACTTTTATCCAAAGAATTTTACTTCTGTTTCAAATAGTTTCGAAGTCATAAAAAATGTTTTTTTCTTATCAAAATCGTAATAAGAATTCAATGTGTAATAAAATAAATATCTTTTTGATTAAAAATATTTAATTTTTAAATAGAAAGTGAAAAAAAGTGGAAGAAACACTTATTTTTTCCCATGTAGGTGATAATATCACAAAATAGTATTGGTCAAGAAATCATTACACTATGAACACATAAAATACATCTGGTAAAAAGTTATTTCCTGTATACATAGTCAATATGTTGCTGAGTCAATTCCTATATTTTTCTAAGAAAAAAACATAAAACTAAGCCAAAATTGTAAAACATTATTGCTGCATTATTACCACAGAACACCGTATATGGAATACTGTTAATATTGTGTATTTAAATAGTAATAAAAAAGCAAATCTTTATGCATTATTGCCCGACTTCCCTTCTTTCATGAGACATCGTATAGGTTTATATTTGTAAAATATTGTGGCGTTTTCCGCGTTCAGTTTTCAGTTTCACGATAACTCGTTTAGCCTAAAATAGACAGACAAACAAGTTTTGTAATGATTTTTATTTTGCCGCACCCTCCCCCTTTCTTGGAAAAAACTACAATATTTTTTGCCGATATAGATTGTATAGAAAAAATAAATGTTGTAACTTAAACAGAACTTAAACTACTTTATTCTGATTACATAAACTTATGTCCCTGTAAATTTTGAACAAAAAAAATGCAATTTTTATTGCCTACGCCTACCCGATATTTCAAACATTAAAAAATCTATTAAAAACTTTTATTTCACGTTTTTTCGAAGCAATATAAAACTTTTTTTGATTACACAGTAAATATGAACTATTTTAAGGGAAAATATAATTTCGTTATTTGCGTAATTTGTTAGAGATGAGAATGCTCCAACCCAAATGACCGATTACTACCAAAAAATTTTATTTCTGCAATTGTTATACTTTTTATGAACAGTTCGTCACGTTAAAAAAATTAACAGACGGTGACTAAATTCTTTCTCATTTTTTTTAACCTATTTTTTGCTTTTGTACGCTGCTATGTTGTAAATCGCACCTGCCTTTTCTAGGACATAGATTGTTTCCTCTGAAGTTTGTAAATCCAAAGATTTACGCAGGAACATTTTATTCTAATAAAGTCAAAGGGCGGGGTTGTCCAACAATTGAAAGCTTTTTACCTCGATTATATGCACTAGAAGAGTTTTTTTTTTTTGGGGGGGGGGGGGGTTGGGAGAAAATAATTTAAATAATTCCTCTTTTGAAACCACTACCAGAACTAAAAAAATAAAAGGAAATTTCTAAATCATGTTAAGCTGCAAGGACCACCACTGCGCATGACCATTGAGTTATAGAAACTCTCTCCGCCTCTTCGATTTAAAATTGAAAAAAAAAAAAAGAAAAAATATTCGAACATTGAGACTGAGTCAAGTTTATTATTATCATTATCATTATCATTATCATTATTATTATTAGCTGATATGGTATAATTTTAATAAATTTTACACAGCAGCAAGTTCTGTTTACTTGTAAAATTAGTTATAATACAAAAGCACCGGAATCGTCATGTTTGACTTGCAATTCCCGACTTATTTAATATCGAGTACGTTTATCAATGCCGATCTCCTATTTCCACATTGTCCTATCTCCTATCCTGTGGGTTTTTCTGCTGTCATCATAAAAATGTATGGCCATGTTCGAATGGACTAACAATAAAATAAAATAAAGTTCTATGAAATAGTGATATCAGTTTAAAATTTTTAAATATATCTACGATAAATTATCATAATTTATCGTAATTTGATAATTTAATATTTCAAAATAATTATTTTTTTACAGCATTAAATCTAATTAAGAAATCCTATTCTTTAATAATAATAAATTTCACGTACTGACAAACGCTACCAAAGGCATACATTTAAGGTTCAGTTCTCAAATGAATTATAATACATTAATATTTTTTCATTTTCAGCCATTTATATATTAAGGAATTATTACAATTTAATATTTATAGAATATTATAGAATAGAAATAATAATAGAAATAATAATAATAGAAATATTTACAAGTTTGAGTACAATTCAATTACTTTTAAGAAATAATTATTTTCGAAAATCAGTTGTTAACTTTATTTTATGGTTGACTGTTTTCAGAAGCTTTTAATTTCTTTCTACTTTGTAATAGAATTAAAGATCCTTTTCACCGACTACATTCGTTAAAATTATTCGCATCTGAGAAACCATCGTTTAACATAGGATAATTAAATTGGAGTTAAAACTTTAGTTTTTTTTTTTTTATTTGAGGAAATAGGAATTATTTATTATGAAAGGTTACACGTCAGAAAGTAAAAATTATGGAATATTGATATATAAATTAAAACTTATATTTAAAAAACAATTGTCCTGTAAAAGGTTCGTTTCGGTTTTACAATAAAATAAAATAAAATAAAATAAAATAAAATAAATAATTAAAGATAAATCTTATTTTGTGTATATTTTTTATTATTATCGCTTCTAATGAAATTTACACATTTTATTTAAATCGATTTTATAATCGATGGAACAGATAAAGTTATTTACATCTGATAAATCAAAGTTCAACATAGAGTTGTTAAATTGCAATTTAATTTTTCGGTTTCGAATTTGCGGGAATTGATAAGAATTATAAGTCAGAAAATAAAATTAGGGGAATTTTCATACATGAATTTAAATTTATTATATAATATTTTAAAGACGAATGTTCTGCAAAAATCTTTTTTTTTTCTATACCAAATTAGACATTTTTTTTGTGTGTGTGTGTTTGAATTTTTTTAATATTTCTTTTATTGAAATTTGCACATTCTAATTTAAATTGATTGTAACAAATGTATTTTTTACGACTGCAAAAGTAATTCGAAACGCATTTTTTATCATTAATTTAAAATCAATTATAATCACCAGTGCACGTAATAGTTGTGTACCATTTGAGCAAGTTTGTTAGTTTTCAATGAATATATTCTTATTCATCATATTTCATGGAGTAATTGTCCATCATCAGTTAATTAACTACAGAGAAGAGAGGAAATAAGATAACGTCTCCTTAAAATTAACAATGTGACTGTTATGAATCAATAAAATAATTAATGATCCCACATGTTCGAGACACCCATGCTACATGTCCTAATTATTCCTTTCTTGAAAAATCTATAGAGGAACTAGAACTGTCTTTACATTTGAAACATGAAGTCAATACATATATATACCTAATAAAATTAATGCATTAAAATGCCTAATGTTTAAAAAGAGTGATTTTATAACAATAGTAAACACATTTTAATAAAAAGTCGTAAAAACTCAACAGTTTTTTTAAAAGCCTGAATATATGGTAACCTATCACAGCAAAGAGAGCTCTGTCACACGTGGGCTGGCACGATTGGGCTGACAAACGTTGGTTTAAAAAGCAAAGAGGCGGTACAGTGTTGTCAAAAATTATAACCTAAAAATCATCAATGTGTTTTTATAAAATAGCCCATGGCGCATTTAGCTCATGTGTCCAAATACCACAAATTATGTTACACTTTTTTTACCACCAAACATTTTTGTTATCGAAATCGATGTAGTAATTTACAAGTTAACGACATTTTAACTAAGAAGTACAATTTTTGGAAAGCAAAAACTTAGACTCGTCTAGCTTTTATGAAGTTCTCGAACAAATGTAACACCCGAATTAAAGTATAGACAAACACTTAGATAAAATGCAATTACTTATAATAAATGAGTGTAGTGAAGTACAGGAAAATTACTGTGAGTAGATATGGCGTCCGAGTGTGTATTTGCTTAAATTTAAATAAAAATAAACTGAGAAATAAATAATATGTATAACTCCGTTTTAAATCTCGCATGAAATTTATTTTAAAAAATAATAAGTTCTAATTATTCATTATGCTTTGCTAACAGGGGCGCACAAATATATTCAACGAGTTTAAATTTTAGTTTTATTTTAATCTTTTGAGCGATGCTGGTGCTTGAAAAAGCAGAGGTATAACACATACATTAATATTTAAAAATTCATTTAATTTAAGAATATAGTTATGAAATGTCTTCAGGATAAAATTTATTCGATTTATTTTTGTAATGCGAAGTACTTTACTATAAATATGCAAATGTCGAATACCTTTGATGGTCATTCTGAGAAAGAAATACTTGTAAAACAAGCATAATTAAGTGAAAAAGAAGTATTCAATTACAATATGCAAATGAATATAGCCAGACATTGCGTCAAACAAACAATGCATAAGCACCATAATTACATAATTAAGAAATAAATAGTCTTGTTAAAAGGCTTTTATTTTAAAAGGGATTTTAAGTTGACTGAATGAATGAAAATTTTCATAAATATTTGTTTAAATTTTTATTTGTATTTAGCAGAACGTTCTTAAGAAGAAAACAAATATTATTTAAGCTAAGTTATGCATAATTATTATGCTTTTAAATTTTAAAACTCACATTCTTTGTATATTATAATCACTTGTAGTTTAAAATAATATAAGAATATAAATATGAAATAAATATGATGTGAAATGAATGTCTAAAGAAACATATATTCATGACCGACAATTAATAAGTAATAAAATTCATACTAAGCATTAATTTTATTTTTACATCAATAATAACAACACATTCCCTAGCAATGTACATACTAAATTCATTCATACGAAAATAATATGACTACATCCTAACTATGACGCAATCAATGAGGCAATCTAAAATCATTACCTATCATGCGATTCATTGTATTAATTGCGTATTATATAGTTTCACAGAATAATCACCATGTTAGCCTATATTCATTATCTCTCGTGGAATATCAACGAGTTAATAAGATATGATGGAATTTAATTAAACAATCCGCATGACAACTAGAATCATTACGTATCATAGCATATTTGAATTATATACTTATGATCCAGTATCTGAAACGTATAAAATCCGAGATTTTTTTCTTTTTCTGCGATTTTTAAAACGATTGCAAGGTTTACCCTATACTACATATGATGGGCAATTAAAATGATTAAAAATATTTTGTGAGTTTAAACGGAATCTTATATAAAGTTATTATAAATGTTAAACAAAACAAAACAAAAAAACTTGTTTTTATTAAAATTCACAGAAATGTAGAAATACTGATTAAATTATACTTTATCATCCCTAATATATTCTGCCATACATTCTGATGATGACTCATTAAATTAGTCGAAACAGATCACTAAAACTTTTTAATATATTTTTTTTATGTGTTTTAAATAAGAAAATATTTGTATGTTCTTGAATCGTTCGGTATGCATGTTCTATATTATTGTAATTATAAATATTTCTAAACATTATTTCTATATTATAAATATAATTATTTCTAAATTGAAACAAGGGGATGAAAAACTTAACTTCATCTATGATGGCTAATAATCCTGCCTGTATAGAAATAATCCTGCACTACCAGTTACCTGTTAAACAAAATATGTGTTCAGATGGATTGAGATAACGGTAAATTTCAGGAACTACAATAGTTTACTATACGATCTACATTTATGAATAAGTATTAATAAATAAGTTATAAATAAGTATCCGATCTACATTTATACAGTATATTTTCATATACTGTATACAGGAACGAGAAAGAATTTTAAAAAAAGTGATACCGGACACATTTTAAAGCAAAAATGCACAAATTAAAGATACTGGAAATCGTGTAGGGAGGGTCCGGTGCGATGAAGCTTCCGAAGGATCCAAGCTACGTCTCGCTTATTACTTACCCATCATACGTAGTATAGGGTAAGTCTTGCAATCGTTTTGAAAATCGAAAAATTTTTTTTTGACGGATTTACACGTTTCAGATACTGGAGATTCCGAAAAACATATTTTTAGAAAAAAAAAATTTGCCGTCCGTCCGTCTGTCTGTGTGTCTGTCTGTCTGTAACCACTCTATCTCCCGAAATAATTGAGATAGAGACTTGAAATTTTGTATGTACTTAGTATGTAAGAATGGGACGAAGCCTATTTAATATCAGTAACCTCGATTATCTACCTCGACTATTTTTTTCGGACTCTCGAAAAATTCGTTCTGATGAAAGGAATGTAAAAATTTTCGATTTTTTTTTATTTTAAGGGGTGGACGTAAAAGGCAATAAAATAACATAAATTTTGCATAAAGAACGAGGTCGATCGGATTATGAGTTGCCGAGATATGTGTAATCCTGTTTTCCACATTCTTCGATTTTTCATGACCCTGTATTTCATTCAAATCTCAATTCAAAGATATATTTTAATTGGAAATGAGATGTTTAATCCGACGCAGTAAATTGCTAGTAAATCTGATTATTATTTTTGGAGTTATAAGGATGTTTCTTTCATGCAATCCGGTATTACTTGTGTATTTTGGCGTTTTATGTAATTTGTAGAAATTGGCTCATCAGCAATTCATTAATAGAGCATTACTGTGTATATTAACACTATTTAAATATGCATTTAAATTTTATTTTGGAATTGCAATGCATTCTATTAATAGTTTACATGCGTTTTATTTTCATATTTTATAGTATGCATATCCATGATGGGTAAGTATTACGGTGGCCCCCCAACGACTAGTTATTAGTCTTGCCGGCGGTAAACCGCCAAGAAAGCGTCCAATTTTCGTCTGCGACCATAACCTACGTTCCGAATAATACAACTCCCTAGAGAAATGAAAAAAAATGAAAAAAAAATGACGGAAAGCATAATTTATTGTGTTTACAGCTTAAAAATAATTATTTATACACCATTATACATCCATTAATCACTGGACATTTTTATATTAACTGTTACAATGTAGTACATTTTTCAGTTTTTGATTTTAGTATAATTAATGAAATATTTATTCGCAGTGGACGCAAATTATCCAATTTTAAAATACTGAAAACTGGCTATAGAGCATTGAATTATTAAAATGAGTTAATAAAAAATTAAATAAATGAAGTTCGTATTTCATTCTCATTTTTTTCAGGTATGTATTTCCAATAAGTTCTCCTGTATAACAGAATATATTCTACTGCATATTTTAATTTATGAAATTTTGTAATAGCTTCAGTATTAAACTACAAATATACTTAATTAGAAAAATTGCAGTACGATCGTACAACTTCCTATGAGACCTTTCAATTTTACTTAATTACATCTTTTATATTTAATCCATTATAATATTATCTGTCTGAGTTTTGTCATTTTACAAATAGCATTTTTATTTTATTTTTGCTTATTTATTTCATACTGTGTACATCATTCACACCCTCTGTCTCGCTTAGCTAAAAATGGCTCAACATTGGCTGAATTTAGCATTTTGTAATATTTTTAGGACCTCAATAAAATGGATCGGTATGAACAACTATGCTCTACAGACTTTGTTCTTACTCTAATCAGATTATCTCTGGCAGTAAAATACTAAGTAAAAGTAAAATATATTTGGTAATTGCTCTGTTACCGAATTGCGGGTACTACTTCATCATCCCATCGATCCATTTAGACAAATTATATAAGTCGCCAAACTACTCGCAAACTATAAAAATTGGCATAATTTAAATAATAAAAAAAAAACAAATTATTAAACAATAATAAAATTATAAATAAAACATCGAATTAAAATTAGTTATGACATTCAAACAGATGTAACGTAATTAATGTCAAGTACATGTCACATATATACGATAGACAATTATCGACATTTTATCTTAAATTTGGCGATTATTTTGATAGACAATATAAGCAAGTAGTAAAAGAAACATCCTTATAACCTCAAAAATGATACTTACATTAACAAATTGTTTACTGCTTATTGTAACTGTTACTGTTTATTCTTCAATTATCAAAACACTGTACTACGTGTAATGAGTAAGTAAACATAATTTTCGTAAAAAAAAGATGAAAAGAAACAAAGAAATTAAAGTACTTAAGAAATAGAAGTCTCTATATTAACTCTTCTTTCCTTATTAAATTAAAATATTACTTTAAATGATTTACATATTTATGGTTCAGTAGACAAATACATTTCTTAGCAATGTAATACTAAGAAAATTGTAAAAATTCAGAAATTATAATAAAAATGGATTTAAATAAATGATGTTTAAATAAGCAATCAATCGCTAAGATCTCAGAGATGTTTAATCAAACGTATTGCATGATTAATTACATTAGCATAAAAATGAATTTATTCACCGTAAACAATGAAAGCTTCAGTAAATATCAAGTAAATATATTCATTTCGTTAACTTAGTAATATTACGGATATATTCATACTTAGATGGTGTTATTACGTAATTTAATAATTATAAAATATTTTATCATGCTCCACTTATTTTCGTTGTTCTGTTACATAATGTTGAAAGAAGAAAAAAGTAACTTTGAAATAAAAAGTTTCCAGCATTATAGTGTTAATATTTTTTCGTAATTATTTATTTCTTTAATTCCAGAGTTTTTGTGCAGATTTGCAAATATTGTATACATTTCCGTATACATTCAATTTTTAGAAAGTCAAATATTCCAATTTTGAACCAGAAATGTTCATTTATACATAAAAGAAAACAAACACCACATTAAAACAAGACTCGATGAATTTGATAAATTTATTAGATTTTCTAGTTAATAGGATTTGTAATTTCAGAAGCAAAAGATTTCTTTTCTTTCGTTTTTAAAAGAAAATATTATTTTAAATACTTTACATACTTCTGGTTCAGTGGACAAATACATCTCTTAGCAATTTAATACTGAGCAAATTGTAAAAGTTCAGAAATTACGATAAAAGTGAATTTAAATAAATGATGCTTAAATAAGCAATCAATCGCGAAGATCTCAGCTATGTTTATTAAAACGCACTGCATGATTAATTACATTAGCATAAAAATGAATTTAGACACCGTAAACAATGGAAGTTTCAGTAAATATCAAGTAAATATATTTATTTCATTAACTTAATTATGTTACGCAGTAATTCATATTTAGAAGGTGTAATTACATAATTTAATACTTATAAAATATACTGATCGTGAATCATTTTTTTTTCTTTGTCTGTTATAAAATTAAGTGAAAAAAAGTAACTTTAAAATAAAAAGTTTCTGGCACTGTAGTGTTAATCTTTCTTCGTTATTATTTGTTTCTTTAATTTTCCGGTTGTTTTTACAGGTTTGCAAAAATTGTGCAAATTATCTTGAAAATTATTTTTTGAAGAAAGCAAAATATTCAGATTTTGAACCACAAAAGTTCATATAAAAAACAAAACAATCACCACATCAAAACAAGACTTGGTAAATTTATTAAATAGATTTTCTAGTTCACTGAATACATTTCTGTACGTTATAAACAGCATTAAATAAATGTAATGACTCTGAATATGAAAGAAAATGCGTGCGTCATTTCTTTCCGTTGTCTGTTAAATAATTTTGTGGGAAAAAGTAGCTTTAAAATAAAAAGTTTCCAGTTCTCTAGTGTTAATTTTTCTTCGTAATTATTCCTAAATTATTTTTTAAGAAAGTAAAATACTTACATTTTGAACAAAAAAATATTAATTAACATATAAAACAAAACATACACCACATCAAAATAAGACTTGATAAAACAAAACAAGACTTTATTAAATGGACTTTCTGGTTAATTGCGTGTGTTTATCCGTGTTAAAAACAGTATTGAAACAAATTTGATAACAATGAATAAGTTATGAAATACGCGTGTATTTTGTTTTCATGTCTATTAAATAGTTTATTGAGAAGAAAAATGTAACGTTGAAGTAAAAAAATATAGAGATTAAATAGATTTTGTAATTCATTACATATACTTTTCCGTGTTTAAAACAGTATTAAATCAAATTTGATACCAGAGAGAATATGTTAGAAAATTTATAGTAATGAGATACAAATGAGAAACAAATAGAAAGTAGATAAATTAAAAACAGGATCTAATTATAAAGCAGTATAACTTTAATTAATAGTGCTAAAACGAATAGAAATATTTGTTAAATAAATACTAAAACTAGTTGGACGTGCCAATCCTAAAACTTTCTTCTATCTCATACGTACATTTTAATATTTAAAAAAATAGCTACTCATTTTAATGCTTTAATAATTTTAATTCAATACCATACCAACTTTTGTTTTCATCTTAAATTTCTGCTTCAATCAATTAATCGGAGTAAAAACGAAATTCCGAATATGGCACAAAAATCGCGATTGCAGCGTCCTCTTCCGGCGAATTTTTTCAGATTCAGAGAAATCAAACTAGCCATAGCCATACACTTACATAAAAAAATTCGTTGAATTCGATGCATAACTTCATGTACTTTTGGTATTTTAGTACAATATTGAAAATGGCACAAAAATCGCGATTGCAGCGCCCCCTTCCGGCAGATTATTTTCAAATTCATGGAGAGCCAACTCGCCATAATCATACACTTACACAAATTTTTTTTTTCAATTCGATGCATAACTTCATATACTTTTGGTCGATAAAATATTGAAAATGACACAAAAATCCTGATTGCAGCGCGCCCTTCCGGCGGAATATTTCAAATATCAAGGAGGACCTGCTTGCCACAGCCAAAAACATTCACAAAAAATTTGGTTCAATTCTATGCATAACTTCATACACTTTTTGATGGTAGAATGGCGACATACACACAGACACACGGACAGACAGACATTTTGTAAAAACATGTTTTTTGGAACATCTGACCCCTAAAACGTACAAATCCGTCGAAAACCGGAAGTCGAAAAAAAATTTTATTACAATATTTTTTCTAGAAGAAAGTAAAAATGAGAAAAGCAGAACAATTTACATAGTAATTTATAGATGTTTTAAGACTTCTAAACCTATTTAAAATCAATTTGGCTTATAAAATAAAAGTGGTCTAGAAACGTGAATGAAGATCTGCATAGAATTGAATCAAATTTTTTGAGAATGTTTTTGGCTGTGGCAAGCAGGTTTTCCTTCAATTTTGAAATATTCCACAGGAAAGGTCGCTACAATAACGATTTTGCGACACTTTCAATGTTGTACCAACTAAATGTGTATGAAGTTATGCATCGAATTAAACCAATTTTTTTGTGGAACTGTATGGCTATAGCTAGTTGGTCCTCCCTGAATTTGAAAAAAAAAACTATGTATTAAAAAAAGTTATGCATCGAATTGAACCAAATTATGTGTGTGTATGGCTATGCCTAGTTCGTCTCCCATGAATTTCAAAAAAAAAAAAAAAAAAAAAGTGTATGAAGTTATGCATAGAATTGAATTAAATTTATTGTATAAATATTTGGGTATGGTCAGCAGAACCCCCCCCCCCACACCTGAAAATCCGCTGGAAGGGGGCTTTATAATTGCGATGACTGTGCAATTTTTATCATTTTAACATCAAAAAGTGTTTGAGGTTATGCATAGAACTGAACTAAATTTGATGTATATGATTCTTTTTGGGTATGTCAAGTAGATCCTTCGTGAATTTTTTAAAAAAAATTGCTTATCGCTCTATTGTGCATCGGTTTGTGTAGAGACGGAAACTCGTTTTTACTCCGATTAATTGACTAAAGCAGAAATGTAAGATGAAAATCATAGTTGGTATAGTATCTAATTAATAATATTAACGCATTAACATATCTAAACTACTAAATTTTGAAATATTAAAATATGCTTTTGAGATTGAAAAAAGTTTTGGGATTGGCACATCCAACTAGTTTTTGTAGACGTCATTTTTCTTATTAGCAAATTGCGAAAGGTGCTTCTTATATTCTGAATGTATTGGAAAGTGCTAATAATCTATACATTGTGCGTGAATTTACGTTTATTACAGTCTACCTAAAACCTAAAACGTATTGATCTCAGTTCTAGTTTATTTTAACATAAAATTGTTAAATTGTACACATTCTGATTGTAAAAAAGAAACAAAAGGGGAAAAAAAGAGGAACGTCCGTCATTTTTTATTCAGTTGGAAACTAAAAGTTTTTTCATTGAAAACCAAAAGAAAATATTTAGTTATTTGAAAACTGATTCTTTTTTCCTTGAAAGAATCTGTTTTCACCTTTTCAAATTTGTCTTTTTTTATGCTTTTCATTTTTTTTTTTTTACTTTTAGCTTACAAGTTTGGGTAAGACACTTTTTATTAAAAAGCATGGAAAAGAAACAGGTTGTTTTTATTCATTTTTTGTTTGTAATGGACTTATTAAATAAAGAAAAAATATATGAAAGGTAAAGTAAAGTAAAATCCAAATAAGAACAACAAACCATAAACGATTCAAAGATATATAAAACTATAAAAATAAAATTTTTAAACAATAAAAAAAACTTATTTAAATGTGAAAATTCATATACAAAGTATCCGAAAATGCATGGATACATTTTAAAATTCAATATAAAATCAATTAGTTGTCACACAAAAGTATGATACAGACAAAACTGCTTCTTATGATGTAATGATTTATTCATCTGAATAAAATTTAAATAGTTCAAAATTGCAATTCTAGATTCCCTTGCCTTGAAGCGTGCATGTTTTTTAACCGACTTCAAGGAGAAGGTAGTGATTTCGACCGGTATGTATTTCTTGTTCACTCATAACTTCCATAAATATGAACCGATTTTTATGATTCTTTCTTTGCTTGAAAGTGTAAGATGCCCACATGGTCCCATTTCAATTTTATCAAATTCTTGCGATTAGAACTTTTTAAAAATAAAAACATTAAAATTCCAATTCTTTTTGATGCAGTCATCCAATTAGAAGCGATTAGTTAACCATTGAATTGTTAAATAAACACACCCTAAACAACAAGCAATCTGTATTAAATTATCCTAATAAAAAACAATATAAAAAATACATAAACATGAAAATGTTACATTTCGATATCTAAAATAGAAAAATAAAGTTATATATATACATATTGAGATATTAAAATTTAAAGAAAATTCTTTCTAAAATCGATTTTTATTCATACTACACTTAAACAATAAAATAAAAATAAATGTATACAATTAAAACACGTAAAAATATTACTGTTGAAATTTTTTTATATCCCATCTCTAACCATATCTAAGTTAAAAAACTGAAAGACATATACAATTTTTTGAATACAATTATGATTTAAAAAATAAGCAATAAAAATGTTATTTTCTAATATGAAAAATACTAAATAGCTCTGTAAAAAGTTTCGATTTATTTGAATGCTTGTTCGACGATTCACATTTTACAACTCGGATTTTATATAAGTAACAAAATAAAAAACAAGTAGAAATGATCTTTTTTTCTTATTTTGTTTAGTGCATAAAATAATTAAACTTTTATTTATTTCTTGAAAACTAAAAAAAAGAAAGAAAAACCCTTTTCAGTATGATAATATTTATTTTCACGAATACATTTTTATTTCCACATATTGAGCTTCAAGTTATTTTCTTTTTCCTGCCTCATTACATTCAGTACATAAACTTATATAAGCCGCCTTTTTTAAAAATCATAAAAAAAGATCACTTTTTTCTACACAAATTTTTTGCAGTCAACTGTGAAACTTTTGTGACATTTTTAATGTTTTAAAATGAAAACAAAACTTTGTAGTAGCAGTTTAAAGGAAGTCTTATACTATTTTTTTATATTTTGAGTAATTAACTACGAGAAAATATTATTTCAAAAAACTTTCCTTTTTCGTGCAGTTTTTTTTCGAAGAAAATTAAATATACAAAAATGAATAGTAATTTATTTAAAAAAAACTGCATACATTATTTTAAATACAATCTCCGCTACTGACTTCAGAGTAATTGAAGAATAACAAAATAAGAAAAAATCAATAATTAAAATATACAGAAAGTTTAAACGATATCATTTTCGCATATTCCCTATAACGATATGGGGCATTTTTAAATAGTAATGATTACTACCACACAAACTTTTTGTCCTATACAGGCAGAACTGTTATTGACGTGAAAATTTCTGATTATTGCTATTGATGAGATTATACAGAGAATGAGATTGATTTTTCACTGTTAGTGAAACGAGATAGACCTATCAGAAGTCTTCATATTTGTAAATGGCTAAAAGTTCGCAAAAATGCAGACTTGGTCAATCACGTCTAGTTTAACAGCAATAACTCTACCTGAATTTCAGCCCTTGAAAGAGAAATTACAGTTAAAGACTTTTTTAAACTTAGATCATCTTATCATGTTTGATAAATATACTAAGTGATGACATCCACTAAACTGAACATTTGTAAACCTAGTTGCAATGCAAACTGTTTTGGAACACTTTAAAACCTGATATGAATATTAAAACGCCAGATAATGTATAAATTGTCAAAATGTATAAATTGTGGTTAGAGATTTTATGACACACACACACGCAAAGAAAATAACTGATTTTTGTTGACATTTTTTTTCAACTGTAGCAATAGCCTGAATCAATAAAAAGAAATTCCGTTCAAACGAGGAAAATATTAGCAAAATGGATTTCTTGCTGATCATTTATTACAAAATCGTATTTTTTATCTCAATTCCTTGACTTATTTTTTTAATTATGTTTTGTTACCTGGTGAGGTAAATTTCTTAACATGTAGACATAGCCTGTGCCAAAAGCCATGATTTTGGCACAGGCTAAATGAAAATGCTGATAAGCAAATTTGTTCGTGAAAGTAATGTCTCTTGTTAAAAGAAGTTAGGACAAACAACAAAAGAAGATAGAAAAAGAGATTTATTCTCTAATCTTGGCTACATACACAGAATTTTACATTTTTGGATAAAAGGTAATATTTTGGTATTTTGTTAGATGTTTGAATATTGCTTATAGTTGGAAAGTAACATATAGTACAAAACATTAGAAAAGATTAGAGAGTTTTTGAGATCTTAAGTTTGTAAATTATTCAGCCACTCTGAATGCATGGCCGAAATGTTCTCCTAAGAATATAGAATCTATTGTGTTGCACTAGAAACTGAAGAAAAAGTATTATAAACATCGCATATTTATGCATTGTTTTTTGCAATAATGCAGATACAGAAAAGATGCTTTATAGAAAATAAAAGGGCAGGAGATTACCGAGTGAGATGACATATTTTTCCAATAAATATCAATAACTGCATTTCTGGAAAAAATATATAATTTTCAATTAACAGCACTTTTTGCGCAATATTTTTCCTTGCACAATATATTTTCAATATTCCTACAAGACAATGAAAAACGATTTCAGGTAGAAGTGTTAATTTTTATATTCAGTTAGTGTTATAAAAGTGTTTCGTGAATTTTCAGTGCGGAATTTAATTAATTTGAATAATGACACTATTGAAGTGGAATTTACAAATTAGCATACAGATATATCAGTTATAGGCCGCGAGAAAGTAAAAAAAAATATTATAATTGTGAAATTCTTTCTGTAAGCAAATAAATAAACCAAATAAATCAATTCCAAGTGCCTAAAATCTGTAGCATCCACTGCCACAGTTGATTAAGTCTGTTTTCCGACACTTTCTCATGTATATTATCTGTTTTAGACTTTATTTACTGTCAGAGTAAATAACACAGTTTTTATATAATTTTTAAATGCACCTTCTACTTTGTTTTCAAAATAGTTTTGTGATGAGCCCTTCAATTACTAATATAAAAAATATTAACTCAGAATATAACTGTTTCAAGAAAAACGCAGGAATTTGTTGATTAAATCAGTTTTAGCAGCAATATTATAATACATTTGATGATTAAAGTTTAAACATTTCAACATTCGTCCCTGAGACAATATTTAAATTCTATAACTGAAACTTTACATACAAAAAATATTAAATATTTTTTCAGCTGTTATTAACTTTCAAACAAAAAGTATTTATTTTAATATTAGCTGTGCTATGTGTGATAATGTATGCTTAAATAGTTCAATAAGCAAATGCATATATGCAAATTTCACGCATTTTAAAATTTATATTAAAATATTTCACAATGTTGATATTAAAATAAGCAATGCAGAAAGAAAAAAAAAATTCTGAAAATAATTCAAGCTTCAATGTATTGTTTGATTAAATTTACTTTTGTTAGGAATAAATAAACTAGGAACTATAAAAGAACCAATTGATCTGTAAATATTCATTTGTGGATAATTTTATTATTTTTTATTTATTTCATTATAATGTAAATGCACCGACAGATGAATGATTAATTAAATATTCATGTTCAGCTGTCAACTGAACCAAACTAATTGTTTGATATTTATTAGCTACATGATGCGTGCTGTTTTAAAGTTTTTTAAGCATATAAGAATCTCTGGATGGTAAACTATTGTAAACCAGTAGTAATTTACTCAAACAAAAGCTAATAAGACTTAAATGCATTATGAATAATATAATTGGACTGTATATTTTAAAAACCTACATTTCAATAATATTTAATTTAATAAAAATGGTTCTACAAGGTAGCGTTTAAAACAGGAAATTTATATTTTGTATTGTATTGTGAATTGTATTTTCAACAATTGTTAAAAAAAAATAAAAAAAAAAATCAAAATATTGCTATGTTTTATTTTTTTTAACCAAAAAGTTTTAATTTTAAATTTTTTCTCCCGTGTGTCCTGGCATGGATTCAACATTATTGAAAATTGCTTTTATTAAAAATAAATTTTTTTATTATGAAAAAAAAAAATGACAATTTTTTATTATGTATGCAAGTTGTCACAAAAGTCGAAAATTTTAATTCAAAAAAGAATTATTATCCTTTACAAATATTTTACTTCAATTGAAAATATATTTTCCTTGCGTATTTTTAATTTTGTATATTCATTTTATTCTTTTCATTATGTATGCAATTTGCCTCAAAAATCGAAAATTTTAATTCAAAAAAGAATTATTTTCCCTTACAAATATTTTTCTTCAACTGAAAAATCTTTTTCTTGCGTATTTTTAATTTTGTATATTGACAAATTTATTTGTTAGAAATTGACTTTTTGTAATTTTTATTATAATTTACAATATGTTTTAGGTAGATTTCGTATGAAATACTACCTATTGCATTGTCTCCCATATTGGAATTTCTGAAAAATTTTTGCGGATCTACACGAATCATGACTCCTAGACCCCAAAACTACCATCAGTAAAAAAGTTTATCTATCTATCTATCTATCTATCTATCTATCTATCTATCTATCGGTGTATATCACTTTCTTCTAGACACGATAACTTCCATAATTATGCTCAGATCTTTTTCAAACTTTTACATAAAATCAAGGAGCTTAAAATCTCGGTCGAGTTCGTTAATGGGCAAAATCGGACCAAGGGGGTGGAAATAGGGAGGGTTTTTGTGAAAACCGAAAAAACGCGATAACTTCTTAATTAAAATAGATATCGAATCAGTTTAAAGTTTATATTACTTCTAAGAAATGGGCAAAAAGTTTATGCATGACAGATTTTTGATAAAGTTAAAAATGGGCTCAAGGGGCGAAAAAAACATGGTTTTTGAGAGAAAAAAATTCATAACTTCGTCAATTCTCAAGATATCAAATCCAACTAAATTTTATATAAATGTACTCAGTATTATCTAAAACTTTTGTATTTACAAGTTTTTGATAGGACCAATTTTTACCGATGAAAAAAATTAAAAACGAAAAGAAAAATTAGGGAGGAAAAAGAAAAAAATCCATAACTTACTCAATTCTTAAGCAATCAAATCTAATTAAATTTATTTTACATCTTCACAATAATATCTACAACTTTTATATTAACAAGTTTTTCATAGAACCAATTCTTATAGCAAAAATAAATTAAACAAAAATAGGAGTTGGAGAAAAAACCTCAAATCCAAACTGCTTATATTCTGACTCATTTTAAAATTCATTTTTGATTTTAAACGCATCCAAATGACAGATCCTCTTATTTAGGAACTATATAATGCGACGTATTGGCCAGTTTTTTGATAAAGGCACAATATATTTTTAAAAAGGCTGCCAAAAAGGGTATTTTGAACAGAATTTCCCGAAGTTGTCAATGAAAAATTGAGGAAGTATAACAAATTGCGTTTTTTCTGAGTCATTTTTAAATTCATTTTTGTTCTCAAACCCTTCCAATTTACAGGTCCTCTTATTTAGGGACTATGTAATGTGACGGATTGGCCAGTTTTTTGATAAAAGCAGAATATATTTTTAAAAAGGCTGCTAAAAAGGGCATTTTGAACAGAATTTCACTAAGTTATCGTGATTGAAATTTGAGGAAATTTAAGAAATTGCGTTTTTACCGAGTCATTTTTAAATCTTTTTTTGTTCTCAAACACATCCAATTTACAGGTCCTCTTATTTAGGAACTATATAATGTGATGGAGTGGCCAGTTTTTTGATAAAGGCAGAATATATTTTTAAAAAGGCTGCCAAAATGGGCACTTTGCACAAAATTTCCCAAAGCGATCATGATTAATGAACTGTGGGTATTCAAATAACAAATTGGTTATTTTATGACTCATTTTTAAATCCAATTTTACTCTGAAACGCATTCAAATGACAGTTTTTTGTTACTTAGGAACTATATAATGTGCGTATTCGTCGATTTTTTGATAAAGGGTGAATATATATTTTTTAAAAGCTGTCAAAGTAAGCACTTCGCAAAAAAATTTCCCAAAGCGATCATGATAAAAGAATTGAGGCTGTATTCAAATAACAAATTGTTTATTTTATTACTCATTTTTGAATTCAATTTTCCTCTCAAACGCATTCAATTGACAGTTATTTGTTATTTAGGAACTGTGTAATTACTGTGTATTGGTCAGATTTTTGATAAAGGCTAAATATATATTTAAAAAAATCTGTCAAAGTGGGCACTTCGCACAAAATTTCTCAAAGCGATCTTGATTAAAGAATTGTGGATGTATTAAAATAATAAATCGGTTATTTTATGACTCATTTTTAAATTCAATTTTGCTGTCAAATGAATTTAATTAACAGTTTTTTGTTATTTAGGAACTATATAATGAGCATATTGGTCAATTTTTTTAAATAAAGTAAGAATATAATTCAAAATATGTTGCCAAAATGGGCATTTGAGTAGAATTTCGTTTAAGATGAACCCGGTTCTTACTGATAAAACCAGTTCTTACAGAAAAATGAAATTAAAAAAATTTTAAAAGCGGCTGAATAAAGTAGTTAAACTGGGTTTATCTCTAATTTTTTTTTTTTTTTTTTTTTTTTTTTTTTTTTTTTTTTTTTGAGATGAAAACTTTTCGAAATCTACCTCCGCCTATAGGCCATGCCGAAAGGGATTTTTTTATAATCATTTCATAAGTAATTATATAAGAATTACAGTTATCTTTGGAAGAAATGTTTTTGAACAAATTAGACAAATATCAGGATAATAGACCGGAATGTTATGTAAAACTTCTTTTTCAAAATCAAATAAAAGTGCATTAAATAAACGTGAAATATATAATGATTATAACGACAAATATGTAATGATTTATGTTTAGCCTTTTTAATTATTTTTTCAGAAAAATAAAATAACCTATTTCTACCAGAGAAACTTATCATAGAAATTTCATTAAACATAAAATCATTAATAATGAGGAAAATCCTTAAATGTATCTTTTGCACACCACTCTTTAAAAGTTATTTATTTCACCTAGAGGCTCGGCAGATTCTCGGATACGAGCATTAAGCACACATACAGACATATATGCAATAAGATTTTTATAGATAAAACCAACATATATGAATGTGCAGTAAAGAATATTGCTATGTTTTAAAATATTCCAAAACTAACAATAAAACATTTTGGATTACTTAACTTTTCAGCTTAATATTTATATCAGGTTATTTCTATTTTATATATATAACCTAACATCCTTTTCTCTTAATATATAGTAATTTCATTTCCTTGCGATTCTTGTTTTTTTATTTGTTATTCTTTTGCCACTAAGTGAGTAGAATTAATAAATCAATATTAACAACAGATTGTCTCATAGATGACCTCTTTGTTTTCACACGTCTTGTATTATATTAGAATTGATTGTATAGTCATTAAAAAAAGCATGGGATACTCTGTTAATCATATTTGAAAAACCTCCCTTGAATAGCATATTGCAAATAGGTCGCAAAAGAACTAATAGTGCTTAATGATAACATTTAAATCCATGCATGATTAAAGAACGATATATGGATAGAAAATGTTACATATGAATCTGATCTAATGTATTTCAATACACAAATTTTATATACATAATTTCCAGTTTGATTTAAAATTAATTTATCAAAATCACCTTTTGTATTTACTTATAATACTACAATGAGTCATTTTATTTTTATTATATCCAATAATTAATCAGTATGAAACATTTAATGTTTAATATTATGTTTTCTACGTATACTAACAAAATATTTCAGGTTAGTCTCTCTTTATCCCCAACATCTTTTACCAGCTTATTTCTATTTTATATGCCACTTAATGTCCTCCTCTAGTAATCTTGCATTTCCTTTTCTCACGGTTATTTGAAGTTATTTTGTTCTTCTTTTGCAATCGAATAAGTAAAAATAATACTTTAACTAAATATATCTCTAAAAAGAAATTTTCGTTTTCGCTCGTACTGCTATTATATAAGATATATACAACATTACACCGTTTAAAGCGGCAGGATGTATGCCTTAAAATGGAACACATTACGGACATGGGGTATCCGCACAGTCTAAACTTAATAAATGGTATAATTAAGAAAAAGAACTCCAGAGTTCGATCTGTTAGTATGATTCCTGATAATTATTCTTTATAAAGAAAAATAAAACAAGTGTTAAATTATCGTCAAAAATTAATAAAAAATAAATTAAAAGTTCTTTTTATTTTCCTTATTCAAAAATCTTATTTTATTCCACGTATCACCTAATGATTTTTTCTTTAATTTTTTTTATTATAATAAAATTATGCATTATTATTTTTTAAAGTATACTGTGATTTATGAATCACCATAAAAATTAGATTGTTTATTACATGGTTCGTAAACTTTAGATTTTGGTTGTCTGTGCACCTAAAATTGTTCCATAAGACTAAAAAAACAGACAGAATTCGCTGTTTTCATACTCTATACACAGTAGATAACCTTGGATGCAGGCACCGGTGGACCTGACCTCTATGATTTATAAGAAGTGACAGTTGATAAATGTTTTCAGACATGGGGTTACAAAACACCCCGCCTCCTTCCTGCCGAGCTAATAAATAGCATTAAATACTCTGTAAGTCATGTTTCAAAAGATATCTTATACTAGCATACTTTAAATGGTTCTTAGAAATGAACTAACAATTCTTAATGGTATATTTTATCCAGATGCATAATTAAAGAACGATATCTCCATGAAAATGGTGAAATTTTAATCTATTATAATATGTCTCGATGCATAATTTTAATCTTTTTAAATGGCACATGTACGACTAGTTTTTCCAGTATATCGTAAATGCACCATTTTCCTTTTCGAACATAAAAGTGCCTCGAAATCTGGAAATCTGCAGTCTAAACTCATACAGCACTCGTACAGTACTCTTTATATACTGGCCATACACCAGATTTTTCAATCATGACAATTATCCAATACAATTATTGCAATAATGTTAAAAAGTTGAGCATTCCTTGAGGTTTGGTTCACTCGTAAGCCAAGTTCGCTCATTAATGAATCCTGTGGAGTTCCACAACAATTGACATACTTTCAAAATTTTCTTCATTTTCTGATTTTAAATGTTACTCATCATTTTTTTTAACTTGAAGTATGATATCGATATTTCCGATCATTTTGATGTAATTGCACCGAAGAGGGGCTAAGAATTATCCCGAAAAGACTGCAATTTTAATTGATTTTTTTTAATGTATATATGTGATATATTTATGTCTGATTATTTAAAATATATTTTCAATTTAAAATTTTTATACATCAGATGCTAAAAATGTTTAGTTATTTTTATTCAAATATTTTAACACTCATGCTAATGAACATTTGATATATGTAATAAAATAAATGAGACATTTTTGAATCCATTTTAATTTTTAAAAATATACGGCGAGAGGATTATTATGCATATATTTTTAATTTGATTTGAAAAATAAATAGCCCAGTTTATTTTTTGAATCAGGGTTTCTACAGATCAGAGAATTTCCCTGACTTATGTAATTTACACAGCAGTACTTTTTTTAAAGAAAACCTTTCCTTTTTAAACGCGCGATTATATACATATTGTACATGATAAAAAAAAAATCTGCAGAATAACAAAACTTTTTCTTGGAAACTTATATTCCCAGAACTTTTTCTATAACGGTAACAGAAAAGCATCATGTAAATCAGTTATGTTGCATGCATTTTTGCTGTAACCGATAGATTATACATTCTTGAAATCCCAGTTTCCAATAAAAAGTTTAGTAACTTTACATATCTTTTTTACAGTGCAAATAAAAATACTGGTACTTTATTTGAATGTGCAGAAACCCTGTTATAATCTCATAATATACATTTATATATATATATTACATACACTGGCAAATATTTCCAGATATTCTCTCTTTTTATCCAACATATTTTACCGGCATATTTCTATTTTATATTCTAATCAACGTCCTCTTCTGTTAATCTAATATTTCCTTTTCTCGTGGTCATATGATTTTCATTTGTTCTTCCTTTTGCAATCAAATGAGTAAAAATAATTCATCTACATTAACTGCTACTTATCTCGTAGAAAATCTTTTTGATTTAGCACGTTCTTATCATATAAGAATTGATTTTGTTATCCTTGAAAAAAAGACGTGAAACATACTGTATAACCTATGTCTAAAGTTTTGTAAAGCTATTATATTAAACACAAGTGTTGAAAAAGAAACAGTCCTTAGTAATACTAATACTTTTTTATTATATAGTGTTTAATAACAATACTTTTATGGATGTATAATTACAATACGTACAATTGGGTGGAAAAAAGATTAAATTTGATTAAATTTGCTTTCCAGTTATCTTTTGATATAAATTTTAATATTTATTTGTATGTAACTTGACTTAGAAAGAAACAGAAGCTAACATCAAAAGCTAATGGGAAAGAATTTAAAGAAAGCCAATAGAAAAATAAATATTCATAAATTATTGAAATGTTAGAAATTTATACAGACTGTGTGTTAGCAATAGTACAAATACATAAAGTTCTCTACATTTATTGCTGAGTTGAGAGCCTCTATATATCTGCTCTGTTTACACGCATATAGTTATCAGAATATTTTCTTAAGAATTCAGTTTCCAAAAACTTGAAAAACTAACAAAAATGATTTTTTTTTGTTACCAGAAACATACAATTGTAAACGAATTACGATATAAATATTACGATATCAATATGTATTTCGATATAAATAGTTAGGACAATTTTTTTAAATAAATATTTTTTCATATTGCTATTTCTTTCGTTACGAAAAATAATCATCTTATTTTTTTTATCGATTTGTTGTAATAAAAATCATGTGTAAAATTTCAACTTAATTTATGTGATCGATAATTACATGTCAATCCTTTTCTTTTAAATTTTTAAATGCAAAATCATTAATAAAAATATATTATTGGGGTAAATATTTATGAATAAATAATTGAAAGTACAATAAATTCTACAAGTTTTCATCTTAAAAATAAAATATATTATGAGTCTTTGGTTTCCCATGTCCTCTATGAAATTAGTATGGACTGCATTACCATTTATAAAATAGCAAGAAATTTTGTATAAAAAGTATTCCAAGGGCGACGTTTTATATTTTAAATTGTTGGATAAAATAAGATGCAATATCTGATAGACACATTTTGTGACAAACCTATTTAAATTCCTACTATCTAGTATCAAACAAAGGATATCCTGATTTTCAAATTAAATAACTCCAAAAATGCGATCAATAGAAAAATGAAAAAAAGTCGTATGTTTATTTTCAAAGCTATAACAACTTTATACAGAAAATTGAAAATTAGTTTCAAATCTTTATTTTGGGCGGCGCTGTACTAGATATTTGCAATACAAATTCCAAAAAATATGTTGCAAACTGTTCTATGTAAGTAATTTTTTACTAGCACAACACTGTCGATCCAGTATTTGAAACATTTTTAGCATAAATGTGGCTTAAACCAACAAATGCAGATCAGCAATATCAATAAATGCTGAATTACCTTCGTTTCATTACAATAAACTATCGCCATTTTTTGCTGTTTATGTCGGTTATTATGTGTTTCACTGTTGCAATCGTTTATGCGTCACCACTATCGGCTAGTGGCCTCACCATCTAGTGTCATATGTACAGGGTAGATATAATTAAAGTTACCCTGTTTAGACCTACGTATTGTCCGCTCTGGTTGTCAGATATCTATGAAACTTGGAATATACAGTATTTCATTCATTATTTAAATTATTTCCCTTGCATACGAATATTATTCTGTATTTTCTTGTTTTACTGTTTTTAGCTCACAGATTATCAAAGTCTGAGAGCTTATGTGCCCGCCCGTTCTGTATGTATGTACGTACATGCGTGCGCATATGCGTAATGTGATAACTCACGATAAAAATATTTGATTCACTTGAAATTTTGTATATAGGTTTATTATGATAAGGTACTTACCTGTTTAGTTTTGAGAGTCTATTCTATAAGTATAGGAAGATGCTAATGCCCTCCCCATAATTTATATAAATGGGTTTTTCAGGCAGAATGATCAGTTCTCTTTCAAATCTTAGATATAGGATCATATCTGATTAGTTAATATGACAAACTCGTAACACCTGAGAAAGACAAATCGTCACCTGGTCAAAATAAAGTTCTATAAAGTTCTATCTGTGTTTTTTTTTAAATGGCTTATCGATACAGATAAGTTCTATTTGTATTTATGAAGGCATTTTTACATCAAAATGATGTTATGTATAATTTACATATGACATTACAATCATACACATTCTTTTGATCCAGAAATGATTTTATAGATATAAATAGACCCTTCCTATATCGGTTAGTCAGTTTTTTTCAAAAACACAGATAGAACCTTATTATTCCCAGGTGAAGAAATGTGTTCATTTTACCGTGTCTTAATAAAATCCATTAAAAATTTTTGCCAAAAAATAATTCAATTTAAATTACATCACTGAAATTACCTTAATTTTATTTGGAATGTAACTTATTAAATTGCATATCGTATTTCATACAATCAGTCACTGGTGACTGACGCCTTAGCCGGGAAGTTCAATGTCAATCACCGGTGACTGAAAAGGCCCTCAACCGAAAAGGCCCTGTTGTTATGATTAAAATGACATTCAATGGTATGTAAAACTATGTTTCATGATTTTTAATCATTTCAATTTTTTAAATTCGATTTTATAAACTTTTCTCTTTTTTCTTTTTTATTCATATTTTTAAATTTGTAAAAAAATATTTTTTTTTATGTAATTATAAATACGAGATATACTTTCAAATATTTTCAAAATAAAGTTATTGTTTGGCAGATGCATATCCGAAAGAGAAAATTAAAATACGTGTTTTTTATGATAAAATAATTATTATGTATGTATGAAAATGCTACATGTAAAAATAAAAAATGTAAAAGAAAAAAAAAATCAATTTTAAAACACGCATAAATATTTATCCACTTTCTTTTTTTCAAAAAGAATAAGTATCCAACAGGAAATCAGTTAGAAATACTGAAAATATTTAACCCCGAAAAGACATTCATGATTCTGATTTGTTTCCTTTTTTAAGAATTAAAAAAAACTTCAAAAAGGTTTTCACTCTGCATAAAAATTATGCGTTTCATTTTTTGGAGAATTTTTAATTGGAAAATCCTAAAAATTGTCCAATATTTTGCTGTTCTAGAAATGAATTATTGTCATAAACGTAAGAAATAGATATTTTATTAACTATATTTTTTTCTTATTTTTCAAAAAGAAATGTATTCCGATATTTTTCAATAAAAATGCATAATTAGAAAAAATGTTACCGACTTATTTTTTACAATATTTTCTATATCCAACATGTGTTAATAGTATGTTATTCTTTGCTTATTTTAATGACAGACATTTCGTAATTTAAGGGGCCAGATACCCTTTAAAGAATCCAAAAATCGGTTTTTCAAAAAATAGCTTATATTTAATCGTAGGTCATTTTGAAAACACATATCTGTACGCATAAAAAAAATCTTGGCTTGTTTTATTTATTCAAATTTGAAACATCGTGCGCGCAAGGCATGCAGTTATAATTCTTTCGTAAAAATTGTATTATCTTTAAAAATAAATTTTTAAACATTACCTAAGTGTATACTTTTTTTAATAATTTTAATTGATAAATGAAATCTTTCTTAATATGTATTTAAATTTTAAAGTTTAAAGTCAATTAGATGTAGAGCAACTGCAACTCTTACAGAGGTCACTTTTTCATGTATTTTCTTAATTCAAAAAGTACCTAACCCCTTCAAAACAAAGAATTTACACGTCGGTAAATTTAGTAGATTGGTTAAAAAGCTTTAATATGGCTATGTCGTTTCGGGAACATTCTTCATTTTAGTAATTGCATAACTACATTGCACAAAACAATTAGGGAAACGGATAGTTTTAACGAAATTGCGCAAATTCTTACACCTATAAATAATACAAAACAAATCATTAATATTTTAAAGCTAGCAGGAAGCAAAAGAAGAACATTTCTGATACAAATCAAAGTTCACGACTTCATAAAAGCCAGAAAAAAGGGCAGAAATCGGGATGTTGCAGAAACGTCGGCTTCACTGCCTATTTCACAACATTTTTTTAAACAGTGATTTGAAAATGTCTCAATAATGTGATTTTTCAGAATCCACGGCATAGCGTATTATATCCAGACCTTGAAACTGACCAGCTTATTATTTCAGCTCGTTCAAACTGAACAGTCAATACTACTCAGCTGCCAAGACATTTTCTCTTAGAACATTACGAAGAGTGTCTAGCCAAATAGTATGTAGCAGGCTTCATAAGGGAGGTTTCTATGCATGTAGACCAGTGGTCTGCTTTTCCGTTTATCTCTAACAACTTTGCCGCCCGAAGAAAACGGGCTGCTGAACATCGAGGTTGGGAGTAACGTGATCGGAGCCAAGGGCTGTGTACAGACGAGTCCCTATTCAGTCTGGAGTGTGTCATCCGACGTGTTTTGGTTTGGAGGGTAACTCGAAGAAACTCCATATTCGTTCGTGAAAGGTCAGAATACAGAAGAATTGGTTTGATGGTATGGGCTGGAATAAGCATAGGTGGACGTACGGGCCTGCATGTCATTTGGAATGGTACTTTGAGGTTTAAAGGTATGCCGACAAGATACTGAGGCCTTATGTCATACCTTAAGCTGAAGCATATGGATATTCCTTTGTTTTCCAGCATGATAATGCCAGTCCGCGTACACTTCGTGTTCTGGAGAACATGCTTTGAGCTGAAGCAATACAGCGAATGGAATGGACAGCGTACTTTGCTGACCTGAATCCATTCAAGCATGTTTGAAATTTTCTATGACGACGCATTGCTGCGAGACTAAAGCCTTCTTTTAAAATCCGAGACTTGGAGATTGCACTTTCTGATGAGTGGAACATAGTACTTATAGTATATGTTCAATTGTACAACCTTCGAGTAATCCTTTCCGGCACGGAAAAAAGTCTGTTAGTAAAGTGAGAAATTATGAACAGGCACTGGAATTTACAAATGACTTTCTCAGAAATTAACAATTCTTTAATTTAACCTTTCAGTGCAAAAGCAAGATTTTATTGAAATATTATTGGAGCCGTTTGTAAGTTTGAAATTAAAATTAATTGTGCCCGTGCTGGGCAGACTGTGCCGGAAGGGGTAAAACACTAACATAAATACATCTCTTACAAATTCATACATGTTCAATACACATATCGTTAAAAAATGCACTCCCAATGACAGTTGATAACGAAGATAAGGTCTAAGAAATCGAGCATGTCAAACTAGCCGAAATATTCAAAACGGACTAAAACCAGTGTTAATAGGTTCAAACGAATTTCTCCTGACGTCTTTAATAATTAAATGGTTATACAATCGTTAACCGTTTAAACGATAATGTTCCCAAATTGGAATATTGCATTATTTGTAATACAAAACATACATTTTTCAACATAATAACGATGTCTTTATTTTTCCCATAAAATATAAGGTTGATTTGAACTTTTGAAAAAAAAAATATCTTAAATCTGCGTCTTTTTTAACTTTATCGGAGTGCCAAAATTTTATCAGTCATAAAGGAAAATGTAAGGAAATAATATTTTAAAAATATATAAAAGCAATTTTGAAAATTTAAAACATCAGAGAAAATATCAGATGTATCTTTCAAATTATTATTATATTCTTAAACCAATTAAATTGTTATAAAATCATTAAAAATAGTTTAGCAAATTATGCATAATTGACTTTCATATTAAATTGTTTACATTGTATAAATGATAACATTTAAAGAAAACCTATCATAAATTTAGGTAAACCAAAAGTTATTAACAAACTGTGTGGCTCCATTAAAGAAATGTGTATGCATGGAAATATGGAAGGTAATATGAAAGGTACCCCTCCCCCCCCCCCCCCCGACACACAAACCCACATGCCAGAAAAGGAAAGATATTCCATGATATCTTTTTTTATTATTAAATCTTGCCATTATTGGCCAATTTTGGCTTTATAACGAAAAATATTAACAAAATTTACCGGACATACTGGAACAACATATAAGTGTTTCAATTTAGTCAAGTTTGATAGATTACTTTACAAAACCTATCTGAAACCGCCGTTTCATTATTATTAAATTTGTTAACAATGAGTTATATTAATACATCTGCATTATTAATAAATATTTTAGCAATTATAATAAATTATGTTAAGAATATCATAGTTTAAAAAAAAATATGAGGATTTAAGTAAACTGAAATTAATGAAACATCTATGTTGTTTTATTGAAAATGTATATTTCGTGTGCAATACCGTAAATGCTTAAGTTTAATATTGTTTTTTTAAATTTAGGAGCTATATTTATCTGATATGTGGAAAAACTGTGTAATAAACTACATTTTGCCAATTTCGCACTATTATTGGGAAAATCAATCTAATTCCTTTATTACAAACCAACAGTTTTCGATTGCTAAGCTTGTCGATTTCTCTAAGGAAATGGTTATAACTAAATATATCTAGCAAAGATGAAAAAACTTAGATTTTATTGAAATATATATATATATATATATTGTCTTTTTCGCTTTTTGTTATTGGGTAAAATATACACAAAATACATTGTAATACCTATCAAATAAAAAATAGATGTACTTAACTATTTTTAATAGGTTTGTTATATTGAATTTCTCGCTTCTACCTAAACTTACGACCATCCTATTAAACCCCCTTACGTGATAATTCTAATCTCAATAAAATGCACAGTTATGTGTGTTTTAGTAGATAGGTTATCGCAAAATTTATGCCTCTGAGTGAAACTACTATTGGGAAATGACTTAAAAGTTTCGGTGTTCTCTTTAATCCTTTAGAGAGGGTAAGAATCAAAACTCCCTGAAATATAATTTAATTATTTTCTTAATATTTTTATTAACCTTAATTCCTTGTTCCAACATAAAACGGCTGTTGAAAAATGGCTCAATATCCCAAAAATTTTAACCCCCTCTCCTCTAAAGGTATGAATAAAAAAATATTTGCTCCATATTTAAAAAAAATTAGTGCATTTTTTCTTTAATTTCACGTATCGATTATTGAGGTATGAAAAAAATGAAGTAAATGTTTCAAACTTAATTTTAATCCTCTGAGATAATATGGGGGGATTTCTAAAATCGGTGAAACACATGTTTAAACATTTTTAATAGATTTGATTTTTTTAGATATTACTTAGATATTTGGGTACTTCTAGGTTATCCCGTCGACGAAAAAATTATCGCCCAACTATCAGGTTAAATGCCAATAATGGATGATCGTGAATATCACATTCAATGATATTAAATGCGATTCACGTGTTTAAAATGCAATTAAGTGATTTTTATTTCGACTTTTTATTAATATTTTTATTAATATTCTACTAATTATTTGTTTTTTTTTTTTTTTAAATAAAAATTATGTCAACACGTATAATTTGGCTATTAATTTGGCGATTTGTATAATTTGGCAAAATTAGTCGACGGGATATTTGTTATATATATTTGTTATAAAAAATTTATATATAACAAATATTTGTTACAACAAATTTGTTATAACAAATTTTTTTCACGTTATGAAAAATTTCCTAAAATTTTTGACCCGCCTCCCTGTTTTAAAAATTAAGAAGGAAATTTCTAAAATCGTTAAAATACGTTTTAATTTACTTTTTTTAGCAGAATTTTTTTCTCTGAAATTTCAAAGCGCGATACTAAAACGACAGGTGAGATATTCCAAAGGTACTTAATTTTTTACCACACTTTATTTAAAATCCGTACAAGGAGAATTTTTAATAACGCTGAAACGCATGTTTAATTATTTTCATTTATTTATTTATTTATTTTTTGTAGATTTATGTTCTGGAATTTCATGTTTTTACCTAAAACGGTTGCTGGTGTATAGCAAATGTTCTAAAATGTTCGACCTCCCCTTTTCAACGCTATAGTTACAGATTTACTAAAATCATTGAGATACGTGTTTTAATTAATTTTAATATATTTTTGATCTGAAATTTAATATTTCAGCCAAAAACGGCTGCTGAGATATGGCCAGTTGTTCTATAGTTTTCGAAATCCCTTTAACCCCTTAAGGAAAAAAAAAACTTTATTAGAGTACGCTTATATTATAAGAAACTTTCCCGCACCCCCCCTTCCCACACACATAATTTTCATACATATAGGTTCAGTAGATTTGACTGTGCGTTGATTATGAGATTATTAAATTCTTATCAAATAATCGAACTTCTGACAGCCGGTAATCAGCCATACCTAATTTCTCGCAATTTATACTAAGTTAAAAAAAATTTTAATGCAAAAGTTAAGGATATCATTACTGTTATTTCCCCTAAAGGTATGTCATTATTCTCCATATACATTATATTATGGTATTGTTATATAAAAAAATACACACATTTATATTCAGTTACCTTAAGCCTTGAAGAAAAAAATCATTGTCAATAGAATTATCATTTAACCTAAAATAAAAAAAAAATAATAATAATATTGATATCTTTATTAGATTCAGTTGTTACCAAATGAATACTGTGTGAGGCCTCGTGTTATGCATGAGAACTTTGATTTTTTTTTTTTATCTGCAACATGTTATTTAAATAGAGCAATTATTATGCGTTGTCTCTATTGCAATTAAAATATTATTCTAAATCTTATATGTTATAAGTATTTCAACATGTAATAGGTAATTGCTATAAACCTAAGTAATAAATTATATGTCCTTTAGCTCTTCTGAAATTCAATTTCGCCTATGAATTCGATTTTAAGTTTCTAGACACATACAACTTGTTATATAGAAAATTATTCTTCCTATAATTAAATTCAGTTACTTTCCATTGATAAAATTCTAAGAATAATTCCAAATGACATTATAAAATAATTCCAATTTTCAAGGAACCTCATTTAAATATTTTCTGAAAATTTAAACATATTTTTTATGAATAAAGGAAACTCAATGTTAAAAAAAAAATGCTAATGCTTCTGCGAAAATCAAAAATCTATATAATTAAAGAAAAAACAATCTTAAGATGAATTTCCATAAGGAATAAGATAATGGGACAAACGATTTAAAGTTCTTTATGCCTTTGAAACAACTTCAAAAGCGCATTTCAGAAGAACATGTAACAATATAGTTTTAAGTTAAAAGAGAATTGAATTACATCTTTTGAAAAACTTTATATTCTGAGGGATTAATTAGTTCAGCTATTTCTTTATGTTTGTTTGATCACTTTTGATGTAGTCTCATTATAATTACTATTCTTTCTTATTTAAAAATATACACCAACTTACCTTTAAAGTGTCTGCTTTGTACTATTTAAAGGCATGTTTGCTTACATTGCGTTATTTCCTCACTAAAAGTAATCTTAAGTTTATCTGAAGAAATCTTCACTTTCTTCGGATATTTTACAGAAATTGGAAGAAATTTTGCAGAGTAAGTTTTACCTTAAAAATATTTGCAGAATTTTTTAAGATATTATTGAAAATATTTGAAGAATGGGCCAAATACATACGGATTTCCTACAGATTTTTGGGCCCATTATCTACAGATTTTTTACTGATTGATTTTAGCGGGGTCTGAAATAGAGTAAAATCATTTTTAATATTGCAAAAAAAGTTTGAGTCAATTAATCTGAATGGCGGCTATAACCTTAGTTATGATTAACTAAAAAAACAAATTTACATCTTTTTTTAAAATTATTTAAAGTTTTATACAAATGCGAAGGAATCATTGGTATATATATTTTTAATTTATTTATTTCTTCATTTATTTAACGGCAATATCTAATTTTAACAAGATATTTTAAATTTTTAGCTAAACTATGCCTAGAATTAAATTTCAAGTCATTTGAATTGCAAGTTTTAAAATTAAAAAAAAAGAATAGAATACTCATTTTTATACTGGTTATAGATTTAAAATGGAAATTAAATTGATTATCTTAGATATGTAAGAAATTCTTAGCTTAAAACAGTTGAAATTTGCGTTTTTTAAAACATGTACCAGAAAAGTAAAAGGCGCAGTAAATATTAGAAGAGTAGTGAAGAAATCCCAGTGGAGTCGATCAAGAGTTACACTTGCATAATTAATAATCTAAACGTAAAAAACAACTAGTCCCTAAAAAGAATAAATCAAATGCATTTTTTCGCAACATTATTGATTTTAAATATTACTGTGGCTTCCGGTAATAACCAGGTAAGGCACATTTTTAATATTTTGAGTAATTAACGTTTAAAGTTTTCAAAAAATGTCTTTTTATCATAGTTTCTATAAAATAGATTAGAACTTAATAATTCTTACTACATTCAATTAGTACATAAGAACTTCTTTTTTTTGGCAAAATAGTTATATAAAAATAGTTTTTATTAATTGAGAATCAATTAAAAAAATTCAATTTTTCAATTAAAATTTATTGTCGCTTTATAACGGGAAGTATTCGATATTCGTTTTTGAGTATCATGTCAGATGAAAGTACTTTTTTAAAGTTACATTTTCCCAAATTATCTCAATTTTTTTTTCAAAAATGTGCCTTACCTGGTCATTACCGGAAGCCACAGATATTACCTGAAATATTTAGAAATTTCTCATTGTAACATAGTTCAAATCTTCCTTTTTAGCCATATGTTTTTCTGATATTTATTTTGAATAAGTGCACCAAATATTTCAACTTCAAAAGTATCAGCATGAATGATTGTTTTGACCTTTGAGACCCATTATTTTTTATAAATCGAAAATCAAGTATCTGTGTAAAAGTGCGTTTTTATGTCATTTGAAACATTTATTCAATGTCAAAACTTGAACAGAAAAAAATGTACGATAGCATAAATTTCAAAAATCTGAAGTCTTGTTTTACTTCTAGTCAAAAGAGTGTATAAAAGTGAAGCAATATATCACATGTCTTACCAGTATGTAACAAGAAAATAAAAACAGTTGCGTTAAAATTACTTTCGTGCTTCAATATATATCCCTATTTTTTATCTTATTGTTATTAGTAACAAAAAAAAATATATTCGTGAAATGATATATATATATATATATTTTTCTATCCGATATTTTTTAAAAACATTTTCAGTAATATTAGATCAAAATCATCGTTTTAGACATGTTGAAAATTCTTAATGTAAAACAGTTTAAATTTTTATTTTCATCTACACATCTTAGTACTGTTTATCTCTAGGAAGTGCATGAAATACTTCAGTTTTAAAGTATCAGCATGAGTGATTGTTTCGACCTTTGAGACCCATTGATTTTTATAAATCGAAAATCAAGTCTCCGTGTGAAAGTGACCTTTTATGTCTTAAACAACATTTATCCAATGTCAAGACTTGAACGGAAAACAATGCACGATAACATAAATCTAAAAAATCTGAAGTCTTGTTTTACTGAAAGTGAAAAGCGTATATAAAGAGAAGCCATGTATCACAAGTCTTGCCAGTGTGACATGAAAATAAAAAGAGTAGCGTTAATATTACTTTCGTGGTTTAATATGTTTCACTATTTTCATCTTCGTGTTAGTAGTAACAAAAGAAAAACATTCATAGAATGGTATAGTATATTGTTTTCTATCCGATATTATAATAAAAACATTTTCATTAATATAACCTTTACAGATTCATTTTTTTTCTAGTTCGAGAGTAAAATCAATTTTACTTTAATAATGTTAATATTAGCAATCCAAATAGACTTACTGATGTTTAATTATTATCTCGTAGTCTGAAATGCAACGTATGTACTTCTTTTGTGTACTATTCAATTTATATTTATATGATAATACGCTAAGTAAGAGTTTTTGGAGACATTTGGAAAACATCGTATTACAACAGAATTTAACAGATATTGCAACTTTCTAATGTTATTTGCATTTTATATCACATGATTTGTTCGAAAAAGTAAGCTATATTTTAAAATAAAGTGAAATATGTGTACAATATGAAGGAATTGCTAACTGTGCAAAGGGAATTAAATAAACTTTTATTATTATTGTTATTACTAAATGTCATTGCATAAATGAGGTCATAATAAGAAAGGCATAGACATATACTATAATCTTTATATGTCGAAACTACTGAAATAACCTTTATAGTACACGAGACGTGAAAGAGATAAGATAAAAATACATAAGTGATAAATCCCTTTAAAATACATCTGAAACCTCATATTTGGAAAATTGAGGGCATTGCTAGAGAATATGCTTATATATCAGCATAAACGTAATTAAAAGTTTCTTTTACATGAAATATATTTTTTGCATAACAGGTTATACATTTTCCACATTTCTTACGCTTCAGACATTCCATGTTACGCTTCAGACATTTATTTACTGACAGTACTTATAAATATCAACAATTTTCATACCATTTTGAATATCCTAATGTACTACCAGTACTTTGTACTACATTTAAACGAATTTGCAATAGATTTAAAATCAACAACCTTGCTATAAAAGTGCATGTTTGCAATTAAAAAGAAAGAAAGGAATGCTCAATTTCAGACTGATTATTGATTTTAAATTTATCATCTTAGACATAAATTTTTAAAACATAAAACAGTTGAAATTTACATTCTTGTCTACATGTTTTAGTAATATTTATTTCTAGGAAGTGCATCAAACTTGAAAGTATCAACATGAATGATTGTTTTGACCATTGGGGGCCCAATAATTTTTATAAATCGAAAATCAAGTCTCCGAATGAAAGTGCCTTTCTATGAACATTTATTCAACGTCAAGTCTTGAACAAAAAACAATGAGAGATAAGAAAAATCTCAAAAATCTGAAGTCTTTTTCTACTTTTATTGAAAAGCGTACATAAAAGAGAAGCAATATATCACATGTCTTGCCAATATGTAACCTGAAAATGCCCAGCTGCGTTAAAATTACTTTTGTGGTTCAATGTATATCACTATTTTTTATCTTATTGTTATTAGTAACAAAAGTAAAATAATCCTGGAATGATATATTTTACTCATTTTAATAAGGAACATAATATTAATATAATATTACAGTTGCTATATTGAACGTAGTCAACGATAAAAGAAAAACATTTAAATGAAATTACAATAAATTTAAAATCAATAACCTTGTTAAAAAGGATCATTTCTGTAAATAAAAAGAAATAATTAAATGCAATAATAATTGAAAGTAATTTAATTTTTCCAAAAATAGTCAGACAGACAATTATCACTTGGAATGATTAAACATGAATGAGTGCAAAACCACGAGATTTGAGAACTATAAAGTAAATTCTAATTAAGGTATAAAAACAAGTTTATTTTATTAAACAAACATATTTTTAATAATAATAATAATGTAAGTCAAACCATACCTTTTATTGTAGTTTTGAAAATATAACAACACAATTTTAAAGCTTGAGTTTATTAAAATCGTTACGAATTCTTTAAAAAATTACTTAAAATGTGTGGCTTTAAAATGCTTTCTGTAATTCTGGAAAAATAAAAATTGTATACACAAAAGGATTTTTGCGAAGAAAGCTACATTCATAAGGATTTTTTTCGAAGTTTAATAACTAAGCTGATTTGAATGCTGTTGTTATATTTTTACATACTTACAAACTATAATTGTATCCTTTATATTCAAATAAAAGAAATATTCTCTATTACAAATGCCATACAATAGAACATCTTCTTTATGAACAAGCTTTTATCTAAATAAGCCTTTTAAATATAAAGTGCTGTAACAAGCAGTCTATTTGTAAGAGGATATTGTTATGTACAAATAGTTTTCTATACGTTTTAAATGCATACGTCATTATGCATAAAAGAATAAAGTATATTTAAAATGATATTTATATTACAATTGTTGCTTGTTTCATTTAAAAAAGAACTTAATTCATCATTTGTTTTTTTATGAAAACAAACATATAAGGGCGTTTTATATTTTATTTAATCATGTTACTCAAAAAATTTTAAAATTATACTTAAAAATTGTTAACGGGAAGTCTTCTTTTTTTTCATTCACGAAAATCTTCCTTAAAACAACTAAATTATTGTACAAAAGGGATAATAATATTAGAATAAATTAATTAAGACAATAAGTATTGTAAAAATTTCGAAGTAAAATAAATGCATGATTTTAATATTTTAAATAAATTTTCTTTTCCCCCCTCCCCCAAAAAATGTTTGTACACGGGGATTAAATAAAGCTTACAGAAAACTGCATATCTAGAAATTAGAGATCTATGCTTCGTAATACGTAAAATTTCAGGCTAAACCAAAGTACATAATAAATACCTATAAATATGTGACAAAGCTGTAGTTACAAACTAAAAAATAACAAAACTAAAATTATTTAAATTAAACGTATTTAAATAAATTTAGCATAAAAAAATTCTTAAACCCTTTTTGGACGAGCGACCGGTATACATGCCGCTTAAAATGGTCAGAATTTTTCATTATTCTCACAAGTAATTTTATTTGTATATATTGCCGGGAAAATCTAAGCATTTCCCCGAAACAATTATTCAAAATTTTTGTTTTTAAAAAACAGTGAAAAATCTCTGATAAAAATTTTAAAAATATGATGAACCATTAAAAATTCTCAGAAAAAAAACGTTTGTTTCGAAAAGATTAAAGCGTATTCAACATAAAAGGAGCATTTTTAAAAACATTTATTTAATCGTCAATCGATGATAAAGACCCATATCAACGAATTTATTATTATTATTTTTATCAACACTCTATCGTCGTTTCGTCAAAATTTCGCCATATTTGCAAAATTATTGGTGTTATTGACTAAATTTCTTCAGTTATGATTTATTTTAATTCGTCGATATTTTCAGGATTTCTTTTGAAAATGTTTTGGAAAAACACGTTATTTCACGGAATAACGAACCATTTTTATTAAAGACAAAAAATAGCTTCATGCAGATGATTTTTACTTTCTTCTATCTTTACAAGAAGAAAGTATTGGATTCATGAAAATTTTCGACTTCCGGTTTTCGACGGATTTATACGTTTTAGAAGGTCCTGAACACGTTTTGACTATTTTTAGAAAATGTCTGTCTGTGAGTCTGTCCGTCTGTCTGTGAGTCTGTGTGTCTGTCTGTGAGTCTGTCTGTCTGTATGTGACAAAAAATTTGTGGGCGCTCTATCTCAAGAACTAATGCACGAAATTTAATAAAATTTTATATTCAGTTAGACCTTGATATGAATTAGTGCCTATTGGTTTTTGGTGAAAATTGGCCTGCAGGTGGCGCTGCTATACTATGTTTTTCATGATTTTCAAGATTGCTGTATCTCAAGAACTAATGCACAGAATTTCACCAAACTTCAGATTCTGTGACCCCTTGATATACATAGATGCTGATTAAGTTTTGGTGTAATTTGGCCAGCAGGTGGCGCTGCTATGCCACATTTTTCATGATTTTCATGATAGCTATATCACAAGAACTAATGCACAGAATTTCACCAAACTTCAGATTCCGCGATACCTTGAGATACATAGCCACTGATAAGGTTTTGGTGTGAACTGCCCTATAGGTGGCGCTGCTATGCTACATTTTGCACGATTTTTGCGATAGCTATAGCTCAAGAACTAATGCAGAGAACTTCATCAAATTTTAGTTTCTTTTACACTAGAATATATAACATAATTAGACGCTAATTACATTTTGGTATAAACCTTGTAACAGGTGGTGCAGCTATGCATCATTTTGCACGATTTTTCCGATAGCTATATCTCAACAACCACAGCACAGAATTTCATTCAACTTCAGATTTTGTTACAAAATGACATATAATTACACGATGATTACGTTTTGTTATAAATCCTTCAACTGATGGTGCTGCTGTGCTATATTTTACACGGTTTTTTTTAAAACTAGCTATATCTCAAGAACTAATGCACAGAATTTTATCAAATTTCAGATTCTTTTACACCATAACATAATTAGACGCTTTTTTACGTTTTGGCATAAATTGTCCAAGATATGGTGTTGCTGTGCTACGTTTTGCAATTTTTTTGTTATAACTATATCTCAAGAACTAATGAACGAAATTCCATCAAATTTCAGATTCTGTTAGGTCTTGACATCAATAGATGCTTATTAGGTTTTAGCATAAATTACCCAACACGAGGCACTACTAAACTCATTTTCTCAGAATATTAATTAAATTTTGCGTTTTAGGTTTTTTGGATACCAGATTCTCAAATGCTCGAGGAAATTCGATAGTGGGTAACTTTAAGGTCACCACGTTTTTTTTTTTTTTTTTTTTTTTTTTTTTTTTAATATTAAAATGTACTTATGAGATAGAAGAAAGTTTCGGGATTGACACATCCAACTAGTTATTATTGCCATTCAAAATCTTAAGAAATGAGTTTTCAAAAATAAAAATAATAAAAACGTTGATGTAAGTCGATGATTTATTCAAATCATTTGTGCAGAATCAGAATCAAAATTAGTAATGATGCTCGCGCGAATTTATGTTTAAAAAATGAGTTTTTTTGCATTTAGAAAATGAAATATAACGCCCATAAAATATAGACATATTGAAAAAAAGTAATGATGTTAAAAGTCTTGTTACATTTACTATAGATTTGAACAACGTATAAAACAAACGTATGCTCTTTCAGATTTATTTACCTGTATATGTACTGAGATAGAGCAAAATAACTGATAGATCTATAGATACAAAAATACTTAAAATTCAAGTTATTCATAAATTATGAAATATGCAATTATGAGTTTTATTTAAGTACCATAATTTCGGGTGTATAAGCCGCGGATCAAACAATTCTTTTTGGACCCAGAAATCTTATTTAGTGATTGAAGACAAATATTTACGGGGATCTAACTAATTATATATGTTTCTTAAAAATTATGTGTCGAAAAAGAATTGTTTGGTTTGCGGCTTATACACCCGAAATTACGGTAGTTGAAAAATTATAGAATATGTCATTATAGATTGACAACATTATGTGTTTTCCAAATTAAAAAAAATACATGATCCTTTACTATCAATTATTGCAACATCACATTGTTTTCATTTTCGTAATCGTTGCATATTTCATAATCGGTGAGATCGATCACCAAAGCTCTTTTTTGTACTTTAAAATATGATTTTCATACGATGTCTTTCTTTGGATTCTTTTTTTTTTTTTGTATATTTGAGAATTTGCATGCACCCATTTTACAACTTTTTTTTACTTTCTTGTTTATTAACAACGGCATTGTTTCTTTATTGAAATAACAACTCTTCTAAATGTAAATAATTTCTAAAAAAAAATAATAATAAACATCATTTTTATGATGATCAAAGTCATATATTACGTACACATATACGTACACCATGGGTTAAAAATTTGTGTTTTTGTTCCAATCATAAACAAATTTTAAAATAAATTTCACTTTTACAATTTCCGGTTCCGCAATTTTTAAAACTTGTAAATATCGCACATTTAAAATTTTTACACCGTCGTATAGAGAAAATAATGTACTTGTAAATTCAATTTGTTCGAAAGCTGTATCTCAATTTTGTTTTGGATTATTAATTTTTGTAGCTTTTATACTTTTCTGTCATCGTGGCAACAAAGCTATTTCATTTCTAGACATTTAACATGGACCAATGAGAAAACGCTGCACTTCAAATATACTTTAAATATCTGTATTCTACACCACACAAACAATTATTTTCGAAATGGTTAAAAAAGTTATCAATTGGAAAGGAGAAACTGCAGGAACTCAACAAAGCAAGAAATATGTAATTATATGGCTTGTGTCACAAAACGTGTTATAAACAAACGTACTTAAATAATTTTAAGCTAATTGCGGCAGTGGAATATAAGAATGTATTTCTTTTAAATTCCGCAAGAGAAAACTGATACTGCTGCATTAAAAATAAATCTTCACGTATTTTAAATACACAGAATAGCATATTATATTGGGTAAACGACATTATGAAATAATTTAGAAATTTCAAAAGTTTAAAATAAAATATCCTGTAATGAATATCATAAGCACATTCAGCATTGCTTTGTATTTATAAGATAGCTTGTCCTTTCATTGAAGTTAAAGAACTTCTCCATAGATTTTAATATTTTTGTTTCTTTCTTTGCCAATAAATGATTATATTAATCCTTATATATTAGATAGTATAATAGTTTTTCCACGCTCATCTCTAAATGTGATACTGCATTAAGCATGGCAAATAATTTGGTTATTTATTCGGAATTGCTGCCAAACAAAACATACCTACGATATTGGGTGAAAGTCGAAACGTACAATCTAAAAAATAAATGCTTAAATTTATACATTAAAACATGTGTAAAAATGTGTATGAATTATCAAATATACGCCCTGTTGAATCAATTTCAAAATTCACATTTTCCTGTGTAAATCTTTAATAGGCACAAGCATGTAAAATGTTATTAAATATGTCAGATACATAGTTTAATGAGCAAATTGATAATAAGCACACATAATATCTCTGCAGTGTAAAACAAGATATATTTTATATATATAGGAGAACAACCTTAAAGTGTAGAATGTAAATTTTGGATTAATTTTTTTCTTGCAAAACGACTTTGTACGTAGAAGTGTTTATTGTGTTTATGCTCTTTCAAAGAGATTTGTTTTCAGACCACTGAACAGTCTACACTATAAAATCCGACCGTATGTACATTGTATGTATGTTACGCTATCCCTCCGATCCCGGAAACGGAGAAAAACGCATTTGTTTCGAATTGAAAGGAAAAAAAATCTAGGGATCTCGAGTTACCCATTCACATACCGAAATTCCAATTATTTGGTAAGTTATTAATTAAAAACATTAAAATTTTAATTACTTTGCCGATATGTTTTTGCCATCATACCAAAAGCGTGTTGTTTCTCTTCTGAAATCAAAATATTTCAGGGGACTTTTGAGTTTAATTTCTGCTTAAAAAAAATTATTACTTTAAAAGTCACCACTCAATTCACAGATATATTTCGTGTTCTTCAAGTTTCCTGTATATAAACCGACCAGGTAGCGGTCAAAGGCCGTTAAAATAATATTAATTTAAGAAAAACAGAATCATCCGAAATTATACTTGCTTTATTCCATCTGTTTGTTAAAGTTGATTTGAACCCCTAAAATAGTAGAGTCGTAATTTATGAATAAAGTCTAAATAAATACACTGTTAAATAATTTTTTTAAATACGGAAATCGTGACACTAATATTAATTTGGTAGGATTTTCAATCAATTCATCCGAATCAAATCATCTATAAATTTCAATCACATATTTTTAAAGATGCATGTACAACGGAGGTGAATTTCACACTTTATTTCAGTCTACAATAAACATGGAATGCTTACTGAAACGGAATTTTAACTTGCGATTTTGGACTTTCTACACTGTTAAAAATAAAGGTGACAAACCGGTTGCTTTTGGTGCCCAGGGGTGAAAAGGTGTTACTATTTGACACCCGCGGGCTTGAAAATGTGTTTGGGGTACCATTGAGTGTTTCACACTAATTAGGGTGCCACGCAATGCACACCGTTGGACAATTTTCACCCCTTAGTCATTTGCGCATTCTCTGTTACATGTATCCTTGCCCTTCAACTTGCTATCACTGGTGGATCAACACAGCAATTTTTTCCTATGATGACTGTCACCGCTATACGCTATCCCAATTTCGTTTAGAGCTTCGCTTGGCTAACTTTTGGCGAGCTTTATTATATAAAGCAACCTTTGAATTTCAGGACATTTGAACATTTCAGGGAGGCTTTGAAGGTGAGCTTGATGGCCGAGTGGTTAGAGCGCTGACCTTGTAATCAGACATTGTGGGTTCGAATCCAACGAGGGCCAAAAGTCGGTTTGTATATTTTTAAATTTTTTATTATTGGGCACTCTGGATTAAGGGTGCCATCTTTTCACCCCAATTAAAGGTGCCATTTTGGCTCCTTTAAGGGTGTCACCAGTGAGACAAGCTTTTCACCCTTAAAAGGTGCAATGTTTCACCATTAGTTTTAACAGTGTAAGCCGTTAACTTGACGAATTAGCAATTATTACACAAGCTAAATTTAAACCCCTTTCTACCACATAATTTTAATTCTGAAATGTCACAATGGCTCCAGACAATTCGACGAAAATTATTTGGAAAAGGTTTAATGCATTTTTTCGTGTTTATCGTTAACCGTTTTTTTCTTTGCCAAATACTGGTCCCAATGTGACATTTGGAATTTTGAAGAAATTTACACCCCAGAGCTCAAAGTGTTAAAATATAGCAATTTATTTTGTTCACATATTTTTGTAAGATGTGCACATATGTTTCTGTGTGATATTATCTCTTACACATATTTCTGTTTAATGTTGTTACGCATAAGCATGTATAATATTCTGCTGTTACACATATATACTTATACTAAAGATAAAACTTTTCCGCGTAATTTTCTATTATTACGAATATATCTGTGTGATATTCTTACATGCCTTTCTGTGTAATATGCAAAATATCCCGATATTTGTGTAATATGCCAAATTCATAAATTACTTTTACATATCAATGCGGATAAATCCGTAACTTTTCTACCTTAGCACAGTTGTTTGAGTTTTTGAAAGTTTAATAAATTGCACACTTCCATTAAATCTGTCAGCAGACATAAATACAGGTAAATCTTACCGTCAAGTATGCAGATTTCATGACAAGAGTGTAATTTTACAAATTTACACACATACGTATGTAAAAGTTATTAACTGATTTATTTTTTGAGTATAATACAGGAAATCTATTACGCATTTACCCATGTCTAAAGCCATGGCGTTAGAATAATTTTGGAGTTGGAATTGGCATGAAAAGATGTCTAACAGTTTCTGTCGCAGTAAAAATGTTTAAAATTCTGTTTAAATTTCCGCACGTCTGTAGAAGAAAGTTCTGAAATTATTTTACCGGGGTAAATTCCTCTTTTAGAATGAATATATCAATGGTTTTCAAATAAAGTTCAAATTTTAAATTTCAATTTGAATTTCAAAATTCAATACTCAATTTTTTTTCAAATCAAATAGTTTGTAATAGGTGGGAATAAACAGATCTGGCAATTTGTTAAGTGTGTTTACCTATTAAGGTAGTCCAGGACAAATTTTAAAACACATTTATTTATTGAGTTAAAAATTTAAATGTTTTTGAGATGGACAACCTTACTATTTAGAAAGAAAATCACATGATAACATTTCTCATTTTTTTAAAAGGCAAATTAAACTTGCTATAACTTAAAATATTATTCGTAGAATTTCAATTTTTTTCATTTAAATAAACAGAAATATCTATATTTTAATTTTGATTCAGCATTCTTAAAAATATTAATTTTTTTTTAAACATACTGAGTTCCTTTGAATGCTACCTTTGCACATAAAAATCGTTGCAATTTGTGGTAGCGAAAATTGGGCAATGAATCTGCAGAATTGAAGCATCTGCCAAATCTGTTGATGTAGTAAAAGTTAAAGCTGGAGTTTATGAAGGACCTCAAATCGAGAAAGTTATGGAATCTGCCAAATGGAATGATCTGCAAAAATTCAATAATGTGATGCTTAAATGATGTATGAATGATGACGAATGGGTGTTTGTATTCCATAAGAATCTGCAGATTTCAAGCTTCTACAAAATATGTTGCCGAAGCTTTCAAAAGCAAAATTTACGGATAACTTTTTTTTTTTCTGGATCTCAAATCGAGATTGTTTTTGAGTCTGCAGAATATAATTCAGATTCAGAAAAAACGATTAATGAATAATAGATGAATAACGATGAATGGGCTTTGAATTCCGCAGATTCTTATGAAATTTGCATAATTCAAATATCTACAAAATCTTTTATCATAGCGTTCCGAAGCAAAAGTTGAAGATGGCGTTTTTGTTCCACCTCAAATTGGAAAAAATTTTGAGAGTCAAGAGTTTTCCATGCTTTACAGAACAAAGAAGAATGAAGAATGTACCTTTTTTATTAATGTGCCTGACTACCTTTGACTCCTTGGAGACGCGCGACACGTATACGTACTGCAAAAAGGCTTAAGAATCCTTCATTAACCCCAACATTAAAATTTTACCGTAAAATTTACCTTATTTAATCGGAGCATTTTCTAGACTTAAAAAAGAACAAATTTCTGCTTTTAAAAACCGGTGACAAAACATTAAAAATTTCTTATAATGCAATTTTCATTCAAAAATCCGATTTTCTGTATTTGCTTTAATATTAAAGTCTGACATTTCAACTTTCCAAATCAATTTGAATTTTATTTCTATCTTGTTCAGAACTTGAGTTATAGGCATATTAACAGCAGTCATTAAATAGTCAGCTGGATTTAATTATAAATTTTCTGCATAAGTTTTTTAAAATTTTTCTTCATCGCAAAACATCATAACTCGAAAGTTGTAACTTTATGAAACTTTGCTAAAATACTCTAAATGTGTTTATTTTGTTCATATGTCATCACTATGATTATAGGGTTTTTTTCATATTTTAGCTGATACATGTTATGAAATAACATATTTTCTTGATAGTTTGTGTGAAAAAAATTTACTTTGAATATATATATATATATAATACCATTAAAAGTAGACAAGATTCACCAATGGATTTTATCAATAAAACAATAAACCAAAACGAAGAATTAGAATTGAATTGAATTATAATAAAATAAAAAAATAGTGTAACGAATAAATCCGAAAAAATAAATAAATAAAATGAATGCAAATGTAATTTGTAGCCCCAAAAGCAGAATCATCAGGCCCCAAATGCTCTGGAACTACGAATGAAGTGTGCGGTTTCATCCACGTATTAGCCATGAAATAGCAAAATAATACGTATTTGGGGCTACCAGCACACAAAAACCAAATTATTAAACAAGGAACAAAGATATTTTACAAAAAGGAGTGGAAAGTAAGTAAAAATAAGTTATCCATAACAAACAAAAAAGATAAAGCTGAATGGAAATATAATTGAACCGGAGAAAATAATTAATAATCCATATTAACATAAAATTAAATAAATAAAATAATTAAAATTAGAATTAAGAGATAACATTCATATTAACATATAACTTAAAATACCATTTTGTTACTTTAATCAGTAACATTTATTGTGACTTTACATGGTAAAAACTCATTATCTTAATATAGGATAATAAAAATTAAAAAAAAAAAAATAAATAAAAATAAAATAAAAATAAGTAAAAATTAAAAAATAATAATAATAATAATAGTAATAATATTATTAATAATAATACCAAAAATTATATCAATAACATTAAAATTAATTTGATAATTAAAATATAGCTATTTAACTACAGATATAACTAGACAAATATCCATATATTGGTGTCAATTAAGCAGTTTAAAAATTATGTTAAAATAAATAACCCACTCTCAATTATATATATATATATATATATATATATTAAATAATTAACCTTTGCGTTTTTACCCAGACAACACCACCCTCTTCCGTACTCTAACATCTACCCACCCAACCAACCTATATATATACATATATTTTATTACTTTTTAACATTTTTAATTTTTTATTATTATTTTTATGTTTTATAATTTTTTATACACTTTTTACGCAAAGAATTAATTATACGATCATGTAATATCTAATTATAAATTAAAGAATATATGAATTTTTTAGGATAACCATTATTTATAGCATCATATACAAGCTTTTTAATATTAGTATTAATTAAATGGGAAGAACATAGACATTTTATTCTATATAAATGGTTAAGTATTATATTACGATATACAGAATTATGAAGACATGATTTAAAATTAGTAAAGGTATTAACTTAAAAATTAAATTCTTTCCTGTTGTCATAAATATCTCTCTCTCTCTCTCTCTCTCTCTCTCTCTCTCTCTCTCTCTCTCTCTCTCTCTCTATCTATCTATCTATCTATCTATCTATCTATCTACATATATATATATATATGTTACAGGCCAAACCCGATTTTAGGCCAAACTAGTTTATCCTAACGTCCATCGGATAAACCAGTTTTTCCTAGGACAAACCGGTTTATACTAACGCCCATCGGATAAACTAGTCCTTCCTAGGCCAAACCGGTCTATCCTGAGGCTCACAGGACAAACTAGTTTATCCTAACTTTTATAGGATAGACTAGTTTAGCCTGATGTTTATTGGTCTAAACTAGTTTATCCTAGGCCAATTCGATTTGGCGAGATTTTATTGAATTCAATGACCGCCTCAGCGCCAACATTCTAGTTTGTCCTAGGCTGATTTAGTTTATACTAGGCCAATGTAAATTTACGTGTTTTTAGCTCATAGGCGTCAAAGCTTGAGAAATAATGGGCTTGCAGGTTCTGTATGTATATATGTACAGATATACATACGCATGTATGTACGGATGTACGTAACGCGATAATTCTTGATAGAAATATCCGATTTGCTTCAAATTTTGGATGTACTTTCATTCTGATAAGGTACTTTTCTTATTAGTTTTGGGAATTCATTGGATAAGAATAAAGGGAAGGCGAACGGGAAGCTAATCCCCCACCGTTAATTTAGAGAAATAGATTTTTCATGCAGAATTATCAGTTTTCATTTAAAATTTTAGATTTAGCATCATTCTGACAAAGCGCCTCCGTGATTAGTTGTAGATCTTTATTATTTAAGTGTAAAAGAAAGAGCAATGTAGGTAACTCCCATAATTTAGATAAATGGTTTTTGACGCAAAATTTACGGATTTGCTTCAAATTTTGGATATAGATTATTTCTCATAAGGTTATTCTCTGAATAGTTTAGTGGGTTTTAATGGTTAAGTATGAAAGGAAAAATGAAGACTGTCCTTTTACCTAGGAAGAACTAGTTTATCCTATAGGTATTTAGATAAGCAATTTAGCGTATGAAAATCTAGTTTATCCAATTGGCGTTGGGATAAAATAGTTTGGCACAGGCTAATCTAATTTGACTCAAAATCGGGTTTGGCCGGTAAAAAGCATATTTTTCACTAGAATAAGTATAAATGTGTGTCAAGAGTCATTGCTTGTAACATCAACAATATGTCTACCATAGAGACATGATGCATTGGAATGGTGTTTGCTTGTTTTTTTTTCTGCAGACTTGTGCCGTGTTGAGATCAGACTTGCATTTATTATTATTATTATCATTATTATTATTATTATTGGTTATTCGAGACAGATCGGAGCTGAACATAATTTGGAATCGAACATCGTTTTACATTTTTCAGAAATTAATTACCTGTCGACATATAAGTTATTTTTGTCCCGGCGTCAAATTTTTTCCCCCGTGAAGTTGTACCGGAAATTCGATTCAAAACGTAGCTTTAATAATATTTTCTCAAAAAAAATGTCGCTTTTATGAAAAAATGGTTAACGCCATTCGATTACATATTTTTGGGTGAGAATACCTGTTAATCTTATGCATGTCCAAAAAGGAATTAGTTCATAAATGTGTTAGGATCTCTTTTGGATTTCAGAAAAGCCTTAGGAATGACAGAGAAATATAGTAACAAATCTACTTTTTGCTAAACAGATTCAAAAGTTATGATGTTTATAAATCTCCTTTATTTCTTTTGTTCTAAACTACATTAATTATTTAATAAATACCTATTTGAATATTGAAAATTCTAAGAATCTAAATAATCAATAATACATTGTGTATTTTCCATTCTGCGAACACATCGTTATTTAAAAATACATTGTAAATTTATCCAATAAATATGTATGCAGTATTTTTTAAAAGGAAACTTAATTGTATGTGAAGTAAAATCTGATTTTTTCTTTGCAGAATTTGATAGACCAGATCGATCCGGACTGAGTCTCTTTTCACTGATAGGCAGGGCTTCGGGTGAACTTTTAATTTTTACACCGGGTCAAGGAAAAATAACTTTCTTTCGAGAAGGGCGGGGCATGGGCCTCGAAATTCCGGCCCGTGCAAACCTCTAATAGTATTCTATCACCCTTGGAATAAAATACATTATACAGGGGTGATGGCAAAATCACTTTGAACAAGGTTAGCAATGGAGCAGTAGTCGGGATCAATATTAAAAAGAATATTGACCAGTTAAACTGACGGTTTTGCATTCACAGACTGTTTACACTAATTATGTATCACAGCCTTTTTTTTTAAAGAATAACACCCTCTAAAAATAAAGAAAGGGGGATTACCTTTTCCCATTTCCCCCAATTATACTTAAACATTGAACATCCTCAATAAACATCATATAAACCAATAAGCATTCACAACTAATCATGGAGGCGCTTTGTAAAAATGATCCTATATCTAAAATTTTAAATGAAATCTGATAATTCTACATGAAAAATCGATTTCTCTAAATTAATGTTGGAGGATTAGTCTCCCGTTCGGCTTCCTCTTATTCTTATCCAATGAATTCCCAAAACTAATCAGAAAAGTACCTTATCGGAGTATTTCTATCAAGAATTATCGCGTTACCTAAGTACGTACGTACGCACATACGTTCATATATGCGTACGTACATGCGTGCATACATACATACAAAACCTGCGAGCTCATTATTTCTCAGACTTTGACATCTGTGAGCTAAAAACACTTAAATTTACATTGGCCTAGGATAAACTAGATCAGCCTAGGACAAACTAGAATGTTGCCGCTGAGGCGGTCATGGAATTCAATAAAATCACGCCAAATTGAATCGGCCTAGGATAAACTAGATCGGCCTAGGATAAACTAGTTCAGACCAATAAACAGCAGGCTAAACTAGTCTATCCTAAAAAAGTTAGGCCAAACTAGTTTGGCCTAGGAAAAACTAGTTTATCCGTTGGGCGTTAGGATAAACCGGTTTGACCTAGGAAAAACTAGTTTATCCGATGGGCGTTAGGATAGACCGGTTTGGCCTAGGAAAAACTAGTTTATCCGATGGGCGTTAGGATAAACTAGTTTGGCCTAAAATCGGGTTTGGCCTGTAACATATATATATATATATCAATGGTAAAATTAAAGTTATTAAAATGATTTATTACCCCAAGAAAGATTCAGTAATTATAATAACATTTACAGAATAAAAATTTCATTATTTAAATTCTAGTTTATTTGAAAAAGTTCTGTTTATTAGCAAATTTTATGCATGTTTTGACTTCAAAAATAAATATATTTCAAAATATACATATTTTTATTCGTTATTCACAATTTTTAGCTATATTTTATAATGTAATGCACATCAAAAAACAATTTTTCAGAAAAAAAAAACCTTTCGAAGTTAGGCCCAGCCACCTTAATATTGTTAAAGATTTCTTTAGAAATCATAAAAGAGAAAATTATGTTGAATTGTTTGATATTCTGGTATAAAAACAGAAATAAAATCTACAGGTTGTCTGTTAAAGTATATACCATAGATAGCTTCACAGAGGTCATAGTTGCCTGTTTCAAGGATCAAGAAAAGTGATTTCATTTGGAGATGCATCATTTTGATCGCTAAATATGAGCATATTTAGCCTTTTTTACTGAGCGTAGTTTAAACTTAAGAGTCATTTATTTTTGTTCTCCTGCATCTGCTCACAAATTTATTTAACCGCTTGGGATCGACTCGGATTTGATGATCGACTCGGATACGTTCCACCTAACCCGTTGAGGAGCAAATCACTTCAATTAAAAAATGCTGTTAATGATTGATTGATACCAGAATTTAAAAAAAAAATATTTTAAAATATTTAAATTCGCTGAATATGAACGAATAATAAGAGACTATGTATGGGGACTTATTCGCGAAAGTTATACGACATGCAATCACAGGTTTTGCAAAACTACCATCTCCTAGGTTCCTTGTCATCAGTTTGTGAATTTTTTTGTTAAAATATGCTATTGATTTGAAACCATTATGCTATTAATTTTTTCATTTTGCTAACTAAATAAAGTGAAACCGGAAAAATTGTATGATTTCTTATTGAAAACCGGGAACTGTTAAATTTCCTTATCCTGACTACAAAAGCAATGTTTTTGCAGATAAATATAGCACCAATCAGAAAATTATATTGATTACTCAGAAACAAAGGTTGTGTTACATGGTACTATCATTGAATATCCAAAAAGTGAGACCATGATCAGTTACATTTTCATGCCAAAAAATATTTTACCACTTGAACCATTTTTTGTGTCTTATCGTTACTTAGGCTTATTTTGTGAATTTGGGATATTAAAAGGATTGGAAACGTTCAAATATATTTTTTTCACAAAGATTTGTTCTTGTGTTTTGGAATTTCGCAATAAAAAATTTACATCAATTTAAAGAAATGTGTATTTTTTTTGTTTCTTCCAAAAATGAAAGAAGCATTAAAAAAGAAATAAATCAATAAAATATAGATGTTGTATTCTAATTGTTTAAATTATGTTTTTGAATGTACTAAATGATGTTTTCTAACATCTGAATAAATATTTAAATAGCTAGATTTTTGAGTTATGTAGTATTATTTGTTATGCTTTTTAAATGCGCAGCAGTTTAGTTTCAGTTTAGTAATTGCCATTTAAATCAATTACGCAATTATTTATTAAAAAGATTTTTTTAGAAAATACTGTTCGTCAATAAAAATGCAATTTTTATTATTTTAATTTATATTTAGTACACATAATTCAAAATAAATTCCATCCAACATCGAATTTTGAAAATCAGCGACAGCAATTACATGAAATTCTATAATTCTAAAAATGAACAAATTAAAAAATCATCTTTAATAATCACCAATGATAAACTATCAAACATTTAATCTCTACGTTGAAAGATTTATTTAAAGGTTATAATGATTAAAATTATTATATTTAAAAGAGCATAACGTAATTTAATTAAACAAGCCTATTGAGTACGAAATACAGTTCACTTAAGTGTTGTGACATATATTTTCCTGAGAAAATTAAATTTCGATTTACTTAGAATTTAAATTATGTTTGATGAATGTGAAATGGCAAATGTTCTTGAAAGTAAATAAATTTTTTTTATCGAAATTGGATTTGGAGTCAGAATGAAGCACGAAGGCAGAAAGATAAATTTTAACTTGGTATTAGGAATAATCTCAAACTATATTAAGTTCCAAAGATTAAAATTGGTACAAAGCAATTTTATATGTGCTATTTAAATTTATTGTCTTCGTCAAAACTGTATGCTTTTGAAATAGTATTAAGATATAAATTGGATATTTTCACATTTTAATAAATAAAATTGAACCTAGGGTTAAAGTTTTTTTTCCAATTTTTATAAAAAATCACTTACACGTTAATAACTTTAGCACCATCAATCCAAATAGATTATTTAGTATTTATCGAATATTTCAGTGTCTGACATATAACGATTGTTGTTGTTTTGAATTCTGTTCAATTACTATTCATATGAAAATAGGCTGAGGAAGGATTTTCAGAGATGTTTAGAAAATATTGTATTACAATAAGATTTAACTTGTATGGCAACTGTTTATACTTATATTACACATGATGTTGTCTGTAAAGCAACTTATATTTTAATCTTGAAGAGTGAAATATATGTGTAAAATAAAATAATCACCTACTGCTTAAAAAGAATTAAGCGAATAATATTTATCGTTTTTACTACTAAATGCCTACATATAACTGAAGTCATATAGTAAATGCATAGACAGATACTAACATTACTACATGCAAAAAATAGCAAAAGTGTATTTTAAAACAAAATAATTCCCCATTAAAAGACATGTACTATTAATAATACAGCAGACATGAAAGCGTTAATAAATCTTAACTATATCGTTAAGATTTATTAATGCTAAACTAACGCTAAACTAAGATTTATTAAAGTTAATTAAATCTTAACTTTAGCCTTATATTATCGTTAATAAATCTTAAATAACCAAATCTAACATGCGCAATTCATGAATATTATAGGTTAAAAATGTGTTCGCTAGTGTTATAAATTGTCAAATTATAAGTAAAAGACATTTTATCTTGTTTTATTTAATTCTGAGAGGCAAACTTAAGTATGTTCGATAAGCTAGTATGAATCCATTTAAATGTTGTGATACAATCAGGAGATAATTGAAAATTATGATAAGGAATGTCTTGAATATTTTTCCGTTTGAAGTTTCCGAATATTATACATGACATTTGTATAGTAAATATATTGGATTATAGTTACATTTATGAACATAATCATCTTTTAATGATTTATATACAACTTGCTGCAAAATAATATAAATTTATAAGCCAACGTTAAAAATCCGAGAATAGGTAAAATTTGAGCATACCAGTTTCGGTAGCTTTTAGTGTAGCAAAGGATAACGGAACCTGTGCAGTTATATTACGGAGAGAATTTGATTTAAATAAGAACTACAAGGACCAATAGGAAATAAGTAAAATACGGAAACCAACTAATAGGAAAACAGAATAAGTACTGCAACAAAACTACTTTTTCACACTTTTTCACGGAAGGAGGTGTTCTAAAAATTACCGGAATTAGTTTGCTCAAAGCTTACCTATTTTGACGTTTTCAATGTTGTTTTAAATTTATATAATTATCTTTCACAAATTATTGTGGAACTAAGAGGTTTAAAAAATGTATATTCGGCAGTACTATCAATATTTTAGATCTGAAAATTTTACTATAACATAACAAATCATTAACTGATCACATGACAAATGTAAAGACTTTCAAATTAAAGTTAATACTTTTATTCATTTTAAATGTAGTAGCTTTAAAAGGATGTTTTATAGCATTTGAGTGAGTAATTTGTAAACCGGAATTGTTGAGTTAGATTTTTTTACTATAATTTTTACTGTTTCTATCTGATATAAATATTAATTCGGCCATATCTTATTTGTTTTTCTTTTAATCGCAATATATATATATATATATATATATATATATAAGCCTACTCTTAATTTGTCCTAATCAATAAATGCAAATTTCATGTCTTTTAAAATTAAGCAAATGGTGCCTATTTTTTTAATGCATAGAAAGGATTTTATAGCTTGAATATTTTTAATAATGTTCGTAGATTTTCCTTCTTAACACAACAACGACAAATTTTACTATTTTAAACTTTTACTTCACTGCGTATCAAATCTGGTACACACCTAAAGACATTATAATTTTCATTATAGGCCAAGCATTTCGACAACATAATCACATTCCCTGATCAGGAACAACCTACAGAATGGAACAACACTTTTTATTTTGTTCATGTCAAATGGCTTCACTTGACAAGAATTTAAGTTATACAGTGGACGCTCTCTCTCTGAACACTCTCTAATGTGAACACCCCAGTATACAGAATACATTCTAATGGTCCCGGCAAAACTCTATAGTCTTAACAAAGGATGAACTCTCTGTATTCTGAACTCCCCGTATTATGAATGCTACTTTGGGTCCCCATTTCTACTCCACCTCTCTGTAAACTGAACATGTGTTTGCAATCGAAATTCGAATTCCTCCATAAGGAAGTTTGGATAAATTAATACATAGGAATAAAAAGATTCGACGATTTCTATTTTAAAAAATAGTCAAAATCACTGCAAGATTTTGAGCATGTACTTAAAGTTGAAATTTGTTTGAATAGTTCAGATAAAATCTTCAGTTCAAAGATAGGAATACTTGTTGTTACATTGTTATCAGCTGTCTGCTGTAAGATTATGATTTTTGTTATTAGAAAGTGCAAACATTTAATTTTTTATTAGTTGGAGACAATTACAATAGATTAAAAGAATCCATTTCCATCTTGCTTATTTCAAATAATAGTTTTATATAAATTATTATTAATCACAGATTTAAGCATGATATTTAAAAATTAATTTTGGAATTAACTTTGGATTAATATTCAGCAGATTTTATTTTTGCCCATGATAGAACATTCATTAAGCGTTGTAGTAATCTTGTCAGTTTACTTCTAAATCTTAAAAGGAAGGAAATATAATAAAAACCCTGTAGCAATGATCTTATTTGATCAATAACCCATCTCCCTCTATAATGAACACCCCCATAATCTGAACATTTTTTGCCGGTCCCATGGGTGTTCAGAATAGAGAGAGTTTACTGTACACTTTGTAAAAATCATTATTACACTAAAGGCGCGTTTCGAGCTAGATCAATAACAGCTCGTCATCAGCTGAACGTCATCAGCTGAGTGCAGGTTCAGCTGATGACGACCTGTTATTGTTTCAGCCTGTTGACGCGTCCTGCTTTGTTTTTTCGTTTAATGGTGATTTTTACAAAGTGTATTATTTTAAATAATAATTATCGCCAGTGTTTATTAGTGCTTTCACATGACAAGAAATAAGGATTTTCTCATTGTAAACTAAAGACATTTCGATCAAGCTATATAGGTCAGATTTTGTTATTATTATTTTTACTAACTATTTAAAAATAGTAATATACAAAAGTTACAAACTGTTAAGAAGATAAATTTAACAAATGTAAGTTCACTTACTATAGCAAAACAATGTTTTAAATTCCTAAATATGCACACATGGCTCAAACCATAAAAAATCGAATTTTAGCTGAAAATTTGTAATTAAATTTTTGTCTCTATTTTACCAATATTAGACTTATATATAGATTTGAAATATTTTTTTATTTTTCATAAATATAGAAAAGTTTGTGTGGTAAAAGTTAAATCAAAGTTAACGGCAATGGAAATGAATTTTAACAATTTTGTATTGTACTTCTCGGATGAACTTTGAGATCAAATACTATCGTTAATTTTGTGTATAGGTTCACAGAATCCTTGACCCAAAATTTCACGATATCGAGTCAAGGATGCAAAAATATCTTTTTTATTCAGATTCTTGTCTGTAAAACATAGTTTATTACTAAATAGTTTGGTTTAAACATCGGGATAAATTGCCCTTGTGTAAGGCTTGCAGCTATTTTTTAAATGCAAAAATAAATGTATAAGTCGAATAATTAATCGGATTTAAATTAATGTTACTGGATTCTTGAGACTCTTCGATAATAATATATTAAAACTCATACAGGCTAAATCATTTTCGACGAGCTCATACCCAATTTTGAACACTATTCTTTAAAATGTAATATCTTGTTTTAAAATTAAGTTATTGACAATCAGATAAAAAAAAAATACAAAAATAACATATATATTAATAGTTTATTTTCCGCATTTAAAAAAAAAACGGCATAAGCGATCAATTTCACATGACAGAAAGTCAATATTTTAAGAAACTATTTTTCATTTTGAGTATATGCGTCAGTTACTAACGATGTTTCAAAAGCACTCAAAATTGCAAAAAATAGAAAATGCATTGTATAGTTTTAGTATAAATCCTTCAAAAATGATATTTAAATTCTATTTTTTTTTCTCATTATTCACAAATAATTTTAGATAAATATTTATTGATATTAAACTTCTTTATATCTTAATTCCATTAAAAAATAAATTTCATATTAGATCGGTAATATATATATATATATATATACTTGCGGACCCGACAAACGTTGTCATGGCACAGACTTCAAAAAATCAAATAAATGTACATAAATATAATAATGCGCATGATAAATACTACACTCTTAATTTAATTTCTTATTACAATCATGTAAGGAAATTATTTTTCACTTTGCAGTACTTTTTGAAGTCTGTTCAATTTTTGATAGAAAAGTTTATTTTTTTGTTTTTAGTTAAAAAGTTAACGATTTTCTGAATTCAGTTAATTAAAATTATAATACAGGAAAAATTATTGTAAATCATACACGTATGTCAGGAGTGGGGTTCGAACACACTGTCTGTTTCTTCGAGAGTCAGAGTTTAAATCTGGCGCCTTAGACCACTCAGCCATTCTGTCCGCACTCTACTTAGCAAACTTATTCAACAGTTTTAATTAGCGAAAAATCACTAACTTTATTAGTTTTTGCCTAATTACTAAAAAGTACTGAATCCATTTCGATGAAATGTGAATCTAAACCATTCTAGAATCCACTGGAACACACACAAAATATTTCATTAAAATCGGTTCAGTCGTTTAGGGGGAGTTCAGTGAAATACACACGCACAGAAGATTTATATATATAAAGATAAAGTAATTTTGATTTTTTAATTAAAAACCTTTTTTTCAAAATGTGTGTTCATCTTGAGATAATTTACATATTTACTGTATCAATTTCATCATTTTTACGTTGAAATTAAACAAGTTGTTCTCTTTTAAATCTTCTAATTAACAAAAGTCAATGTATGTCGATGAATACAGGTTAAGTAAAAAAATGTAATTACTTAATTATAGAATATTCTTACAAATATTTTAAAACTTTAACAACCCTTTGTCAGATATTATTCCTGGAAAATGTTCAAAGCTGTCTTCAAAATCATATTCAATTATAAACAAATTAACTTAAAAAGCACTTGACGTAATTTGGCTGAAGTACTAAAATGTTGAATTTTTAAAGATATTTATAAGTAAATTTAACATTAAATTAAATTAAATTAAATTAAATTAATGTTAAAGGGAAAACCTAATTATTTAATTAAAAAATAGTCTGAAATTTGACTAGTTCAGAATAATTGATTTTGAGCTGGATGTTTTATATGAGCATTTTTTACCGCTAAATATCGTAGTTGAATGTGGCACTTTAATGTATGTAAAAGTAAATAACTATTGGATATAGATATATGAAATGTAATAAATTAAACACTTATAAATAAAAAGTTAAGTAAATAATTTTTTATTTTAGTAGGTAACAAAAATCATTTCAATAAATGTCAAATAAAAATATATTTTATTTTATTTGAGTCTCGATTGCTTGAAATCCTTGAAGGCCTTTTTTCATACATTCTTACGCACATACGCCATTCTTTGTAACATTAGAGCACACGTGGAATAAATCTCACTATTAATTACATCAATTATTTTTTTTTCAATGTATTAGTATGAATGCATTTTTTACATGAATTTTTCTCTTTGTCGTTTAAAGTATTTGCATTGAAACACTAAATAGAAAACAAATGTTAATGCAAATTTGGAGATTTCAAAGAAATCATTTTACTTACCCATCATACGTAGTATAGGGTAAGTCTTGCAATCGTTTTGAAAATCGAAAATTTTTTTTTGACGGATTTACACGTTTCGGACACTGGAGATTCCGAAAAACATATTTTTAGAAAAAAAAATTTGCCGTCCGTCCGTCTGTGTGTCTGTCTGTCTGTCTGTAACCGCTCTATCTCCCGAACAAATTGAGATAGAGATTTGAAATTGTGTATGTGTTTCGTATCTAAGAATGGGACGAAGCCTATTGAATATCAGCAACCTCGATTATCCGGAACTATTTTTTTCGGACCCTCGAAAAATTCGTTCTGATGAAAGGTATATAAAAATTTTCGAATTCTTTTATTTTAAGGAATGGACGTAAAAGGACGTAAAATAACACAAATTTTGCATAATAAACGAAATCAATCGGATAATTAGTTGTTGAGATATTTCTAATCCTATTTTCCACATTCTTTGATTTTTCATGACCCTGTATTTCATTCAAATTTCAATTCAAAGATATGTTATTATTGGAAATGAGATACTTAATTCGATGCAAGAAACCGTAAGTGAATATGATTATTATTTTTGGAGTTATAAGGATGTTTCTATTACGCAATTCAGTGCTACTTGAATAGTTTGGCGTTTCATACAATTTATCGAAATTAGGTCATCAGAAATTCATTAATAGGGCATGATTATGTGTTAAAAATACTTAAATATACGTTTATATTTTGTTTTGGAATTGTAATGCATTTTATAAATTGTTTACATGTGTTATGTTTTCATATATTGTGCTATGCATATCCATGATGGGTAAGTATTACGGTGGCCTCCAACGACTAGTTTTTTCACGCCTTTGAATAATAATACTTAACCCCCCCCCTCCCCCCCCAAAAAAAAAACTTAATTTACTTAATGAGATGAATATTTTATTATACAAAAAAGTATGGATAATAACCTTTCATGATAATATGCATTGATTTAGATTTATCGTTAATTTTTAAATATTTGATAACTAGATAAGTAATTATTACACGACGCAATATATTATGTTTTCAAGATTTACTACTTTGAAAATGGAGCATGTTTTCGTTAATCTAGGGAAAGTTAAGTATTTCTAATTCAATTAAGCATTTGGTTTAGAAATAAAAACAAAATAAAGAAATGAGAAAAAGACTGACGGAGAAACAGAAAAGAATACATTTTATAATGAGAATACATTAAATTTAAACACTAATTGTTCACTTAAAAAATATATAAAGAATGCAATTTAAAATTTTTCTTAAACTAAAATAATAAGTAAATATCATTTGTCTTTCTATAAGTAACATTTAACAATTAATAGTATGAATTTTTCCTTGCTTATAATAAAGTTCTGTTATTTGCTCCGATAATTATTAATTAATATTAAATTAAATATCCGAAATATTAATTATTATTTAATTAGTTATGCATACCATGAATGTACTTCACTGGTTACGCTTGAGGTACCATTTCCAACTTTTTTTAATCTTACGAGAATGATGCCATAGTATACAACTATAAATTTGTATTTTATGAAATCCTAGTTTAAATATGGCTTTTTTTTCAAACACATATCAATTATATTCAATAATATATATAAACATCGTAAAATTTTATTAAATGTTGCATCATACTTGAATTCGTGAGTCGATATTTTAGTAGAGAATTAAAATATTTAAAATTTCGTTTTCTGAAATTTAACATGTCTGCAATACATATTATTAAAAAATGTATTTTATTTAAATAATTACATATGTGTAATGTTTATAACAAAAATTCAGATGCATCCTTATCGTCCTTTTTCACTTTTTATATTAAACCTTGCGATCCTTTTCTTATATGAAAATGATTGCCATTATGATTGATTTTCCATCCATTATGTGCGTCTTTGCTGATAAAAAAATGTAATTTAACAAATTATAACGACTATTTGGAAAATGATGTTTCAAAAACTCAAATTTTAGAAAATTCTATATTTAGATTATTATTAGTATTAAACATCATTTTAGAATGGTTATAACATGTCATATATTACGTACACCGTAAATTAATAATTAACATTCTTAGACCAACGATAAAAACAACAGTATTTTATAGATAGACAACTTTAACTGTTTAAAAATGTGAATTTTTATTGGATGGAGTTAATCAGACTTCTAAACGCCTTATACGACATGGATTAAACATTAATATTCCTGGACCCATTGCAAACAAATTTTAACTGAAATTTGAGTTTTAAAAATTTTGGAACTGCAAAATTTTCAACTTCAAAATATCGCACATTTTAAATTTTTACACAGCTACGTAGACAAAAACATGCAGCTTTTAATGAAATTTTTTTGAAATCTCTAACACAATTTGTTGTCAAATTATTATTATTTTTAAAGTTTTAATTGCTCTTTTTGTCATCGTGGCAACAGAGGTATTTCCTTTTCGGACCAATCAAAAAACGAATAAAATAAAAACAGAAGTATTCCGTTTTTGGACATTAAACTTGGACCAACCAGGAAACGAATAAAACAAACGAACTTTATTGTGGATTTCAACCAATAAAATGATTCAGATATGCTTTACATTTCCCAATTCTTTACCGAGAACAACAACTATTTTTTCCAAATAGTTAAAAAAAAAACCTATTTTTTGTTTTTGTTTTTAGCACTTTCCAACAAAGTTGAAAAGTGCTTATGCATTCGGTTTGTCTGGCCGTCTGTCCGTCTGTCCGTCTGTCCGAGCTCTAACTCCCGTAAATATACTCGGATTGCTATGAAATTTTTACACGTTATTGAGGTTTACCCTAGCACGAACCCTATTGAAAATGAAGTATCTACCATGATTAGTTTATCTACAGAGAGAATCAAAAGTTTCCCATTACATTATGGCCTATGGGGAAAAATCGTTAATATACTCGGATTGCCATGAAATTTTAGGACGTTATTGACGTTTACCCTAGCACAAGTCCTATTGAAAATGAAGTTTCTACCATGATTAGTTTGTCTACAGGGCGAATCAAAAGTTTCCCATTACATTACGGCCTATGGGGAAAAATCGTTAATATACTCAGATTGCCATGAAATTTTAGGACGTTATTGAGGTTTACCCTAGCACGAACCCTATTGAAAATGAAGTATCTACCATGATTAATTTATCTACAGAGAGAATCAAAAGTTTCCCATTACATTACGGCCTATGGGGAAAAATCGTTAATATAATCGGATTGCCATGAAATTTTAGGACGTTATTGACGTTTACCCTAGCACGAACCCTATTGAAAATAGGGTTTCTATTATGATTAGTTTATCTACAGGGCGAATCAAAAGTTTTCCATTACATTACGGCCCATGGGGAAAAATCGTTAATATACTCGGATTGCCATGAAATTTTAGGAAGTTATTAACGTTTACCCTAGCACAAGTCCTATCGAAAATGAAGTTTCTACCATGATTAGTTTATCTACAGGGCGAATCAGAAGTTTCCTATTACATTACGGCCTATGGAAAAAAATCGTTTCAAAGGAATTTTAAAGATGTTATACCCTGTCAAACATATTAAAATATGCATTCTATAAAATATAAGGTGAAAATGTAGGTATTATTCATTTACAGGGCCACACAAAAGAATTCCATTAGATAATGGTAAAACGGGGAATTGTGTGACATATTTTAAATATTTTATGTTTTTTCATGTATAATAAAATTGATATATGTCACTGAAGCTCAATATAAATTATACGCTACTGTCTTGCATAATATGAAGTACATAGCATTTACAGGGCCATACAAAAGATTTCAAATAGTATATTCTTTCCGAAGTACCGTATATGTGTCTGATGATGGCTGATGGAGGGATGAAATGCATTTTGATTATGATATTCGCGTTTATATTTCGTTAAATATATGCACATTATATGGTGTGTATAAATGTTGTAGTTGATATACAGGGCTACCCAAAAGAGCTAACCAACGTTCCTGAATATGAGCGTAAATTATTTAAACGTGGTTCTTAAATAAGCTATGCATTTTTACGCTGAGCTGCATTCAATTTACTGAAAAATGTTTGCAGAATACAGATAAAGGGATATACAGGGCCACGATAAGAATTCGGTACATGGACGCCTATGAATGATGATTTATGAGAATGTGATTTCAGTTGTTTTAAAAGTGTTTTAGTTTACAATACATTTTAGCCTAATGCTGACGTGTAATAAAGGTACAATGTAAACTACAGGGCTGAACAAAAGTATTCAAGTATGTTTCCATCTAATAGTATGAATTGCTGAAAAAGAAATTTCAAGCTACTGGGTATTTTCTTGCCTAACTAAATTTTCCCATTATATGAACTGACATATGAAATACAGGGCTGTTCTAATGTACTGGAATACATATTTGGGTATATTTGGCTAAACACTATTATTTCCCTAAATAACAAAGTTTTGTTAAAGATTTCATTAAGTGTTGGAAAGTGCTTCATAATCTATGCTTAACGCATGATTTTTCTTACTTGTTTTATTTTGTATTAAGAAATAGGTCTGTCAAAATTTTATCGAAAGATATAAAAGAAAATACAAAGAAGTCCTGTTTAAATCCCTTTACTCAAGAGGTGGCTGTCTTTGACCACTAGTGTCCCACGTAAATATGGTGCACCAAATGCTCTGAACACAAATATTTTAAGTTAATTTTATGCTGTTATCTAGTGGCCGAATAATCTGTGATAAAAGATATCGTAATAAACTGTAAACTATTAATGGCGTCCAAAGAATTTGGCATCTCGATTTTCGAAGGATATCCGACAACACTAATTGTGAGTGACAGTCACCTCCCAAGGAAAAGGATTAAATATATTTAGGAGCAACCATAATATTTAACACATTAGTCAAAATATCAAATACATATACATATAATGTATATGCTGTACTATTATTTCTTAATGCCTATAAAATTATTATAAAATGAATTATTTTATGAAATTATGCATAAATGTCACACATGTTCAATTATTTACGTGTTAAATATAGCATAATTTAAAGAAAAATTCGTTTAAAGTAAATTATCTTAAACATTCAGAAATTTCTCCTTGTAGCACAGATGAAAGTATCGTTTATATCTACACGTTTTGTAATATTTATCTTTGGGAAGTGCATCAAACATTTCAACTTCAAAAGTACTAGAATGAATGATTGTTTTGACCTTTGAGACCCATTGATTTTTTATAAATCTAAAATAAAGTCTCCGTGTAAAGAGTGCCTTTTTATGTCTTCTGAAACATTTATTCAATGTCAACACATGAACGGAAAATAATGTACGATAACATAAATCTCAAAAATCTGAAGTCTTGTTTATCAGTAGCAAAAGGCATTTTTTCCCTTTTCTTTTCAATAGAAATATATCACGACACTGGCCAATGTAACCTGGAAACAAAAACAATACTGTTAAAAATTCTTTTGTGGTTAAATATATCGTACAACTTTTATCTCACATTTATTAGTTATAAAAGAAAAATATTCGTGGAACGACATATTTTACTGATTTATAGTCTATATTAAAATAAAAACATTTAAAGTAATATATGATTAAAAATACACAAAATTACAAGTAACATTATGAAGAAGCATTAATTTCCAATTTTGAGTACAAACAGAATTTTTAGAAGGAAGGGTGGGGACTTAAAGGTTAACCTAATTTTTTATAAATGTTTTTAGGAGGTATTTTTTTTTACGTAGGAGTCAAATTTTCTCATTTACTCGAATCTATGTAAAATAATTGCTGTAAAGTCCCTTCGAAACAAAAACTCTATTCTGCACTACTGAAAAGTAACTCCTTCAAAATAATAATAATATTTATTATTATGATATTTTCTGTAAACATTTATTCTAAAATTTTAATTTAAAATATTATCCAATATTTTCAAACTGTAATATGTACTCTTTAAAATATTTTCTATCATTGATAATACAAGAATAAACCAATGATTATCGCAACAAACATTATGAGAATCATAATAAAGTTGGAAATTGCACGTGTAACATAACAAATGATATGCGTTCGTAATACAACGAAGTTTTAGAAATATTCAGATTTTCGTATAATAGTACACAGTACATCATATAAAGTATCGTTTCCAAAGCATTTTGTGTGTCCTTGTAAACATTATCTGCTTTTTATTATTCAGGAATTACTTTCTAGTAAATTTCAATAACGTATATCAATTTCATGTGAATGTAAAATAATTTAAATAACATTAATAATTACAATAATTAAAACATGCCTTTAAAATTGTTTCCCCTATACTATTATGCAACGGAATACTTTTGTGCGGCCATGTAAATTAATAATAAATATTCTGGCACCACAGATTATACAAAATGTATATTTTAGTATCTACTTCATAGATGCATATCAAGTTTAATGTGTTCAATAGCGTGTGACATTATCCAAATGTCGAAAAACTATTTTTCCCATTGGACGTAATGTAGCGGATTACTTTTCATTATTCCTCTAATTAAATTATGCATCCAATTTACATAAAATTTGAAATGACTCCACAAACAATTATATATTTTAAATTAAAAACCATTTGGTTGGGTAGTTTTTGCGTCATCATGTGTGGACGGAAAAATAGACGGGCAGACGGATTGAACAACGACATTAGGTGCTACACTTCTATATTATAAAAGCCAAACGTATATCTGCGTAATGCATACGTAATTTTGCGAATGGCAACACTTTCCCCTGTAATTTTGGTTTTGCAATTTTCGCTACTACAAAATTTTCGCTACTAATTTTTAATGCAATTTGTTTAAAAGCTTATCTCAATTTCTTTTTCCGATATTAATTTTTTTATAGTTTTTAGTACCAATTTTTTATTGTGAAAACTGAATCACTCCATTTCCTCTTAAAATTGAAAAAAAAATAGAAATTAAACTGCTCAACATTTTTTTTTCATACAATTTCGGTTTTGTAATTTTCGCTACTTCAAATTTTACACTTGTAAACATCGTACATTTTTAATTTTTACATCGTCGTATACAGAAAAAAATATGCTTTTAAATGCAATGTTTCAAAGATGTATCTCAATTAAATTTTGGGATATTAATTTTTTTTAAATAATTTTTACTACAAATTTTGTAATTGTGGCAACAGAAACACTCCATTTTCTCTTAAAAAAGAAAAAAAGAAATTAAAACGAGCATACTATTTTTAAAATATCGTCTGTTATAACATCCGGTGAGTTTCGATTTTATTTTGTTTAATAATTTGAATAATTGAGTTTTATAGTATTTTCTTAATTTTAGCTTAAAATAATATTTGTTTGAGAGTTAGACTGGCCAATATAATATGCATTTTTTACTGTAACTAATTTTGCATATTTATTATTGCAAACCAATGAAACGGTTCTTTTTTAAAGATTTTCTTTTGTCGTATTCGACGGGTACCACCTCGTTTATATAATTCCGAATACATCGAAAAAGAGCACACTGGACAATGTATGTATTTACATTTATGTTATTAAATTTTTAATCCAGAAATTACCATTATCTTCAGTTGACTGATAAATAATGCAAATACATACTTAAGATGATATTAAGAGATAGAGGATTTTATGGGCCATTTTCACCATTCGCTTACATTTCAAAATTTAATTTTTATTTTTCAAATTTAATAATTTATTTTAAAAATGGCGACAGGTGTTTAGTGTAAATTATTATTAAATATTATTAATTAATAAATTTTTAAGGTACATGATAAAAAAATGGTTGTGCACTATGTCATATAATATAATACGTAAATGTTATTTAAAGTTGGCTTGTAAGGCAAATTGTCATGTCCGTTACCTTACAATGTTACTGAAAATACTCAGCTTTAATTTTATTAAATTTTCTAAAATCAACTTACTTGCAAATCGGGACTTTACCCATGAGCCTCGAACCTTAAAGGGCCCCTAAATCCATACATTAAATTATAAAATATTTACTTTCTTTTTTCAGTTCCACCTCTTTTATATGAAGTTCATCTTAAAGTAATATAACAAATTGAAAAAGTTTTACAAAAGACTTTTGTTCTGTGCTAAAGAAAAAAAATACTTTTATTAATTAAAGTGTTTAATTAAGAATGGATGGAGTTAGAATTTTCTTAAATTTATATCTAAAGTATGAAAATATGTTAATACATAACATATACACATGATGGATACATAACACGAGGGACCATTAGTTCTAATTTAAAAAAAGTTGCATTGATTCGAATGAGCCCTCCTAATTTGTTTTTGCCCAGGGACCCAATTAGTCATAATTGAGCCCTGTCAACAATGCTTTTATATTTCTGCTAAGATGTTTAGCTGCAGCGCTTCTCAGCATCTTTGCTGCATGCCCGCAAACCAAAATTTGTATGTAACGGGAAAATGCGCTTTTCTCATAAACTATGTGACCTAGAATAATCGCTATAATTTTACTGCAAGGATTAAACTAACTTCTACTATTTCTACGTTGTTTCATAATTTTTGTTTCAGTTAATTCGGAAATAGATGCGGGAAGGGGAGGAATATCCTTGTACCACATTTTGGACGATATCACTTAAAATATAATACCTAAAAATAAAATGTATATTTCAGCTCAGTGTTTCAAAAACTTTCACACTATACTCTATATAATATATAACTCTTTCGGGTCCTAATTTTTTTCAGTTTTCAGAATAAAAATACTTTTATTTTAATAACGATAATCGTAGCTATCCAAATACATTTACCGAAGTTTAAAGATTTTCTTCGTGACTGAAATCTAAGGAATGTTTCTAAAAAGGAAATAATAATTAAAAAAGTTTAGTTAATAATTATAGAATAAAACAATTTATATCATTTTAAAAAAGAAAGTAAAAGCAAATAAATAGTTTATTAATAACGGGTTAACATGTGAGGCACATATAATTGTCATTTTGTTGCAGCGAGCCAATGTGGTGCATATATGACATTTGTGTCTATTTCTCTGGCAGAATCTTCTAAATTGGCAAAAAATTGAGCAATTAAAATAAATTATGAATAAGAGCAACATGATTTAATGCTCAGTATACATTGAAGAAAGATCAAACTGGTCGCCAAGGGCGGCTAGTCTTAAGAACTTACTATATTTAATGTACAATCTATACCTCAGTGATTTCTTAACCGAGTTAAATTTACATAATTAAATAATAGGTGTTCTGGAGTCAAAATTTACAGGAAACATATTTTAGGGCACCCATCCTTAATTTCATTATGCTTGAAATATTAGACTATTATTAAATTCCACTACAAATTCCTCATCCCCTACAGATTTTAACCTAATGGACTTTTTTTCCCTATCCCATTAAATAAAGTAGTATCACTACTACTGTAGTCCTGAACATTGTCTTTTTCATACGATTACAGAACTCTCAGTAGTAGGTTTCAGCGTTGATAAAAAAAAGTTACTTTTTTCAGTATTGGTACGCTACTTAAAATAAATTCTAAAAGTTTTCTTTTCCTTATTTTTTTGTAATAATATAAAGGCAACGAATGCTCTTCCTATACGTAAACATATGCATATCATTTTCATCATGTTTGAGGCATTTTCAAAGCAGTTATATCCATCGTAAACATTTTTTTTCCGGATACCGTAATCTAATGAAATTTTTTTGTGAATCCCTATGTACGAATTCCAAGTGGTTCGCATTTCATTTTTAATACCAAGCATTCCATAAAGAGCTCAATAACACGCATAAAAGATCTAATGACAATTAGAACGCGAACTGGTGATTATAGAGACATAGATATGTAAAGCTTATTCATAAGTATTCTTTAATTATAATAGAAATTTGTAAAAAAGAAAATGTGGAACATACTTACATAAAAATGTGATTTAAATTGCTTTAATGTGTACTTGTAAAAGTTGTGATATTATGTGTGTTATCTGCATTCATATTGATCACTTTATGTTTAAAAATTTTAAATATGCTTGCACAAATAGCAAAATTTATTTATTTTCAGGCAAAGATAGAGGTTTTGCTTGCAAATTATTTTTCGTTTTATTTCAGTATAATGTTGACATGGATACCACTCATAACACCAAATATGCATTTTATTTTTATTGCAAACATTAAAATTTTCCAAAAACATATTCAAAATGACATCTGTACTGAAACATATGTATTGAATATTATCGTCAAGGAAAATTCAATTTAAAATACAAAATAGATGAAAAATACCTACTGAAAAGGAATATTTATCCTAATGAAAACACAAAATACAAATAAAAATTGAACTAACTGAAATAAATTCCATTTTGAATAAAATATGTATCTATTACTTTAAATCATCTGAAGTAAAAAGAATTTATTAGACATGCATTTGAATATAAGCAAGCATTATAATAATAATACATTAAATCAGTAAAATAAATATTCAAATTGTGACAATATAAAATGAGTAATATTTCTTGAAATTTATAACCGAAGAAGCTATTTAGGAAAATATGTAGGAAAACGTAAAGGAAAATGAAATGACAAAACAAAACAAAATTTATCAAAAGGAATAGAGATCATATAGAGATCATTTAACAACTAAAAAAATATGTTTTTAGATCTAGAAACTTCGAATATGCGAATCGTTGTGTGTATAAAATTGCTTGGTAATTTTTGTAAGAACTATTAACATTATTACACAATACTTTGTGGAATGGATTTAAAAGTTATATAAATGTATACACAGAACGAATCATAACTCTTGGGCAAAAGTTTAAAGGGTGATAATGCGCATCCACACAAACAATATTAAATGGGGTACTAAGGGTCCGAAGGAGATATGTGCCATTAAAGTTTAGCGTCCAGAATTTCAAGTGATTATAAAAATCGAAAAAATTGGCCTATTCCTTTGCGGCTTCCGCTAAAACAATTCTTTAAAAGTAACGAAGGTAAAAAAATAAAGATAAAGTCTAAAGCAGCCTCAATTGGCATTTTTTTTAAAAACTTTTTATTTAAAGTTTATTTTCAAGAAAATACAGACATTAAAAATAGTTTTACCGAAAACTGCAAACAAATCAAACAATGTTTCTGTTTTTATAAACATTTGAAAATTTTGAAGTTAAACTATAATGGCGTCTGACAATTAGGGCCCTCAGTTCCCTATTTATTGTTGTTTTTCTTGGTGTGTACTATCACCCCTAATTTTTTTTCCGAAGAGTTTAGATTCACCCTGTATATTACAACTTTTAAAACCATAATAGTAAATGTTAGAAAAAGCCTTCACCAGTATCCAAATACATCAATGCACAATTTCCATTCCGAAGTCAAGTTTACTACATATTAAACATGTTTCTTTTTCTTTTCTATAAATAATCTACAAGCGGGACCAGATATTTAATCACGTCCTTTTTGATGCTCCTACTTTTTGGATGCAATAGTTAGAACTGAGCATGTAATAATGATCCCGCATTGCATGAGAAGTCAATTTTAAAATATAGAATTTACCCACTTTGTTCACTTACTGTATTATCATTTTAAGCTCTTTTTGCTAAATTTTTATAATTTTAATTATTCATTTTACAGTATAAAGTGGCAAAACACAAAATTTCAGCCGTTAATGCAACTAAAAATCTTTAAACGCATTCAATTTTTATTGTGTCAATGTAAAAGAATATTTTTCCCAAACAAATCTTAATTAATTAATGATATGAATATTTTATCACATAAAAAATGTATATATAAAGAAAACCCTTGAAGATAATAAGATTTGATTAAGATTTACGGCTATTGTTTTAATATTTGATAACAATTTAATCAATTATTACTGGAGGCAAAACACTATCTTTTAGCGATTCACTTCTTGCGGAAATGAAACACGTTTTCGATAATCTGTGGAAAGTTAAGTATTCTTAATTAAATTAAGCACTTAGTTAGAAATAAAAACATTAAATAATTAAAAGTGTAGACTGAGACAGAGAAGTTATTATTACTTTTTTAATGAATAACACACTAAATTTAAATACTAACTGCAAATTTAACTTAATACATAATGAATAAATATTAATTTTATTTATAAACTAAACGAAGTGTCATATTACATTTGTAAAACATGCATAGTATTTAACGGATTTATTCAATAAGTTGTAAATTTCATAATATGTAATTTTTACACTATCTTTACATGTAAGTATTGGATTCGTGAAAATTTTTGAATTTCGGCTTTCGACGGATTTAGACGTGTTACGGATCAGATATATCAAAAACATTTTTTTTACAAAATGTCTGTCTGTGTGAATCTCTGTCTGTCTGTATATGATACAGATTTTGTGGACACACTATCTCAACAACTAATTCATGGAAATCGAATAAAAATCCATATGCTATTAGTCCCTGATATAAATTGGTGTAATTATTTTTTGGTATAGATCGCTAAACAGGTGCCGATTCTAAGCAACATTTTTCATCGTTTCCGCAGTAGCTCTATCCCAAGAACAAATGCACGGATTTTAATCAAAATGCAGATTCAGTTAGTTATTGAGATGAATTGGCGTTTTCTATATTTTGATGTAAATCTCTTAATAGATGACGCTTCTATGCAGCATTTTGTCCGATTTTTGCAATTGTTCAGTCAACGGAACAAACGCACGAATTTTCATCAAACTTGAGATTCCTTTTGTCCTGGAGAAGAATTGACGTATTCTATATTTTAGTGTAAATCGCCTAACAAGTGGCACGCTAATGCAGCATTTTTTTCCGTTTTCCGCAATAAATCTATCCCTAAAATTAATACACGGATTTACCTAAATCTTCAGATTCAGATATTCCTTAATGTGACTTTGACTTCTTTACATTTAGGTGTAAATCGACCAACAAGTAGCAGTACTACGTTGAATTTTACACAATAACCGCAGTAGCCCTATATCAAGAACTAATGCACGGATTTTCATCAATATTTACATTCAGTTAGATGTTGACCTAAGTTGTTGCAAACCAGATTTTGGTGTAAATCACCCAAGAAATTACGCTGGTATGCTGCATTTCGCATATTATTTTTCGCATATTATTCGTTATTTTTGCAATAGTTCCATAGAACTAATGCACAAGATTTCATATTTTAGAATAGATAGGTATAGAACGCCATTTAATTTTGATACTATTTTGAAATATTATCATGATTGAGATAAAAAGTATTTTTTTAAACAGTATTTCTTAAATCCTTAACTTCCTAGGATTACAAGTTAATCATCATTGGCTGGAGTAGATTAACAGTATAAAAAGTCATTGTTGGCCTGTTTATCCCATATATATATATATATATATATCTTCCATTTTGGACGAATTTGAAGATTTTTAATCTTATAACTACTTAATGTAACATATTTTCTTAGTTTTTTTCATTCCAAGGATTTTAAAATTTATGTATACATAATATGCTGGTCTTAATTAACAATACATTTTTCAGCAAAAATTCGTAATACATAACAATTTTCAAATGGCTATTTCGCTCTGATAAATATTATTTTACAGAGATCTGATAAAATATTCTATAAGTGCAATTTAAGTATTAAATCACTTTAGTTCTACAATTTAACCATGCTTATTTAAACGCATTATTTTTTTAATCCTTCAGGACTGGGCCCCATAGGACAGGGCGGTTTTTGAATTTTAGTGTAAAAAATTTCAAAAATGGTTCAGTCTACCCAGGGTAGCGCGAAGTGGAGAGCAAAGGGAGTGGTCGCCCCGGTCGCGGAAATTAAGAGGGCACTAAATTTATAATACCAATTCGTTTTTTCCTTTTCTTTCCGTAAAAAAACATATATAAATATTGGGATTTATTTATTTATTTTTGTGACAAAAACATACATTCTCAAAATAGCACGTGGTTTCAAATGACATATTGTGCTCTTATATAATTTGTTTTAAACATCATCCTTTTGCCAAAATATATATAAGTACAATTTTATCTTACATTATTTATTTGCTAAAGTTCAAAATAAATGCAAAATGTGTTTTTAATAGAATTTATTTGTGTTTCTACAATTCTAAATTTTGTAACACATGTTACAGAATTCAATAGAAAAGGGGGGGGGCTTCAAAATGAAAGTTCGCCTCTGACGTAGTATTCTCTTCCCGCGCTGCTAAGTCTACAAATATTTGTTCCCAACGTCAGGATCTTTTTGTACTTCAGAATGTCAAATTTAATGGAGATATTTATCATCGAAAAAGTGGATATCTGGGCTTTAGAGAACCAATACGTGCATTTACTTTTTTTCTCATTGAAACGTGTTTTTGTGAAGAATTCACAATATCGATATTTGAGTTATAAAGACGAAATGAAATATTTGGAAAAAATATTTGCTGAAGTTTCAACAGATGAACATCAGATAAATGAAAATAATGATGAAGATATAGTTGACGAGAAGCAGTTTAGTGTTCCTGAATCCCATTCAGAAGGAGAAAGAATTTGATTTAGAAAATGAAATATTGATTATTTATGTATATTGATTGATATGTACATTGATATATGATTATATACTGTATGTTGATTTAAAATATGTACATGAAAGTGTGAATTTTTGTGGGAAGTAATTCTTATTAACTATGTGTTAAAGAGCATTTATAATTTTCTAAACATAATCTTCTAAAAAATCAAATAAAAACATAATAAAGCAACTTTAAAAGTGCATATTACATGTTTAAAGTAGAATTTTTACGAAATTCTGTTTCAATATTTTTAACACCTTGGAACAAAGTTTAAAAGTGTTTGCGTAATGAATTTGACTGCTTGTCCATTTGTCTAACTGAACTGCAAATATTCGGATCACCATGCATTTTTTATATATTTCCGAGAATTACTATAGAATTTTCGGCATTGAAAACAAGTGTGTGTTATTTATAAATTATTAGAGGATCTGTTAAGTCTTGAGAAAAGGACATTAGTTATTATTTTTGAAAAATGACACTAGATGGCAGCACCAAACATTTTGATACTGAAAACGAGACTTTTATTAACCTTAATTCATCATTATTTCTTACTATTTTCTAATTCATCTGTAATTTTAAAATTCCTAATATGTTTTTTCATATATATATTTTGCATTTACTCATCTGTAATTCATCTTTTTAGATCATTCATTCTTTTTAATCATTCTTTATTCAGCAGATTTGACTGCGTGACTTGTTTAGAATGAAATGTTTTGATTCTAAGGATGTTTAAAAAATCTCAAATCTAATTATTCTATTAAAATTCTCTAAAATCTCAAGTAATCTTCTTTATTCGTGTGAACAACTCATATTAAAAGGTATATAATAAACAAGCAAGTTTTAAAATTGTTTTCAAGACATCAGTGATTCCAAAACCAGCAGTCTAATACCAAGAAGCGTACAGCATGTGCATTCAAGACGTCGAATAAAAACCAGAGGATATTACAAGTTACTTTTTTTTATATTCTATGCAAATAAAATCTCAAATCTCAGCTATTTAATTCATTATAAATCCCAACAGTAATAAAAGTTATTGGTCCGTCGGAGACCGAGCATTACATGCAAACAAAATTACATGCAAAAATAATATATTAAACAACAATTGTACATTTTTATAACACACTACACAGGTTTTGCTGACATCACATAGAAAAATAACTTGAAATTTTTGCTTTCTAGACACCAATTTTTTTTTTTTTTTAATAAAGCTGCATCAATATCCCTTAGTTCCCCCTACTCGTTTTTCATTTTTGGAAAAGTTAAAGGCACAATACACTATTTTAGATGTAAACATATCTTTTTATCCAAATTTAATTTTTGTAATATTTATAACATCTGGAATATAATACAAAAAAAGTTGGCAAAGGTCTCAAACTTAATACAAAGCGATATCAAAAAATCTCAAAAAGTGAATTCATTGCCGTAGTATATTATTTGTAGACAAAATATTACATAAATTTATAAGCTTTTTGTTAAACTATTAATTTACAAGCCATATTTATTGTAAAGAAAATCCCGTTGTTCATAATACAGGAATGTATGTCAAAGTAAATAGTGATTTTGCCATTCGAAATATATACTACTTCTGACAAAAAAGTTCGGTGAATGAATTCAGAACGACCGATCTGGCAACACTGGGGAAACAAAACGCTGCACCTGCATACAGGCAAGTGTTGACCATCTTCTCCCACCGTTGTTCAGTTGAGCGTCGATTATGTTCTGTGTAAGACGTGCTTTACTAAGTGCTTGTTCAGTGGGTTGGTTCTTAACTTAGAACAGGAAAATGAACGGACTAAAGATCAGTTTAAAGTTTGGTTTTAAGCTTTGCAAGACACCGAAAGAAATTCATGAGAGGTTGTGCAAACTGAACATCCGCCATACTCGGCAGTTTTCAATCCACCAGACTTCTTCCTATTTTTACGATTCAAACCCTCTTTGAAAGAGATTTGACCATATTGCTGACACTCAAAGAAACGTGACGAAGCTTTTGAAGTCCATCCCAAAAGAAGACTTCTTGCAAATTTCTCTCAACATATATAGCAAATCTCAGCGGTGCATAGTTATAGGAAATGACTATTTCGGAGGATGGTACTGTAATTTTCGTTAATCTTTCATTGACATTAAATTTGCAGGACTATTTACCGAACTTTATTATCAGAGGTAGTATATCAAAACATTTACCAGAGGTAGTATATCAAAACATTTACGTATATATAAAATTATTTAAACTAGGTGCATCATTAAAAAAACTACCACTTGCTTTTAAAATATTTTCTGTACTTCCCAAGCTAGACAAATGGAATTCATAAAATACTTTTTTAGAAGAAAAAAATTAAACATAAATATCTATTTCGGAATTGTAGTCATTAAACTTTGATTTACTTATGAATAATAAACATATACTTTATATTCAAATAAAAGTTTCATTTTCTATTCTAAATATCATTACTTATAACAATATTGTCTTTGTGAGTCTTTTACTTACTAAAAAAGGCTTTTAAAAAATGTAGTAGCGACCACTCTATTTGCAATATCTTGTTTTCATACATGCATATTTATGATAGTTGCATTGTACATAAAGTAAAAATTGCGTTTGTACAAATTTTTAAATAACATTTACTTCTTATCTTGTTTTAAAAGCATTAATGAAGTCTTATTTTAAAAGTCTTTATTTGTGAATGTAATAAAAAGTATCTTCTGATTTTTATTTTAGTCATTAGTTAATGCATATTGTTCTGCTTACTTAGTTATTGTTTAAACTGTAGATCATTTTTTAAAAATTTGAATCAATTATACTTCGTGTTCCTATGATTTTAGAATAAATTTTGATGGTATCCATATATTATTTTTCCCCTTTTGGTAAATTAAAGAATAATACCCACGATTTTAGGCGTAGACCTGCTTTTTTATATGATTTTAAAATTTCTAATATTTCTAATATTTGGATTATAATTAAACTTTTATAGTTCTTTTACATACTTAATATAATAAACTTATGCTATATTAATGTTGATTTGTGCGGATCCTGTCATTGCATATATAACCTAAAGTGTAATAAACACCTTCGTGTTCTGAATCATTGTAACTGTGGTTTCACTAACGACTATTGTCGCCACAGTTACTTGCCAAGAATCAGTTTCATTGTAGATTTTTCTGGAAAATGTTGAATAGAATGATTAACTAAAGTAATATATGTATAGACTTGCGACAATATCATTGGGATTTCCTCAAGGTACCAGTTTCGGAAGTCCAAGACGTTCACTGAAGCTACTGTTAAAGATTTTTTTCCAAATTTAAAAAGAGCAATGTTAAAGTATTCTAATTTTTATCTACAGAGTAGATGAGATGATATAAAAACTTTTAATAGCCATAAACCAATCATAGCACAGAAAGGAATACAACGTGTTTTAAATAATTTCTGTTGAAAGACTGCCAACTTTTTTTTCTATTGCTTTAATGCAAATGCAGTGGGAGTATATTCATAACTATTGTTATTGTTCCCACGATATTGCTTAAAAGACAGTATGTCAAAAGAACAAAACAGGTACTTCTGGAACCCATGTAACTGAACCCAATGGATTGATGGCAATTGATGGCAATCTTAATGCATTTCATGAAAACTAGCCGCCCTTGGTGACCAGTTTGGTTTCCCTTGAATGTATACTTAGCATTAATTCATACTGCCTTTATTCATAACTTATTTTAACTGTTCATTCTTTTGCCAAATTAGAAGATTGTGCTATAGAAATAGACATATGCGCAGAACTTTGGTGCGATTGCAAGAAAAAGGCAATTATATGTGCCTGACATGGTAATCCGGCTAATGTTATTTATCTATTACTAAACTGGTTCTTTGCTTTTATTTTCATTTTTTAATGATATAAATTGTTTTGTTCTACAATTATTAACTAAACGTTTTCTTTAAATTATTATTTCCCTTTTAAAATAATAGAAATTAGTTTAAAAATATGTATTTAAATGGTATTTGAAAACTGAATTTTCGCCAAACTGACATCAGAAAACTAACGCGCCCATGTGATGCATATATGACATCTGAGCTGATAAATCAAGAACTCGGTATTCTTATGCTAGTCCGGCGCATATAATAAATCGTCAAATATTGTGTGCGTGGCATTTTTTTCGTATTTCATTAAAATATGTTTTATAATCCTTTCAGGCATTTCATTTATAATACATAACTTTAATTTGTAAATGAATAAATTAAAATTTATGAATTTTATTTATTTTTTTAAGTTAAAAAACGGAAAAAATAATGTTATTTTGAAGCTCGACATTTGAGCGAAGGAATAAAACTTAAATGAATCCAGTTTACCACTGATAAATTTTACCAAAGAACTTTTGCTTAGTAACCCATAATATGTGTTTCATTTTTATGTTTCGATTAAACAATTAACAAATAATTCTGATTTTTGTGACACACACGTTAGCGTTACATATATATAGATGCTAAAGAACAAGGAGTTCATACCATTAAAGAGATGTGGGTCCAAATAGCTATAAATATTTGAAAAAAAAATCGAATTGCTCTTACTACATTACTTCCAAGTCACAAACTTTATCTATTAGGCTGAATCGTATTTGAATCATTAAAAATGTTTTACAATGAAGCTTACGAAAGTATTATGATAAATAAAGATACTACTTGGTTATTCTTTCGACCAAAAAACTATCGTCAAATTTAAGATTAAATGCCAATAACGGATGGACGTGAATGTCACATTCAATGACATTAAATACGATACACGTGTTTAAAACATTAAAGGATTTTTATTTCGACTTTTTATTTGTATTTTTATAATTATTCTACTAGTTATTTGTTTTTTCTTTATTTAAAATAAAAAATATGTCAATATATATATCATTTGGCTATTAATTTGGCGAAATAGGTCGGCGGGATAATTAAGTAGTACTCAAATAAATCTAGTCAAACTAATCGTTCTTTATAATATTCCAGATCTGGTTGGTGAAGATATTTCACCATCTGTTAATCCAATTAACATCCATAAAGATGCTAATGTTTCTGAAATGTATACTCGTGTATAAGGCGCACTTTTTTAGCAAAAAAATGGAGCAAAACTCCTAGGTGCGTCTGATACACGGAATATTGTTTTACGGTTGGATGCAATCAAACGATATACATATGAAAAAAGAAATTATTCAAAGAAGATATTAAAACTCTTAAAATGTTACTTAATTGAAATATTACTGCATATTTATTTCATTCCTTGCAGTTTTTATACAACAGAGTTATTGACATTATCTAAATGCTAATTAGCAATTCTCTTTACCGTCACTCATTCCTATTTCCCATTACTCTCTTACAACCCGAAGTCTAAAAATGCATTTTCGTCTTGTTTTCTGGTCTGGTGTAATGTTTGTTTCAACTTTTTTTTACTGAAATTCATTTGGTCATTCTTCATTAGCGTATCAAATTTATGGTGCTCGTTATATACGAGATTTTAATTAATCGCCATTTTTACTTGTAAAGTAGGAATGCGCCTTATACACGCGTGCGCCCTATACACGAGTAAATACAGTATTTACGAATCATGTATTTTAAATGTGTCTGACTTTATTTATAGGTAATAAAACGACACCCACTCACTTGCCGATATTTTTTTTCTGACAACTTGTGTCATAAAACAATGTTTCAATTAAATAATTCTCAATACATCGGAAATTATATTGTTGTGCAGCTGAATCGTAAAAGACAATGCGACACCTCCACACTTTCAACCTTTTCAAAAAGTTGACCTTAAAAAGTAAAATATCAGACCGCCGCTGAAATTTAAATTATTAATATTTACACCTATTAATATTGTCAAGTCCTTAAACTCATATATCCGTCCAAGCAGCTGTAGGGTTAGCTGAAATATAAAAATTATTTAAATTGATAGATTTACATAGATCTAATTCATTTTTTAAACAATGAGTAATGATTAATTCTCTAAAAGATTATATATATTTACATAATGATATTAAAATCATCTTTTTTTGTTATTTAACAAAATGAAGAGAAAAAAGTCCTTCCGAAAATGCCGGGAGGAAGAGGTAGGTTTCATATACTTATTTATTTATTTTAAATTCTGTTGTATAAACCAAATATACGTAGCTCAAAATATTGGAACACGATTATCTAAGATTGAATACTAGTTTTTGTCAATACTGAATATTAATAGGAATTTTTAGAAATTAGTCATCTTTTATTCAACCTAGTTTTATTTTAAGCGATTTATAGGGTCGCCAAATTCCACGAAATTCATTTTAAAGCAGCACGATGGATAAAAAAACCCAATGAGCTTGATCGAAACCTTAATTTATGTGAACATGCACACTCACATCGAAATCGATTAATATATGCGAGTGCTGTCGCGGGCAAATTGACTTTTAAAAAAATGTCACTCACATTAGAAATTCAAACTACTATATCCCAGGTGTTTTTCAAGGTAAAGACAAAGCAAAAAATACTCCGGAATTCATTATTAAGATAAATAGTTTAGAAAGAACCTTTTTTCAATTTCTAATTTTTTGTTTATACATCATTATATATTTAAAAGATTTTTGAGAAATTTAAATGGCCGCCATTTTGAAACAAGATGGCGGATAAAATTGGTCCGTGAACTCGGTCAAGACATTGGTATGTACCATGAACTCACATAGTTATATCGAAATCAGTTTATAAATATGCATATTAACGCGTGACAAATGTCAGACCGTTTCAAAATGTCAATCTCACTGGAAATTGAAAGTGCTAAAACTCAGCCATTTTTCAAGATATAGATGAAACAAAAAATGCTCTGGAATCTTTGTATCAAAGTCAAAACACAAAAGAAAAATCATTTTCAATTTCTTACTTTTTTGCATCTAATTTTAAAATTTAAATAAAAAATAATAATATTCCGCCATTTTGAAACAAGACAGCGGTTAAAACTGGCCAACGAACTCGGTCCAGGCATCATTATGTCCTATATACGCACCAAATTTCATAAAAATCGGTGTATAAATACGCGTGTTATCACGTGACGAAAACTACAGGGTGTCCGAGAAAGATTCGTACAACTTCAAAAAATTATTGAAAAAGAAACAATAGTGTTACAGCGCAACTAATTAGTACATTAGATAGAATAACTCAAAAAGTTTTTTTTTCCTATAACTTAAGTTATTACAAATTTCTACATGAGACCCTTTCGTAGTGCGAACAATATCAAGACGATTTTCCAATTCCATCCACGACCGTTTCAGCATGTTAACATCAACAGTAGCTACAGCTGTTTGGATGTTTTGCTTTAATTCTTCGAGACTGTTAACTTGCGTTCGGTATACAGTATTTTTAACTTAACCCCAAAAGAAAAAATCCAGTGGTGTTTGGTCACTAGACCGGGGTGGCCATGCAATGGGACCATCCCTGCCAATCCAAAGCTGTGGAAAAGAATTATTCAGCGAGTCACGAACTGTCGTTTCATACGTCGTTCGATAATTCCGTTGTGTTTGCGTATTGGATTTTGTTTCGATAAACCACACAACACATTGAGCTTTCTTCACGCGATCCGCCATTGAAATAACTAAAATGCTTTAATATTCCTTTGCATGACATGTAGCGCCATCTATGGTCAGAAACATACTGCAGAAAAAAACTTTTTAAGTTATTCTAACTAATGCCCTAATTAGTTTCGCTATTACCCTACTGTTTCTTTTTCAATAAATTTTTGAAGTTGTACGGATCTTTCTCGGACACCCTATATTATAAATACATATAAATATACACTATATTGCCATTGATTATGGGACACTTGCGATTTTAGACATTTTACTAAATATCTAGAAAAATACATGAGGAATCATCTCGAAACTCTTAGTGTATAAATATAATAGTATAAGTCATACATCTCCGTGAAGATTTTTTCCCGAAACTCCAAAGGGGGCCATCAACAAATTAAAAAAGAATGAATATCTTTTGAATAACCCTGTCAAAACTAATGTAGCAAAAGCGCTCAAACTCTAGATTGTGATTGAATGCCTTATTGTAATAGGCCTTGTTCATTTTTATGCAAATAGCATGCATACTCGCAGAGTAATTAAGATTTTTATAAAAATGATCCCAAATTTTTCCAAGTTTTTTCCTTATAATTTTCAGAGTTCTTAAAATAAAATATTATTTTTTTCAGAAAATATGACAAACAACATTGCACACAGTACCCTGTAATCAGAATTAAAAAATAATGAAAATTGTATAAAAAATGAGTTGGTTTACTAAATAATTTTTTACTGCGCATGCGTCAACGATATCAAAATTTCAATCGCATATTATGTTAGCTAAATGTATAGAGCAACTTTTGTGAAAGTCACAAAATCATAACTTGAAAATTCTGACAATAATCGTCAATTGAATAAGTCGAAAATCCGTTATTCTCAAAATGAAGCAAAAACGAGAGGGGTTGTATCCATATATTCGTCGATTAGTGTCAATATAGAATGCACAATATGGGATGTACTACTGCATTTGGATAAAATCCCTCATTTTTTTGCTTCATTTTGGAAACAACGGATTTTGTCCTTTTTCTATAGACGATTACTTTCAGAATTTTCAAGCTATGATTTTGAGACTTTTACAAAAGTTGCTCTATACATTTAGCTAACATAATATGCAAATGAAATTTTGATATCTTTGACGCATGCGCAGTAAAAAATTATATAGTAAACCTACTCATTTTTCATACAATTTTTATTATTTTTTAATTCTGATTACAGGGTACTGTGTGCAATGTTGTTTGTCATATTTTCTGAAAAAAATATTATTTTATATTAAGAACTCTGAAAATTATAATGGAAAAACTTGGAAAAATTTGGGACCATTTTTATAAAAACCTTAATTACTCTGCGAGTGTGCATGCTATTTGCATAAAAATGAACACAGTGTATTACAATAAGGCATTCAATCATAATCTAGATTTTGAGCGCTTTTGCTACATTAGTTTTGACAGGGTTATTCAAAAGATATTCATTCTTTTTTAATTTCTTTCCCTATGGCGTTTCGGTAAAAAATCTTCACGGAGATGTCCCAGCTAGAAAAAGTTTGTAAAAAAAGTGTAAAAAAGTGCACAAAAAGTGAGCGTATTTGGCACCTCTGCTTATACACAAAAAGTACAAACCGAATTGTGGACAAAAAGTGTATACGTAAATTGTTCACTTTTTATGCACAATCAGAGGTGCCAAATACGCTCACTTTTTGTGCACTTATTTTTTTATACTTTTTTTGTATACCTAAATTGTTCACTTTTTATGTACAATCAGAGGCGCCAAATGCGCTCACTTTTTGTTCATTTATTTTTTTATATTTTTTTGTATACCTAAATTGTACACTTTTTATGCACAGAGGTGCCAAATACGCTCAGATTTTGTGCGCATTTTTTGTACACTTCTTTGCATACTGAATAGCCCTAAATTGTATACATTATGTGAATAATCGGAAATGCCAAATACACTGATTTTGTGCGCTTTTCCTTTTACATACCAAATAGTCTTACATTGAACACTTTTTATACATAATCAGATGTGCAAAGAAAAAATATACGCAGGTTTTTTTTTCTGCTAAATAATTAAAATCTGCAGAAATTAAACTTATATCTATAAAAATGCATATAAATTTTAGATTGTGAACATACATTAAGTAATTAATCTGCAATGAAAATTGAAGTATCATAAAAAATGCTCAGTCAAATAATTATTTCAAATCTACAGGGGAAAAAAATCGTTTGGCAGAAAATTTTGAAAAGGACGTGACAACTGATTTTACTTTAGTTATCGAATGATAATTATGTGTGTGCTTGATAAAATGCAAAACATAGCACAGAAAAAAAAGCAAGTAAAAAATTTGTAAAGGATGCTTCTATTTGTTTAACATTAGATTTTAAGAGTTGTCACATAACTAGTTGTAGGCTCATCAGGATAATTCCAAAAAATCCCCGCCAGATCATCTAACAGCCGCAGGTAGATCTAGATTTCGAAGATACTAACTGCTAATTTTATCAACAAAAACTAAATCAAGATTAGGCATAATCCTAGTTTAACAATTTTATCTGGTCATTTTCCTTTTTTTTTTTCTTCTTTTTTATAATAAAAGTTGGTTTTATTGAAATCATGTTTTTTTTTTTCCAACTCTATTATTACTGCAAAATCCTGATTGTAAGCAGTGGCGCAGCCAAGGGAGGGGTTTTGGGGTTAAGACCCCTCCCAGAACTAAGAAGAATTACTATAATCGCCGCTTATATGATTCAAAACTAAAGTTAATATTTAAATATTTTATTGTTTTTCAGAATCCGTTGCTTTGTTAAATCAAATTTTATTCAACAAAGTGATTCATTTATGTATTTTTAAAAATGAATCGGAAAGTTCCATGTTGTTAAGTGCACTTTTTAAAAATTTGCTAACTGATTCTATTAACCAGTGATTCAAATAACCGGCGAGTGTTTTTATTTGAAACTCAAAACCCCGCCTAGAACCGAATTCTGGCTGCGCCACTGATTGTAAGCATCTCTTCATACTTTCAAGCAGCGTTCTCGCTGTTGCTCGCCATTGTGTCGAATTGCGATTAAATTCTTAATTTGGCGAGTAAACAAGCGATTAGATTCGCCAAATTGCTAGTGCTCAATTTTTGCTTTTTCTTTTTTCATACATATGCATATACAGTAGACTCCCTCAAATCCGCACAGCTTGGAACTAGGGGTTGTGCGAATTTTAGAATTTTTTGGATTTCTGGTCATTGCTTTGTTTACATTTTTTAAACAGTAATTTGAATGTAATTAATAGTGCATTCACAACTATAATGAATGCTTACAATATAATAAAATATTAAAATAAGTAATGAACTAAAAATAATAAAAATTTAGATAATTTTTTAAATGATTAAAGTTCTAATAGCAAAGGTCAAGTTAATAATCAATAGTGTATGATTAAATATTCATTATAAAGATTAATATTCTTCCAAAATTATTCAACAAAACTTGCCTCATAAATGTTCATTACTAATTCACATAAAAATCATAAAATAAGTTTTTTTTTTCAAGTTTAGCCAAGCTTAATAACCAAAATAACTTGATAATGCATAATATATTTGGTAAGAAGATTGTAATTACCAGTAATATCAGCAATATCTTGAATTTTTTCAAAAGAAAAAAAATATATTTCTTTATGAAAAAAACATGAAGAGAGTATTAAGAAAATTACAAATTAAAAAATATATGAAATTGATACAAAACTAAGAAAAAATCACATTTTGTCCCAATATCCAAACTGAAATTTTCATTGTTTACATCCATAAAATATGTGCAGATTTCAGGAAGTCTACTGTGTATATATATATATATATATATATATATATATAATATATACACATTTTTCATATTTGTAGCACATAGTTGAAATTAGATTAATAACAATCGCTGTCACAATTTGAGCACACGGCAAATCTATTTTGCTAATACTTTTTTCATTTGGCGAATGTACTTTATTTTTAATTCGCTAAATTACTAATGTTGGTCAAATGCCAGCGAGAACATTGCTTTCAAGCAATTTTTATTTTCCACACTCACATATAAGCCCCCCCCCCCTACCACACATACACCTCTTTTGTGGTAAAAAAATATTTAAAAATCTTAGTGTTAAACTGTGTGTTTAACACTTAGTATAACACTTTCATAACAAGTACTCACTGGAAACTTTTTAAAATTCATTATTGCTACCAGATAGTAATATCATATTTGCTCATAGGCCATAATAAAAACCGTTGAATGTAAACATGCAATTATTTCATTTATTTTACCTATTATATGTATATTCATCAAAATATTTAATCTACATTCAGTGACTTAGTGAGAACTTGAGCTAGTTCATACACAGGGTGCATAAAAGTGCTTATTTTTTAGTACTCCTATTTCTGAATTTTGCTTATACTGTTAAAGGAATGAAAACCCTGTATAAAAATGAAAAACAACGGTATATACTGATTACAGCACTGAAGTGTAATAAATATTATTTTTAATGCATGTTGCTGATATTCAATTTTTTTCTTGGAGATGCATACATTCCTCTCAAATATTATTTTTTTACTTTGCTTTTAATGAAAAAAAAATCCCAAAAGGGACCTTTTTTAAGAATGACCCATATGCATATATTTACAATAGCACTCCGGTTAGCTGAAAATTGACTTAACCAAAAGATCTTAAAATTCCAAGTCCTTTTTAAATGTAAAAAATTTTACTGTCAACACTATTTTTACCGATGTCAATTGACACCTTTCAACATATTTTGATTTATGATTACTGTTTTATCTGTAAGTTTTACACCAAAACAATTCCGAATCATTTTTAATACATTGAAATTGGTTTTAATTAGCTTTAAAAATTAGAAGCAAAAATCAGAACTGTGAAAGGTGCTTTTGGACACTAGTAGAAATAGTGTTAAAAAAACATGTTTTTTAATTAAATAAACAGAGTTAACTTACTTATTTGATCCATTGCATAATATTGAGCTTTTTATTAAATATATATGTAAAATACTTCATTATTTTACATAATATGTTGTGATTTTCTTTTGATTTTCAACTTTGCATGGTATCAATGCTGATTTATCACATAATCTTTTAAATAACAACACATTTGTTGTTGCATCTTCTCGTACTTGTGACACATTTTTGATCTCAGTAGCTTCCCTGTGTGTAATCCTGTTCCACATCTACCACATAATCTGTAATACGTTACAGCATTTTTATTACAGCACTGTACTATCAAGCTTTTCACCATAAGCTTCTCAGTTATTAAAAAAATCCTATGGAACGCCAGTTATCCAAAACAACCTATGGAACCCGGGTTAATTGAAAATGCTTTAGTCCCATACTTTTAAGATAAAGAACCATGGGTGCAAGTTTGAAATTTTGCCAAGACTGAAAATATTTTGAATCCCCCCCCCCTGCTAACTGGGTCTGAGTGAACATCTACACACACACGTAGCTTGCATTTTTACCCACGACCCTATGATGAAATCCCACCCCCCGCCCCGATCTTTAGCCAAAATTTGGCATTTTTGCCAAAAATCAGACTTTGTACAGCCTCAGAAAAAAAAAGCTGAACTTTCAAGGACATTTGACAAAATTAGAACTTTTCTGTAATTTTTTAACAAAATTAGCGTTTTTTGTGAACTTCTTACAAAAATCGCACTTTTTTCCACTGTTTTTTCAATGGCATTTGCATTTATCCATGATCCTTTAGAAATATTCATAGTTTCTCTCAGTTTTTTTTACAAAATTCAGATATTTTCCACGATCTTTTGAGAAAATTTGCATATTTACTGCGATCTTTCGTCAAAACTCGTGTATTTTCCATGATCTTTCGTCAAAATTTTCTTATTTTCTGCTACCTTTTGTTAAAATACACTTTTTTATGTGATCTTTTGAAAAAACTCTCGTTTTTTTCTACGATCCTTCTAGAAAATCCTCTCATTTTCTGTGATCTTTCGACAAAATTACGATTTTTCTTCGATCTTTCAATAAAATTCGCGATTTTCCTCCGATCTTTCGTCAAAATTAGCGATTTTCTGCTACCTTTCTACAAAATACTTCTATTTACCTCAATCTTACAACAAATTTCTCATATTTTTTGGCAAAATTTACATATTTTTTGCGATCTTTCGGAAAAATTCGGGTATTTTTCGTGATCTTGAGGAAAAGTTTGGATATTTTCTGCGATCTTTTGGAAAAATTCACATTTTCTGCAATCTTTCGACAAAATTCGCATATTTCTCCTGATTTTTCGACAAACTCTACATATTTTCCTGAATTTTTTGACAAAATTAGAACACTTCTTCAACCTTTCGAGAAAAATTAGAGTATTTTCCACGATCTTTCCACAAAAAGTAGAGTATTTACCACGATCTTCGACAAAACAGAGTATTTTTCACGATTATCTTGGAAAATTATAGTATTTTCGTAATCCTTTAACAAAAGCCACGACTTTTTCCATAACCCTTTGACCGAAGTCGTGCTTTTTCCGAAATCCTAAGATGGAAAGAGTTACCTCCCGCATTTTTTTTGAAGAAAATAGTTTTTTTCCAGGATTGTTTGACAAATTTATAGTTTTTTTGCACGGTTGCATTGGTTTATAGGTATAAAAAATTTGAGAATTTTCTTGATTGCCTTTTCAAAAATTGCAAATTTTCTTGATTGCCTTTGTAAAAATCGATAATTTTGTCGACCAGACTCGAAAAATCACAAATTTCATCGATTGGCTTCGTAAAAATAACACATTTTATCGATCCAATTCGTAAAAATCTTATTTTTGTTGTCAAACAAGAAAAAAATCAATAATTTTGTTGATCGGCTGTGGAAAAGTTGGGAATTTTACCTATCGTGTGAAAAAAAATTGCAAATTTCATCAACTGGCTTTGTAAAAGTCACGAATTATGTTGATAGCTTTGTAAAACTTGAGATTTTCGTCAATCGCATTCATAAAAATCATAAATTTTATTGATTAGATGAGAAAAAATTGTGAATTTTGGCAATTGTCTGTTTAAAAATCACGAATTTTGTTGATAGGTGCAAAAAAATTGCAAATTTTCTCAATCGGCTTTGTAAAAATCGATAATTTTGTCGACCAGACTCAAAAAATCATAAATTTCATCGATCGGCTTCGTAACAATCATGCTTTTTGTCGATCCAATTCGTAAAAATCTTATTTTTGTTGTCAAACAAGAAAAAAAATCGATAATTTTGTTGATCGGCTGTGGAAAAGTTGAGAATTTTACCTATCGTGTGAAAAAAAATTGCAAATTTCATCAATTGGCTTTGTAAAAGTCACGAATTACGTTGATAGCTTTATAAAAATAGATATTTTTGTTCGAAACCGTTTTGTCGACCAAACTCGAAAAATCGCACATTTTGTCGATCTACTTTGTAAAAATCTTATTTTTGTTGTCAAACAAGAAAAAATCGATGATTTTGTGGATCAGCTGTGGAAAAATTGCGAATTTTACTGATCATGTGAAAAAAAAATGCAAATTTCGTCGATTAAAAGTCACGAATTTTGTAGATTGCTTTGTAAAAATCCCGATTTTCGTCAATCAGTTTCATAAAAATATGAAATTTTATTGATCAGACGCAGAAAAATTGCGAATTGTGGCAACTGTCTTTGTAAAAATCACGAATTTTGTTGATTGGTCAGAATTTCCCCCAGGTTTAAAAAAGGGCAGGGCTTTACCGTTCTGAAAGGGGCACTTTTTACATTTTTCAGGGCACTTAAGAGTTGAATCTAGAATCTAGCGGTTCAAAAAGTCGTGAAAAAAATTAAATTTCATCAAAAAATTGAAAGAAAAGTAAATTTTGTTAAATATTGTTAAAAGATCACGAAAAAACGGCCAATTATGTTAAAAGATCGCAAAAAACAGCAGATTTTATTAAAAGATCGCAAATAACGGCATATTTTGCTTAAAAAAATTGAGAAAAAAAACGACAAATTTCGTGAAAAAATCACGAAAAAAGGTAGATTTTATTAAAAGATTGCAAAAAACGGAATATTTTACTAAAAAATTGCGCAAAAAACGACAAATCTTGTGAAAAAATCGCGAAAAAATGTAACTTTTCACAGAATTTTCCATTTTATTGCGATTTTTGGACGAAATTTGCCAGTCTTTTTCATAAATCTTGACGAAATCTGCCATTTTATCGTTTTTTTTTGACGAAAGTTGCCGTTTTTTGAGACTTATTTGCCAAAATTTTCCGTTTTATCGCGATTTTTGGAAGAATTTTTTTTGTTTTTCTACGATCTTTTGAGGAAATCTGCCTTTTGTGACGAAATTAGCCATTTCTTTGCGAATCTTGCCGGAAATTAGCCGGAAATTTAACAAAACTTGCCCCTTTTTTAGCTATTTTTTGATGAAATTACCCGTCCCATGGGACGCTAATGAGGCTATTTTTTGCGTTCTGTCGCCGATTTTTTGCACGCGCTACAGCGCATTCGGATCGTTGTTAGCGGGGTGCGTTTTTTCAAATGTGGGGCAAGAAGGGCACTAGTTTTTAAAGTAAAGGGCAGGAGGGGCGGAGCGCCCCCCCTGAAACCCTCTGGGGGAAACTCTGTTGGTGCAGAAAAATTGCAAATTTTCTTAATAGGCGCTGTAAAAGTAGATAATTTTGTTGACCAGACTCAAAAAATCGTAAATTTCATCGATCAGCTTCATAAAAATCGCACATTTTGTCGATTCATTTTGTAAAAATCTTATTTTTGTTGTCAAACAAGAAAAAATCTATAATTTTGTTGATCAGCTGTGGAAAAATTGTGAATTTTACCGATCATGTGAAAAACAACTGCAAATTCTGCCGATTGGCTATGTAAAAATCACGAATTCTGTCATTTGCTTTGTAAAAATGGCGATTTTCGTCAATCTGTTTCATAAAAATCAGAAATTTTATTGACCAGACGCAGAAAAAATTTTGAATTTTGACAACTGTCTTTGTAAAAATCATGAATTTTGTTGATTGATGCAGAAAAATTACGAACTTTCTTAATCGTCTTTGTAAAAATCAATAATTTTGTTGACCAGACTCAAAAAATGGTAAATTCCATCGATCAGCTTCATAAAAATCGCACATTTTGTTGTTTCACTCAGTAAAAATCTTATTTTTGTTGCCAAACAAGAAAAAATTGATACTTTTGTTGATCAGCTGGGAAAAATTGCGAATTTTACCGATTATGTGAAAAACAATTGCGATTTTCGTCAATCAGTTTCGTAAAAATCAAATTTTATTGATCAAATGAAGAAAAATTGTGAATTTTCTCAATCGTTTACTTAAAAACTGATAATTTCGTCGACTAGACTCGAAAAATCGTAAACTACATTGATCGGCTTCATAAAAATCGCATATTTTGTCAACCCATTTCTTAAAAATCATAATTTTTGTTCACTTCATCAATCAGTTGTGGAAAAATTGTGTATTTTACCGATCATGTGAAGAAAGATTGTAAATTTCATTGATTGGCTTTGTAAAAGTCATGAATTTTGTGAATTGCTTTTAAAAATTTTAATTTTCGTAGATCGGTTTCGAAAAAAATCAAATTTTTTTGATCAGGCATAGAAAAATTGTTAATTTTCTCGATCGGTCATGTAAAAATCAATAATTTTGTTGCCCAGACTCAAAAAATCGTAAATTCCATCGATCAGCTTCATAAAAATCTCACATTTTGTCGATTCATTTTGTAAAAATCTTATTTTTGTTGTCAAACAAGAAAAAATCGATAATTTTGTTGATCAGCTGTAGAAAAATTGCGAATTTTACCGATCATGTGAAAACAATTGCAAATTCCGTTGATTGGCTCTGTAAAAATCACGAATTCTGTCGATTGCTTTGAAAAAATCGCGATTTTCGTCAATCGGTTTCATAAAAATCAGAAATTTTATTGATCAGACGCAGAAAAAATTGTGAATTTTGGCAACTGTCTTTGTAAAAATCACAGCTACTATTTCTCAGCAACTGTTTTTCATTTGCAAAATTCATAAAAAGTGGCCATTTTGAGAACAATGTAACCTTTTTAAAAAATTACTGTCCGACCCAGCAGCAGAAAATTCTCCAAGTATCTGCAGCAAATACTTCAGGGCCAAAAAATAATCTGCAGGTAAAAAATTTTTACAATTGAAGCATTGATTAAACAAACAGTCACTTACCTGTGGTGTAACTCTTTTTTTAAAAATGTTTATTAACAACCTAATTTTTTCAAATAGTAAGTAATAAAAACTAAATATGACATGAAGCAAAATAAAGGTTTAATGAAAAAGAATCTGCAAAAAAGAAAATAAAATCTGTGATGCCCATCTCATGTATCTTTTTTCCTTTCAAAACATTTATAATTTAAGGGGGAATTAATTTTTACTTTTCATAAGAATTTCCATTTGTTTTGAAAAACAATCTAAGCATGTAGTAAATGTCAAATAATCAGCAAATTAAATTAATATCAGTGATTAAATCAATATCAATGAATAAATTAACATCAACAATTAAATTAATAATGTGTGGTTGTTATTACAAACAATAACCATGCATTAATGAGTAAAGTAAAATTTTCATTTCACCCCCAACTATTTTCAATTTTTTAATAAAAGCAAGATTCTATATTTTATATTTTGTTTAGTACTGTTATCAAATTTCAGAATAAAAAATGATATTAATTCCAAAAGCCAAACCACCTCCTTCCTCTAGTGATACCTTACGATATCATTCGTCAGAGCTCCCTCACCTCCCATAAAACTATAACGTTATATTTGTAGAGCTATCTAATTCGGAAAGATTTTCAAGTCCCTGCAAATTAATCCTTGGAGCAAAAGGCGAAATTTTTTTTCGATCAAGATCGATTCCACAGGGTTTGCCTGTGCTTACAAATGACTGAGTCATCTGAAGCTTTCACAGAGATACTTGTGAAAAATTAACTTTGGTATAAACGCTATAATTTAAATTAGAAATAATAAAAATAAAAACCGGCGGAACACGCGGTTGTATTCGTTCATTTCTCTCGCTTCGCGGTCGAGTGACGTCACATGTAAACACACCAGCTCCAAGTCTCTGTGTTGAGAAGTATTAATGCTTCTGGTTCCTAGAGTTGGAAAGATCGCTATAGCGGTACATGCAAAAATAATAAATAAATTAATAATTATTAAAAAGGATTCGTCTGATTTTTGAAAGCGCAAGTAATTTTCATAATAATTGTAAGCTATACCTGATAAGGGAAAAGGGCAAATTGTAAGCTTGTTGAAAAAGCGGAGTGTTTGCGCGCGTGTTGTGAGCATGGGTGTGTGTGTGAGGGGGGGGGGGGTCCACTTCACTTTCCTCGATTTTGAAACTTAAATATTTAATTTTTTTTTAATTTTGAAAAACTTCATAAAATTTATTCTTTTTGAGAAATTTAAAATAAAAAAGGAAGTAAGACATTTTCTGATAGGGGGATGAAAGCATGTGAGAGCAATTGCCCCCCCCCCTTCTTTTTAAAATTTGATTAATTAAAATTTATTTTTCTCTTATTTTGAAATTCGTAGTCAAGTTTATTATTTTCGAGTAACTTAAAAAAAAAATTAAAAATTTTGCAATGGGGGAAGGGGGCATAGAATGGCTTTTGCCCCTCTCTCGATTTTGAAATTTAACTAAGTTTTGTTTTTCTACGATTTTGAAAAACACAGCAAAATTTATTCTTTCTAGGGGTAGGCACATTTTGCCCTTAACAGGATTTTGAAATTTAATTAACTATTTTTTTTTTGAAATGCCCAATAAAATATGTTTATTTCAAGTAATTTAAAATTAAATTATTTTTATGGGGAAGAGGTCATATGAGAATCATTGCCCCTCCCTTAAGTTTGATTTAAATATTATTTAGTCTAAAATGCAATTGAATTTTATTTTTGAAAGATTTTGAAAAACATAGTAAAATTATGTCTTTTCGAGAAATTTAAAATAAAAGAGAAATTAAATATTTCCGTAAAGTTAGAAGGTTTTACTAAAAACATTACCCCTCCCCTAAATTTAAAAATTTATAATTAGTCAAAATTTCTATTTTTCTTATTTTTAACACATTCGCTGCCGATCCCGCGCCAGCGCGTGATATGGCGCCAACGTTAGGGGACCAATCACGCGCCAGCGCGTGATGTGAGGTGATGTCAAATAGCCAGTCACGCGCTGGTACGGGAAAATCTTTCACTGATTATTTGTTATAAAAAATAAATCGGCTTCTGGGAAAAACCCACTCCTACAGTGCGGCATTAACTATCATCACATCTTCAAGTAAGCGGCAGCGAATGTGTTAAAAGATAGTAGAATTTATTATTTTTAAGCAACTTAAAATATAAGATAATCTCAAGGAAGTTTCCGGTAATGAAGCGAGGGGGGAGGGGGAGGTTCATTACCCATATTTTTGGATTTTGAAATTTAAATAATTAAATTTGTTTTTCTTCAAATTTTATAAGCATTCTAAAATGTATTTAATTTGTTTACCTTAAAATTAAAATCGAACTGAGAATTTTCTTTTATTGAGAAAGGGCCCACAACCTCACGATTTTGAAATTTAATTAACTCATTTTATTTTGGCTTATTAAGACATAATCCAGTTTATTCCTTCCGATTGAATGCAAGTTAAATACAACATTAGTTTACTTTTGAAAATTTTCACAAATTTAGAAAAGGCACCAGGCATGGAAATAATAATCCCTGTAATGAAAAAATCTTATTTTCACATCCATAAAAAAATAATATATAATATTTGCAAAATTGGAATCTTTAATTTTTTTTTTTTTCAAAAAAAAAAAGCACAATTTTTGCACACAGGGAATATTTATTTATTTTATGCAAAAAAAGTGCACTGGTTTTGATAACTTATAATGTTCACTTTTTTGTATGCATAAAACATGAAAATATTTTTCACAAAAAGTATATACTTTTCGGAGTATTCAAAAATATTCACTTTTTGTGCACAAATTGTGTACAATCTAAACTTTTTTTGCAAACAAAGTGTAAACTTTTTTTAGCTGGGAAAACTATTATATTTATACACTAAGAGTTCCGAGATGATTCCTCATGTATTTTTCTAGATATTTAGTAAAATGTCTAAAATTGCAAGTGTCCCATAATCAATGGCAATATAGTGTATGTGACAAAACTATAGTTAAAAACTGAAAATAACAAAACTAAAGATATTTAAATTAAATTTATTTAAACAAATTTAGCATACAAAATTTTCTTTAACCCTTTGGGGTTATGTGATCTTTATACAGTGGCGGTCAAAAGTTTCCGGTCAGCAAAAAATTTTCTGTTAATTTGTAAATATACCCATATGAAGAGGAATCTCAAAGTGATATTTATACATTTTATTGACATAATAGTTAGGAACTTATTTATAGAAGAACATGTAAATATCAATAAATTTAACTGACAAAATTAAGTATAAAGGAAAACGCATGCTCTCCAAAGTTTCCGGCCACCTTCACAAGTTTGTAAAAAAGTGGTATTGTAATAGAAAATTACAGTGATCAACAACATTTACGATTTCTATTTTATCGTATTACTATATTATTAGCTTTAGCAATAAGTACTGCGGCGCAGCAACGTGACATTCATACAATCAATGGTTAAAGATCGTCTATAGTACGTTTTTCTCACATTTCTTGCAATTTTGGCGAAATTTTGGCTGAGTAGGAATATATATAGTTCCGCAGACTTTTGTCAACTTCTTTTCAAAGATTTTCTATTGGATTCATGCTGGGCGCTTGGGCTGATCATTTCAGAAACGAAATTTTTTGTGCGAAAACCATTGCTTATCGAGGTTTGCAAACATTATTTATGTCGTTATCATGTTAAAAAAAATAGATGCGGCAAAATGTTTTTCTCTAATAAGGCAGAAAATAGTCTTGCAAGATATCCTTATACATTGTATAATTCACCTAGCGGTGGATTTCAAATAACGGACCGACACTTTTTGAGGAAAATACTCTCCACGGCATAACGTGCCCTCCGCCATGCTTCATAGTAAGAATAAGAAAGGTCGAATCGTATCTTCTGTTGTTAGGTCAACGGACGTTGTGTCTGCCATCACTTCCAAAACTGTTTCGAATTCGAATGATGGAATAATAAAACTTTTTTCAAATTTTCACTTGACCAGACTTTGTGTTCCTTGGAAAATGAAAGTAGGGTACGTTGGTATTTTTTTTACCTCTGAAAAATTTTTAACGCCGACTCTTCCATAAAGTTCTGTATCACGTCAGCATCATAACACGGTAGACTAACTTATTTCAGCAATATTTTCATTCCGTAAATCGCAGTATATTGCAACGGAATTTTCATGCGGATTATCAATGGTTTTTCTCCTGATAATTTTACGGGTAAACATAACTTTTTACTCAATTTTAACCTTTTCAAATATTTATTCTATTTTAATTATAAAAAAAGTGCCCATAAGGACTCAAAGTAAATACAATGTCATCTAGAAAAAATCTAACACATTGATTTGTACGCCTCAGTTTGATATATGTAAATAAGATATCATGTAAGTTCATAAGCTTCTATAAGATATATTTCAAACCATAATTATTATAAACCAAAAGCATGCTGCTGAGATCATAATAATGCTTTTCAATGTAAGTAGTGATCTTATATTTCTACATATATACTGAATTATATAGCCTAGTACGCTATCTGTAGATGAAATAACATGCAGATTTAAAAGCTTCTCCCAGCAATATTTTCAATAATACCGTAATTTCGGGTGTATAAGCCGCGGATCAAACAATTCTTTTTCGACCCAGAATTTTTTTAAAAATGAATGTTACTACTTAGATCGCCGTAAATATTTGCGTTCAATCACTAAATAAGATTTCTGGGTCCAAAAAGAATTGTTTGAGCCGCGGCTTATACACCCGAAATTACGGTATTTATTGCAACATAAATTATGTCATTATTAAAGTAATATATTGCAAAGATAATACAGATTTATTTTCGGTTTTGATATGTTTATAACTATGCAATTTCAAACTATATCTTTATAAAAGGGGTCTCATGAATCTTATTCTTTATATCTGGTAGTGCAATGTCACTTTTAATTTTTTCATTACCAATAAAACATAAATAAATAATATTTTTAATATAGAGAACTTAATATATCTTCTATATAAAATATATATTTTTAATATTCTACACTGGATTTTTTTATGTTTAATTTTGATTTAAAAAATTAAAACTGTTTTTTTTATCCACTGCGCACAAAATTGTAGCAAAACTACTGGTTCAAGAAATGCTCCCAAAATATTGATAACGTTATAAAACTAATAAATTATGAATTTATAGTTTATTTGAAGGCAATTTTTTTAAATTTATTTCATATTGATATTTTAAATTAAGTTTTTCTAAATAATTTTTAATTGAAAAAATATCAGTTTTATACAATCAATGCAATTATAATATTAAATCTGAAGTATGTGTTCTTCTTCAACTTAAAATGAAGATATTTGCCAAGTTTGATGCAAATTGCTTTATTAATTTTTGTAAATTTTTATGAAAATTTTAACAAAATTAAACATAAAAAATAAAGTAAAGTGTCAATATAGAGTGTTAAAAAATTATTTTAAAAAGAAGGTAAGGTTACATCCCCAGTAATTGGCATGTACCAAAGTAGTATATGGCCCCTACTATGGGACACTTTTTATATTCCACTAAACGCAAATATTTAAGGATTTTTGTAAGATTTTCATCAAAAAGTTTGTCTGTTAAAATATCGAGGATGTAACGATTTTAGTACGATTTATCGAGTAAATGATGATAAAAAATGCATGATTTGCATTGGTTGGATATTTTATTTTTTCTACTAAATTATGTAAAGACGAAGTTTTAAGAAAGGGTTATGGAATAAAGAATCATGATTATAAATAATAACGTAATCAATTGAGATGAAATATTTATCAATTTTAAATGCTAATATTTAATTATTGTAGTGATGAAAAAATTTTGCCTGACGCCCTTAGTCTACGAAATGCTAATAAACAATCTTCCTCTAGGATAGTCTTGATAGGAAAAGCAAAGAGCTGCATTGTATAATATTATTATCAATTGCATTACATTGAAGTCTAAAATAAAAGTTAAATGCTTTTTATCATATGTTTTTTAATGTTTTTTATAAATATTATTTTGATACTTTCATAGTTCAATAAATGGTATTGAGTAGAATCCATTTGATTATTGTGTTATCAGAAAGTTCGTCAAATAAAAAATTGAAATTTTATTTAAAAACCATTTATATATGATATCCATTCCCAATCAATTTTATCTTCAAATTCTTTTAGAAAATTATGGGATAATATTTGACGAAAGGATATTCCTTCCCAATCAACTTTATTTTGAAATTCTCTAATAAAATCTTCTGATAGTGTCTGACGAAACGATATATAATACCAATTAACTTTATCTTGAAATTCTCTAATAAAATCTTCTGATATTTTTTCATTCTGTGATATACAATCCCAGTCAAGTTTATCTTTAAATTTTCTTATAAATTCAATGGGTAATTTCATAACTTTTTCACTTAAATGAAAATTAATTTTATTGATATATAATGAAATAAATGTGTAAAATTCTTTACATTGCGATAATTCGACAAATAAATCTTTATATTTATGAATTATAATATCGTCTAATCTTTGAGCCAACACCATTTTATATCTAAGCAATTTTATAAACACTTTTATTTTTCGTCTTTATTCAAAACTTGTCTCAATTCATTAATAAATCGTATTAAAATATTTTTTAATTCGAAAATTTCATCCATTAATTTTTCTCTGTTCGGTAGTTCTTCTTCGTAATAATGGCCAAATTTTTTATTTAATTCACTAAGTTGAACGGAAAGAATTTTTTTCCATTTATCGTTATAAAAATTATCTGGTAATTGATCAAACTTATATTCAATGAGATTACAAAAATCTAGTTTATGCATATACTTTTCTAAAAATCTTTTACCAAATGTTTGAAAACGGGTTATTAATAGCCAATTAAGTCCTTCTTCCAATGTGCACATAGTATTTTCTGCAAGCTGTTGAAATTGAGATACTTTATGTAAATCTAATTTTTCATGATAGGTTTGAATAAATTCGTCACTTAAGGTTTGATATTGAGATATAACAACCCAATTTATATAATTCGAATGTTTTAATATAAATTCCTCAGACAGCTTCTGATTTTTACAAACTAAATTCCAGTCTAATTCTTCTTTATATTTTTCTATAAATTTTTTCGAAAGTTTTTGAAAAATGCATATAACATTCCATTCGATATAATCTATGAGTTCTTCCATAAAACATTCGGATAATACGGAATATCTACAAACTAACTTCCAATTGAGTTTATCCTTCAAATTTCGAAGGACATCTTCGGATAAATTTTTCGTCTTAGAAAATTCGTCCCAGTTGATATCCATTTAATAAAGAAATATTTTTAAAAAGGAATTTTTTCAATATGCATCCAAGGTTTTAAGGTAACTGGAACATTACTTTTGGATTTTATCAAAAATGTAATCATGTCACCACTTTTTCCATAATCAAAATGAGTTACGGAATAATCATCAAACATTTCTCCGCTTAAAATTATTTTATCTTCGATTTTTAGTTCTATCTCTGTAGTCCTATTTTTGCCGATTAAACTATTATATATTAAATATATAGTAATTTTCATATGCATATCTGTAGATAATCGCATTTCTTGATCCAGTAATTTAGAACTCATCATATCGAAATTTACTTTGGTAAATTCTTTTCCTGTAAAAGTCTGAAAATCCTTCACTGTAACCCAGATATCTTTATTGTCTACATATATTTTATTGACTACATCTGTTTCGTTTTCGGGTACCGAAATATTCATAAATATTTTATTTTTTGCATCAAATTTATCATTCTTTAATATTAATGCATTTTTTTTCTAAATATCGTTTATTCACAACATTTTTATCATCTTTCGGATCTGCGACATTTCCTATTTTTTTTCCTTTGGCGTCGTAAGCTTTTCCTTCGATTAGATGTAAAGTGTTTTCATCCAATTCTTTAATTCTCTTACCCGCTTCTTCGGTGAAGGTTAAAAAATTACTATCGTAATTAATATTATTTTTCTCTATAAAATCTTTTAGTTCAAAATGATTGTTTTCTATTTTATTCAAAACAAAACTTTTAGTGGTTAAATCTAAATCATCGATTGGATCTGAAGCATTTTTTAATATCTTATTATCCATATCGAAATTTCCATCCGGCGTTAATTTAAAACCGATACCTGGAGGTCCTACAGCGCCTTTTCGTACAGGATTATCATACGGTGGATAATAAACAGCCATTTATAAAGACTAAAAAATGTTATTCTCCTAACGTTTTAATCATAGTAATTTCTTTTTTATTCATATTTAATATACATTTCTTCCTTACTTCTAAAATATAGTAAAATACATATTCTTTGGTTGTTTCATTTTCTAATTTCCAATTGAATTCTATTCTCAAATTTTCAAGAGTGGTATAGTTTACATGATTTGACAAATCAAAATGAATTATGGGATATAATTTACCAAAATCTGAGTAGTTTACCATACAACCGGTTTCTGTATTTAGATTATTGAGACCTGATTCCAGAAAAGATTCATATAATCTATTATATTCTTTTTTACCAAAATCCATAGTATATCGCTCTGCTGGTAACGGCGATCTGTTAATCATCAACCAACATTCGATCATATCCAAATTATCAAATATCATATTATTTTTTTTTAGGATTTTCATTTCTTTCGAAATATTGCGGTATTACAAATAATCTTAAAACTTCATCGGATGTAGCAGATATAGAATCGGAACCGCTTTTATATTTATTAATAGGACTAGATCTGTTAATTTCATACTGATTCCAGTTTATTTCTATATCCGTATTAGATAATTTTAATTCATTATAGAGAATCTCCGCACCATTTTTAAAGTCGACGTATCTCACCCACAGCGCAATGTCTTCAATTTCTACTTTATAATCTGGATTGGCAGCATCTGTGTAAATCATATTTCTACTATCGTCTCTTTGGAATTCCAGTCTTATTATGAAACCAGAAATGGCTTTTTTATATTCTGCGACGAAATCAAAAATTTCCTTTAAAGGCGTCCATGTTGTAACTGAATTACTATTTTTCGACAATTCCCATCTTTTTTTAAATCCTTTATTGTAGTTTTCATTTTTTACAATTTTTAATTTATTGACGACATCTGTTACAGGGGTTGTAGCCGTTATCGTACCATCGTCTTGAAGTAAACTTTTATTTCTATCAGCACTATCACTGGTATCTGGATAAAAACCTATATTGGTGGCTTCTGATGTTGAATAATCTCTGGTATAATCCTTCAGTCTCTTAACCTGCAGAATGTAGGAGTGATAGTCTCCAACTGATTCGATTATTTGTTTACCTATCTGAAGTTTTACACCTTTCATAGAACATACAGCTGTGACATTATCATCATTTATAGAATCGCCATTGGATTTTAAAATTTTCCACTTTGTCTCCAGATAACTCTCCGATAATGAAATAGGATCATTGGTATCAGTAATTTCGAAATGAAACGTCGTATTTTCTTTTTTGTCATTATGGCTTGTACTAGGCAATCTTATTTTTTTTAATTCGCTACTTTTTATATCGTTATTATAATAATAATGAGTATCTCTCAGATCATAAATTTTTTCCATTTATTTAGGAAGAATTTTTAGACCTGTTCCTTTCATCTTTTTTGAAAATATTTCTTTCAATATATCAGCATCAGTCAATTTGTCAACAACTGCTTTTTCATTCAAATCTACTTTTTTAGATTTAAAAAATCCTTTTCCTTGAATTCTTTTACTTTTCCTATATAATCTGTGTTGATTCATTTATTTATTGAGAAAATTTAGTTAATATCAATTGATATATTTTTTCAACATAGTCTTCTTTTTCCTCTACGACTCTAAAATTATACTCAATTAAACCTTTATTTAAATCAATTAATTCACCAATTTGATTCGTAACTCTCATCCTAATTCTGCGAATTGAATCCCTATTGTTGACAGGATAATATATTAAATTATTGAATTCTTTCGAAATGATAACACCCGGTACATCCCTCGGTGTAAAAGAATAAATAACTTCTGAATTATTCTGGTTGATTAAAGATCCATTCACTACATCACAATGAATATATATAATGTCGTTTCCGTTTGTTATATCCGCTATATTTTCACCTGCTATTACAGTCTCTTCATCATGACTTTCGTAAACTTTTTTTTCAAAGCCTATTAACTTATGAAAATCGCTTTTTGTTAAGTCGATATTCCAACCTTTAGTTAATTTAATAAGCATTTTTAGTCTAGATTGTATTCTACCAAATTTTACCGGAGGATCGTCTGAACCAAACGCTTTCATTACATCTATATTTAAATCTTCAACATTTTTATTACCATAAGGAATAGTGATAGATTTAACATTATTCTCATCTGTGTATACGTCAAATGTATTAGTTTTATCTGTTATGTTAAACCATGAAACTGTCATAGTAAAAGATTGCAATGCTACTTTTTTATTTTAAGAGGTTTAGGAAATTCAACAGTGAAATCCTCTGATTTTTCATGACTTTTTGGTTTCAATTTGATCATTTATTAGACAGAAAAAAAGCTGAAGCTTTCTAATGTTGCTGCCTGTAAAAACATATTAGCTGTCAGTAAAAATAGACGTCTAAGCTATCGCTTCTAATTAGCTGTCAGTAAAAATTTTAAACTATATAAATGGATAAAATAAACGATTTAGAAAAAGATCGAAATAAGAAACAAAAAGAAGAATTAAAAAATGCAATAAAACTGGCCAAATTACAAGCAGCTATTAGAAAAAATAATGAAGCACAGCGTGATAGAAAGCTAGGTATAGACAAAAGTTTAAGTGAATTTCATAAACCTGTCACTAAAAAATTAGAAGAACAGGATAAAAGTAGAAAAGAAAATATTAAAGCTATCAATGATAAATTGGACGAATTAAATATATCTTTACAGCCTATTGCAGAATCATCTAGAATTATTCCTGAAGCGATCGAAGATGTCCAAGAATTATATAAAGAACCGCCGCTTATTTATAATGTTGATCAATATTTAGATACAGATTATTTAAAATCTGTACAATTATACAGACCTTCGAAACTCCTAGACAATCAAGAAAAATTAGATGAAATGTATACAAAGGCAAAGCAATTAAAAGACGAATTATCGAGGGAAAAAGGCAACTTACAAAGTACAATTACGAGGGCTAAAAATCTTTCAGAGGAGGAATTAAGTCAGAAAAGTTGAATATAAAGCAGTTGAATATAACGAAGGGGAGCTACAAAAATATATGGCTAGATTAACTACAATTCGAGGTAGCGAAGTAATGAAAGTCGGTAAAGGATTAGGTTTATTATCTGAATTGCTGGATAAAATATGTCAAGGTAGCAAGTCGAAAAAATTAAGAAATGAAGTCAAACTGCTAATAGACAAACTCATTAAAGTTAAAAAAATAACTAACGGAGATAAAGAACGATTATACAATCAATTTCTTCTTAAATAAATGAGTTAAGTAAAAAAGAAGATTCATTTGAGTGACGGGCAAATTAGTAAATTGAAATCTGCTCTCAGAAAAAAAGAAGAACTGACATTGCAGATAGACAATTCTAAACCTCCTAATTATGAGATGTATTTAACTAAAACACAGATGAGTCAGATGAGTAAAGGTAAAAGAATAAATATAAGTAAAACTCAATTAGATAAAAACGGTGGATTTTTACCTTTTTTAATTCCTATTTTAACATCACTAGTACTCGGTGCCGCGAGTGGTGCAGCAGGTTGGGGAACTAAAAAAATCCTGGATAAAATTTCGGGATCTGGAGTTTATCGGCCTTGGGAAAACAAAGGATCTGGTCTTAAAAAAAGGCCAGCTTCCCTGTCTAAAAAAGAATCTCGATAACAAAATGGGGGATATCTGATGAAACGATTAAAGAAAATATGAAAGATGAAAGAGGATTCAAGGGAGTTTTTACAAGCGATTTACTTCCTAAAAAGATTGGAAATTTTGAAAGTGGGATTATTAATTTAGATATCTCGACCGGCCCAGGAACACACTGGGTTTGTTACTATAATGATCCAAAATATAACTATGTAGAATATTTCGATCCTTTTGGGGAATATATATATAAAAATATTAAACTCAAAGAAAAATATATTCCTGAAAATATTATGAAATTTCTTAAACAGTCCAATAAAAAAATTAATATAGCTCACAATGACAGCTTTTTACAAAAACCTACTTCTGTAAACTGTGGAATATTTTGTATGAAATATATAAAAGAAAGAAATAAAGGTAATGTCCAGAATGTGTACTCAATTCATTTACTCAACAGCCTAGCGATTATAACGAAGAGCTTGTTTTTCATCTTTAAATCGCAAGCTTTTTTTCTGTCTAATAAATGATTAAAATTAAAGATTACACAGAACCGGAAGAAGTGCCGGATCCCAAACAAAATTGTTTTTTACCCAGACACCCTTTCAGATTATTAATAATCGGCCCATCAGGTTGCGGAAAGACAAATTTACTAATAAATTTATTAAACGGTTTTAAGAATCCTAGTAATTTAAGATTAGATTTCGGCGCGTTATATTTATGTGCAAAAGACATATCTGAGCCAAAGTATTCTAAATTGCAAGAAAACTATACACAGTTTGAAGGTGTTGAAAGAGACGATATTATAAAATGTAAAAAATAAGTAAAAATAAAAGAAGCGAATTATTAAAATTGTATGATAAATATAAAAAGAATGTATTATTTTCTTCAGATTTGAGTGAATTTATTACTGTCGACGATCTAGATTCCTCAGAAAAAAACCTCGTTGTGTTCGACGATTGTGTTACAGAAAAAGACCAGAAAGTTATAGAAGATTTGTTTATAAGAGGTCGAAAGAAAAATGCATCCATTATTTATTTAACGCAGTCTTATTACTCAACTCCTATAAACATTAGAAAAAATTGCAATTATTTCATATTTTTTAAGCTACAGCCTAGAGAAATCAGTCAGATAATCAGAGAAATCGACGGAAATCTAACGAAAAAAGAATTTCTAGAAAAATATAATTCTTGTAAGGGTAACTTCTTTATGCTAGACTTAGTAAATTCTGAAATGAGATACAGAAGAAATTTTGAACCTATATAAATATGGAAGAATATTTAGAAAAGAGATTATATGTTTATCGGAAAAGTTACAATTTGTATCAAAAGATAAGTATTTCCTTATCTGTCAGCAAATTTATGCTAAGTGCTTCGGGATTATCAGCTTTTGTATTAATACCACTGGCTGCATTGAGTTTGACAGTTGGAATCGTAGAAGTTATTGAGAAATCTTTAAATATTTTGGAACGAAAAGAAGAATACAAGCAATGTTATAATTTTTATAAACAACAGTTAAATTCGTTGAAAGCTAAAAAAATTTCAGAAGAAGAAGTGTATGTTAGAGAACAAGATTTTATAAATAATTTAGTATATTTCCCAATCGAAAAGTATGTAAAAAAAGTACAGTTGAATGGATATAAATATTCTTCTTAGAAAGCATCAGCTTTTTGCTGCCTAATAAATGAGTTGTAAAAGTAAAAAATTTGTTGTGACGTCTTTAACTAAAAAGGGTAATTTTAAAGGCGGATGTTTAAAATGCGGACAAACTGGATCGGGTTTTCTGAATAAAGTCATTAGTAATTTACCTTTCGAAATGCATTTACCCGGCCATTCTTTTAACGGTCCGGGGACACAGTTATTATGGGGAAAAACACGATTAAATCCAGATTTAACGTATAAAAATTCGTCTAAACCTGTTAACAGAGTGGATGAAATTGCATATAAACATGACAAATGTTATTTAGAAAATAAAGATACAAAAAGTAGAAATGAAGTATGCGATAAGAATATGATTGATGAATTAGATAATATTCAAAATCCTACGATTAGAGAAAGAATTGAAAGAGGAATTGTAAAACCGATTATTAAAGCTAAAAAATCTTTTGGTATGGGATCTATAAACACAAAGATCTATTGTTTAAAATGTAAAAACCATACAGAAACAAAAGATATTAAAAATACAATGTCTAAAAATAACAGGCCAATGATGAAAGGTATTTGTTTAGATTGTGGTTCTAAAAAGAGTGTTTTTTTAGGAAAACCTTAGGGATGAAAGATCCTAAAAATATCTTAGAAAAAATATATTATCATCCTGAAAGTGGTTATTGTGGGATCAATGAATTAAAACGGAAAACAGGTTTTAGTCAAAAGCAAATTACAGATTTTTTACATAGCCAAGATGTTTATACCAGACATAAGCCTTTAATTCATAAATTTAAACGAAGACGCATTTATGTAAGTCATATCGATGATCAATGGCAAGCAGATTTATTGTTTATCAAACCTTTTAGTAAATATAATAACGGAACTAATTACTTATTGACAGTGATAGATGTATTTAGTAAATATGCTTGGGCTATTCCGATAAAAAGAAAAACTGGACAAGAAGTAACGGAAGCATTTAAAAAGATATTTAAAGAAAGAATTCCTGAAAAACTGCAGACGGACAAAGGCACAGAATTTTTAAATAAGTTAACTTTAAAGTTGTTTAAAGATCATAATATTCAGTGGTTTACAACTGAAAATGTTGAAATAAAATGTTCTGTAGTCGAACGTTTTAACAGGACAATTAATAAAAAAATTAGAACCTATCTAGCGGCCAACAATACTAAAAGATATATAGATGTTTTGGACAAATTAGTTAAAAATTATAATAATACCAAGCATAGGTCTATCAAAATGACGCCTATCGAAGCGAGTAGGGAAGAAAATGAATCTGAAGTTTATAAAAATTTGTACCAAGAAAAAGTAATAAGAAAACCAAAATTCAAGGTTGGCGATAGAATAAGAATTTCGAAATACCAGACTGCTTTCACCCGCGGATACCAACCCACTTTTACGGAAGAAATTTTCATCGTTTCGGAAATATTAAACACTGACCCCATTACTTACAGAATAAAGGATTTGAATGGAAACGAAATAAAAGGAACATATTATGAACAGGAATTATGTGAATATAATAAAAAAAAATAATTTGTTTAAAATTGAAAAAAATATTAAAAAAGAAAGGAAATAAATGTCTTGTAAAGTGGTTAAATTATTCCGACGAATTCAATTCTTGGGTTGACGAAAAAGATATCAAGTCTATTTAGAAATCCGCATTAAAATATAACCAAATATTAAATTATAAACATGCCAAAGTATCAAATAATGAAGTATTAAAATATAAACATGCTAAAATATCAAAATTATCTACTTTTAAATAATAGTATCTATTACCAGTATTAATACATTTTAGATATGAAATAAATTGGTATTTATGTCAATCAAGAAATTTTTCAGCGTCTTTATTGGAAAAGTGCTAACACTGTGTAGAGTGGAAATTTAGTTTTCCAAAATTACCTCACAGTTTAAAAATTAAGTATCGTACATTTTATATAAACACTGTTAAAAATATATAAATTTAAATATGTAGTTTTTTTACTCGTTTCGAAAATAGAACACGATTTAGTATTTTTACTCGTTTCGAAAATAGAACACGATTTAGTATTTTTACACGTTTCGAAAATAGAACACGATTTAGTATTTTTACTCGTTTCGAAAATAGAACACGATTTAGTATTTTTACTCGTTTCGAAAATAGAACACGATTTAGTATTTTTACTCGTTTCGAAAATAGAACACGATTTAGTATTTTTACTCGTTTCGAAAATAGAACACGATTTAGTATTTTTACTCGTTTCGAAAATAGAACACGATTTAGTATTTTTACTCGTTTCGAAAATAGAACACGATTTAGTATTTTTACTCGTTTCGAAAATAGAACACGATTTAGTATTTTTACTCGTTTCGAAAATAGAACACGATTTAGTATTTTTACACGTTTCGAAAATAGAACACGATTTAGTATTTTTACTCGTTTCGAAAATAGAACACGATTTAGTATTTTTACTCGTTTCGAAAATAGAACACGATTTAGTATTTTTACTCGTTTCGAAAATAGAACACGATTTAGTATTTTTACTCGTTTTAAAAATTAAATATAATAGTATCCTACTAATTTTGGTGTTACTTCGATATTATCCAAATCAACTACTGGTACAGTGTTTCCATAAGTTCTAGGAAATCTACTAAAAACTTTTATTTTATGAGGCCAGTGATTGCATGTCCTTCTATCTTCGAAATATTTTATTCTTTTTTTAATTTGATATCTGTTTGCTAATTTTGCAAATGATTCACATTCTACAGAAACAAAATGGCTGTGGTTTGGCATTTATAGAATCTTGCATTAAGCACTGATAAGTGAGGCGAGATTGAAAAAATTGATACCGATTCAAACTTTGATATCACAGAAGTGCGTTGAAAAACAAACACATACTTCCTCTTTTCCTTAAGTAAAGCGTCCGAAACTGAGCTTTATCAGCTGAATGACCTCTAAATTAAGTCGAAATTTCTTTCGTGCGTCAACTAACGAACTTGCTTATGAAAAAATGTCCTTAGAAGGAAATGACGTCTTTGGTATAAAAAAGCGTCTGCTTTAATCGACGTATTGCTAGAATATAAGATTAAATAAATGAATTGCGACTTTTTTAAAGACATTCTAATAGATGATGATACAGAATCAAGCTTAATGGAAATTTTTGACAAAGAAAAAAAGTATGAAATGCCTGAAAACTATCTAAAGATTTATGATCAGATGAAAAGATACGAAATTATATACGATTCAGACGGTGAATATTTTGCATATAAAAATATAGATGCTTTTTTAAGCGAAAGGCGAAAATCCAGAATAAGTCGTTTTAACGCATTGAAATGGAAATTTAAGTTAAATATTACAAATGAAGTTGAAGAAATATTTTATAAATTTTTAGATTTCGCGTACTATAAAAAATCGATAAATTATTTGTATTTCATTAAAAAATATTAGATTATTGTCAAATAGAAAATAATTTGAAAATAAAATTTAATAAGAAAAACGAAGACATCTGGAATTCCTTTCTAAAATTTCTTTCTTATTAACCCGTCAGTAGTCGCGTGTCGGTCTTTTCGCCGCCCGTATAACTTATCTTCTCCTAATTTATATCTCAATACAAATACAACGGAGATCTACCATGTAGCTGACTTTGAAGCTTTCTTGATCACCTTAGTGAAATAACAGAACACCTCTGTTTATTCTTTCATGTACATTTTTCAGAAACAAAGTTGAAATTGGCGAAAAAGTCTACGTAAAAATCACTAATGTGTGTTCAGTTTTACTTTTTCCAATTACTCCAGATCTCATGAATAAAATGCATAATTTAAGAAAATTGCAAATTTATATCTTTGTTGTAATGTTATTTTCGTATATTAGGTGAAAAATATTTCTTATTTTACATATTTGGTATGCGGGGGGCCAGCGGCGAAAAGACCGAGCGCGACTAATGACGTTGTGAAAAAAGTCGCGACTACTCGCGGGTTAAATGGAGCTGTCTAAAGTTTGCAAGCATTGCCAGATGACAAAAAATTTAGACCAATTTTATGCAAGATTTTGTTACGGTAAAACAGAACATTACGCCAATTGCAAAAGTTGTCATTTAGCTATGAAAAATAAAAAAATTGATTGCGAATGTGGTAAAAAATACACTTTAGCTCATAAAAAGAGACATTTAAAAAGCAATTATCACATCAAACGAACGTCGAATTAAGTTTATTCAAACGAATTTTATTTATTATTTTAAACAGATTATAAGATATAAATGTACATGAAAATACTATATTAATTGTTGAGTATTTATTTGAACGTATTTTGAATGGAACTATTATATTAAATGTTGTGTTTTAAATTAAACATGAAACTACTATATTAAATGTTGAGTATTTATTTGAGCATATTTTTTTAGATGAAAATATTACATTAAATGTTGAGTATTCATTTGAACATATTTTGAATGAAAGTTTTATACAGAATGTTGTGTTTTAACTTGAACATATTTTTTTAGATGAAAATATTATATTAAAAGTTGAGTATTCATTTGAACATATTTTGAATGAAAGTTTTATACCGAATGTTGTGTTTTAAATTGAACATATTTTTTTAGATGAAAATATTACATTAAATGTTGCATTTTCAGAAATTATTCAAATGGAATGAAAAAATTTACATTTCTTTCAATGGGCAGCAATTAGTCCTTTTGATTAAACGATCTTATTTTTGGAATATATCATTTTCAGAAATTATTCATTTTTATATCTTTTTTATTATCAATTTAAATTAATTTTTTTAAATAAATCATATTTTTTAAAATATCAACATAAATAGATTTTATTTAAATTGTAGATCTATAACTATTAAAAAGACTTCAAATCCAACTTTTAAATAGAAAGGTAATTAAAATAACTGCAATTGTTAATCTAAAAATATCTGCCTTCAGCATTTTTCACAGGACTTCGGACCTGCATAATCAGGGTTCGCATACTTTTACCACTAAATTTTAACAGTATTTCACTGCAAAGAGGTACTGCTAAATCTGTGTTTTAAAAATTAAATGTTAATTTTCTTCTCATTAATAGTGGTGTCAGAGCGAACCTTGATAATGGTAGCTTTACAGATAAATCTAGATTAAACGTATTTCAGTTAATTCATAATTTTACTGAAAAATTACATTTATTTTAAACCGATTAATCTAAAATTACCTGCAACCAAAGCTGGTTGTATTTTTATCAAATATCCATTAAGTCAGTTCGTTCATTTTTAAATTTTTTTATTTCATTTTTAAAATAATTAATTTCTTTTAAAAGTTCCGCTTTCATATTTTCGTTAGTCCTTATTTCATGTTCTAATTTTCTTATATTATATCTTTTAGTTCTAATTATTTTATCTATTTTTTCAATATCCTTTTTTCGTTTTAAAATTTCAGATTTCATATCTAAAGCCGATAACTTACCCCTATTTTCTTTCAAAATATCATTTTCCTTTTTTAATTTAAAAATTTCTAATTTTAACATTTCTAATTCAGAAACGGAATCCATTTTAAAAATAACAACCAGCTCTGGTCAAGAAGTAAACACTTCTCAACAAATTTTGTTCAAAACATTCTTAGCCTTTCGATAAAATCTTACGTCACTTCCTTGTTACTGACATCAGAATGCTTCGACAAAAAACGCTCTTTCAGAAGGATATCCACTTTGATAAAGTCAATTGACCTTCCGGGGTCATTTTTGGGAAAGTCTTTTAATGAGTTTGATACGAAGAAACACCGAGATTAAAAAAGTGAGTAGGACACTTTGCATTTATAAATAGTGGTAGCTATTAAAAATGTGTAACAAAAAGTATTTATAAAATTATATCTATAATAAATGGAGTCTACTCTAAATTTGATATCTAATTCAAAAATACATATTTCAAAATTAAGACAGGTCGTGAAATTTTTAAATATAAAACAACCCAAAAATTGTAAAAAAGATGAATTAATTAGATTGATAATGAGATACATAAAAAGAACAGGCAATTATAAATTTCTTTTATTAGATTTATTAAATTTAGACGTCACAGATTATTTAAATGAAATGAAGAAAAAATTTATCGAAAACCCTAAAAAAAGAAATAAATTGAAAAAAAATATTAGATTCTTTCGATTTAAAATATAACAATAACTCAGAAGAATTTAATCCAAAAAATAACGAAGAAAAAAAGATAAAAACAGCGGTAAACCTTAAAAAATTATTTCCTGATTTCAATGAAAAATTGAAACAATTTATAAATGAACCGAAAAACCGTCCAAAACTTAAGAAAATATTTGATTATTACGGATTGAAATATAAAGATGAAAAATTGATTAAAAAGACAGAAAAGAAAGTAAAATTACAGGCAAATTTGGAAAATCTGTTTAGACCCGATTATGAAATTGTTGAGATAGAAAAAAAATTTATAAAAAAATTTAATACTTATAAATATGTTTATAAAATAAGACAAATAAACGAACTCACACCGGGCCAGTATTACAGTATCTTAAAAGATTTATTCAGGAGAGCAATTTGAAAAATTGAAGGAATGGTAGATATAATTGTATACAATGACTATTTAACACAGCCCTTCCATCCTAAAATGATGTCAACGAAAGAAGCCTATGAGACCTATTTAGATGTTTTAACGCATAAAATTGAATACAAAGAGTTGGATATTAAAGACTGTAAATTTAGTTTTACAGTGGTTGATTTGCCTAAAGGCGGTAAACATTTGAAATTACTGAAAGATAACGATGTTGTCGATAAAAGAAGTATAATTCAAATTAAAAATGACGATAACATCTGTTTGGCTAGGTCCATCGTTACAGCCCTAGCTATTCAAAATCGTAAAATTTTATGCGAAAAATTGCATCTAGAAAAACTTACAGATAATGAAGTTACATATATAAAAAAAGGTAGAAAATTACAAAAAAGTTTAGCGATAAAATTGCATGAAATGTGTGATATTCCATTAGAAATGTGTAATTTAGAGCATATTAAACAATTCGAAAATTTTTTAGATATTCAAATAACTATATTTTGCAGAGAAAATTTTAACGAAAGAATATACAGCGGCGCCTATAAATCTAATTGTGTTTACATTTTAAAAAATAGAAATCATTTTGATGTCATTACAACGGTTACAGGATTTTTAGCGGCAAAAAATTATTGTAATTATTGTAAAGTCAGTTATTGTAGAAGTGATCAACATAAATGTTCTTTAAAATGCAATAGATGTTTTACAGAAGAGAGTAATTGCGAAGGCGATGATATTCAGTGTAATGATTGTTTTAGATCGTTTAAAGGAAAAAACTGCTTCGAAAATCATAAAAATAAAGCAGTCTGTGAAACACTGTGGAAATGTTTAAAATGTAAGAGAAATATCCGTAGAAGTGAAAGAGAACCGGAAGATCATAAATGTGGAAAAAAAAATGTCTAAACTGTAGACAGTGGGTTTTGGAAGATCATAAATGTTATATACGTAGGAAAGAATCTAAGGGAGGGACTTGTGAAAATATCTGTCCTAAAAATATAAAAGACAGAGAGAAATGGTGTAAGAAATGTCAAAAGTCAGAATTTACAGAAAAATATATGTTTTTTGACGTTGAAACGAACCAAGAGACAGGAAATCACCAAGTCAATCTAGTTATAAATCATGATTTTAACGGAAAAGAAAAAATATTTAAGAATGAAAATGAATATTGTGAATGGTTATTCCAAAGAAAACATTGCGGTTATACAGTATTAGCGCATTATGGAAAAGGATTTGATTTTCAATTTCTAGCTAAATACTGCTTTAAAAATAAAATTAAAGTGTTTACAATATATCAAGGAAATAAACTCATATATATGCAAGCAACCGCATTTAATATAAGATTTATCGATTCTATTAATTTTACACTGATTCCATTAAGAAAATTTCCTAAAACGTTTGGACTAACGGAATTGGCTAAAGGTTATTTTCCTCATTTGTTTAACACTGTGGAAAATCAAAATTATATAGGGAAATATCCTGAAAAATACTATTATGGTTATGATACAATGCCTTTTGATCAAAGAAAAACTTTTGATAAATGGTTTAAATCGGTAAAAAACGAAACATTTGATTTTCAAAAAGAAATTATAAAATATTGTAGGTCTGATGTTGATATTTTAAGAAAAGGATGTTTAGAATTGCGAAGATTATTTCTAAACATTGCTAATATTGATCCTTTTAAATATGTCACTTTAGCTGGCGTTTGTATGGCTATATACAGAGATAAATTCATACCAGTGAATACAATAGCAATTGATGAGGAGTGTATTTCAAAGGATCAATACAGTAAGAAATCGATTATTTGGTTAGACTATCTGTCTGAAAAACACAATATCAAAATACAGCATGCTTTAAACGGTGGTGAGAAAAAACTGAAATTAGGTGATAAAACTTATAAAGTAGATGGTTTTTATAAGAATACCGTTTTTCAGTTTCAAGGCTGTTATTGGCACGGTTTTCCTCGCTGTTTTACAGAATCCACTGTCAATCTTCAAAATCAGATATGTATGAAAGATTTGTATGAAAGAACTCAAAAAATAAATAATAAAATAAAAGATAACGGATTTGAATTGATTGAAATATGGGAATGTGATTTTGATAATCACAAAGAAATTAAAAAATATATGAAAAATGAATGGAAAAGAGATTTTGTAGAACCTTTAAATCCTAGAAACGCATTCAGTGGAGGGAGATGTGAGCGTACCAAATTAATATACGAAATGAAAGAAAACGAAAAGGGTAGATATATCGATGTTTGTTCACTTTACCCAACAGTGAATTACTTTTATTACTATCCTGTTGGTCATCCGGTAAAGATTTATAATCCAGAAAAATATGATAAGAATTGGTATGGTTTGATACAATGCAAAGTACTGCCACCTAGAAAGCTCTATCATCCTGTTTTACCTTATAAAGGAGAAAAATTAATATTTAGTTTGTGTAAATTATGTTCAAAACCTATAAAATGCGAAAAGAAACAATGTCGAAATTGTTATGAAATGCGGAATAAAGAATGTAATCATACGGATGACGAAAGAAGTTTTACTGGTACATGGACAACTACCGAAGTTGAACTGGCTATTGAAAAAGGTTATAAGATTTTAAATATCTATGAAGTTTGGCATTTTGAAAAAAAATCTAATACATTATTTAAGGATTATGTTAAAATGTTTTTGAAAATCAAATTAGAAACAGATGATAAATGGTCTGAAAATTTCAAAACTGAAAAAGAATATAAAAGTTGCGTAGAAAAGAAATTGGATATAAGGTTAGGAGAAATCAAACAAAATCCAGGAATGAGATTTATATCCAAAATTTGTTTAAACTCTTTATGGGGAAAGTTCGGACAGAGAAAAAACCTGAAACAGACAGAAAATGTTATGGAATTAACCGATTTTTATAGAATTATACTGAACGACCGCATTAAAGACTTGAATATGATATTTTTAAATGATGAGTGTGTGCAAATGGATTATAAGATGAAAGATGAATATGTCAAGAATAACTTTAATACGAATATTTATATAGCGGCTTTTACTACCAGTTCGGCTAGAATAAGATTATATAAAATGCTTGATAGATTAGGAGATAAAGTAATGTATTACGATACAGATAGTATTGTTTATATCGACGACGGCTCTAATAAAGTAAAAACGGGTTGTATGTTAGGGGAATGGACAGATGAATTAGGAGAAGATAAATATATGAAATCGTGGCTATCTGGAGCAAGTAAAGATTATGGTTATATTCTGAACGACGGTTCTGTAAAAGGAAAAGTAAAAGGTTTTAAAATGAGTTATGAGAGCGAAACTAAGCTGAATTTTGACGAGAGAATGAAAATAATAACTGGAGAAATTGACCATATAGATGTAGAAATAAATCAATTTCAGATACAAAAAGATAGAAATATTAAAGTGAATAAAATGAATAAAAGATATATGTTTGGATATGATAAAAGAAGAATTTTAGATAATTTTGATACTGTACCTTTTGGATTTTAAGCCGAATTTTTTAGTTTATAAAAAATGTTTTCTAATAAAATGGACGATGTCACCCTTATCATAAATGTTCAAGGTTTTATACTTCCTTTTAAGTCTATAGCGAGAGAAATAAGCTGGGTTCATTTAAAACAGGGAATAGGTGAAACTATTTCTGTGTTTACACCTAACTATGAATTAAGTGATCAAGACCATGGAATAGTTCGTCGATGTACAAACGATGTCCATGGTTTAAGATTTAAAAGATATTCAGATAATACAGGCTTATGGATTAGTAGTGACAATGTAAAAGATTATTTCATACAATTGCATCATATATACGGCGGCACATTTGCTTTTAAAGGAAGCGTTTTTCCGAAAAGTACCTTTGAAGAATGGGGAATTCCTATAAAAATATTAGAAGTACCGAGATGCGTAAGAATCCTAGGACCGGGTTGTTCTATGTACAGATGTCTGTACTATAAAAATTGTCTTTCAAAAAATATACCTTAATAAATCGAAGAATTCAACAGTCTCAGATCGTTCCCTGTAATTCAAAAGTTAGAAGATTTAGAGACAGGGAAATACAAACTGATTTCGTTGAAGAAAATTCAAACTAAATTTGGAAATATGACTATTGCGAGATTGGAAGTTAATGATGTAGAAACTTAAAAAGAGTTCTTAAAAAGAGTCATGGAAAAATTTCTGAAACAGCAATAACAAAACTGAATAAAGGGTGTTATATCTTTCATTTTAAAGGAAAAAAATAATGACGGCTATTATGATTATAAAGTAGAAAAAGCTTAATCCTGCAATTTGTTTTAAATCTTACAATAATCGGTAGGATCATTTATCGAACTATGAAAATATCAAACTCACTAAATAATATTTACTAAAATTCAAAATATATCTGTTTTAAGTACAAATTTCTTTTCCGGCAAAGACGTGTTCATTTCGACACAAACTATTTTTTTTATTTAATATCATCTATCGAAAATTTATTTCCAAATAAATGCTACAATATTTTGTCGTAAGTACTTTACTCTTTAATTGTCTTTCGCCTACCTTTCATTATTTCAAATTTGACCCCGTTATTACAAATCATAGCATAGATAACTCTAATAATTATACTATATTTCATAGTCTCAATCATACAATAAAATTAACTTTGACCGCAAAGATATACAAAATGGATCAAGCGTCTAAATTTTCTCAACCAGGTGTTTATTTTTGGATAGAAAGTAAATGTGATGACAATTGGATTATAATACCCGAAACAAAAGAATGGTTTGATATTTATATTCCTGGAGCTAATAACGTACATTATTTTATAGCTTTTAATGCAACTAAAGATTTTAGGATTGGTTATAATGCTGATAATTTATTATTCAATGCAGCTCTTTGCTTTTCCTATCAAGACTATCCTAGAGGAAGATTGTTTATTAGCATTTCGTAGACTAAGGGCGTCAGGCAAAATTTTTTCATCATTACAATAATTAAATATTAGCATTTAAAATTGATAAATATTTCATCTCAATTGATTACGTTATTATTTATAATCATGATTCTTTATTCCATAACCCTTTCTTAAAACTTCGTCTTTACATAATTTAGTAGAAAAAATAAAATATCCAACCAATGCAAATCATGCATTTTTTATCATCATTTACTCGATAAATCGTACTAAAATCGTTACATCCTCGATATTTTAACAGACAAACTTTTTGATGAAAATCTTACAAAAATCCTTAAATATTTGCGTTTAGTGGAATATAAAAAGTGTCCCATAGTAGGGGCCATATACTACTTACCAATGATTGGCACATTCTACAAACATGTCCTAAAATAAGATTTATATCCATCTTTTAAAAATGCAAGACCATATACCAATTATATGCTCATTTACTTTAAAGATTATAACTTTGATTTATACTACTAGACTACAATAGTGCTTAGAAAAGAGAAACAATATTGGTTTGTATCAAATTAGTCACTTGTGTTGCAAATGCTACTTCTCTGCCTTAAGAAAGGCATGCTTTTCAATTCGATATTATCTGATTACTAATATATTATAAATTGTAATTGACAACAGTTTTGTGTACTGGAAAAGGATTACTTTAATTGTGTAAAAGTATTTTTGACACAAATATTTGGATTTCTGAATTAATGATAGATGTCAATTAATGGAGCTTCAATTTTGCTAGTTGCAAGTAATTGGCACCTATTCCAATTACAAAGTAATAACAATTTGAGATAAAATCATTTATTTTGGCAGTACTTTTAAAGTTATAGACTAATTTTGTTTATTAGTTATTTTTATTTGAAAATATGAAATATTATCAGTAAATGGAATCCATTAAAGTTTCATATGACAATTACTAGAGACAGCATTACAATTTCTGAATATTAATATAAATATATTGTATTGTTTTAAAGTGTTCACATTTCAGACTAATCTGTTGATTTGTTACTCTCAAAAACCTAAAATAAGGCATCTTCATCTACAGTAAATTCATTTATAAAACGATTAAACCCAATGCAAAATATAGAGGTTTTTTTATATAAACATGTGCCAATTACTGGAACGCAAGGTGTTATACATTGGTTGGCTAGTTGCCAATTACTGGTGACTACAGCAACTTTTTATAAATACATTTTTAGAAAAATACTTTTTCAAAAATTTTTGCTTTTAGTGGGCAAAATAGATACAGAGATATGCATTCTTTAATTTAAAAATACTTGTAAGTAAATATTTTATTTCTTGTTAATGAAAATTAAATTGAGTTTAAAGAAAAATTCTTAATGTGCAAATTACTGGAGATGTTACCCTATGTTAAGTTGTATACATTAAACATTTTAAGAATTTACGTTTCATAGGATCTGAGGGAAAAAAAATGTGACATGTTGCTAAATTGCCCCACCAGGTAAGACTCCTGAGACCCCTTAAACCAGATTTTCCATTAAACATTTCGGGTCCGATTTTTTTTCAGTTTTTAGAAAAAAATACTTTTACGCTGATAACCTTAATCCTAGCTATCCATATAGATTAATTAGTGTTTACGAATATTTCATTGTCTGAAAGATAGCGGATGTTATTGTTTTGCGTTCTATTCAATTCATGTTCATATAACTAAGGCTAAGGAACAATTTTCGGAGATGTTTAGAAAATATTGTATTACTCTACGATTTAACTTATATTACAACTTTCCAATACTTTTTGAGCTTTATTACACAAGATTCTTTCAGGAAAGTAACTTATACTTTAAATATAAACAGTTAAATATATGTTTTTATAAAAATCGTAAACGGTGCAAAGAGAAGTAAGCAAATAATAATAGCAATTATTATTACTAAATGCCTAAACATAAATGAAGTCATATAGTAATTGCATAGACATATACTAACATTATTACGTGCGAATTGTAGCAAATGTATACTTTTAGATAAAATATTTGTCCATTAAAAGACATGTACTATTAATAGTACTCCAGACCCGAAAAAGTTAAACAAATTAACCGCTAACATTGTAAATATTTTAGATACTTCCTAAGCTTTGCAAATTGCATTTATATAAGTCCTTTAGAAAAAATCGCTATTCATAAACTTATGCTTCGGAGTAAGAAAAAAAGAATATTTTAAAGCAGATATTATACTATGAAGATCTTACGAACAATGAAATACATTGTTATATTCAAATAAAAAGAAATATTATTTATTCTAAATGTCCTCACAAAAACAATATCTTGTTTATATATGCTTCAGTTGCTTAAAACACGCTTCTAAAAATGCAGTAACGACCACTCTATTTCGAATAATTTGTTTTCATACGTGCATATTTTATAATGGTTAGATTGTGATGAAAGAATCGCATTGTTCATAAAGTAAGAAATACACATGTATAAATTTGTAAATAACGAATGTTGCTTATCCTGCTTAAGGAGAATTACTACTCTATTTTTTAAAAATTCTTTTTCGGGAGTGTTATAAAATATATTATCCATTCTAAATTTTATTTTGTTAATTTATTATAAATATGTTATACTTATTTAGTTTCCTTGTAGATTATGTTTATTTTGCTTAAAAATTTTCTTACGTCTCTCTATGCTATTAGAAATATTTTTTTTAAAAACTACATACTAGTTTTCAATATTTAAAAGAAAGTAAAAAAAAAAATTAAGTGCAAACATACCTTTTTAATAAATTTTACCTTTTTCTAATATATATTCTATTTGAATTATAATAATAGGAAAATGCATACGGACACACAGCAAATACGAATTCATCTAGAAACAAAATCTAACTCATTGAAATATATAGTGTTGTATGTTATCTTGATTAAATTTATAAATGTATAAGCTTCTAATGAAACTATTTTAAACTATATCAAACATAATAAAAAATATTCTTTTATTGCTACAATAATGCGTAACAAGATGAACAGTCATTTTATAATTCTAAATGTGTAAAATAAAGTAGTATCAAAATATAAATTTATTAAACTAGGTATATTATTAAAAAAATTAACATCTTGCCATTAAAATATTTTCTGTGCTTTCCAAGCGATACAAATCGCATTAATAAAAGAGTTTTTGAAAAAAGGCCAAAGAAGACCCCACCAGAGGATACTTTATTTCAAAACATTAAAAATAATTAAATATTAATAATAAATTTTCCCTTTAAAACCATACAGCTAGCTCCATTGTTTCATGTTAACTGTTCACAACTCAATTTCGACATTGAAAAACCATATATATATATATATATATATATATTTAATACTAGAAATATAAGGGAAACAAGAAAAATGTGGACCAAAGTGGTACTTAGTTTCTACAGGAATTTAAATCTTTTTACGTCTATGATAAAAAATAAATTGTAGTACGTCAGTTTTCTAATTTAGTAAAAAAAAAAAAAAAAAAGAAAAAAGAAAAAAAAACATGAACACTATTTTAAGTGTGAACAAATATTTACACAAAATTTTAACCATTTATATTATTTATTGTATTTCGGTTATAATAAAAAATGCATACAAAAGAATTCAAATAAAAAATGAAGTCGTCCAAATAAAAACTAACATAGTGAATTATATGATGGAATATGATATATGTAGACAAAATATAAAAATTTCTATGCTTCAATGGGAAATAGCTGAATCCCTAATTATTGTAAAAAAAGTATGTTGTTCAGATTACAACAATGTCCGGCAATGTAAATAGTGATTTTCTATTTCTAAAGACGTACAACAATGCAAATTGAAAATTTAAGTTTATTAAACTAGATACAAAATAATATGCATATATATATATATATATATATATATATATATATATATATATATATATATATATATATATATATATATATATATATATTAACCCTTTGATTTTTAAATTCTTTTCTGTACTAACCAAGACATAAAAATTGTATTCATAAAAGACTTCTTGTGAAAAATTCACTATTCATAAGCATATTTGATAGTTAAATAAAGAGATGATTTTAATGATATCATTACACTTTGTTGTACTTACGAACAAAGAACGTATCCTTTACCTTTAAATAAAAAGAAATATTTTGTATTCTAAATATCATCACATATTACAATGGCTTTTTGTGAGCTTTTAAATAACTTAAAAAATGCTTTTAAAATTGTAATAGCGACCAAGCTATTTGAAATAAAGCGTTTTCGTACTTTCGTATTTGTTAATTGTTGAAATCGCGATGAAAGAAATGCTTTATAAATAAAGGAAAAAATCTATTTATATAAATTTGTAAATAACGATTGTTGCTTGTTTTGTTTAAAATGCATTTTTAAAATATCATTTGCGATTGAATGTAATAAAATGTATTATGTATCCTGAAATTTATTTTTTTAACTGGTCATAAATTTTTTATAGTTACTTGATTCCTTTTAAAATATAATTTCTTTTGTTTATTTTTTTGTGGCTATTTTTGTGACATAAGAATACATTCTATATGCTATTGACTTATATTTTTATATATAAAAAAGGGAAAACAGATTACAGATCTAAAGATATAGCTTTAACTCATTCCAAAACTTATACTATTTGGATTAACATAATAGGTGCAGGCATAAAGACTGAAAATAGATACGAGATCATCTAGATAAAAATCATATCATATAAATTTTTAAGCTTCTATAAGAAATCTTTTAAAGCATATTCATTATAATAAAAAACATGGTGCTTATAATTAAGCAATGCATAGGAAATTAAGAGTGATATTGTATTTATAAATTTGTATAACAACACAATTCCGAAATATAAGTTTATTAAACTATTTATACCATTTTAAAAATTAACAGCTTGCTTTAATAATGTTTTCTGTACTTCCCAAGCGATAAAAATTGAATTCATAACAAACTTCTTTAGAAAATTCTGCTATTTATAAAAGACTTTTTTAAGAGTCATGAAAAACCACTATTCAAAAACATATATTTCTAAATTAAATATTACAGATGATATTAATGTAATCCTTAGACTTTGATGTAGTTACGAGCATTGAATGTATACGTTATACTCAAATAAAAAGAATTATTTTCTATTCTAAATATTATCTCTTATTACATTGTCATCTTTATGAGAACTACAGTTACTAAAAAAATTATTTCAAAATTATTGTAACGACTACATTTTTTGAAATATTTCGGTTGCATACATGCATATTTTATAAAAGTTCTGATTGTCATGAAAGAACTGTACTTTAGATAAAGGGGAAAATTCATTTGTAAAAAATTGTTAATAACTACTGTTGCTTGTCTTGTCTAACAATAATCATTGAAGTATCAGTTTTAAAAACATATTTGAAGAATGTAATAAAAAGTAATCTGAATTTCATTTTGTTCAATGATAATAAATATGTTATACTTACTTAGATTCCTTTTAGATTATGGTTATTTTTTCTCAGAATCTTATTTTATTTTACATATTCCTTACGGTATAAGAATAATTTCTGAATGTCTCCTATACTTGTTTTTCTTTTTTGGAAATGTTAAAAATACAAAACACTATTTTAGGTGTAAGCATATATTTTTATCTAGTTTTCATCTTTCTAATATTTATAATCTTTGGAATATAAAAAAAAAAATTGGCCTGAAAGTAAATACAAAGTGATATTAAAAAATCTCAGAAACTAAATTCAATGCCGTAGTATGATGTGTTAAATGTAGACAAAATATTACATAAATGTATACGCTTTTTGTTATAATATTAATTTAGAAACTGTACTTATTGTAAAGAAAATCCCGTTGTGCATAATACAGTAATATATATTAAAATAAATAGTGATATTGTCATGTCCTGTGATAGGAAATGTTTCTAGGTTTTTCTGTTGATTACGTTATTTTTTAAAATGGAGTTTTTGTTTTGATTCTGTTTTACTACATTTAATGTATGTAATCACATTAAACTTTGTATACATGTATTTTTGAATTAGAATTTACCAGTTATCGTATCGAAATCTGAATATTATTGAAACTCGTTACAGTAAGAACGCACCCAATTTGCCACGTTTAACGCACAGTTCTCTTTTTATCTGTTTTCCGCGTTATTTACCCTACGGAGAATAACCGAATAAATTGGATTTTGAAACAAATAGTTCATTAACAGCTTCAAACTTTCAGAAGTTTCTTCTGAAACTACAAATGTATTTTGTAAATTACAGTTTACATTTTCAGAATGGATAGATATAGTTTAAGAGCCCACACTATTGATTGAAAAATACCCGGATGATAATGTAAAATCTACAGGGGAGTTCCTTTCAAACATCTCGCTCAAATTTTAGTATTTTGGCGTGATTTTTTTTGCTTAGGATAGATCAGGACAAATCCACAACCGGGATACTTTTATTTTACCTTTTTTATATTGGTTATATTCTTTTTAAATTAGGATAATTTCAGTTTCATAATCGGCTCAAACCGGCTCTGAAATTAAACTCTTTTTTTTTTTTATCTGAACCCAAAATTGAAAAAACAAAATCGAGGCCGGTTGTGGAACGTCCTCAGCTATCCTGTGTTTAAAAAAAATCACGTCAAAATATTAAAATTTGAGCGAGATATTTGAAAATAACGCCCCCATAGACTTTACATTGTCATCCGGGTCTTTTGAGTCAGTGTGGCGCCGTAAGAATATGTTACTCAAAAATGCTTCATTTAAAATTGTTTAATAAAGAAAATTCGTATCCTATAATTTTTTAACCTATTTTTCATTATCTTACTTCATACAAGCTTAATTCATTAATGCTGTTCTTATAATGGAATTGTTAAAACTAATTTAATCTATGCAAATATCCATTTCTTTATTCAAATCTTTCAATTAAAAATTGTTCCGAGAATATTTCTAAACTACTGTTTTATTCTTATTCAATGAAGTGGTACGTGCTTTCATGAAGATAATGACAAAAATAAAATACACACAATTGAATTTGATGTTAACAATAAGAGCAAGATAATAACTATTCAAATTTTCAATTCGTTACTGTTAGATATTTGATTGAAGTTATGTCATTATTAAGGAATGTTTTTTATAAATATATGTAAAAGTTCCCAAAATGTTTATCAGATACATATTAAACATGACAGTCGCACATGTAAGTTCTTGAAAATAATTTTCCGGTAAATGAGATAAAAAGAAATTTAATAACTTTATCATATTAATAAACAAATAATGCTCTATGTTTAATAAGACCTTATAAAATGCATATGTGTATAATACGGAAAACACATCAATATTCGATTTTTCAAAATGCCTATGTGTGGAACCTTGACATAACCAATGTAAGCGTGAGCTGACCAATAGGTCAAGGCTCGCTTTATAAAATTGTTTTGGGAAATATTTTTTCAATATGCTGTATTTAATGAAGGTTTAAGAGTAATATTTATAAAAGAATGTAAAATTAATTTATAAAGCTACAATAAAATTGAGTGATAGAAAGGTAAATGCTTAAAAAAGTTATAAAAAAAGTTATAAGAAAATTTATAATAAAGTTATCAGAAAAGTTATAATAAAGTTATAAGAAAAGTTAAAATAAAAGTTTGATATTTCCTAAAAATCCATATAAACGCCATTTAGAACGTTTTAAATGTCTTTTTTAGAGCATTTGTTGTTTTTGTTTACCCCAGGTGGTAGTGGAACCGGCCTAGAATATAGTCTTAAAACGAAAGAGTGGATTTGTCTTCTCAGGAAAGAGCTGTAATTTATTGGATCGTGAATAAATTGATTTTAAAACGTTTTACTCGTCTTGATTTAAATTGCTTTTTTTAAAACTACACATCATGATTTAAATTGCTTTTTTTAAAACTACACATCATGATTTAAATTGCTTTTTTTAAAACTACACATCATGATTTAAATTGCTTTTTTTTAAACTACACATCATGATTTAAATTGCTTACAAACAACTCGCCACTCGAGTTGTTTCAACTCTTTTTGAGAAGCTGCCTTTCAAAACACTAGATGAGTGAATTTCGGCTCAACTTGAGTTATTTCGTGGCTGCTGTTTTAATAAACTAGGCAGTGTGTGATAAGAGACTGTCACCACTGATTCGAAAACATTACTTTTTAAAATATATTTATTACTTCCTAAGCTTGCATAGAAATCGTAATTTTGGAATTTTTTAGAGCACTTTTTCTCTGTCCTTTCACAACTTTTAAATGTCAAATTTACTTCCGACTGTTCTTGGAAGACATTTATATTTTATAGTATCTACCATGTCATATTTAAAGTACAATAAATATCCCCATTCTGATTATTTTTGCCCCCTGTACACCTGAATTCATAGTTTCACCCACAGAAAATGTGGTTATGTTTCAACAACTTATATCATCATCAATTTACTTTTGAAATCGGGTTGATACGTACCTAGATTGCTTAAAGATCGCCATTTAGAACGTTTTAATTTGTTAACTGGTTAATTCTTTTCCGTTCAATAAATTGTAAATAGCGGACTCGCAACCACTAACATTTAAATAAAATATTCGTAAAATTTAGTCTAAACATTTTCGCCTTTCAATAGTATGAAAATTTTCTTAAAAATAATAGTGGTTTCAAAAAGCTTTAAATGATGAACTAAGCAAATTCGTCTTGCACGAACTCCGTTCGGGCAAAGCAGTTAAGGGGTTAACGTTGTTAAATATCTGTAACATTTGCTGCATCGTCACTCTACCTTCTTTTATAGACTATTTTTATTCTGACCAATGATAATTCTTCGTTACATAATCACAGTCCACCGCTTTTTAACAAAGTGGAGTGATGATGCAGGAAATCCAACAAATTTTTAATAGTATTGGACGATTTTTTTGCACATTTTCTTCCCTTTTAATTTTCGAATTTTTAATGAAATGTTAGAGATCATGTATAACTTATAATACAATAAGAATATTTATAACTTATAATAACTCATAACATATAACTTATATACAAGTAGCTACCATGCTTAATTATATATTTCTACACCCCCTCCCTCCACAATAACTCAAAACGAACATTTGTAGAGCGCTTATTGCTCCTGCATCTTGATTAGAGTAGTAGCACCTACATAAGATACAGTCTGTATTGGAGCAAGGATTGTCACCATTATTTTGACCTCATTATTTTTAGTCAGTGCGTTACTCCTCGAGATTTTTTTAAAATTACTTTTTCGAACGTTTTTAAAATGCTTTTCGAGCATTTTCACCCGTTTCAAATTTTGTATTTTTTAGCTAATGTTCTTAGTGTTCATTTATATCTTATAACTAATTAACATGCAAAATTTCATGTTTTTAAACCCATTAGTAACACAAAAATAGTATTTGTGGAACGTTTTTTTCCTCCTGCACCCGCTTTGGACTAGTGAAATTGACATGCATTATAGCCCATATTTGATTCGGGACAAATACCATTATTTTGGGACCATTACTTTTTAATTTATTTCGATAGTTCCCCTAATAATAAACAAGTTCAGTCATAATTCAGAAAGGATAAATATATCATAAATATTTCATTTACCTTTTCTGTCAGATAAGACTTGTTTTCGTGCGTTCTACCGCATCAATTGATCTTATTCTTTCGAAATAAATTACTGACTAATATAATAAAAATGTTTTTTTTAATATTCATAAATAAGGATTTAATATTTACAACTATTTAGAGATATTCATTTGGTTACATTTAAGCTTTTTACTTTTCTTTTTACAGATATACAAATCCGTTCTTTCACACTCACATATTTTTCTAATAGACAAAAAGTAAATATTCTAAAGTTTATTATTTCAGTCCAATTCGAAAAAAGTTTTTCAAAGTCACGTTTCAATTCTAAGAAATGTGTCATTAAAAAGTTTAAATAGAGGGAACTGTCCGCGACAACCTCACACAAATAAATAAACTTACCTCTTAGTAATATAGATATAGATTTAAAGATAAAACACATAATATTATTATTTTGAATTTTGATACATATCGAAAACCGGATTTCAATTTGACGTAAATTTTGTAAAAAATAAAACTGCATTTTTAAGACATGCGGAATATGCTTTATCTATGTTTAAAAGCATTCTTCAGAGGAATCGAAAATTTCCATTTACTTATACGCGATAGCTCAGATTTAAATTATTCTGAGAATTTAACGTGTAACCAAATCCTTGGAGACCCCAGTTGAGTTTAGCTAATTTAGTTAATTAAAATTCTTTCCGAAGTGTATGAAATTTTAATGTAGTTTTCATTAATGTTTATTTTCTCTGTTAAATAAAACAATTCATATAAACAAACATTTAACAATAAAGCGATTAAGAAAGTTACTTAATAAATTATAAACTAGTTTATTTTCTACATTATTCAATATTTATTTATGCAAATGTCAAGTATTTGTAAAGCATGGTAAATTTCATTAACAAATAACTTTTTTTACGATTTGTCGCACACATTGCATATTATTTGAAAATAAATTTTGTGATTGATTTAATTTTAAATTTAACTGTTTAGGATATAATTAAGGCAGGAATGTTTATCTTAAAAGAATGCAAGATGCATATTAAAACAATCTTTTTATTTATTGAGATATTTTTTCTTACTATTGTTGTGGTGGCTATTCATATCATTAATAAACAAAATCACTTGATAAAATTTATCATAGTTTTTTTTAAATATATTTTAAAATTTAAAATTTATTAAAAGTGTGAGATGATTTAAAATCGTTATAACGTGAAATAACATTGTAAAATTTCATTTTTCTTCACGTAAATAAAGATAAATATAAAAGCTTTAAATTCAATTCAGCATTTTTCAAAATTGTAATTAAAATAAACGTTAGAAATATTTTAACTAAAAATTTGAAAATAAATTTCTGTAATACTTAAATCATATTTTGAAAAATTATTTTTTTTTTCAAATTTGCTGAATCAAAATTGAAGTAAAACAATTGAAAAGGTCATGTTTTAATTTAAATCCTTATATCTTAAAAGGTTGTTGATTTATAACAAATTAAATGGTAGAAATGATTAAAAAAATCCACCATGAAGAAAAGCGCATTTTGAAAAAATATATATTCGTTTAAATAAACACCGTTGCTTAAGAAATAAATTTAAAAAACAAACCAAAACATAAAAATTAATATTTCATGTTCGTGTAAAGGCATAAACTTGATTTAATTACGATTTTAAGAATATATATATATATATATATATGTATATATATATATATATATATTACAGCAATTCATTTTCAAATATTAAAGATTTTTGTGTCTCGCACCCTCTTAAGGATAAGTTTAACTATGTTTTACAATAAAGAATTAAATGAAATTAAGATTTTAAAATGTGAACAAATCCTCTGATAGAGAAATCTATAAATTCAATATTAAAAAAATAAATAAATTTTGTGGAATCAGACTTGCATAAATGCTTTAATATGAAAAAATGTATTTGATGGATCTCATTTCGGAAAAAAATATAAACTATTGGCAGAGTCACATCAATTTATTTTCAAAATGGCTAGTCGGATGTAGCATAATCAAAACTATCGGATGTAACATAATCAAAAATATGGCGTGATCAAACAACTTAAGTTCAGGCCACAGCAGTATAAAAGGGCAAGTTAGGCAGCCTTTAAACTAGCATATTAAAACTTGAAAGCATACTTTCATATGTTTTACGTTTCATATGTTTATTTAAAATCATAAAACAGACATCACTACTTCGGGACTTCAAATCATGAAATATTTAAAAACATGTTAACTGGCAGAGAAAACTTAAATAATAACAAGATGTTTCGTTTGGAACTTTATTACTGTCAACAGGGACATTTGAATAGGTGCATTTACGATATATTAAGTGCGAAAACATTTCCCATAAGTTAATATCGCCTTAAACTCACTTTTAATGGAAGTGTGGCAGACTGCTTTTCAGTAGATATTTGCCAATTTTTGTCCCACCATTTAAAGATCAATTAAGACAGTTTTCTTTTGTATCACACCTGTAGCTTTACAGAATAAATTTACATTTTTTTAAAACTATTTCGAAAAAATAGTTCTTGTTCTCGGTAGAGAATTGGGAAATATAAAGTATATCTGAATCGTTTTATTGGTTGAATTCCGCAACTTACTTAATTTTATTCGTTTCCTAATTGGTCCAAATTTAATGTCCAAGTATGGAATACTTCCTTTATTTTCTATTTTTTTGTTTTATGATTGTTCCAAGTTTAATGTATAAAAACTATTTACTTCTGCTTCCAGAATGACAAAGAGAGTAATAAAAACTTGTTAAAAATTTAATAATTTAAAAACAACTTGTGATAGAGGTTTCAAACAATTTTCATTAAAAAGTACACTTTTTTTCTCTACTCAACGGTGAAAATATTTAAAATGTGTGATGGTAAAAAGTTTAATAATTTACAGTTCCGAAAATTGTAAAACTCAAGTTTTTATTAAAATTTGTTTGAGATGGGTCCAGGAATATTAATGAACTAGCGGCCTTCGCCCGCTACGCTGGTCGGTTTATCTAAAGAAATCTTGAAGAAGTAGTTAGATAAGGTTCAGACATACATTAAAAAAAAAAAAAAAAGCAAGTCGATCATTCAAAAAACGTTGGGAAATATCAAATATTTACTGTAATTTTTTAAGAAAAACAAAGTTTCGAAAAAAAAAATTAAATCGAAAAAAAAATTACACTGACATATTAATGCAAGGAAATTTTCCCAGAGAGAAAATTCGCCTTGAATACAATATTTCAAATTCTTTTAATTGCTTATAGGCGTTAATGCCAACATAGTGAAAAAAAATTCCATGCTGGGAATCGAACCCGGGCCATCAGTATGGCGCACTGACGTTCTACCGACTAAACCACATGGAACGACAGCCAGCTTGAAACTTTCTCATACTTAAGTAGACTGGCGAAAACATAACGATAGCGCGTTTTAAAATCGCACAGTGACATCTATTGGATTTTATATGTACTAAAAAACGTTATGTACTAAAAAACGTGAGCAGCGCACCTAATAGTTTCTTTTGTTTCTTTTTGTTACTTTTTTGTCTGTTGTCCGATTTTGATGAAACAAAGCCTATACACTGCCCGGGAGTGTGCATTCTTCATTAGTGAAAACCGCATAAAAATCCATTCAGTAGTTACGAAGATAACCTCGAACAAACAGACAGACAGACAGACAGACAGACAGACAGACAAAAAATTCAAAAAAATTTTTTTGTGTTTCATTGGTTTTCTTTTATCGCCCTGACTCCATTTTTGTCAATTATCTTCAATGTACAGACACACCGGGTCCTACTGTTTTATTATATGTATAGATAATAATCCATGTCGTGTGAGGCGTTCAGAAATCAGTCTGATTAACTCCATCAAATAAAATTGCACATTTTAAACAGTTAAAGTTGTCTCTCTTTAATCTACTGTTTTTTTTATTATTAGTCTAGGAATATTAACGTTTAATGCACGGCGTACGTAACATATGACTCGTTATAATAATCCTAAAAATTATACTTATTATTGAAATTAACTTAAATATAGAATTTATTTAAACTTCTTTCAAATTTCAGTCTTTGGAAATATCATTTCCCAAATAGTCATTGTAATTTGTTAAAATACAATTTTGTTATTTTTAATATTATTTACAAATATAATACAATTTATTATATACCGAATATAATAAAAATATTTCCACAAACTCTTAATTAAGGAATCTTTTACCATCGTCAACTCATCACACATTCACTCGGTCAAGTCTCCGACATGACCATTTTGTAAGGAATAGCACATAATTATTTTTAACCTTATTTACCTGCAAATGTCATGCCTGGAATGAAAGCTCAATATTTGTTCGTTAAGTAAAACCTACACCCAGCGAAAGGAATTGATTAAAACCACAATACCTGTTTTGTTGAGTACATTTTGGTTTACTATTATTTTTAACACAATCAAACTGATTGGTAAAGTTATCATACGAATTGAATATTTCCAGCTGAGCGAAAAATTGCCCAGGCCGGGGATCGAACCCGGATACTTGGCTTACAAGGCCAATGCGTTACCTGTTAAGCTATCTGGACGATAGCCGACTGGGATTTTTCGCTCAGATAACCTTATTGGTCGTAACATCTGGTCTGTCATTTGAAACAGCTCGCAGAATAAACCGCAGGTAATGGAACTCCATATAACGATGGATACGTAGATATACTATTATTTTTAACACAATCAAACTGATTGGTAAAGTTATCATACGAATTGAATATTTCCAGCTGAGCGAAAAATTGCCCAGGCCGGGGATCGAACCCGGAACCGGGTTCGATCCCCGGCCTATTGTTAAAAATAATAGTATATCTACGTATCCATCGTTATATGGAGTTCCATTACCTGCGGTTTATTCTGCGAGCTGTTTCAAATGACAAACCAGATGTTACGACCAATAAGGTTATCTGAGCGAAAAATCCCAGCCGGCTATCGCCCAGATAGCTTAACAGGTAAGCATTGGCCTTGTAAGCCAAGTATCCGGGTTCGATCTCCGGCCTGGGCAATTTTTCGCTCAGCTGGAAATATTCAATTCGTATGATAACTTTACCAATCAGTTTGATTGTGTTAAAAATAATAGTATATCTACGTATCCATCGTTATTTGGAGTTCCATTACCTGCGGTTTATTCTGGGGGCTGTTTCAAATGACAGACCAGATGTTACGACCAATAAGGTTATCTGAGCGAAAAATCCCAGCCGGCTATCGCCCAGCTAGCTTAACAGGTAAAGCATTGGCCTTGTAAGCCAAGTATCCGGGTTCGATCCCCGGCCTGGGCAATTTTTCGCTCAGCTGGAAATATTCAATTCGTACATTTTGGTTGTTTTAAGCTAATTGTTTAGTTAATATAAAAAAAATCGATTTTGATGTTCAGACAAAAAAATACTGTTAACACTCTTATAAAATTTTAACAAAATTTCATCAACTTTATTGGAGTCTTACTAAAATCTTCTATTTTCAGTCTGTAATTCCAACAATTTTTTTTGTTTTGTTTTTGAAACATTTAAATTGGTGTGCAGTAGTCATAATTCTCTCACGTAATTTTGTTTCATTGGCTTATATAGCTATAAGGATTAACATATTTTTTGGATAATAAAAAACTTTTCAAATTGAGATGGATTAATGACGTTATTATTATGTTATTATGCATTTTGGATCAAAATTGTGAACGGCAAAAAACAAATCAACAATATTTTATTGTTTATTCAAAGAAAATTTCCATTGAACCATATTTATAGGAAAAGATTTGTTGGATCAAATTTTTGTTGATTCAACAAAACGTTTTTCTGGGTGTATTGACTTTTATTTCTATGACAGATTTTGTCTGAAAAACTCTTACAAAATATTTCTAAAAATCTCGCTTTTTCCTTGAAAACTTTTCACTGCTGATTCTGTCTACACTTTTTTCAATTATCTGTGTGAAACGAACATTATTGTTTCATCATTCCATTAGCTTTGATTTCAATCAAGCAATAAAAATCTGAAACACATTTAAATATGAAAATGGATGGTGGGTCAAAGCTCCCCTATGGTCAACCATCCCTTGCCTCCCCTACTAAACTCTAATTTCAACAAAAGATAAAAAAATAAAAAATAAAAATGGATTCAAAATACATACTCACTTAATTAATATTGTTTGGAAATCGCAAATATAATTTTATATTCTTATGGATTATTCTGTTATGTAATTTAAACTCCAGTTACTCAAGTTTGAAATCCTCGATTTAGTCATTTTTAGGGTTTTGTTCATATGATGAAACCCTTTTCGTCTCTGTGTGCTGTTTGTCTGTCTGTCACAGAGTCCATACACAAAAAACTATATAAGTCAGAGCGTTAAAATTTTGTGTACTTATAGCTGAAAAACTTTTTTTTTCTTCTAAAGTTTCTTTTTCTTCTAAATGTTGAACGCAAGTTTAAATAGACCATAAAACGTATTTCTTTTTTACGCTTTAAAAGGGAATGGACTACTTATGTTGCCACAATTACAAAATTGGTATTAAAAACTACAAAAAATTAATATCTCAAAAATAAATCGAGATACAGCTTTTAAACACATTTCATTTAAAAGTACATATTTTTCCTATACAATGATGTGAAAAAATGGAAATGTGCGATATTTATAAGTTAAAAAATATGCAGTAGCGTAAATTTCTTCTAATTGTTGCACACAAGTTTAAAGAAAATTATACTTGTAACATAAATTAATGGATTAAATAAATCACGTGAAAAATATTTTTATTTTTTATTTCATCCTATTATGTCATATTTATCATCTATTTTGACATGCAAAGCGAAACATTTTTTATTCATTAAATTCCTATTTATTTAAATTACACCTCTGGTGACCGGTTTGGACTCCCTTAAATTTATGCTAAACTCTGTAACATTTTACTTTTATGCCCAATTTTATTTACTTGCGTACCTTCACTAAATCTGTAGATACTGATGGAGAAATCAACAAATCTATGCGATCAAAGGAGTATTTAGGGGAAGAATTCAGTATTCTTTTCTAGTTTGCGCGATTGGTGAATAAATCCGAAATAGTGTCGAAAAACAACTTTTCGTTTGTTAATGATAAAATGTTTCGAAGGAGGTATTAAACGAAACCTTCTGTGCGATCTGCGATCACACTTACCCACTTGTTACAAATATCCTATTGTAAAAATTTAGATATTTTCATAAGATTTCATTATTTAAAGTTAATATTAGAGCTCTTTATCTGATTTAGGCGCAGACTTCTCATTTAAAAAATACATTGATTGAGTTTAATTTTCCTCAAGTACTTTTTATTTCTTATTTATATTCAAATTCTTAAAACGTTGTTTCGTAATTGAAATTTTACCAATTTGATATATTAAATATAATTTATATTACTCAAGTCGCTTTGATTAAAGTAATAAAAATATATTAATTTTTAAACTTGAAAAGATTTAGAATCTTTAGAACTTTTAGAATCAAAATATAAAATTCCAAATATATAATAAATTTAAAAAAATAATATTAAACTAATTAATTACTGGGATAAATTATTTTAACAATATGGATTTCAAAAAATAAAAATACATTTTTTTATTCGAGTTTATCAAAATCGAACTCTAGTATATTTACCCGTAGCATATATGTTCGGGATGAAGGCAGGGAAAGTCGATAGCTTCAGAGCCCCGCCCACCCACTAACCGAATTTCAATATCTTTAATTTGTCTATTTTTTCTGTTAAATTTGTCCGATTTCAATTTGTCTTTTAATAATTTTTTTTCTATTAAGAGTCCAGGGCTATTCGGGTCGGTAAAGCATCTTGGCGCTATCCGTGGTCGCCTGCCGGCGACAGCGCTGTCACGCAAGAGAGTAGTTCTGTTCGAGTCGTAGGTGGGGGCGCCGACGAAAATTGGTAGCTCACCGCGACGGACTTGCTTAACATAAACGCTGAAATAATTTCAACTGAAGTAATTTAAATATATATATATATATATATATATATTAAAGTATTTTCTTTCTTAGAGTTTAGTGTCTTAAATTCTAATGATTAAACGAATTTTTTTTTACAAAAAGAAAAGGCATTTTATCGTTCAACAAGTATATTTTTTAAAAGATTTATCTCTCATAATTTTTTCTAGACTATCATTTTTTTAATAAAAGCTCTTGAAAAACTAGCTTGAAAAATCATATTTTTTTTGTTCTTTTCCTTTCTTTTGTTTGATTAGTTAGGTATCAAATATATCAGCTTTTTGACAGACTAAAGAAGTAATAAAAATGACATCTTAAGATATGTCTTTACCTTACTTATCTTGGATTTACATCATAAAATGCTATAGTTTTATCAAGATGTTTCATGATTTATATAAATATATATTTTTTAATTCAATTTTTATTTTTTTTACTTTAAAGTGATGTTTAAAAAATTCTTAATAATTCTTACATTAAGTTTAAGTAAGTTTAACATTTTTTTACAGACTGTTATAAGAAATAGTAATATTGTAATAAATTATTAACAGATATTTCTATTGATTGCTAGACATTTTATAATAATCAGAGCCATTTAAGAAATAAGTCATTGTTTCCTTTAAAATCATAGTTTATTTTTATCATTTAGTTAATGCATTTCAATTGAGGTCTTGTTTAATTGTTTGCTTGTAGAAATTTTTTAAATTGTTTAAAAATGCATTTAACATTAAAATTAATAATTTCAAATGTTTGTAAGTGCATATATTACGTTTATATGTCATATATTACGTCCTTCTGTCAAACAGTAGCAGCTGTCATTATTAGCATATTATTGTCGGAAATTGTTTCGTATTTAATCACAACCAATTCAAATTTCTTTTAAAAAAAAGTGTTGTATCTTTTTTTATTTATTTTGCAGACTTGGAAACTAAACTTGGAAACTTGTAAATTATGTTTTCATTGTTTATCATTTATGAATCATTTATTATTATTTTTCACAGTGTATATATCTTTGTTGTGAATTCTCAAATAGATACCCAAATATAAATGCACGATTTATTTCCTATACACTTACATGCATTATAAACATAAACTTGTGCATTTCTCTTACTTATAAATTATGTCTCACTTCTGCCTTTCTTTTGTTCCAATAAATAAAATCTTATTGTTAACATTCCATTTCTTTATCCATAAAACATATTGTAATTTTTCTTGTAAAGAAATTAAGTTCATTTACTTCTAAAGAATGATTATATTATAAATTAAATCGTATTTTTTTCAATTATCCAATGTAAGTCTACGTAAAACTGTACTTTTAAAGCATTTTGTGATCTTACGGAAAAGCCCATAAAGAGGAAAAATGAAATTAACATATCTTAACATTCTTTAAAAATCTGGAACTATTATTTAATTTAATCTCTTTCTAATTACGCTATAGTGTTAATTTTCTAAACCATATACTTTGTTATACAATTGCTTCCAAGAAAAAAATGTATTTTTTGCTTATCCTTGTGACTTTATTAAATTTGTCCAAATGTTGATTGTTTCCTGCACACAAAACTTCTAATTTTTCAGCAAAACTATTGTGTAATACTAAATAAATTTTTTTAGTCAAATCATGAGTAATTCTAAACCAACTAACAAGTTAAATGCAAGATGCTAATGTTTCTTTAGTTTTTAAATGAATTAGATTTATGTATTACGATTGTACTTATTTAAAGAAAAAGATGCATACAAGAGGAAACTAAATTTTAACTTTAAGAAAAATACTTGATAAATTACACAGTGATTTTTACTATAAGTTTAATTCTTTGTTCTTCAATCAGTATTCAAATAATGTTTCCCTTTCTTGTTAATTGTAAATATCATGAAACTATAATTTTTTATAGAAAGTTCGCCTCCTTTTAAATTTCAAAGCAAGTGTGTTATGTGTAAATAAGGTTTTATCAAATGAAATTATATAAGGTGTGTTTACAAATGAAACTTCCAAAAGGTCTGAGGAGTCGCATGTATCCACACATAGCCAGAAAACGAAACCATTCAACCGTTATACAATTTTTTTCACTTGTACTATCACTTGATTTTTCATATTAACAGACCTTTACAGTATGAAATTGTAAATGATTATATCTAAACAAACGGCTCAGCTTATGTGTAACACATTTTAAAACAAAATTTCAATCATAAATATCCATGAAATGGAAAGGTAATTCTATGTGTATCTGTGCACATGATTTATGATCAGTATATGGACAGCACAGATGAATAAAAATTACCTTACATTTGTTACAAAACAAATAATTTACTACAAAATGCAGCACTAAAAACGGGAGCATAATTACTGGAGATAAAGCATATTTATCAACTTTTTTGAAAAGTGTTTTCTCATGATTTGACTAAAAAAATGTTTTCAGCATTACATAATTGTCTTGATGAAAAATTTGGACAAATTTAATAATGTGACATAGAAACATAAAACAAGATTAAATTTTTTTATTCAAAAAAAGCTATTTTTTAAGTAATTGTATAATAATGTATATGCTTTAGAAAGTTAGCACTATACCGTAATTAGAAAAAACAATTAATTAAAAAAATAGTTCAATATTTCTAAAGAATGTTAAGATATGTTCCTTTTTCCTTTGTGCCGCGCTTTCCTGTTAGAAAATAAAAGGCTTAAAAGTATAGTTTTAAGCAGAATTACACTTGAGAATTATATATATATTAAAAATTACAATGCGTTCCACCGAAAAAAAAATAATAGAATGTTAACAATAAGATTTAATTTATTGAAACAAAACAAAGACAGAATCGAGACCTAAGGTAAATGTAAAATAAATAAGTTCATGTTTTTAATTCATGTAAGTGTGTAAATAATAATTCGTGTCTTTATATTTGGATACTTATTTGAGAATTCAATACAAGTGCATATACGCTATAAAAAATAATAATTAATTATCCACCACGACAAATTACAATTAGAAAATTTCCAAGCACTCTATCGAAGAAATAACATAAAATCTCTTAAGTTACGCATGATTTCACAAAGCTTTTGTTTAAACAGTTAAAAGTAAAAAAAAAGACATTTTAAGAAAAAAAATTAAACAAAAATTTCGTTTGATGCAAATGAAAATATTGGTTCTGCATTTATAGCTATTTTTTATTAAAGATTTTCATGTTCCATAAATATGTTGCCAGAGAAAATTTCTAAATTAACAGTGTGAAAATAAACATGATTTACTTACTTTTGATAAGCAGATTCTGATAAGCAGTTGAAAAAACTTACTTGAGAATCGATATTGCACGAGAAAGTAATATTTCATGTTTGCAAGATTTTTGAGGGAAATGACGAATTCGCTTTAAATGTATTTCATATAATTTCAAAAAGTAGAGAGGATCAAAGAAAGATATCTTTCGTCCGAAAATGCTTTTATAAACCCTGATATTCTAGTGTTTCTATTAAGAGGAAGGAATGATTTTCGAATTGCGGATAACTAATAAGAGATTATATTAAATTTTCGTAAACCTTCTTGTTACATCAGAAATATAATCTGTTTTTTTTTAAATATGGTATATGTACAAAATAAACTTACAGGGTGTCCAGCAAACAACACCCTGATTTCAAAATAAAATTTCTCAAAAACAAAGATCGATAGTAATATGCGGTAAACGGTTATTTTCATTAGGTAACCTGTAAAAATCTTATACAGAAACTTCAACATTGAATTTTTTGAAAAAATTGCGTTCTGATTGTATAGAATGCTTTGATTTGACATTTTTCTTGCTTTAGATTGCTGCCATAGAATGTGTTTTTCGGCTTAAAGTGCCATATTTCATAGTTTTTTTTTAAATTAAATTTTTGAAGCTTCGAAATTCTAAAAATTTACTTCGAAAAATCTTTGTTGCACTGTTATTGCACTGTAATCTGAAAAATTATTTCTCTGCAGGCAATCTAAAACAAGAAAATGCCAAATCAAAGCATTCTATGCAATCAGAACGCAATTTTTTCAAAATATTCACTGTTTGAAATTTCTGTATAAGATTTTTACAGCTTACCTAATGAAAAAACCGTTTACCGCATATTACTATCGATCTTTGTTTTTGAGAAATTTAATTTTGAATTTAGGGTGTTATTTGCTGGACACCCTGTATATTATTCATTAATGGTATCAATTTTATCTTCAAAAATAATCAGTTAAGTCAAAATTTTTCAACGTTACCATAAAAATACTCAATTCGTACATCAATTACATAGCAGTACGAGTACCTTTACACTAGTTAAAACGTGGAGTGGTAGACTAAAGATAGAGGCAAGTACTTTTCACTTGATGAGTCTGTTATTGTTGTTGACGCGTACCCGGATTGCAAGAAAGGTTGCTGGAGCTTCCAATTAAGAATGCACTCAAAGGGTTGATCTTGGCACATATATCATATACGCACCCCATTAGCGCGAGTGCAACAAAATGACGATTTTATGCCTCATATAATAACCCGGTCAATGTTGTTTATTTATTAATAAACTGTTTATTTACTTTATATTTTCCTTTTTAAATTGACATAAACTGTTTTGTGTTATACTTGTTAATTAAACTTTTGTGGTTTGTTACTACTTCCTTTTTAAAATAATAGAAAGTAATTAAAAATATATATGTAACTGATATTTGATAACAAAGTTTTTGCCAAACTGGCGTCAGAAAAAAAAATTGCACCAAAGTGGTGCCTATATGACATCTGTGTCTTGAGCTTTTGCAGAAAAAGATGTTCGATAATAGGGGATCTGGGTTTATGAGCCCACGCTACTCACTGAAAAAGACCCGGATGATAATGTTAAGTCTATGGGGGCGTTCTTTACAAATATCTCACTCAAATATAATATTTTTACATGATTTTTTTCATAGGATAACTGAGGACGATCTACAACCGTGTCAGTTTTTACTTTTTATTATTTTAATTTCATTTTTTTTTAATTACGTTAACTTTTGATACGGGTTAGAACCGGTTTTGAAATTTAAACTATCATCAAATAAAAAATAAATAATCAAAATCGAAAAAGTAAAAATTAACCCGGTTTTGAAATAATAGAGTGTTCGAATATTTTATAGAAATATTATAGACTCTTTATTGAACTTCTACTGACATTTCTATAGCTTTTAACAAAACTAACTTATAGAAAAACGAGCCATAATTATCTAGGATTCTATAATACTTTCTCTGTAAACTTTTTTTAAGAAATTGTATATGAATTTCTTGTAAGAGTTAAAGTTGCCTATCTTTGATCAACTGTTTTTTATCATTGATGTATGTAAGCGTTTAATGTACGCGTACGTAATATAGGACTCGTTATAATCATCCTAAAAACGATGTTTATTATTATTATTAATTTAAACATAGAATTTATTTATATAAGTCTTTAAAATTTCATTCTTTGAAAATATCATTTTTCAAATAATCCTTGTAATTTTATTAAATTGCATTTTTTTTGTATTGGTTTCATATTTTGTGTTTTTTAAATGCACTGATGTATTTCTACAACATCATGTTTTATATATTTGTTTTTTTTTTACCATTTGTATTTTTTTTTTTCAAAATAAAGTTTAAAAATATTTATAAAAAAGAATTAACTTGATGGATGCCGAGCTTTTATGCTTTCAATTTCAAACGCTATTTTTAAAAAAGAAAAAGAAGGCTTTGTCTACGCCTTTATACAAATGATGTATAGATATCCAGAAGGAAAATAAAAGGCGACGATTTTAAGAATGAAGAGAAGAAGAAGAGAATTTAAGAAGGATAAAATATCACTCGCAGAAATTTTTTGGTATTATTCATTGGTATTTTCCCTTTAGTTTTTATTTATTACCTTTTTGTAAATAAAGAATCAATGAATAAATCTGCAAGTAAATAGCTAATATTGTTTTTCCTATTCTCTATAGTTTTTAGCTTATAATGATCGGGAAAATGGAAGGGATATTTATTATAGAATTTGATTATAATATAATATGATGTATGATGTTTGTTTCATGTATAAAAGTGAATTTCAGAAATAAAAGAAGAAAATTACTATTCTGAAATACATAGATTTAGAGAGTGAGCATTCAAAATTAAAATAAGATGCTAAATTATGAGCATGCTATTTAACAACACACATCAGTGTGTAAAATGTAGAACATCAATGGAAAACAACAATTACCAGAGTAATCAAATTAGTAAACAAATCTAATATTACTTTTCCTATACTCCATACATTTTAATTTATAATGATGGGAAATATCAAAGGGAACTTTATAGCTGAAATTCATTATAATATAAATGTCTGCGATACGCTAATATATTTCAGGAGTAGAAGGCAAAAAATAACATTTGAAAATGAGTAGATTTAATTAATGACCTTGGAAAATGGAAATGATATGATCAATTTAGAGCATCCACTTTATAGAATATATAAATAAATAAATGTAATTCTTCACATGTAAAATATAAAAAATGGTATTCACAGGCAATTAATGGTGATGGCACCCATGTGGAAAATGTGTAATCAAAATAAAAGTTTTAGTTTCTCCGATCTGTATTTTTATCAGAGATTAGTGTACTGACTCTGTGTCATATGCAAATTTCCTCCTTGCGCCCCAATCGAGTTTTTTCTATGGGGGGGGGGGGAGGATTCCCAGAACGTTTTTTTTGTGCGTGCATAACATGTCCGTTTCTTGCGATACACGTGCGGTTCCAACGATCTTTAGGGTTTTCGCATGCGCTGAGCATTTTGCGATGAAAAAAATGGGTGTTGCTATTAGAAATTTTCAAGTTTCTGTAACTATAACCGTAACCGTGAGCGCCATTTTGTTGTCGTTTACAGAATCTCGAGCTCATACCTCTGAATAGCTATATCTGAAATTTCATTTCGATCGGTAGAGCGGACTGGCCGCTAGAGCTCCGTATATCGGCAAATTTTTTTATGACCACCCTGTATATATATATACATATTTTGTCGGGGGATTTATCCCCATCCCCCCTCCCTTTATACTCAAACAATAAACACACACAACTAATCATAATATCGTTTTATGAGAATGACCCCATCTCTAAAATTTGAATGATTTCTGATAATTATGCATGAAAAACCCATTTTTTAAATGAAGGTGCTGCGGATTAGCCTATCCCTTATCCTTATCCCATACTCCCAAAATTAATTAGGTAAGTGCGTTGATTGAAAAAAAAATCTATATTTAAAACTTGAAACTAATCGGGTATTTCTTTCGAGAATTATCGTGTTACGTGCATACATATATACGTACACACATACACACGGAATCTGCGAGCACATTAGTTTTCAGGCTTTGATAGCCTGATGAGCTAAAACACGTCAAATTACATTGGCCTATTTTAAACTAGATCAGCCTAAGTAAACTAGAAAGTTGGCGCGGAGGCGGAATTTGGACTTGATAAACTCACGAAAATTCAATTGAGATAGGATAAATTAGATTGGCCTAGGATAAACAAGTTTAGACCAATGAAATGCAGCTGAAGTAGTTTATCTTATGAGCTTTAAGCCAAACTAGTTTGGACTAGAAAGAACTAGCTTATCCTAAAAGCATTAGGATATACTAGTTTGGCCTTGGAATAACAAGTTTATCATACGGGCGTTAGGATAGAATAGTTTGGCCTGGGAAAAACTAGTTTGTTCGATAGGCGTTTGACCTAAGAAAACTGGTTTATTCGATGAGAGTTAGGATAAACTAGATTGGCCTAAAATCGTGTTTGGCTGGTAACATATTTAACAAACTTCTATTCTCAAAATATCATATCACCAGTTAGTGATTGGGTCGATTTCATAGCTTCAGTTGTAAACGAAATAGAAAATCTTGGGTTTAAAGAGTTTTTTTAGTAAAAGTCGAAATTGAAATTGCGTAGCAGAAAACTGCTGCAGAAAAAAAATTAAAAGACCACCTCCAGAAAAAATAGGAGTTTTGAATCTATTAATGATAAAGCCGTTTTATCATTATCTAATACTATAGTTGATGAAAATTTTGATTATGATCATACCACAGATGTGTTGGCAATAAGAAATAAAGAAAATGCATTAGAGTCTTACAAAAAATCTGGGAATTATTTCACCTCCATGTATCTAAAGATAGTTAATGTCCTTGCCAATGATGGAAACTTCAATTTTATTTTCTATTTCCTTGTAAAACAAAGGTTTCAATAACCCCAAAATAGTTATTATTATTCTACGAAGTATGGTATAATTATTGTGCTAAATTTTTAATTGGTTATGTGTCTATTGCCTGAATTATGCGGTATGTCCCAAGGTACAACAAGATGTTTACCTTGCCTTAGGACCTTATCTTAGACATACCTTAGGACAGTTTGCCTTATCTACTTTAAATGAGAGGTATTTTTTTTATTTTCAAACTTTCTGATTTTCTAAAAATATTCTTCCGTTAAATTTTAAATTGGATTATAATATTTGAAATTAAAAAAATGTTTAAAATGTCCCAAGGTAAAACATACTTTTATAATATTAATAAATTCTAAAGATTAAGCGAATTTTTTAAATAAAAATAAAGGTAATTTTATCGTACAACAAATATTTTTCTTTTAAAGATTTATCGCTCATCATTTTTATAGAGTATTATTTTTTTTTTAAACTAAAGCTCTCGAAATATTAGCTTGAAAAATCGTGACTTGTATTTTGTTCTTTTTTTTTTAAATGTAAGTTATAAAATATGTAAGCTTTTGTGAGACAAAAGAAGTAATAAACGAGATACTCTTTTTTTTAACTTCTTAAAATACATTCTTTATTATTTATCTTGCATTTAAATTGCCAAAAAATCTCACTACACATTCTTACGTTAAAAAGAACAACATAAAATCTTTAATAGCTATTGTTATCATAACAATCGACGAATATTTTTATTTACCACTAGACACTTTAAAACATGGCACTTAAAAAAATACATTTCTTTTCTTATAAGTACTTCCATATTTTCAATAGTAAACTTTAAGTTAGATCATAAGTTGAATACTTATTTTTAAAAAAATGCAATAACGAAGAATATCTGAAAAAGTTAAATAAAACATTAACAGATTAACTAAAAACGTATTTAAAGTTAGAACTAACAATTTAAATTTTATATAAATGCGTATATTATATTTAATTCGTCCCTATTTTTATACTACTTTAATTACAAAGCGATTATTGGAAATGTTTTATTTTAACTTGTATGCATAAGGATATTATCAAATAGTAATGTCTTCGATCGTAAGAGATGATTCAATAAAATATTTCCAGTATTTTTCCCACAACCATGTCATAAATAAAATTCAAAATTAAAAAAAAAACAGCAATGGGGAACGATTTCGGGGGAGTCGTCCATGTTTATATTCTTAATTTATATCTTATTTTATATAAAATATGTATTATTATAAATTGCAGATTATTATTAATCCAAGAAACTACTTGCGCTTTCAACTGTAGTAGTTACTGGCTAACTTTATTCTCATTTTCAAAACTAAATCAAATATATCTATAAATAAACAACTATTAGTTATATTCTCTGATGAATAGCCTGGATAAGGTTGAAAGTACTAAGATATTTTAATGTTAGTAAGCATGGAATGGAATTGCATGATTGTAATTATGAATAAGATGGGAACACCATTTAATCATCAATTATATTATGAGTACTTCTCAGAAGACATAGTTGATATAATAAACAAAATTAAAATAAATAGGCAGGTTGCATTCCCCTGCTGACATAAATAGTTAAATAAGCACGATGTGTGCTATTGCATGACATCAGACAGTCTAAAGTTATGCTGATACTCTCATGTAGGTTTACTACCAGTTAATTTGAAACAGGAAATGGCCTTGAAGTTATCAATGTTTCTGTAATCAAATACAATAATCTTCAATAATATCAAACTTATTTTATAATTCAATGAAATTGGTTATCATTAAGGTCAGTGATGATTTATGCTGTCATTTGTTGTTTATGAGAGTTATAATGTTTTGAGATAAAAACCATTTTAAATATAAATATCTTTTATTGTCTTTAATTATTTTTAATCGCCTTTTCTGTAAAACAGTGAACGTTTAAAAGTTTTTATTATATATTTAATGTTTAAAACAGGCCGCTCCGTCTCTTTTTTTATTTTATTTTTTTTCCATTCTTTCCCCATTATCTTTATGATCATTTTAATTTCTTTTATGTAAAGCAGTGAATTTTCTAAAGCTTATATTATGTATTTTGCGTTTGAATGAAGGTGAAAAATGAATTTCACCTTATGATTTTGTTTGGCTAAAAGTATGTGTCGAATAAATTCAAAAAGCTACCAGTGTCAGATATTTTAAATATAGAATTCGAAATTCACATGTAAACAAATTAAAAGTTTCTACAAAACTTTCTTTAGGTGTTTTATATACTTACGATTTTCAAATATCTTATTTCTTTGAGGTATTCATATGTTTCCACATTCAAGAGAGTAACATACTGTCCCTTTACTTCTATAAAATTTTACAAAATGTAAATATTGAAAAGATAATCCCCAAAACTAAAGGTAATCTACTAAATAAAAATACTATCAAGATAAAGCACCGTTGCCGAATATGAAAAGTTTTATAGTTCAGTTATACCCTTTATATCTTCGACTTTTAAGTAGTCTTAAGTATACATTAAATATTATATTTCAATCAGACGAAATACAAATTTCAGAGACTATTTATAATACAAATCAGTTTTAATGGTTTTTTTAAATGAATTTTTAAAACGCTCTAAGATATGAGAACAATATTATATTTAAAAGAGCATCTAAAATTATGAAATATTATTTATTATTAATTATTTTTCCAGATTTTCGTAATAAATTTATCCTAAAAGTAATATTCACCTTATTTAGTAGTGGTATTTAAGAAATGAATATTGTTATTTTGCAATTGCGAATACAAACATCCGGAAACACAATAAATCTTTATTTATGAATAGTTATCGAAAATTAAATGTATTTTCTAGTAAAAAGAAAACACACGTCTCGATTGTTTCATATAAAGATCGACCGAAAATTCTATTTCGTTTTCGGCCCGAAGAAGCCCCATGGTGTAGTGATTAGCACATCAGACTTCGGTGAAACAGGTTGTGAGTTTGAAACTCGACTTTACATGATTCACTCAGCCTTTCATCTCTTAAAGGTCGATAAAATGAATACCAAGCTTGCTTGGCAACTAGCCAGACAGGGTCTCGTGCGAGACCTTCCACCTGGCCAGGACACATGCCGCATAGCACATCAGGATTCAGGGTCATTTAAACAGTGATGGGCATTTTCGACACTGATCCTCTATGAACTGCAATGGCAATGTTTTGTTATTATTATTTGGAAAATAGTTGTTGTAGTCGTTACAGAACTGAGAAATCTGAAGCATATCTGAATCTGCTTATTGGTTGAATTCAGCAACTTATTATATTTTATTCGTTTTCTATTTGGTCTATGTTTAATGTCCAAAAATGGTATACTTCTGTTCTACAACGACAAAAAAGTAAAAAGATAATAATTCGAAAACAAATTGTGATAAAGATTTCAAACAAATTTAATTTAAAAATGCATTTTTTCTCTAAGCAGTTGTATAAAAATCTAAAATGTGCGATATTTAGAAGTTAAAAAACTTACCGTTGCAAAAATTGTAAAACTGAAAATTTATTTAAAATTTGTCCTGAGGGGTCCAGAAATATTAATGTTTAATCCATGTCGTACATAATATGAGGCGCTTGGAAGTCAATTTGATTAACTCAATCAAAGGAAAATGCACATTTTAAACAACTAAAGTTGTATATCCATTAACTACTGTTTTTTATCATTGGTCTTGGATTACTAATGTTTAATGCACGGCGTACGTAATATATGACTCGTTATGATCATTCAAAAAATGATGTTTATTATTATTATTATTAATTTAAATATAGAATATATTTATAAATCTTCAAAATTTTAGTCTTTGAAAATATCATTTTCCAAATAGTTATTGTAATTTGCTAAATTACAATTATGTTTTTTAGTTTTTCGGCTTAAAATAAATCTTTTGAGAAAAATTCGTTTTCGTCTAAAATGCTGTTAAAAATTGGTCCAGAATGAAACTGGACTAAAACTATCTGTATTCAAAAAATCTTGTTTCTTGGTTCGGTAATTTTCAATATTTCTCATTGATTTGAGCTGTATCTGCTCAAATGAGACACCATTTATTTATTGTTTGAAACTTAATTGTTTATCAGTTATAAGTGTTAAATATATTAAAAATTATATTTTAATCGGCCGAACTTAACTTTTTTTATTAGGCCGGGCCGATATTTTTGTTGTACGTGTCAGGCAGGGGTCGGGCCGGGCAGGGTTAAACTCCTATTTCTATGAGTCGGGCTGGATCTGGGAATGAAATTTTCGGCCTGTGCCGACCTGTAAAAATGATATATGGTTTGTTTAATGATATTCTAAGATATTTCCGAATACATTTATATTATATGTAAATAATTTCAGTTAATTTATTTTGGATATTTTTATGGATACATCAGGACATTAATTTTTACTTTTAAAAGGAAAAATTACTATATACAACATACGATGGGTAAATAATAAGAACACACAACTTTTCATATTTTGTCCAAGATGATGTTGGTGAATATCATGAGTATTGTCATCCATTAATTACCTAATCAACATAGTTTCTGCTTTATATACACCTAAAATTAATTTTTAAGTTATGTTTTATTTGCATGTAACAGATGATAGCTGATGTATATTTTGTTTCAAATAACAAATATATAAATATTTGAACATAATGTTAACGATCAAATGTACTAAAATGGCCTTCAACAAAACCTTGTATCACATATTTGACAGATTTTTATAAATATATTAAGTAATAGCATATTTAAATTTGTTGCTTACATACACAAACCAAATTCTATACTCTAATATTAAATAAATCTTTTTTAACTCGTAAGAAGTAACATAACTTTGAATTTGAACTATTTTGCTCAAATTAATAAATAAGATAGATAGGGTTAGATATAAATCTAACCCTAATCTGTTTTCTTATTTATATTACGTTAAATATTGCTAAAAAACTACCTAGAAAAGTTTTTCAATACATTATCTAAGAACACAGTAAAAAATGATAAACATAAATAAAGTGTTGATATTAAACAAAGAAAAAGATAACCTCTTCTTTGATAAAAACAAAAGATGTATTTAAAACATATATCCTAAAAGGTTATTTTTTATGAAATGAAAAATATAAAAATTGATTTTCTTACATCTAAAAAGCAGATAAACGCATCGCAGATTTTCCGTATTAAAATTGTAATGAAAATTTATTGCATATCAAAATATCATCTTGCAGTTTGTTGTTCATTTAAAAGGACACACTACGTCTGATACTATCTCTTCAATTTTTAAGAATACTGTAATAAAATGCGATAGCACTATACTTAATATTAAAAATTAAATGAAATTAAAATGAAAAAAATCTTGCAGAACAGCTTATTTTACTAAAATGTAATTTTTTTTAAATGTAAATTTTGAATCGCCGTTTCTCTGAAATAATATCTAATATACATGGGCTGTTTGGAGATCTACTTTAATGTTAAAAACAAGTTATATCTGTTACTTGAAGAAAAATTTTGTGGTTTTCATACTTTTATACACGACGCTTTATGATTTTTTCTCATACTATTTTTCAAGGATTTTTTTTTTTTTTTTTTTTTTGTAATTTTATTAGTTTGGCATATATTCTATATTCTTTAAATACTTTTATTTGTAAAAATGTGTCTTCCTTTGTCACTATTGGGAACACCGAGGTATCCTTTGTTAAATACTATGAACTTTTTGGTTCAATAATGTAAATCTTGACTCCTTATAGAATATTTCTGAATAATTCATATCGATTGTAAAATTCCTCCTATGCGCAATATATCGTCAATAGTTGGTAAAAATTCATAAACTTGGCGACATTGTCTCTATTGGCACTAGGCTTGTGTATTGTTACTGATAATCATGAAAGTAAATTTTCAAACTAAAATTTGACAATGTCGCCAACATTTCACCAAATATTTTCAAATTTAGCGGAATGCAGCCAATTTTGCGACACCATTTACTGTCAGCTGTTGAACAACAAGAAAATTCTTTAAACTGTCATTCTCACTGACATGTATTGAAATCGTAGTGACCACCAATCGAATTTCTTTTCAACAATTGACCTATCATAGTGGTCTTTCTCATGGCTCTAAACTGTAGGATAAAAATTTAACTCTAAAATAGTTTTTAGGTAAAATTTACATATGGAATACAAAAATAAGCAACGTTAAAAAGCTTAAAAAAACAACGTTACCAAATATATTATAAACGCAGCAGACCGGTTTCGGTAGCATTTAGCGTACTGTCGTCAGTGCTATATCAGGTAGAAATTTGCTCATATATATAGTGGAGACGGGGGATTGAAGGTAACCAATAGGATGGCAGGGGACTGCAAGTAATGGGGAAAAGGACCGAAGAAGAGAAAAAAAGGTCAAATGGAGCGAAAAAAATAATTACGAAATAGAGGTTTTAATGTAAAATTTCCAGCCATTCGACAAAGGGGGGATAGCGAATTCACAATTGACAATTTTGTCAAAATTTTTATATATGTGAAATGCTTCAAGGAAGTTAAGTTCATGAATGGAAGTAGATTTGGAAATTATTTTCGCTGAACTGAAATCGAAAGTATGGTTCATCTCAAGGCAATATTTTGCAATAGAGGATTTATTGATTTCTTGCTTCTTAATATAATTTTTATGTTCATTAATGCGTTTTTTTAAAGCGTTTAGTTTGTCCAATGTGGAAAAGATCGCATTGACAATTAATACTTTAAATTCCTCATGAACTAGATAAATCTATAGGACGTTTGAACTTGAAGAGGGTGAGTTTGTTAATAGAGGCAAAAAATATTTTGAAGTCATGTTGTTTAAGAATTTTAGCAATGGTAAAGCTTGTTTTAGGAAAAAAGGGCAACACAATACTAATATTGGATAGAGCAAAAGACTGCGGTGAGTTTGAGGAACGAAAGCGCCGCAGTTAGGGCAGCATCAATTATAGAAAGATTGTAACCTCTATCAACCGCTATGGCTTTAATGTATTGAATTTTCTTATTAAATGACTGGAAATCAGAACAAATATGTAATGCACGATTTCTAAAGGTATAAAAAAGCGGCCATTTTATGGCTCGGATGATGACAAGAACGAGCATGGGAGGGGGATGGGTAAGCAAACAGCAAAAGTTTTTCGATAAACGGATGTAGAAAAACCAGTTACCGTGCGAGTTACAAAGGTATCAAGAAATGGAAGTGAACCATTATATTCAGTTTCATAAGTGAATGAAATATTGTTATCAATAGAATTCATAATGTTCAAAATATTTTCAATATTGTGAAGAGAGGTCTCAATTAATGTGAACGTATCATGAACATAGCGAATCCAAAAAGGAAAAGAGAATTTACTGAAAAGGGAGCTTTCAAAATAATACATGTAAATATTAGCGTGAATTGGTGATAAGGGAGATCCCATGGCTATACCGTCAGATTGCCTGTACAAATTTCCTTGGAATTAAAATGTAGTTTGAGGTAGACAAATACAAGTGAGGGATATGAATTCTTGAATCTCAAAACATGAATAATGAAATTCACGCAATCTCTGTTCCAGATAACAGAGGGCACCACATATCGGGACGTTTGTAAATAGTGATTTCACGTCAAAGGAGACCATAGTAAGATTAGATGGGTATAAATTTTGAATTTCTTTTGCAAAAGTGATTGAATTCTTTACAGCATATGAATTTGCTGACAACAGAGGAGAAAAAATCGTAATTAAATATTTAGCTAGATGGTAAGAGGCCGTGCCAATGTTAGAAACTATAGGACGAAAAGGTATATTTGGTTTATGAACTTTGGGAAGGGCATAAAATCTTCTACAGTTAGCGACTGATAGGAAAATGTGGGATTTAGTCCCCCTTCAGTATGCCCCTTCACAAAAATACTTTTAAATAACATATTATACTATATTTAATGAATGCGCTAGGTCTTTCTGAAGAACTTTGCATTACATCTTCAGATGCAAAAAAGTTAATACTTGGAAAGCAGGAACTTGTTTGATTTTTTATATGCATATTTAAGAAAAAAAAATATTACGAAAAGCCTGTCGGATTTGTTAATTTTATGGAGTTATTATCAAGTAATGTTGTTCGTAATGTTAATGTCTTTTAATAATCATTAAAATAGAATTCAATAAAATTATGTGATAAAAGACAGATTTCAAATTTAACTATTAAATTTCACTTTAAATTAAATAAATTATTTGAAGCAAATTATGTTAAATGTGTGTAATACATATGTAAAATATTTTGGTATGTTTCAACAGTTAAAAAATGATTTTTAAATTTTTAATTTATTTATGTTAACACATTCAAATACAGACTTTTTCAATAGGAAAATTTCCAAAAAATCAATTAATTATTCAAGTTATGCAATATTTTAAACTACAGAAACTACTGCTTGAGAAATAAAAATTTCAAAGAAATATGGATTAAAAGTTAGTCCGTTCCTCTGAATAGCGCTTTTCAATTTCTTACATCAATCTTTGTCAGTTGCAGATAAATGATTTTCGGGAAAATATCTTTTGAAATTATTGATCTAGTGTTTTACTAAACTTAAAACAAAAAATTCTTTAAGTATATTTTCTTAAATATTTTTCGATTTAATAGAAATTTATACGAATTCTTATTAGAATTATCTAATCTTTGAAAACGTTTCTTTACTATTTCGATTCTCATACACAGATTATTTCTCTTATTGTTAATTCGTTTAATTAATAAAACGATTTGCCTTTTTTTGGGGAGGGGGTTAAAAAGTACTGAGTAAAGTACTTTTCGTAAGTACTGAGTAAAGTAGTTTTCGTAAGTACTGAGTATAAGGTATTATTAATGACATGCCCGCTAATATTTGTTAACCAATTAAATTAGCATGTTAAAATTTTGTCAGGACTTATAGTCTTTATATAAGTTCGTGGTTCGATGAAATCACTTGTTAAATATTAACTGAATTTTACTCCAAACATATGCCACTGTTCGTAGTATAAATCAGAAATCCACAAAATTGCCAAAAATACAAAACAAAAATTGTTACTGTCGGTTTTGGCATGACATTGAAACACTGCGAAGTATCTTGCGTGTCGCCAGACTTCAATTATTAAAGCCCCACAGTAATTGAAAAAGACCCGCATGATAATGCGAGGTCTATGAGCGAGTTCTTTTCAAATATCTCGCTCAAGTTTTAGTAGTTTTACATGCTTTCTTGCGAAGGATAGCTAAGGACGATCTACAACCGGCCTAGTTTTTACTTTTTCTATTTTACTTATATATTTTTAATAATATAATAGTTTCAATTTCAGAACCAGTTTAAATAGGTTTTGAAATATAAAGTTTTTTTAATTATTTATTTTTTTAATCTGAAACCAAAATTGAAAAAGCAAAAACTAGGCCGGTTGTGGATCGTCTTCTGCTATCCTATACAAAAAAAAAAAACATGTAAAAATATTTAAATTTGAGCGAGATATTTGAAAAGAACGCTCCCATAGACTTTAAATTATCATCTGGGTCTTTTTCCTGTGACTAGTGTTGTGCCTTAAAAACAAAAACTTTTGATAGAAAGAATTATAAGCAGTTTGGCAGAGTATCAGAACAGCTTTATGACAGTGGCGCAATAACTTTCCCATTATTACTTACATTTCCTTTTGTTCTCGAAGCATATGAATAACGTTATAACCTGCACCTACGCATAATAATAATGGTTTAGATAGTTTACTGTGGTACCTCAAGTACATCCTGATTTATTTTGTTACCAGATGCGAAGATTTGGAATTGATGCTATTTCAGCTAATTAACAATGATTGCATTGCACTTGTCATGAATGGTATTGTAAAAAAGGGATTTTTTTTAAATTCTAAATATTACACCGTTTCTTTAAATGTCACACTGTAAAAATGTTTCATTACATGTTGTTAATCGGATATTATCTGAAAATGGTATATTTTATTTTAATATTTGCTTTGTGTTTAATTGAAAGGTAAAAGTAAATTGAGCTGATTTTTTCAACAGATAAATAAATAAAAAAATTTAAAGCGATGTTAAAATCGAAATTAACTCCATGCCCTTTGTTTTAGGGGGAATATTAATTTTTTAGTGGACATTTTTTATTCTGTTCAAAAGCATAATATTTGAGTTTAATTCTGTGAATTACACTGCAAATTTTTAACAGACAAAAATAAACACTTTTTGTCACCAAGTATGCGACACATTAATGTATTATGAATTAGAAAACGTTTTTTTTTTAATTCTGTTCTTAATATGTTCCAAAAGTATTGCTATCAAGAAATGTATTCTAAAAATACCGTTGTTAATTTTGCTGAAATAGTGTTGTAAATAGCGTTCAGAAAAATATTTTCTTGCAATAGTGTTGTGCTGCACATCACCTTGTCAACAAAACAACAAGACATTGTAAACACTACACAATTTAGAGATAAAACAATACATGTAAAACGCATCCAAAACACTTTCAACATGGTGCTTTTAAATTTAGATAATTTCAAACACGATGTAGGAGACATTTTGCCTTATAAAATGAAAGTTGCAGGAGATTACTAAGTGAGTTGATTAACCCTTACAAAAATTTTATTCAAGTAGCACCACTTTTTAAAATGAAGTTTCCTTTAACTAACAATTTCAAAATTACTCTGATTAACACTAGAACGCCCGGATGGAGTCGATTCGACTCCAGTCATGTAACTAAATTTCAATTCGAACCAGAAAAATTTTCTTGAAATAATTTAAATCTAATCCACGCAAATTTACGTTAAATAAATCAATTAAATAATTTTGAATAAAAATTCTGGTGAGAAATATTATTTTCAAACTTGAGTAGAATTTCCGGGCGTTCTAGTGTTAAATAAGGCAAATTTTATTTTCCTTTATTACTGATGACAAAAACGAATTTTGCAAGGAAAAATGGCATCTCCGTAGCGGATACAATGGAGTGCCAAGGGTTAAACAGGAAGAAGTTTGATTTATAAAAGGAAAATTGTAGGAGATTACTGAGTGAGTTGGTTAATTTTGCCAATAAATAACAATACCTGCATTTCTGGAAAAATATGTAATTTTCAACGGCTCTGTTTGGTCAATATTTTTCCTGGCACAACACATTCTCAATATATTCTCTGGACAATCAGAAACGATTTTAGTTAAAGGTGTTAATTATTATGTTCAGTCAGTGTTGTAAAAGTTTAGTGTAGTTGCTAAAAATGCAGCGAAAAATTTTATTTATGTTTCTGTCGGATGCATAATAAACATTGCTGAAGAAATGACAACTTTAAATTAATTATTTACTTTAAAATATTTACGCTGCACTGTAAAAATTAATCAAGGATAGTATTTTAAAAATGTGTGTAATAGATTACAGATTTATTACTTTCTAACTTTTACTGATAATAAAGAAATGGCAGTCGAGCACATTGCAAGCAGTATCAGCAAAATATGTTATAACCTCCCCGTTAAAAGGAATCAGACCTAAAACAGATTTCAAGATATTAAATGCATGTTACTATACGTTTAAACACACATAAACAATAACACATAATAACTCACCGAAAGGCGAGATAGCTATGTAGTTAAAAGTTAATGCTAGTAAAGATGGACCTAGTATAGAAATTTTTATTAATAATCAGGAAAAGGATTTATTTTTAAACTGGGAAAATGTAAAACTCGCGATTTTATTCAGAGAAAAAGCAGATTTTTTTTTTTAAACTAAAGAATCATATAAATTAATCTCTCTTAACATACAATTGGAATTTCAACTGCTCGATCAGCTATTTGTTGGATAACTGTTGTGTATATAAAATTTAAATTTCCGAAAAGTAAAAAAAAAAATCATATAAATAAATTTTCTCATGATGAAAGGAAGCTTTTTTTTTCAAAACTATTTTTTTTTAATATCGATTTTGGAATTATGATCAACCTTAAAAAAAGAATTGTAACACGATTAATGGTTTTATATATATAACCATTAATCGTATTACAATATATGAACCATTGAATTTAATAACTTATAGCACATTGAACTTGGAGGGAAAAAATAAATAATAAGAAAGTAAAATGAATTACAACATTAAACATCTAATATTATCGTTAAATAGTATATTAAATCCCATTATATGTATGATAAGACGATATATTGTTACTATTAATGGAAAATCTTATAAAGTGGTATGAGACAACTACATAGTAGAAATCGTGATGACAATATGCTAAGGTTCGTGCGCATCGCAGCAATTACTTTAGCGCATAATATTTATAATGTTGCTAAAAAAATTTTTAGCTACCATTTTTATATATTAAAAATATATAAAACATACCAAAATGGGAAAAATTCATAATGAATAGATGGAAATGATTCAAAATGAAAATATACCATATTATCAAATATCAATTTGTATATATATTCATAATTACTTGCACTAAAGCAGCCTAATAATGCGAGTACTGGAAATTCCTGAAGAAAAAATTAGTCTCTATCAGTAATTTCTTACAAAAAATCTCCGGTGAAATAATGCAAATTTTTGCGCTTTTAAACTATTCTTCTTAATGTAACAAAAATACTAATATTTTACCTGGAATATACATACGGAATATTTTTGGATACATACAGGAACATATGCAATATGAATTTATGTGAGATTTATAAATATTAGATTTTGTAACCTAAACAATATTAAGGGGTTAATAATACATATTAATTACATAACATACATAAAAATTATTTATAATATAGTTTATTATAAATAATATATATATATATATATATATATATATATATATATATATATATATATATAATATTAATATATAATATAATTATATATTAATTAAAATATATAATAATTTAATATTATTATACATACTATTACCTAAATAATTAACAATATTAAACGTGTTAATCATATTTATTAATATTAATACATATAATTCTAATATTTGTTAACCTAAATAGCTAAATACTACACACACTAACAAATAGCCTAACCACGATTGTCAAACAGATTTCATAAATATCCATGAAGTGAATTTAGGAAAGGTCATATTTAGTGGAATTTTCGTTGCAAAGGATTTAATAAAATCAAACAAGAAAGGATTGTTAAATTATGTAAATCAGTGTCCTATAATATATAGAAATCCTAATTGCATCAACGGAGACTGTAATTTTCGACATACCAGAGACTGTAAATTATTATTTTCCAGTCAATTAGATTTCATATATTAAGCATATTGACTTTAATACCTGTATTTAAATGGATTCTACGGAATCAAAATCCTCGTTTCATTGAAACATTATTCACTAAATTCAATGTTTTTCAAATCGTACTGACTGATATGCAACAAAATAATTGATAGTTAAATAATTTTAATATTTATAATAATAAAAGTTAAAAACTATAGTAATTAAATAGTAACGAAAATAATAGCATTTTATTAATAATAATAAATAATAATTAAATACAAAAAACACTTTTAAATGCTTGTATTTTCAAATAATTTTCAGTGCTGGGTATTGTAGCTCAAGATATTGTATTAGTAAAAAATGGGATCCGAGTCAAAATTTTGTAAATTTTTTCAGAGACTTTTTAAAATTTAATTGAATTTAAACAGTCTTCGTTTTCCACTTTAAATATGTTTAAATCATTTTTCTATTCACCAAGATAAATTTTCTACCAAGATATATCCTTTTTTTTCTTTGGTTCGTTTGCAAAATAAATTTTTGCAACATTGTCAATATATACCTCCATTTTTTTTTCATTTTTGCATAAAGGATTGTTTACATAAATTGCTGTGAGTAGAGTACCATAAAAAATAATTGGCTCAAATTCGGAGCATGATTTTTCAAGTATTTAAAATTAATTTAGGTTCCTGAAATAATTAAAAAAATACATTTTATTTATTTATTTATTATTTTATTTTTTTAAGTAACATCACATATTTTTTATATTTTTACTCTCAATATTTTTAAAAATCGTGAAGCAAAATTTAAATCCACATATTTCTGTTTAATTAAATGAAACAGGTTTGAAATTCTATGAATAATATTTCGAGTTATGTGAAATCGGTATGATTTTAAATTACATCATAACAAATAATAATAATAATAATAATAATAATTATTATTATTATTATTTTTATTATTATTATTATTATAAACAATTTTCATACGATTTTGTTTACAAATTATAGGGTTAGTCGTTAAAGAAATCAAAATTCCAACACAATAAATAAAAAATATTTTTAAATGTGTTGTGGGCTCACTTTACGTAGAATGTTTGATTAGAGTTTTGTTCATTTCAAAAAAGCGATTTTCGAATTAGTTTCTAGAACATATCAAAAGCTTTGATTTCATTATATCGACAAGAAAAAATATTTTTTTGTATTCTTGATGTAATTATAGTAGAATGTACTGTATTAATACTGTACTGATACTGTACTAATCATACTGCATTAATGTCCTTTGCTAATTTGGGGCACGAGGTATGTAAACAATAAATAGAGTGCCCTACATAGGGATATTTCTGAAGGTACCTTACTCATTACCGGAAAAATAAGCAAAGTTCGGAAAAAAAAGAGAACACGGAAAGCTTAGAAAGATTAGACCGGCGAGCGACATCGGGTTCAACCCAGAAACTCTTGTTTACCGGCATTGAGAGCAAAACAACTCGTTCATTAGCGAGTTTATAGGAGATTGTCTGTATAATAAAATGGAAAGAAAAATTCCTTTGTTCAAGCGGATTTTAACCCCTTAATTGGTGTACCCTAACGCCGTTCGGGCAAGACAAACATGCTTATCGCATCATTTAAGCCTTTTTGACACCACTATTAATTTAAAGAAAATTTTCATACTATTGAAAGGCGTAAATCTTTAGACTAAATGTTACGAATATTTCATTTAAATCCGCTATTTTCAGTTTATTGAATGGAAAAGAATTAACCAGTTAAGGGGTTAAGTAAAAATTTGGAGCGCTTGCCGTTTTTGAAAGCTAATAGACCGGATGCGGCAACACTGACAATGACCTAATCGAGTTTACGGATAAGCATCTAGGGTTAGTTAAATTTCAATTCACATACTGAAACTAAATCGGTCGGTCAAGTAATATTTTGCGGGGGGGGGGTGACTCGTAGGCTTACCATTGTACTTTTCTGCAACAAAAGTATGAAAACATGAAGGATTGTAAGCAGGAAAACGTAATTTTAAACCTATGAGTCAACCTGTAAAATCTGGTTTTTAGGTGTTTTCCACCAAAACATGACTCGGCAGGTCGATTGCGTTTTAATATGTAAATCGAGATTTATTTAATCCTAGATTTGCATCCGTGAATTCGACAAGGTGAATAGGGGGGAGGAGGTTTTTGAATGTCAGTGCTGCCATAACCCGATATTTAATATTTATTCAAATTTTTAATAAGCTAATATCAGTAAAATCCGTGGTGTGGTTTTCTATGGTTTAAATATAGACTGTTCATCTAATCATGCTTTGTACGTACCTTCAGACTTCGAATTAAAACGCTACATTCTGTCACAATCCATTAATTTACATTTTCGACTAATCTTTCAGATCCATAATTTAAAATTTCCTGTTTTTTCTTGAATATTTTTAATAAATGTTGAAATAAGTCATATGGATATTTTGTTTCTCGTATTTTGTTATAATGTAAACTAAGCATCATTTAATGATTGTGTTTTTTAAAAAAAGCTGCAATTTATTTAGTACCGAAATTTGTTGACCACTTAGGATACCTGTCGGTTTCCTGTTATTTCTATTTTTTCTTTTGCATTTTTAAAATTGCGTAATTTAGATGTTAGGCCCACAGAAATTTAGCACCAGGTTTATGCAAAAACTAATATTTTGAAAGTACGAAAAATTAAAAAATAATGCGAAATTATATATTTTTAGAATCATGCGGATATTTGCAGGGATGCCACGGGCGATTATTTTTACATCTTGTTCCCACCAGTATTTATTGATATGGATTTTGATGCACATTTGTCTTTCAAATGTTGCCAAAGTGTGCGTTAAGAATTTCTGCTTTGTGAAACTTCTGCCAGATAGAATTTAAAAAAAAAGATTCACCCCTGGCTGCCATTTAATTGGACTAGTTTCATAGTACTGTATCTCATATTCAACGATAATTAGTTGTAAAATACAAGTAGCCTGTGAGATTTGTAAACAATAGTGACTTATCTTTTAAAAACATTTAAGTGTCCAGGAATGCAATATTTAACCTTAAAACAAAATAAAAAGAATATTGCCCAGTTAAGCTGATGGCATTATGCTCACAGGCTACGAATACTTATTGTACACTACAGTCTTATATTTTCAAGGGTTAATTCCGTTCGAAAAACAAATGAAGGTGGGGGACAGCTGCCTCAATTTTCCTGTTTTATACTTAATCATTGAACCCCTTAAACTAATCAGTGATATGCTTTAATGTATAAAAAATCTATATCCAAAATTCAGAGCAAATCGGAAAATTCTTAATATGAAAAATCCATATATATCAATTAAGTGGAGGCGCAGAAGCCCTCCATTCCCCCTCTTTATACTTTTCCAATGAACACCTAATACTAATCACGAAGGTGCCTTATCAGAATGTTTCTATATCTAAATTTTGAACGAAAAGTGATAATTCTGCATGAAAAACGCATTTACATGAGTTAAGGAGAGGGGCATTAGTCCCCGTGCCCCCTCTTATACATATCGAAAAAAAACTCCAAAAACTAATCAGGAAAGCGCCTTATCAGAATATACATACATCCAAAATTTCAAGTGAATGGGATATTTTTATCATGAGTTATCGTGTTACGCACATACAGAACTCACGGGCACATAAGCTCCCAGGCTTTGATAGCCTGTGAGCTAAAAAAGGTGTTCCGTTGTTTAACAATCAAAGATGTAAAAACCATAAGCAGTAAGAATTTGTGATGAAATATAAAGAATCATCAAAAACATTAAAGAAACAGTACGATTAGTACAATCAGTACGATTTGCCAAACACTGAATTTAATGCATAGTGTTTCAATGAAGCAGAATAATTTAACGAGGATTTTTTTTCCGTAGAGTGCATTTAAATTCAGGTATTAAAGTCAATATGCTAGTATATGAAATCGAATTATTTCGAAAATTTTCCAGTCTCTGTTGATGCAAATACTATTACGATATACTATATGACACTAAATTACGTAAGGTAACAATCCTTTCTTGTTTGATTTTATTAAATCCTTTGTATCGAAAATGCCACTAAATATGACCTTTCCTATATTCACTTAATGGATATTTATGAAATCTGCTAGCAATCGTGGTTACTCTATTTGTAATTATAGTATACTAGCAAAATCCGCGGCATACTCGGGTAATAATTGAAATATACAACATTATATTTGTGCGCTCAATTTTTCTTAGAAGTAATATTGCACTTTGGAATAATTCAAAAATTTCCATTTAAGCCCACGGTTTGACTAAATTTCATTATTACTCTGAATTATTCCGAAATTACACATAATAATAAGAATTAAAGCTAATTCGAATTAAATGATAAATTATAAAGTATTTTGAAACTTTCATGCTCAATTCATACGTTACTTTCAATATTCATTTGAAGTATTTAATATTTTAGTAATAATCGTCTTCGTGTGCATTTACATCCTAATAAACCCATCACCGCACAATTATTACAATTGTAAACTATCAATTATTTTGTTGCATATCAATGAGTATGATTTGACAAACACTGATTTTAGAGCATAATGTTTCAATGGACCAAAAGATTTTAACGAGGAATTTGATTCCATGGATAACATCTAAATTCAGGTATTAAAGTTAATATGCTAGTACATGGAATATACTTGACTGAAAGATAACAATAATTTCTCTGGTATGTCGAAAATTCCAGTATCTATTGATGCAATTACTATTTCTATATATTATAAGACACTGATTTACGCAAGATTTAAGTACGTAATTAATCCTTTCTTGTTCAATTTTATTAAATCCTTTGCGCCGTAAATGACACTAAATGTGACCTTTCCTATGTCACTTAATGGATATTTATGAAATCTTCTTGACAATCTGGATTACTCTATTTGACTTAATAGTATATTATATAGGTTAACAGATATTACAATTATATTTATTAATATAAATAAATATAATAAAAAATTAACATTGTTAATTAATTAGGTGATAGTATGTACAACAACAATAATTTATTGTATATTTTATATTAATTGATTAATATAAAATACATAAAAATGTATTATATTTTTATGTAGTTATTGTGTATTATTAACGCATTAATACTGTTTAGATTTCAAAATCTAGTGTATATAAAACTCATATAAATTTGTATTGAATATGTTCGGGAAATTTGGCCTAGTTTCATATGATTAGATTTTTACGAACTTTGTTCATTACTTATAATCTTAAAACCTTATCAGTACATACATTTTGACGACTTTGATGCATCAGTATATAACACAAATAATATATAACGCACGTTTCGTTTGTTTAAATGTATTCAAAGCTTAAAATTTATTTTTAGTACATCTTTAAACATTATGTTTGCTATTTAAATTTATTTATTATAATTATTAAAATTGTATAACTATCAGTTATTTTGTGTAATATCAACACTGATTTTAGTGGATGGTGTTTCTATGGAGCAAAAGAATTTTGAGGATGATTTAGATTCTGCATTTAAAGTCAATATGCTTAGTATATGAAATCTAATTGACTGGAAAATAATAATCATTTCCAGTCTCTGGTATGTCGAAAATTCCAGTCTATGTTGATGCAATTACTATTTCGATACATTATAGGACACTCATTTGCATAAGGTAACAATACTTTCTTGTTTGATTTTATTAAATCCTTTGCACCGTAAATGCCACTAAATATTACCTTACCTATATTCACTTAATGAATATTTAGGAAATCTGTTTGACAATCGTGGTTATGCTATTTGTATATTATTTAGGTTAAGAAATATTATAATTGCATGTATTAATATTAATAAAAATGATTAACACGTTTGATATTGTTAATTATTTAGATAATAGTATCTATAATAATATATAATTTCTATGTATTTTATATTAATTACTATAATGTTTATAATAAATAATTTTTATGTATGTTATATAATTAACATGTAATATTAACTCCTTAATATTATATAGGTTGCAAAATCTAATATTTATTGATCTCATATAAATTCACATTGCAGATGTTTGGGAGATTGGGTCTTGTTTCATATAATTAGATTTTTTGAAAAACAATGTTCTTTGCTTATAATCTTAAATACTTATCAGTACATGTATTTTGATGATTTTGTTGGCTAGCATGTATATTGTCATTGTATAAAGATGAAAATTCTTTATTCCTGGAAAATGACAACTATTTTTACTTATCATCAATTCCGATATTAAGATGCAATAATAATCATTTGATATTTTATTCGTTTGACATGAAAAAAAAAGAAGCATTTAACACATACACATCTTTCTTAATCATTTTCGTTCTTAATCAATATGTAATGCAAATAAATTATCACGCATGTTTCATTTATTTAAATCTATTCAAAGTGTAAAATTTATTTTTAATGCAGCTTTAAATATTATAAAAATCGCTATTATATAAAACTCGAAACGCCTTTTAAAAATATATTTGCGTTATGAATGTGATTTTAGATACAGCTGAATACATTTCGTTTGACATTTATATTTATAGAATTTCAGAATTTTAAATTTTAAATATCTAAGGTATTATTACTGTGAGGAAAAATTTTAATTGATTTGAATCTTTTTACGTTTAAAATTATATTATTTAATTAATCTTCAAATCAAACTAGACTTTTATTTAATCAATTCTAATATGTTACATATAAAAATTTATATGAACTTGTATTCAGCTGCTTATTTAATCAATTTAGTATTCAATGTAATCAATATATTTAGTCATATTTACAGATTTCTATTTTTTTACATCTGTTCAAAGAATCACAGTAAAATATTATTATTAGTATTTAAAATTTTCATGTTAAAATATTTTAAATAATATCAGTGTTTAAAAAATTCTCTTTTGTTACCTTGGCATTCGAACGAAAAGCCAGTTTCTTAAAAAACATTTCAAAATTATAATAGCTCCTAATAAAGTATTTTAGAAGTTCTAGATGTCCTATGTCATGATAGACGCGTTTTAATATTCATTAATGCATACGCAATTTTTTTTCTGAAATTCGTATTAATATACCTGTATGGACATCATTATATATGTATTTTAATGGGGGGGGGGGGAGTTGCAGTTCAATTTTTGCCGATATTTATATATTTGTGTATGAGGATCACATTGCAACCATTGAAGATATTAAATGTTTTCGATATAGAGATGATATTTTACTAGTTTTGTGTAATGATATGAAAATCATTATTTCAATTACTATGCAAACAGCTTGAGTTTGAAGTATGCTTCAAAAAATCAAATAACGTTAACTATTTAGATATTAATATTGATATACAAAATCGGAAGTTAATTACAAATATATACGATAAGCGGAACAGCTTTAATTTTGACACTATAAAGATGCCGTATTTTGGATGAAATGTTCATATCTCCATCTATAGAATTAAACACAAATATAGAAAATTAAGACTGATGAATTTTTTATATGGTATAACAAGGCTTTAAGCAACGGTTATCCTGAGAAATTTCTAAACGGCTTAATGAAAAACTTCGCAAAATGCAAGGATTTTCGTACTGCTATTGAAGACAGGACTGTTTAAACTGTACGTTTGACTGTTTAAACTGTACGTTTGACTGTTTAAAAAGGCCGTTTTGTTGGGGCTTTGAAATTTTGAAGCTGAGTTTTCGCTGGCCTCTGCTCTTTGAATTTTTCTTGTTTTTCCACCAGCTCTTGATGGGATAGTAGTGCGTGTTCTTAACATGAAATCTGTTTAACCCGCACTATACGTCACAAGCCGTGTAGCTCGTCTCCAATGGTTTATTTTTCTAGTTTATTCTTCATGTTTTTTCTATGTTTTAGTTAAGTAAAAATAATTTTGTTTCGTGTCTGATGGTTATTTTTGTCAGGTTTCAGGTTTGCCCATAGGTATGTTGTTTTTCTCTTATTTAGTTTAATAAATTTTATTTTTGATTCTGTTCAGTAAATTTGTATATTATAATGTAGATTTTGGATATACATAAATACACATATATATATGTACATACCCATGTCCATATATATATATATGTGTTATTGCTTACAGAATGAAACCAATTCTATGAACCAAGCTTAAAATTACTCCAAGCGAGATAATGTTGATCTTTATACATTTAAGAATAAAAAGTTGGAATATTTTGTCACTGCGAAGTCAGTGATATTGTTCCAATTTTTGGTATTTCCAGTTGTATATCTTGTAGAAGTTCCTGTATTGTAGGAGACTGGAGGATTATTAACAGGATCAAGATATAATAAAATCCCCACAAGTGATGACAATAGAAGAAAGAATGCAGCAATATAACAATATGAATAAGATTTTAGTTATAAATTAAGAAAATGGTATATCAAAGTGGTTAAATCATGAGTCAGAGATAAAAAAATATTCTCATGAAAAATTTCTCGAATATGGAGTATGACCACCATGTTAGGAGGATGTAGTGGAGCTTATTTTTGAAGTTTCAAAATGTAAACTCACCCTCTAAAATTGTTTCTTTTTATGAAAAAATACATCAGGCAAAATATTAATGCATTTGAACAATATTTAAAGGTAGCTCAATGAGAGGGAAGTTTTTAATGTATAGACAATGACAAATTGATACGTACTCGTATGCTGCGTCACAGAAAACAAATTCCATCTTTAAAAATATATTTAAAAAAATAAAATATGTTTAACAAAGAATCTATTCACCAACAAAAAGTGTTTTAGAGAACTCAAAAATACGAAAAATATAAAAAGAAAGTTTCAAAACAACACTAATTTTGTCATTCATTCGAATGGAAAATTTAATGTATGACTTGACTAGAAAAGAAAAGATATGTCAATTTCTAGTATTAAATTTTGGGAATGGTGTTTCTAAACTATTGATTGTTCAACATCTGCAACAGGAGAAGCTCAGACAGAAGATATCCTTGAAACCATCTAAAACTGGGCAATAGCAGTTAATATTCGAGCAGTGTGCTTCGACATTACCAGCTCAAACACTGATTATAATTCTGCAGTATATGTTCTTACAGAGCAAAAGTTTTTAAAAAAGAGCTTTTGTCACATGCTTGCAGACATTACATTATGGAATTGATAATCAGTGCTTTAAGAGTTTAGGAGATATATGAGTACGGACCAGGAATTTCTTTTGATGATGTCAATGCAAGAGATGATTGCAAGAGAGGAGCAACTGTGCAAAAAAGTGTCTAGAAGAACAAAGAGAAACAAAACTAAGACGTGATTATAAATAGTTCTTAGAAATTCTGATTTTTTATTGATTCAGTCTGAGAAAGGAGAATCAGATTTCTATCACCAGGTGCAATGCACCATGTCTGGTACATTTCTATAATAATATATTGTCTCAAGATCTGGATGTCCATCTCTTATTTTAAATTCGCTTTAAACAAGGAATAATGTGTTTTCCCAGTTCATGTATACTTGAAAGCTTGTATGTGTGTACACCAAGCTTCATGTGCCTCCTATAGTAACCTGTTATTGTAACAATTCCTACTTAAATACTCATCAATACAGTCACCTGTTTCCAAGTCCTCATCCCCTAAAATTGCTAATCAATTTTAGTATTTGTCAGAAGGAATTGTTTATTTACCTTTTTTGAGAGCCATGTAAGTTTACCAACCAAAAGGTATATTGTTATTGCTTACAGAATGAAACCAATTCTATGAACCAAGCTTAAAATTACTCCAAGCGAGATAATGTTGATCTTTATACATTTAAGAATAAAAAGTTGGAATATTTTGTCACTGCGAAGTCAGTGATATTGTTCCAATTTTTGGTATTTCCAGTTGTATATCTTGTAGAAGTTCCTGTATTGTAGGAGACTGGAGGATTATTAACAGGATCAAGATATAATAAAATCCCCACAAGTGATGACCACGAGGAACGTGCTTTTGACTTTTTCAGGAATAAATTAGATTGAGAACGCATAATGAAACTCAACTACATTTTTTTTGCTACAAATTATTGAAGATCACTGTAAAATGTACCTAAATAGCAAGAAAAAGATTTTTCCAATCTATACAAAGACAATAAAATTTTAATGTAAAATAAAAAGTTAATCATTTATATAGTAAATTAAGTAAAATGCTACAATTAACCATTTCTGGAGCAGTGTTATCACTCCGGTAACACCTAATTTTAATTCCAAACATACAAACGGCACCAATAATATTTTAGTAAAATTTTACTTTTACAATGACAGCTTAAATCAGGGAATTCAATGTTTCAAAAAAAGTCTTTTGTAAATTCCGGTGTCAGTCAACAATTTCTTATTTTACGAACAGATCTTGTCTGCGCCGGAAAGGGTTAAAACATTAAAAAATGCAAATACGCATTTGTAATATGTATCGTTAATATTCTTAATTTTTTCTATTTTTATAAATTTTGAGTCAATTGAGCTACCTTTAAATATTAAAATGTATTGCTCAAACTTTTTATATAATGTTTTTGTATCAAAAGGAACAAAATAAAAGGGTGAGACTTGTAAAAAAATTAACATAAAAAAATCAAGTCTTTTAAGCTCCACCATACTATGCACTTCTATGCAACTAACATACTGTTTATGAACGTTGGAAATGTTTGTATGAAAAACGCTGCATACGAAATTTTACTTCTTATGCAACGTTATCTACAGTTCCATATAATAACCTTCGATTTATTCTGTTGACCTGATTCAAAATATCAGGTAAAAGTGTGGGATCGTTAATTTTATTTGGGTGAATTAGTTCTCGAGCTTTCGTCCAAGACAGCTCAGTTGGAAAAATATTGGCGGTTTCAGCAAATATATCCCTGGTTCGAATCCTGGTCTGGACTTTTTTCCCGCACTTGGAAGGTTTACATCGGTTATAATAATTCATTTATAGATTGAATTGTCGTGTTATAAATCAATCTAACGTTATTACCTCTGCTGATTCTTATCAGTGGCGGAACTACACACGAAGATAGTTTAATTTTTATGATATATGTTTGTTTATGCATAAGAGAAAATTGCTGTCATTGTTGAAAAGCGAAAATTATTAAGAAAAATGTGTATGTGCTAAACGCTTCTATTTTTTCATGTCAGACGAATAAAATATCAGATTATTATTATTGCATCTTAATATCGGAATTGATGATAAGTAAGAACAGTTCGTCATCTGAGAATAATAAACCTCTATCTGCGTTTTTGAAAAAAATCACTTATCGAAATAGAAAATTTCTTCTTCTATCTATGAAGGCATTTTTGCATCTCAATGATGTTATATAAAATTTACATATGACATTACGATTATGTTATGACATTATTTTAATTCAGAAATTCCTTCATAGATACAAATAGAATCTTTCTATATCGATAAGTCAATTTTTTCAAAAACACAGATAGAGCCATATTATTCTCAGGTGACGAGTTGTCAATTTCTAGGAATAAAGAATCTTTAGACAATGACAATTTACATGCCGTACTCAAACTTATTTTATAATTTTGTTTGCATGTCTTTATAAGCAACTTAGTTGAGATATAACCTAAAATATCATTGGCCTAGAAATCACGTCACTACATTTTATATCTGTTTAAAACAATATCTGTTATCTATTAATCTATTAATTGTTAATACATGTCTGTTAAAATTTTCATTCTGGTATACTTAGTCAATAATTTGCTGTATCAAATCCTATATTTATTCGAGAAATAAATTAAAACAAAACCATGGAAATTGATAGAAATCTTAACGTTGCATAAACACCCCCGGACACCTTATATTGAAAAGAGTTAGAGCTCAGATAGACAAACTGACGAACTGAACATATAAACCCTATCAACTATGTTTTTCTCCTAAGCCCGAACAACAACTCCTAAGCCCCAACAGCTTTTTCTCCTAAGCCCGAAAAGATTATTTTCCTTCGTTAAAAGGAAAAATATAAAGTGTTAACGCGTATCATTGGCAAGAAGATAACCTTTAATGTAGCGTTTGAAAAATTAGATTATTTTAATTGAAAATATGAATTGCTCTGTAATTATGTAGTTTAAAGATCTAAAACATCTAACGCGTGCATTCTGGTGGGATATTCTAAAAATTTGAAATTTAAATGTGATGTTATTATGCGGAGTGATTAAAATAAAAAAAAAAGTTGACAAAATGATGCGACACATCAAGTATTCGACAAGGATTGAAAATCACCCAGAAACATAGGTCCGCAAACCACTTATTGAGTCACAAAACCAGAGTGTTTTATCCTAACTCAATTTGGGTTGACGGTAATAAGTTTCAGAAAACTGAAGTATGTCATAATAAAACATTTAACAGACATTGCCACCTTTATTTTAAATGTGGTGACACCCAACAAAAGTGGTAGAAATTAGCATTATACGCATCAGCAATAAGCACGTGACACCTCACATTTACGACTGTGATAATCAGTTTATACGGTGTCATCGATTTATTGTGCAATATGTTTTTCCAGATCTTTTCACTAAGTTATCACATTTCACACAAAATAAGGTACAAATCGTTATATTTTCATTATAATGTTTTTATTTTCCTCCAAATTATAACAGTCAAATCGGGTGTAGCTAGAATGAAACACCCTGTATTTGTGACTCAATAAGTAGATTGCGACCCAATGTTCCTACACTGTTAAAAATAAATCTGTGAATTCCAGGTGAAACTACCGGCAGCAATGTAGCCGAACTTTCACCGTTCCGTTAGTAGATTTTCCGTTTGGAAAATAAAAGAAAGGAAAACTTCCGTATGGAAAAGCGGTAACTTTCCGTTACAAAGTTTGATTTTGTAATGATAATAATTTAATTTAAATTTTAAAAAATAGTGAACCGGACATTCGTCAAAGAATTCGAATTTTCCGAGTGACCATATACTTAATTTAAATCATTTTTAATCATTATTTTTTGCATAATTTATTTCAAGCCATCCTGGGGATCGAACTAGGGACGTTTGCGTAGAGGATCAAGTCCTTACTGATTCAGCCAAATCTGCTGATGCCTGTCTGTACAAAGTATGTCTTTTATGAGTTACTGGGAAAATATGTTGTGCTTTTCAAAGATTGCCTTTCAAATATATTCGTTAGTATATTCGTAAGCGGTTTATTTTATTTTATTTTAGAATGATGCATAATACTTATTATTTTTAAAACAAATTTTAATTTTTTAACTAGCGTAAATAAAATAAAAAATCATTGTTTAAAATCACATTTTTTTTTTTTTTTTTTTTTTTTGAATGTATGAAAAAATATTTTTTATTCATTTTTTACAAAAATTAGATAATTTTTTGAAATTATCGCGCTATTATTATATTATTATTTATTTATTGGGAGACTAATTAGTTAAAAGATTTTTTTAATAAGAAATAAGAGAAAAATAAACAAAAAAAATAAGTAAAAGGGACTTTTCGTGTTTTCATTATTTTATGGGGATAGTGGGATACGAACCCACAATCTATGCTCCCAGACGTTTAATGGCTTGGTGCTTTAACCACTCGGCCACGGAGATCCCCGGGCAACGGACTGTCTCCGTTTTTTGTTTTTATTTCCATCCTTTTCGTTAGTTTCAGGAAATATCGTGGAGTTTTCAGATTTGTAACGGAAAAAGCCCTTTTGGTGCGAAAAAGGATTTTTTCTGTGAAATTCAGAAAAAATATATCCGTGAATTTCAGATTTTTTTTAACAGTGTATGGGATTTTTTATCCTTGTTGTATGCTTGATTTCTCGTATCATTTTGTCAACGGTTTTTTGAATAGCCCTGTATATTATTTAAGTTATTTCATACTATTTAAATTAATTTTAAATATAAATACATTTTTGTAAAAATTAAGTCTAATCATACCGAAGTAATCATGAGTAAAAAAGACTGGTTTCGTTCACGCATTTATTTTTCGGTGAGAATAAGTAGGTTTATAGGCTATGTCTGCAGAAAGAAAGAATTATGCTCTACATGTTTCCTGAAAATACTATTGAAAGCATATGTTATGTTGGAAAATGTAATTTCTCAGTTTTATATTTATGTAGACTGATTATGTAGCTAGATATTTTATTTGGTGCAAGAAATACATTTGATAAATAGACGGCATTTTAAAATCCCTCGTTACTCAAAGAAATGTTTTAACGCCACTCACAAATATTGTCTATTACTTATTAGAGGATTTATATTTATCAAAATGCAGTTTGAAGCATAAAAAAATTTGTTTTATATTTTTACCGCGAGTAAATATATTTCATTTCTCTAATTTTTAATAAAAAATTTAAGAAATGTGTTTTAAAATCTTTTAGCATGTGCTGAAATTATTGCAAAAAAATCGAAGTTTTTTTAAAATACATTTTTAAAGAATGTTTTCTTTGTTTTATTACTCAATGATTAAAAAATTCTTACACAATTATTTAATTAATTCATTTTAGCCACAAAAATCTGTTTTACACAAAAGGAAAATAGCAATTAAATTACCTTTTAGATCTTTCATATTTATTTAATCGAAAGTTGAAAAGTCTGACGAAAGGGAAAAAATCGTTTCAATAAAAAAAATATCCTTATTTTAGTAAGCATTGCATGATGTTTTAAGTTTTAAATGATACAGACAGATGTCGGTAACACGAACACGCTTAACGTAAATTACTTTTAGTACGAACACTTTCCGATAGCCTAATTCTATGTAATGTATTTAAGTTTGAATAATACAAACTACTTTTAACGGTGAAAAAAAAGTGTTGAAACTTAAACGAATTATGACTCTAATATCCAAATTTACATTAAATAAAAATTAAATACTATTATTCTATTCTTCTTCTTACTATTATTTCTCTTCAAGTTTTCTCTTTTAAAAAAGAATCAAAGAATCATTGAAATTTTAAATAACAGGTATGCAATTTCTGTTATGCTCATGTTGCAGGGGAAAATGTAATGCACTATTTTACCAAAAGATTTGTTTAAAAAATATAACTATTTTAACTCTTTAAAATTTAATGACATGTGAATTTCTATTATAGAGAAAAAGAGATTAAAATACACTTATAATATAAAAAAAATAAAAAAACATACGAATTCAAACATGGATTCAAAATCATGCGAGTAATTAAATCGATGAAATGCATAAAAAGAAATGTCAAATTTGAAAACTAAATCAACAATAACAAATAATTCTACTCGGTTCAAATTGAATTCTTTCTTTTATAGGTGTTTAAATTTTCTACATTCTTATGAACAGTATAGTTACTTTTTGAAAGAAATATTATTGAATTTATTTTATTCCTAGTTACTCATTTCACTATAAAATATTTGGTTGTTTCGAGAATTATTTCAGAATCTGGAAATTTGCTTTTATATACACAAATAATTATTTATCATATATATATATATATATATATATATATATATATATATATATATATATATATACATATTTTTTTAGATATGTTTTATATTATGAAAAGAAAAATTCCTTTTACAAGCGGAAATAATTCTGCATACTATTTTATGTTTTATAAAACAATCTAGAAATTCAGTTTGTTTCATTTTTTACTCCTCAACTTTTATTAATACAAAATGAAACCAAATGCAAGACACCATCATTTTAACTATTTACATATGGAAATTATTCTGCATATTTTGGATGGATTCTAAAATTTTAAAGAACTGTAATAGTTTACATCCAAAAATCTTGGAATTCTGATTTATTCGGTACAGAAATATCTGGAATATTATTTAGTCTCATATATATTTGGTTTTTAAGTGTGGCATTTTCGAATTCAAAATGTGAACTTCTGAGGAAATATTTAATGAGTTCGCTTATTAATTTGCTGACAACAATTGGCATTTCGGAAATTCTATCAAAATTATTGACTATATTCAGGAAAATAAACTCACTATTAAATGTTTTGATAGTGCATTATTTTTTAAATATTCTTAGATATTTGTTTTACTATACTGCCAAATATGAACAAATAAAAGGAATGAGCTTTATTTAAGTAGAACAGGAATTATATGTATAAGGTTTCGTGGGGCAGCTGGATTGTGAATTTTAAATGTGACTCTGGCAATTTTAACAAATCATTTTTTAAAAGCTTGTGTTCATTTGAATAAAAACTGAAACTTTTGTACGTATGTTCAGTTAGGTTTACTCTATTAGATAAAAATTTTCAGCGATACATTTTAATGTCTAAAAATCCTTGTATAAAAAAACTATCAAGTGAGGAAATTGATTTATTTATGTATTCTAAGAAATTGTTGGTAAACGCACAAACAATAATATTGATTATTAATTTTACGTTTACCAGGGATAATTATGTATAATCCAGGTAACAGGGATTATTATGGATAAAAATATACAGATAGGAAATTTGAAAAATATTCTTCATTTATATGTTTAATTTTAACTGAAATTTTTAACACTTATCATAATAAACAGAAATAGAAATTAGTTTTAGAAAACAGCGAAAATTACGTATTTCATATTTAACTCGCTGGAGTACTGGAAACGAATGGAAGTACATTATATAAATAATAGCAATCCTATTGATAGATAATTTTCTTTAACTGAAGCAGATTTTTTTAATCACATTCTTAGTTCCAGTTCTCAAAATACATTTTTTAAATTCCAAAGAAATATATTTTGAATGCTTCTTTTATGAAATCTTCATTTCGAAATTTTGTCATGATTTGAAAGAGCACGTAAATTCATTTTTTTACGATTACTACCACTAGTGTATTTAAATATTTGTACTGCGATGGGTTGATGTGGAATATCGGAGCCTAATACCTACGCATCTATGCTTAATTTCAGAACCGTAGCTATACTGTTTAAAAAAATTGTCCTAGTTTAAATCAAATTTTGGTATTCATCAGCTGTTACCATAAAATGATTCGACCGGAGCTCCAAGAATTGCAACTACAGCTGAATCATAGTTCCAACTGTTGGAACGAGATGCGATTGCAATTGGAACTATGGTTCAACTAGGTCTACAATGTTTGTAGCTCCGGTTGAACCATCTTTTAGGGACAAGAGCTAAGCAACGAAATTTTGTTCAAAGCAGAACAAAATTTTTTCAGTGTACTATATTAACACATTTTTAAGAGAAAAATGGAAAAGGGAGGTGGGAGAGTAAGAAGGTATTTTTGGAGCTCATAGGCCTATATTTCTGACACTGTATGAGACATGGCTAGTGTCGTTTGAATTCGGGTCTATTGTAATGAAGCCATTTCTAATAAACTGTAATAAGTGTACACCCACAAACTGCAAACTAGCTTTTTACCCCCCCCCCCCTCTTTCTTAAAAACCCTTTAAAAAGTCATTAAAACTTCCCCCTCCCACCAAAAAGTTGTTAATGTAACAGCTACGTTTTTAAATTTATATATACAGGTATCTAAAACATTAGACTTCAATATTCCACATCAGCCATCGAATACAAATATTTTATATTCACTTGGACTATTATTATTTAATCACAAGCGTATATTAGCTTTTTATTTTAAATTATTTTAAAGAAAATAACATATTTTACCTTCATTTCTTTCTTATTTATATAAAAAACAATTTACTTAGTTATTTGTTTTTTTATTGATTGTATTCCTTTTTTCGGAATTTTAATAAAAATTATACAGTATGTATAAATTATTCAAAAGAAAATTTCCCAAAATTAAAAATATATTAATAAACTAGTCCTTAATACATTCACATTTGCCTTTTATATTCTAGCTTTGTTTTTTTAACATCCTTCAGCATGTATTATTTTTTATTCAATATGCATTCGTTGAAACATAATATATTTTTTTCAATCTTTTGTTTCAATTTTATCCCTTTCTAATTTCCGTTAAATTTCTTTTTTCTTTCAACATCTCCGGATATGTTTCCTTTTGGACTAAATCTTCAAAGATATATTTCAAAGGAAAGATATATATTTCCTTTTTAAAATAACCATTTTCAACTAAGTGCAAACATATAAAACACTTGTTATATATGTATGTGTATGTGTGTGTCAAATGTATAAGAGGTTATTCAATAGGTTTAGGGGTAAAGTAAGTTAATTATTATAAGAATTTAAAAATAATTAATTTAAAATTGACAAGAAAAATTATTATTATTATATATCCACCCACCCAAAAAAGATATATGAACTGGTAGTTTTTATGACCCCATAAGTTCATAGAAGGGAAGAATTGCATTTACTTGGATTACAATTTTGTCACCTGGAGTCGATTATAAAAAGATTTTTTTTATTCATTTCTTTTTCTAGAAATTAAAACGCGAACTAGTGGAACTGTTTATAAAGATACAATGACAAGATATTAATCTTGTTTACAAATTGCAAAGCCAATTCTATTAAAATGAGAACAATTATTTTAAATAAATACAGTAAAGTTTCAATTTTTATTTTCAGTAAAATTATATCTATTTTTCACTACATACTCATGAATTTTCCTAAAACTAAGTACTTAATATAATAATACTAATGAAAATATTTACTTAAAAATAAGAATATAAAAAATGACACTTTTGCAAAAATATAGTAATAATTTTCAATTCCAATAAAAGCAAATTTAACAACACTTTAAAAATATATGCCATTTTGCATGTAAAATGAGTAATAGAAACTTTTCAAAGGTAGTAACTACATATTATTTAAATCTTTTCTTGTCCTATCTAATGAATTCTTAAACAATTCACCAATTAATGATGCATCATACTTCTATTTATAATGGAAAACGTATAGATATTTAAATTAGTCTAATTCAATCTTACTGTTTGATACATCTGTAATATTATTCATAATATCTTTAAATTGTTTCATTTTCTTAATTCTTAATGCAATAATTGAACGTTTAGAAATATTTAATTATTGTACATTAAATTAAGTAATTAAATTCCTAATACATGCATATCATTCTGTCTAGTTCATTTTATCAAATGGTAAAATTACTAAATATTTCGTTGATTAAAAGATTAAGCATTATTTTAATTACATACAAAGACAATAAAACATGGAATTTATGAACAATCGCGAATAATAAGTGAATAGTAATAGATATTTAGAATTTGATCTGCATTAAATTAAAATGATTCTTTCATCAACATCATAAATATAATTTCTGATGTTAATTAAATAGAGGAATATCGTAAAAGCATGAGTAAATTCTCATTTGAATTATGAAAATACTGTAATAATAGAAATATATTACGAATAGGTTGATAATTAATTTAATTGATATTTCTTTGATGAATGATTTTTTCCCTTCTAAATGAAGAAGAATAAATTTTTAAATTTCTGAAAGAGGGTTACTTTTAAATTCCAATACTATACAATCAAAATACTTTTAAGTCCGAGTAACCATGACTGCTTCACGTTCATATCTAAATGCCATACCATTCTCTTATTAGCGACCCATGGGGCTTTCTAAAGGACTCAGAAAAAAAATCTAGTTCTGGCATCTAGAATCTAAAATGTGGCACTAGAAAAATAGTTCCATGTCATCCTTAGAAATTCTAGCTGCGTTTGCTAGAGAGTTTTAGAGTCTCCTACATGAATTCAAGAGTATCATGCTATATTCTCATTGTAAAACTTGTTTATTAATCTCTACAAATAGATGCGAACACAAGGTGTGATTTATATATAACTATATTTCTAGTTTAAAAGACTATTCCAAAAATCAAGCGAGTGTTTCTCGTTATTGAAACGATTAAGTATCATTTTGTCACCTAGAAAACAAGAGACTAGAAATGCCAGGTCATTTCGTCTATTGAGCTTAGTTGTTTATGCTATTCGCATAGTTCGGTCATCATGGTTCGAGTTTAGGTATTCAGAAACGGACTAACTATTCATTCTAGGTGAAAGCGGTATATATATTTTTTTTTCTCAGTGAGTTGGACAGATATATTCCAGTTATTGAAATAATAATTAATATCTAAGCATGTTATTGAGATAACTGAAGAAATTTAGATTTTTAACATGAACAATAAATTTTACGCTGAATGCATTTAAATGTAACTGAAAGATTTAGTACTTAAAAATTTTACATTCATTTTATGTCCCCCAGTCATCAGCGGCTGCCTTCCGACAAAACATTTGAACTCGCTCCTTAATCAATTCAACGACTGTATTTTGTTCGAATAAAATAAAAAGGGATTTTTAAAAATCAATTTTTCAGGAATTTTTTCACTTTTCCTTACAGCACAAGAATAATTTTCGAATTTCTGAAAGTAGATTTATATTCTGCGTCTCGCTGTGGTATTTTAAAATTTTTTTGCTGAGATTTGAAACAATTTGCAAAGTTCCAGCTCACTTTTACCCAGTACACTCATCGTTCTATCATCGCTCGTCATTTTTAATACTTATTTTTCAAGCTAACAACAAAGTCACTCAATACATCTAACTAAGAAAATTTAAATAAGGTACCCTGGGGTAATAACGCCAGGCGGGGTAATAACGCCAAGTGCTTATATTTTGCATAATTATGAAATCAGGTAAATGACACCCATGTGCTCTGCGCATAAGGGTTTTGAGTCATATAAATAGCAAAAAACAGCTTCAAGTTAATTTGTTTCATTTTTAGGTCTTATTGTTTTAACAAACAACTAAAATTAACGCTTGATCTAAAATTTGCGACATACGTTTTGTGATGTGAAGACTATCTTTTTATCCGGAAATGGTTTGTTAATTACATAAATTTGTAGTGCATTTCATGTACTTTTAAAATGTTGTTGAAGATTTTGGATATCTTCTCGAGATAATTTGTAATTTAAAATGTACTGCGCAATAACTATATCGGGGTAATAACGCCAATCCTTGACATTAATACCCCGGTTGATTCCCTACAGTGGCTGAGCTACATCCTAAATACTGATTCAAATAAACACAGTTAAAACTGTGCAATGTTTCTCATATTTCTATTTAAGCGGTCCTTTTTAAGCAAAAAGAAGGTCACGGTCTGATATTCTTTTGCCTCACCCCCCCCCCTCCCACACCACACCTTTATTTTTCTTACACTTTCACAAAAAAATGAACATTTTCAATAGCTTAGAATGCAATTTGTCAATTTCTAAGTTTGTAGAGTTTGCATTTTTAGAATTGGGCTATCTACATGCAATTATTTCATCTTATTTCATAGTTTTGTTTGCATGGCGTTATTACCCATATAGGTGGGTAATAACGCCAAATAGCATTGGTCAAGAAAAAACGCCATTACATTTTATGAATACATATCTGTTAAATTATTTTATTTTATATAGATAGTCAATGAGTTGCTGTATCAGATCCTATATTTGTTTGAAAAATACAATCTAAAACTAAGCCGTGAAAATTGGTAGAACCTTAACGTGGCGTTATTACCCCAGGGTACCTTACAACTAAATCTTAGAAAAGTTGAAGTATACGTTCAAAAACATTTTTAGGTGTGTTTAAACATAATTTTTTCGTATACAATTCATCATTATCCATGTTCTGAAAATACATTATAAAAACTTTTCAAATACCAATTCTGTACAAAATCACGGAAGCGGAATTTAACCCACAAATAAAGAGTAAGTGTAGATTTTTGTAGATTTATGACCATTTTCATATAGAAAAGCAAAGTAATTTTAATATACTCTTCCTTGTACTGAGAACTGTTAATTGAATGTAAGAAGCACTTAACATAACCGCCTGATCAAATCATTACAATAATAAGAAAACCTTCATTTTTCTTACACTTCAAAAATAAAATTTCTCATTGCAGAAAGAAATCTGCAGCTAATTATTCACATATTCGATTCATGTTCTCCTTCTTTAATGACTTACGTGGTTAATTTAATCTTTCTGCAGCTTAATTACTATGATTTTTTTAGCGGAGAAATTAGTTATGTAGTGTATTGTATTACCAGATGTAAAGTTTTGGAATTGATGCTTGTTTAGCTAATTTTTTTCAATAACAATTGTATTGCACGAAAATAACGAGTTTACTGGAAATGTACTACTATTTTTCTATCTAAATTCTGCGCCATTTCTTCAAATATAATATAAAAAAGTTTTCCTTCATGCTATTAATCAAACTTTAGTTTGTAAAATTTCTTTTCTTAATATTTACTTAGTTTTTAATAAAGAATATACAAGTTAATTAAACTGATTTATTCAAAAATATAATTAAATATGTAAGTAAAAATAAATTAATAAAAAAGATAAAACAACTTCATGCCATTTGTTGCAGAGAGAATATTAGCCTTCATTGCAATATTATTATTTTATTTTGATCGAAAACATTATATTTAAGGAGTTTTTATTGTGTTATTTTTTAATGAAAAATAGTAACAAAAATTATTTTGATAATAATTAGGACATAACATCATAATACTTCTCCTGAGCTACATAAAAATATTTCAAATATGGGAATTATAAATTATATAGTTTTTTTAAAAGCGTTTAACTGTACGATAGTTTAAATCGGATGTATTTCTATATAAAAAAAATTCTAAATTTTATTATTTAAATTTAAATTTTAAATAAATAATTGAATAAATTGATTTAAAATGAAGTATATGTTCAAGATACATAATTTTTTTTCTTTATAATTAGCAATATTTTTGGGAGCTCTTAAACCAAAAACTTCCTTACAATCTTGCGCTCAGTGGATGCAAGTCAAAAAATAATTTTGAATTTTTCAACAAAATTAAATATATATATATATAAAATCAATATAGATTATTTAAAAAAATAATTTAAATAGAAGAGATATTAAATTATCTATATTAAAAATGTTATGCATTTATGTATAATAGCGACTGAGAAAATAAATAAATAAATGTGACATGTTGCTGAAATGCACAGCCAGGTAAAAACTAAGACTCTTGAGACCCATAAACTGTTTAAATTTTTTATCGTTAAGGTTTTTTGCTTTATTATAAATGTCAGAATTATATGTGAATAAGAAAGAGCAGACACACATAAAAAAGAAATAGAATAAGAAAAAAATATTTCTAGAAAAAAAAACATTTAAATAGTTTTTCTCACTAGATGTAAAGAAAAAAAATCCCCGCAAAGTTTTTTTTTAACATTTTTATGAATAAAAGTAAATTTACAAACCTTATGAATTAATTAGAACTAGGATCTGAGATATTTTTGTTGTTTGCAAGCACGTTATAATGTAATTAGTCTGAAATTATTACATGATTTAGCTTTCATATTTTGTCATGTAAAACAAAAAAAAAAAAAAAATGTAAATCAGCCTAATTTTACAATTCGTCTTCCTATGTATATAGATTTTTTAGGTGTTTGTAAATTATATTTTTCACATTTTTTTTTTTTTTTTTTTTTTTTTTTTTTTTTTTTTTTTTTTTTTGCTATGTAACATTCTGTATGAAACTGTACGTAATTTTGTTTCTTATGTTAGGCATATAAAAAATATTTAGTTAGATTTTCAGGATTTATTTTTATGGATTATACGCGCATAATATATGCACTGCTTAAATACATGTTAAATAACTAGAGACAGAAGATATGCCAGCAGATATTTTAAATATGACTCTAAATGCTGATAAACATAACGAATGTTGAGCATGAATTGATAGGACCAAGTATGAAAAAATATTCATTATATTCAAATATTCATTAAAAATAGTATTCCTAAATTTTATTTCTAATTAGCATATATAATATTCCTTAATACGAGAAAAACGGTTTAAAAAATGAACCTTGCAAACGGGGAACTGTTTGAATACAATATTCATTTTTTCCTCGTGACATAGATGGTCAATGGTGACCAAATATCATTTGTGATTTTGGACGTTTTGCTAAATATCTAGAAAAATACAGGAGGAATGCAAAAAAACAAAACTTATATGCCTTATATTTTTGGGACTTTTTTTCTCGAAAATCCATGGGGGATCGCCAACAAATTGAAAATAACGAAAATCGATTGGATAACTCTGAAGAAACTAATGCAGCAAAAGCGATCAAAATTTAGAAAAATATAAAGAGGTTTATTGTTAAAAACTAAGTTCATTTTTAAGAAAACAGCATGTATACACTTTGAGAAATTAAGGTTTTTATAAAGACAGTCCAAAATTTCGCAAAGTTCTTTCTTTATATCTAGTTCTTAATTTAAAATAAAATGTAATTTTTATAAAGTATGACAAACAACATTGTACCTAATTTAATCTAATAAATATTAAAAAATAATAAAAACTAAAAAAAATGAGCAAGCTTATTAAATAATGTTTCTCTGCGCATGCGCAAACGCAATCAAAGTATAACATGCATATTGTGTTAGCTAAATGCATAGAGGAACTTATCTAAAATTCTCAAAAGCATAGCTAGAAAATTCTGAAAATTATCGTCGACAGATTAAGTTCAAAATCTGTTATTCTCAAAATTAAGCAAACAGATGAGGGACTGTATCCAAATATAGTTACACATGCAGTATTGTGTATGCTATTTGCAGTAAAAAATGAATATATGTATACAGGCTTTCAAACTATTGTTTCCTTATTCCTTGTTTATTGCTTACTTGTTTAGTTATTCTATCGACGATAATTTTCAAGCTATGTTTTTGAGACTTTGTCTAATGTTACTCTTTATATATTAGTAATAAGTTATTAGAAAGTAATGAGACAGAAAAGCATTGAATTTATAATTGCTGGCGCTAGACAGGACTATGCTTCTTCATTTATGCCATGGTACGTTACAGTGGCAAACGCTTTGATATATTTAATGTAAATTTAAATTGGCTTCTCAGAGTCATCTATCCTTCCGTACTTCTTTTTTCGTTGGAATGGCGAAAAGTCGAGTAGTTATTCAGCCAAAAGGGTGTAATCATAGTTACTAACTAAAAATAAAGACAAAGAAATTGACCTTCACAAGTCAATGAAAATTACAAATAGTATTGGAAAAAACGCAAAGGACTGAAATGGGAAGAAGACGGAACGATATTTTATAATTTCGGAAGTGCTATTCAGCTGCACTCGGGAGCGCAGTATTTGCGAGCCCCGGTAAATTTAGACTAATATTTAAAAATTCCTTAAAAACAAGGAGATAGCGGAAACAGAGCTACTATGACCTCCGGTTCAAAATAAGCTCTGGATACATAACGTAAAATCTCGCACATCATGCAATGTCTACAAAAAATATCAGAAGTGACTTCTGTAATATTTCCCTTTTGTCATGTAGTGTAAATCTCGATTCAATAACCAGGAACAATGTAGTACGTAATTTAATTGCTATTAACCCTTTGCCCTAAATACAATTTTGTGGATAATATTAATAATTAACTATTCATGAAATTTGATAGCTTTAAATAACAAACCGAACAAAACATTCTTTGAAGAATTCAATTTAAAAATAATCATAGTCTATTAAATGTGTTTACATTTAACAAAAATTACAGTCCTTGCTAAAATATTTTAAACCACATTTCTAAAGTTTATAATCAAAATAAAATAATATTAAATTTGTTTAAAAGAAGCATTCAATGTGTTACAAATATTAATGATGTGATTATATAATAATACAGTTTTTAAAAACTTAAAAACCAGCCGTCCAGCCGAGAATGCAGTATGATTAAGAATTTTTATACACAATCAAATAAGCTCTGATGACGATCATTGTCTGATCAAAAGCGCTTGCAACGAAATTTCGGGTATTTATTTAATTAGCAAAAGCCGTGCTTTGTTTGGATTCGCGAAGCATTATTTCCCAAGATAAATATTTCAAAGGAACATTACTTTTTTATATTATTTTTGCATCTTTATTAAGCAAAAACGTTATCTCATGTTTTGGCGCATTTACATTTTAGAAATGTAAATTCAGCCAAATAACTAAGAATTTCCTCGGAATTTTTTATTTATGATATAAGGCTGGTATAAATAAAAATATTTTCGAAGCAGAATTTTACAAAATATTTTTTTTAAATTTTTAACTAAAAGTTTTAAAGATGTATTTACATTTTCCAATGGCTAGTAACGGCGTTCGTTCTGGCCAATAAGTGCTTTTTTTCTCGACATTTTTAAATTACTAATACCTTCCAGAAATTATTTATAAACGTAGTTAATATATTTAATTTGGTTGAATTAAATTATTCTTCAATCAATTAAAATATTCTTAATTTATTTTTAAATCTTTCATTTCGAATACCAGACTTAAGAAACTTACCAAATATAACAAAATATTCACTTTAAATACCAAATATAAGAATTAATTTTACTTGTTTACGATTCTTTTTGTTGCCACTTTACCAAAGTAAATACCTAAATAAATAAATCGTAATGTAATTCTTTTAAAATCCGTAAGTATAAACTGCGTAAATAATTTTGGCAGAATAATGAAAATATATTTTATTTAATATATTAATCACGATTCTATCTATAATTACTAACCCCATAGTTTATTTTCCTTTTAAAAATAAAAAGATACGGGTTCAATTTTTTATTTGCAAACGATTTTGGAGGAATAATGAAAATATATTTTATTTAATTAATTAATCATGATTCTATCTATAATTACTAACCCCATGGTTTATTTTCATTCTGAAAATAAAAAGATACGCGTTCAATTTTCTATTTGCAAAAATGCATTCATAATAGAAAAACATGTAGAAAAAATTAATTATTAAAATAATATTTTTTAAAGGTTATTCTGTAAAAAAATAACATTCTGCAAATCTACATATCATAATTTATTCTTATGTTTAATTTCAAGTCAAAATACTGAATAGATTTTTTTATAAAGTGTACGACAAAGTGTAACTTGAGTGGCCTAGTAGAGGATTCGCTTCGTTCATCCTAATTATTCAAAACTATATTATTATTTAACAATAGATAATAATGATAAAGTCGGATAACTTTACAAGATGACAGAACGTAGCTATAAGAGCAATTTTTGTCACAGAATGTATTGTCGAGCGAGGATTGTGTACATTCCGCATATGTATACACATGTATACATTCCGCATAAGGCGCTCAAAGTCCTTGATTATTCTCATCAGTAAATATTTATTAGAACTTTTGCCTTATTCAATTCGTTTTGATTAGGCAAAAAATTTTCTGTTGTTAAAAACTGGCGTTGAAAGATTAAAAATTCAATAAAAGACGCTGGTCCAGCAGACGTTAAAAGATAATTTTCTACTGACCTAGGTGGGTCGGGGTGGTTCGATAGCTTTGCCACTAAGATCACTAGATCTGTCTTGTTCGGACTTTTTCCTGAATCCATATGAAAAGCCTAATCTACGATTGTTCAATCGAAACCTATGTGAATCTCGTCCTCAGGGTTGCTGTTGTTGCTGACTATATTCGGAAAATGCCTGGTGTCTTCGAAAATGTGCGTATGAATCCCTACACCCCAAGTTTGAAGCCTGCATTACTGCTTGTGAGTATCTATTGAGCAATATCTTTGAACATGTATATTAATTATATTTGTGTTATTCAAATGTTTTCTGAAGTATTTCTTCTCCTTTTTTTATTAATGCTTTAGGAAACACAGTTAAACACTACCTTTTAACTTCTAACTGCTTGCGTTTCAACCGTACATTTTGTGAAGAGATTTGTACATGAAGCAACTTTACATCATTCCTTAAAGTTACTTCCCCCTCCCCTACTTTATAAAGTATATGTATTTCTTTCATATGAAATTCCTCTTGTAAGCAAGTATTCTTTAATTTTATTTCGATATTATTCAAGGTAAATGTTGCATTCAATGGTATATGTTTTCTTATAGACATTTTGTGCTTATGTTTTTAATTGAATATTTTAAAGTATCAAATGTATAAATCATACTTTTTGGCTCTCTGTAATGCTTCAAACTGTACTTTGATAAGAATAAATCCCCTAATAAACAATAAACAATGTTTGCAAATGGCGTTAAAATAATTCCTTCAGTGACACATCGTTTTGAAATTCCACCAATTTATCAAAGGTATTTATCTCATGTTTTCTGGCACCAAAGGCGACATAAATAAAAGTTGGGAAATTTCATTTTCAAAAATAGCACATGCTTTCAACAGTACTTTCAGAAAATATGTAGAGCATTTTATCTTGCTGTCAGACAAGCCCAAAAAGCAGTTTATTCTCACTGAGAAATAACTGTGGGAACGAAACCAGTCATTTTCACTCAAGATTATTTCGGTATGACTGTTGAAGCATTAGTCACGAAAAAAAAGCTTTTTGAAAAAAGACATCTTTATTCCACGGCCATTTTCAACACAGTGTCAAGTCCGTTGCCAAAAGTCAAGTTTGTTACCGCACGGTTTTTTAATGATTATTATTTTCTCACCATTCTATTTTTATTTTTTATTCAACTAAGAAACAAATATGCAATTTTCTTAAAATTTAATAATTTACGTGAATATATACTGTAATTATTAGAAAAAGTTCTTGTATAATTTCTATGTGATCAAAATCTTGTGGCTAAAACTGTCTCTCATTTCAATTTAATTTAAGTATTTTTGATAAATATCATGTTTTGAAATTTAGAGACATAAGTAAGTCACTTTAAAGTAAGTTAATTTTAGAAAATTTAATAAATTTAAAGCTGAGTCTTTTCAGTAATTTTTTGTATGGCAACGGACTTGACAATTTGACTTACAAGCCAACTTTAAATAGCATTTACAAGTTATATTATAGGGTAAAGCATTCAATAATTTTTTCATGCTCTTTAAACATTTACTTTAACACCTGTCTTCATTTTTAAAAGAAATTATTAAATTTGAAAAATAAAAATAAAGTTCTGAAATGTAAGCGAATGGTGAAAATGACCCTCCAAATTATTTTTAATAATAACAAATAACATCTGATTTAAATATGATATTTCTTAAAACATATTCCGTTAACAAGCTCGTTGGATTTTTTACACCAAAATACTACAAAATTCTGCTCCAATACCTCATACTTTCAATTAAAATGATCCAGCTTTCATTTAAAACTATCTGATGAACTGCAGTAAACGTTATCTGCTTGGATAACCATAAGCATTTACTTATTATTCTTTTATTTTATTCTTTTACCAATTCTGCATTACTCTTTTATTATGAGTGAAATATATTTCTTGAGCTTATAAGAATAGTGTTGCAGGGCTCGCATCGTTCCAAAAATTTTCACATGTTGCTACCAGTATATTAAACCAAAAATCTTCATGGAAGTTCCGTTTAACATCTACTATAGAATTATACAATAAATATTACCGTTTAAAAATTGTGGTAGGAAAGTACCAAAATTTTATGAACAGTGCGAAACCTGTCGGAGTTAATTATTCAAAACTTATTAGTTTATAATATTTTATCTCTTTGATTTGTCTGTTTATCTGTCCAAGCTTAAAATGTAAATACATTTTGATTCTCATTCAGTTATTACATTTTAATGACATTTGAAATACAAATCAAGGACAACCACTCATCAGTTTACCATTTCTCAACGAAAACTGATAAGAGTGGCATACTGTCAACAAATGTCTACATTTTCCTTCAAGTGGAATACTGATATGGCTTGTTAGAAACTCTTTTCATAATTAGTGGGGACATTAGCGTGGACAGAATATAAATCTGAAAAATTTATTTTAATCTTATATTCGTGGAAACCCCTATAAAAGTTGTCATTTAGTTAAAAATGTGATTGGCAAAGTTTTGTCTCAATTGTATAAGACTAACCCGTGCCTCATTGACGATGCTTTTTTAAAAAATTGCGATTTTTGGTAAAAAATTGATGTTTATCTTTCATTAAGTGAAAACTATTTGTTCTCTAAAAAATGGTTCCTGTTTTATTTTATTAAAATTGTTGTTTCTTGAGATTTTAACCTCGTCAGAACTTGTACTTAATGGCATTTAGTATTATTCAAGTTAGCTCGTAAACCATACTTTGCATTTATAAAAATAATTGAAAAAAATGAGAAATGAATAGCTTCTAATATTCTTGATATATATATATATATGTTTGTATATATGTTTGTGTATATATATATTATATACATATATTTATATATTATTTACATTGAAAGGCAAAATAAATTTATTAAATTTGGCAATATTAAAACTTTTTCATGAATGATAGTTAATTACTAGTTATCTAGTACTGTGCCTGGAAAGAACGAGCTCCTCGATTTGTATTACAGGTGAAGCACATTTAAAATGAACAACTCTTTTTTTATTATAAAGATGTTCTTGTTACCTGCTATCAATAATTATTTGTAGAATTGTCGAAAAATTCCAACATCCCGTGCCCTATATGTATGATGGCAGCAATGCAATAGTGTCAAGTTTTAGAGATATTTTATTTTATAATAATTGTTAAGTGAAAATGAACACGCAAGAAGATGCTAGGCTTACAGTAGACTTACCGGCAAACCACATACATTAATTTTAAGTAAGAGTGTAAGACCAATTCGCACCGCATACAACTATTTCGAAAAAAAAAATAATTGAGCTGGTAAAAAATAGATTTAAAAATTCCTTTTAGAACTTATATTCATTGAAATGGTAAACTGCTTCCGGGTTTTTTGAATAAAGAAAAGTAGAGAGGATAATATCAGTTAGTTGTCGAGATGTAGTACAGTTAATAGGAGTTCTTTTAACTAAAAATAGCATAGAAATAACTTTGATTAAAGCTGTATTTTAAGTAGTTGAAGAGTGGAAAGTTTGATATTACTGAAAGAAACGCTGATATCCTCAAAGCTGCATTTTGCAATAATAAATATTACAGGAAATGTGTTTACCAAATCGCCCCCATAATTTAGAAATTATTCTAAAAATTGTTTTTAATTGTAAATAGAGCACAACCGCTAACTTTTGCTCAAGTATTTTTGAAGTTTTTCAGATTCGGTGATCCAAGATGGATTAGACAAAGTATAAAAGTACTATTGAAGTTGAAATATGAAATATAAACGATTTAAGTAAGAGGAATTTTCAAATTTCCTTATAAGACATTTAAAAAATGAAGGGACAGTGGTGCTTATAAAGAATTTATTAAACTTTGTTCAATTTTCATAAGACATCTCCTTCCAAGTAACATTTTTTAAAGCTTTTGGGCTTTTCATAGTAGGAAATGGATGGCACAGATCATTTATTCTCTCTGAAAAAAAGAGCAGAATAAAATAGTAAATGGTTTTGACGTTTGTCAATGACACAACTTAAAGGGAAATACAACTAATTAAAAAATTTCAATTCCTATTTAAAAAGACGAAAACACAGCTCTTATTCTAAAATTGTATTTTTAAATAAACTTTTCAAGGCTCTTAAAATCCACCTTATTTAAATAATTGCCAATTTAGTGTGACAATTGAAGGAAAAATATAGGTTTTTTAATGCTCCTTTTCTTTTAACAACTTTAATAGTAAAATGTATTGGAACAATATTTTTTCTAATTTTTATGCTTCATTTGCTCTTTTTTCCCTTTTAATTCTATCAATTTTTTTTTTCATTTACTTAAAATTTTTCTTAAATTAAACTATTTATTATATGCAGGGACAAAATGAAAACAAAAAGATAACAAAATGAAAACAAAAAGATTAAAAAAAAATACAAAATAGAATGTCTCATCTGATCCTGAAAAATGAGCATACGCTTAAATGTACATATTTTTACAAAAAAGGTGTGGTTTTTTTTAAAGGCAAACACATTTTTTTATAAAATGAGAACAGCATTATGTTTTTAGCTTCAGATATATTCATTTCATGAAGAAAAAACGGCATTTTTTTGAGAAAAATTACGTGTTTTTCCTTCAACATTTGACCTCAATGAGACACAGGTTAACAATATCAAAATGAGCTGAAACTTTGACAATCTCATTTTCTCGAAAATTGACAACTTTCTGGGGGGTTCTTATTAAAAATTAAAAATTTGATTTCTTGTGACGACACTAGTCTCCATGTACAAGCAAAATAAAATAATGGTAGACTTTTACAGATTTAAGTTCTTTAATGATTAATGAATTATTAAACAATGAATCATAGTTTTACGCAATAATTCATAATATTTATCGAAAACTACAAATAAATACATTATAATGTGTTTGCTAATATTGTGTTTGCACACCTTTTCTACAACTTAATTGTACAGTTTATCTCACACTTTTAAAATACTTGTAAGCATTTAGAATTTGCCTTTAAACAAAACTGACATCTATTAATATTTTCCTTAAAATTGTAACAACATTCAAATATGAACGTACACAATTATTTACGTGGACTTTAATAATGTACTTATAAAAGTTGTACAAAGCTGTATTTTTAGGTGACATTAAATATTCTGTTTTGAGAAGCATCACAACAATAACAAAAAACTATTCTTAATGTGCTGTTTTGTATAGTTTCATTTTTCATTTAATTTTGTTTGTGTAGAAAATAAACTGTTTAAAAACTTTAATTGGTGAAGTCTTACTTTATTAAAATACCAACGGGCTGTTATAATTGTTACATTGGATATTATAACTATAATTTAATACGAATGTTAACGATGGTTAAATATTCATTCAAAGAAAAAGAAAGTTCAAAAGAAAATATGTTTTTACACCATGCTTTGTACCATTTTTCTAAATGTTTAGAATTTATTGTTAATAGCAAATAATGATTTTTTTAATCCTATCCGTTACAATAAATTTCAAATATGTTCTTACACATTTTAGGTTTTGATTCTTTACGATAAAGAGATAATAAAATTAAAGAAGTATTCAAAATTAGATAATAAAATTTATCGTGTTCATGAAATACTCTACAATTATTTTTCTAAAAGGTGATTTTTTAAAAATTTTACATCATTAGCTTTACAAAATCATAAAAAAGAAAATAATATATACAAAGAAAATTCTAACAAACGCATTATAATGTGTGGTCCAAAAGTCAAGACGGACTTTAAAAATGAATAATTCGAAAATGAATCAAGATACAAAGATACAGTTTGCACCAAACGGTTGGAGAAGAAACCGGGTTTTCTGTGGCAACGAAAAAAAAAGTAGTTTTGTTGCTAACCAACAAATTGCGCTATAGTGTTTTATTGCACCAAAAGATGATTTACAAATGAAAAAAAATATTGATAACTTACAAGTCAGCTTAATTACAGTTAATTCGTACTACAGTAAATGTTGAAGGTTCTGTCCATCATTCATAAGTGCAGCTGTGAGATTAGGCACCACACCATTCACAGCAATTAGTAGCATTTCTTTCGCTATGACAGACACATTTTGGCGGATGGCAACTTTTAATGCTGCTAGTGATGCCATTGATCGCTAACAGAACTATGTCGTTGCCACACAAAACCTGGTTTCTTTTTCCCTTCGTTTGGTGCAAACCGCATCTTTGCATCTTTTTTCGTTTATGAATTATTCAGGTTTAAAGTTAGTCCTGACTTTTAGATCACCCGGTACTTTTTACATTAAAATTTTTAATATACAATAAAATCAAAAAAGATTACTTACACTATTTCGGAAGATGCAAAATGATGTATCATCAGTGAATACAGGAACGTTACACAGTTTTTTTTTCTTTTATATTATATGATAAGAAGTTTCAGCCAGTTGTATCTCAAGTACATCTAAATAAAAAAAATAAGTATTCAGAAAAGGGTTACAAAAGTAAATATCATTTTAACTTAACACAATTAAACAAAAGTTTTCAATTAATTTACTTTAGTTTACTGAAATTTCATTATAAATGAACTTAAAAAAAAGCTTCTACAAGTATTTTGAAGCAATTGTCCTCTAATGTTATTTAACGCATATTTTGTAATTTTTTTTATGTCATCTGAAATTTACATGTTACCTGTTTCGCTTATGTCTATTGCCGAATTCATAAATGTCCCCAATTAATATTAGAAATTTTACAAAGACGCTAAACTCTTTGAGTTTTAAAATACAAGTTCAAATTTTTTATTATAATCTTGCAACGGCCTTTTTTTTTACAGCGTTATTATTGTTATAAGTATTTTAACATTTTGAAGTTTAACGACAACAAAATTTCATTATTACTGAAAAAAGGAAAAATACTATTTTAGTGTAATTCTAATTTAGTGTTTCTAATCAAAAGAAAATGTGAAGTCAAAACCTGTTTTTCTTAATTAATAAATTTCTCAAAATAAATTCTTAATTTTTAATAAAAGTCAACAATAACAAATAGTTTAGTCAAGTTTAATTCTTTTTTTCGATACATTTGTATAACTTTTTCATTATTTTGTATTTTACGCATCCTTCCTAAAATAAATCCCATCTAATTGCGTTGAATTCTATGATATACCATTAATTATAGAGCATTTTATTATTTCCAGAAAAATTCTAAAACCTTGTAATTCTGCTTATATATAAATGTCAATAAATCCTCTTAGTTTAAATCTTATCTTTTATTTTTATATATATTTTATATTGACAAACGGTAAATGAATTTTAAAAAACGAACATAATTTTGCATAATATTTAAAGATTTATAAGACAGGCTACAAAATAGTTTATTTCACTTTGGAATCCTCAGTTTTTGATTAAAATATAACCAAGTGCAAAACATCATTATAATAACCATTTACACATCGAAATGTTTCTGCGTATTTTGGAAATTTTAGAATTTTAAGAAGGTATATCCACAAATCTCAGAATTCGGCAGTATGCTGTTATTTCAAATTCTAAAATAATATTTAGAATAGTATATGTTTGACTTGTTAAAGTAATATTTTAGAAATTTCAAATGTCAAATACTGGGAAAATATTTAATGAGATGCTTATTTATTCACAGTGAAAACTTGTTATTTCGAAAATGTTAACAAAATCTTAAACTACTTTCTTGGAAATTTAATCCACATTAAAGTTTTTACAGCATTATTATTTTATCTATTTTTAAAGATTTTATTTTTCCCTGACTATTAAATATGTACAATTTAGATTAAAAAAGTAGTTTTTTATGTATTTCTGTAGAATTGGAATTTGCTCATCTTATATCATTGTGGAGAGAATTTTTTTTATATTTTGCATGTTTCATGTATTTGTTGTTGTCGTTTATTGAAAGAAAATATTGTTTTTAGGTATAATTTTTAAACTTAAAATTTCCCACCTTTCACAGAAACATACATTAAACCTAGGAAGTCAAATTTTTATCCGAAAATATTGAAATATTTCTTTTAAGATTTTTTTATTTCATTTTAAATTGAAATGTTGCAGTATTTTAGTAATATATATATAATATGAAACGGCATAAGAGAACATAAAGACTTTTTTTCAGCTAGGCACATGATACTAATACAAATTGTTTATAAATTAGAACAATTGTGATAAAATAAAACTAGATGATTATTTCGAAAAATATTACTAGAATAGTAACACTGCCATTTCATGATAATGTTTGAGAGAACTCTAAAACCGTGTGAAATCGTTTTATGTCACAACACGTACTTCTTGAAACGTCTGTTGTGTATATAGCGTTCTGTATATAGATACTGTGTACATAGTGCTGTTGTGTATATAGATTTTTAAGCTTGTTGCTGGAGTTGGGGTACTTTTCTGCATCAGTTTTAGATTCAGATAATTTGAGCACTGACATATAATAAAATACTCCAGAATACGCACATTTTCAGCTCGGTAAGTCAGCAACGATAGTTGATTGATATTTAAAATATTTATTTCGAACAAGCCAAAGTAAATTTTATCTTTTGCGAATGATTCTATTTTGTAAACAATTCAGAATATTTATATCTTTTTTAAATACATTTATAGATACTAAAAATACTAGTGAAGGAGAAAATATTATTGAAATAATTATTTCTTAATTATTTCTTCCATATAGTGGGGTCTAATGGGACAAATTAATGATAGCCCATTTGACTCGATATTTCTTTAAAACAACATTGTAATGGTTTGTTTGTCTTCACTTTGTATATAATTTACTTAGTGTTAGAAATATTAACACAGCATATAAAAACTAAAAAAAATGATTTTGATTTTCGAAATTGGACAGATTTTGTGACCGATGCTTTGTGATTGAGTATGACATTCTTTTGAAGCTAAAAATGTCAAAAGACTTAGTGGAATTAAGATGTCCTATGCTTAAATTTTATGCACAACAAGTTTCATATGTGTAGCGTAGCGCTTGTTAGTAAAAAAATGCATTTGACATTCATTAATGGATTTTTTTTCAAATAACATTGCATGTCTTAATAGCCCTGCACTGTTTCCCAATAGACCCCAAGTATGGGGACTAATGGGACAATCTTATTAAAGTACGAATGTTGATATAACACAAAGATTGGTATAGTTTTTTACTTTCTTAGGACATTTTTATTTATTTGACTGCAAAAAATACTGTAGTTACAAAACAATGATAAAATGCATTTTTGCTTTTGTTCTAGCCTAAATTTAAAAAAAATGTCCCATTAGCCCCTACTTTTCCCTATGTAAAAAAAAAATATTTTTTAATGTTATAATGAATTATAATTTGGCGACTTTACGTTTTGATGTTTATGTATATTTTTGGCAATAATAATAATAATAATAATAAATACGTAGTAAAAAATATTTATTAATTAATTTTAAAAACCAGAATGTTCTACCCACTGAAAAGGAAAACAAAAATGAAACACTTCAATAGATTTAGAAAAAAAAAGGTACGCCATTATTAAATGTTTTCTTATTAATTTAAAACTATTGTTGCCATCTCAATATTTCATTAGTGTACGAAGAATTTTGTAAATGAATGCAAGTTTAATTCAAAATCTATTTTTAATTGATTTTTAGAATGAAAATCGTTTTCTATCTAGTGTGTTTTTAACAATGTGTTGATGAAATTAATAGCACTTGTCCCGCTGTTAATGTATATATGTATTTTTTACATTCATTTATTTTGTTATTTCTTCCTGTATGACCAATTGAAATACTGCTTTTGATAAGCCTACTAAAAAATATTGAAATTGCTTCAATGGATTGTTAGAAAAAGGTTATTTAATAATAACAATTTTTCATATTATTTTAAAACTACTGTTGCTCCGTCAATATTTCGTTATTGTTCGAAATATTTTGTAAATAAAAGAAAGTTTAATTAAAAAACTATTTTTAATTTTCTTTTACAATGTAAATAGTTTTTTATCTAGTTTAATTTTAACAAAATTTTAATGTAATTAAAAGTATAATATAAATTTTTATTTTTACATTGTTTTCATTTTTTTTTTAATTTCTTGCCGTATGTTCAATTAAAATACTGCTCCTGTCAAACCTTTTGTAAAAAAACCCCTACTATCTAACTGCTTTAAGGAGGTGAAGCGGTGGCAAGTTTATAGATCAATATTATGTATTTTTCGTATTATTTTAAAACTGTTTTTGTCACCTCAATATTTCATTAGTGTTCGAAATATCTTGTAAATAAAAGCAAGTTTGATTTAAAAAACTATTTTTAATTTATTTTTAGGATGTAAATAGTATTTTATCTAGTTTTTTTTCAACAATCTATTGATGAAACTAAAAGTATTTTTACCCCTGTTAATGATTATTATTATTTTTTATCTTTATTTTTTTACATTCATTTTTTTCTCTCTGTATCATGTATTAAAATACTGCTTTTGTGAAACCTACTAAAAAAATATTGAAATCGCTTGAATGGATTGTGAGAAGTTGATTCGATATTAAAGGTTTTTCATATAATTTTAAAACTATCTTTGTCACCTCAGCCACCTCATAATACAAAAATGTTCGAAATATTTTGTAAATAAGAGCAAGGTTAAATAAACACGATTTTTAATTTGGTTTTAGAATATATAAACTTTTTATAAAGTTTGTTTTTTACAATCTATTAATTAAGCTAAAAGTACATCAATCGCCGTTAAAGTAAATTTTACTTTTTACACTACACTTTATTTCATTTACGAGTACAGTTCCTAAAGAAAAATAATAATTGTAATTATTTCAAAAGTATAGCAGATTATTTTCATAATTACTAACGTTTGGCTTTCAGATAAGGCCATCCATAAGTGTCTCTAAAAGTAATTAAATTTTTCATTTTCTAATATTGAAGATATTTAGCTCTTCATTATAATTAGAAATTAATGATCAGAAGTTCGGGGGATAATTAGTGAACTCAAAGGGAAAGCATTTGTGAGGAAACAATTTTTTTCCCCACAACTATTCAGTTATTATAAGTTTATATACATTTGTTTAAAGGGTGCTTACTGCCATTTATCAAGAGGAATTCTAATTAGCATTTGGTAATGCGTCGGACACAAAGTAGAGATTACTTCATTGAGATTTTATAAATTTGGGATGAATGTGCGATATTGGAATTTTTTTATTTAATATTTTAATAATAATAATGATTATCTTAAAAATAAATTTTAAATTTTAATAAAAAATAGTACTTTAATCTCCTACACTGTACAATATTTGACCCTTTTGCTGCATCATCCCTCCATTGCTTTTATAGAAATCGATTATTCGCCCAATTATGGAGCATTCTCATGGGTCAAAAGATAAATATTCTATAAAAGTAAGGGAGTGACGATGTAGCAAAATAGTAAAATTTTTTACAGTGTATTGCATAAAAAATATATCTGTCAAAAAATGTAAATAAATATGAAAATACAATATTGTAATGGAAGATAATATATGATAATGAATATGATAAATAAAACAATAACTTGATTTTAGGATCTTTGTGCTTGAATGTTATATATATATATATATATATATATATATATATATATATATATAAAGAAATACGCACTTAAATATATTTATTAATTGATTTTAAATATCACAAATTTTTCATTAAAAATTGCACCTTGCATCCTTTTTTTTCTCTTCTTCCAGTGTGATCAATTAAGATACTACTTCGGTCAAATCTACTGAAAAGTAATACTTTAAATTAGCTTCTATGGTTTGTGACAAACGGGTATTTAAATATTAACTGTTTTTCATATTAAAACTATTGTTGTCACCTCAAAATTTCATTAGTGTTCGAAATATTTTGTAAATAAAAACGAGTGTAATCAATAAACAATTTTTAATTTCCTTTTAGAATGCAAATATTTTTTAATCCAGTTTTTTTAGCAAACATTTGAGGAAACTAAAAGCACTTATAACCTGTTAATGTTTATTTTTACTTTTATATTGAATCCCTTTTTTTTATTTTTTGCTGTATGATCAATTAAAATGCATATTCTGTCAAAACTACACAAAAAAATATATTGAAATTGCTTCAATGAATTGCGAGAAATGCATACCAAGTACAGAATATCTTTCCTAATATTATTAAATTATTGTTGCCATTTCTATATTTCATTTTTGTTCCAAATATTTTGCAAATAAAATAAATTTTAATTAAAAAACTATTTTTAATTTGCTTTTAGAATGCAAATAGATTTTTCTCTAGTTTATTATTAACAATCTGTTGATTAAACTAAAATTACTTGTACCAGTTTTAATATAACTTTTTATGCATTGTATTCATTATTTTTTTCACTTGCTGTATTAATTAAAATACTGCTTCTGTCAAACCTACGGAAAAAAAAACTGAAATCACTTCAACGGATTGTGAGATGCGGTTACTTAAATATTAAAAGTTTTTCATATTATTTTAAAACTGCTTTCATTAGTATTCGAAATAATCTGTAAATAAAAGTAATTTTAATTAAAAAACTAATTTTTATTTGCTTCAAGTATATAAGTATTTTTAGCTAATTTCTTTATAACAATCTGTCGATTACACTATAAGTACTTGTACCGCTTGTAAATGTATATTTTTCTTTTTACACTGCACTTTATTTCATCTACACTGTTAATAGTTTTCTTTAGTTTGAACCATATTTTGGAGCCGAATAGCTTCCACCGTAAGATGGTGATATCTCGTACCAACATTTGGAGTTTCCTATTTAAACCTCATTACAACTATTAAAACTATGCTTGGAACAGAAGCTCCAAATATTGGTTCAATATTTCACCATCTTACAGCGACAGCTATTGAGCAACCAAAATTTTATTCAAACTAGGACAAGATTTTTAACAGTGTACAACTACGATTTATAAACAAGAATAACAGTTGTAAATATTTCAAAATGGAAAAATATTTAGTGAAGTAGAGCAATTTATATTCATTATTAGTACCTCCAGGTTTTTAGAAAAGAGCGATGTCTCTGTAAACAATTACAATTTTCCTATTTCTAATAATGAAGTTTTTAAATTTTTCATTGTAATCAGAAATTAATGATGAGAAATTCGGATAATTAGCGAGCTCAAATTGAAAATTTCAGAGAGGAAATTAATTTTTACACACAACTATTAAATGATTATAAGGTGATATACTTTTGCTTAAGGATGCTTACTGCAGTTTATCAAGTGGAACTCTAATTAGTACTTGGTAAAGTGGAGATTACTTCATTGAACTTTATTCAATTTGGGAAAAATATGAATATTGGAAGTTTTTATTTATCGCATTTAATATTTTAATAATATTAATGAATATCTTAAAATTCTATTTAAAATTTGATTCATAAGTACTACTTCTACTGCATAAAAATTCTAATTTTTATGAAATGTAAAAACACTTTTACAACTCATTTATGTTTAAATATAAGTAATAAAAAATGTGTATTTTTGATAAAACGCCTTTTTTAGCGTTGCTGTTATATAATGAACGCTAAATTGTGTCTAAAAATCATTAGAAATTTTTCTTTTAAAAACCCACACAGTGTACTGTGAATTTTAAATATATCTAAAGAAATTGTTATTTCATAAAAAAAAGACGATTCATGCCTGCATATTTTTTACAGAAATAATGTGTAACACATTTTCAACTAGCAGTTACTGACAGTTTTAGAACTGACATTTTAATAAGCAAATATATTACGTCTTATCAGTTAGATAATATTAAATAGACATTTAAAGTTAGAAAAATTAATATATCTAAAAGGAATTATTATATATAAACATATAAAGATATCTTATACAAATTGAAGCCTAAAATCTCTCCCTAAGTCCCTCTTTAACTTGAGTTTTGTCTAATTTATAAGCGTAAATGCAAAAACGTTGAAAAGAATCAGCGTAAACAACATGAATGAAATTTCAGTTTCGTACAAAATATTTCTTTCTTCTGAATTTGGCACATAAATTTCTATAACCCAAAAATGCCAAAGTGAAAATCTTTTCACAACCAGTTCCATCAAATTACATAATACACATAATCGTTAAATATTTACGAGTGATGTTTGTTAAATAAGGGTCGTTTGAAAATAAAATTCGAACGAAATAAAATTTTTGAAAATGAAATTTATTTTCAGATACTACACGCATTTCTCTATTTTTCAACATAACGGAAAAAATTTTAAACACTTATCGTAATTTAAAAGTAGATTTTGAATACCCTTTTTATGGATATTTGCCGCCTGCTTCGATAACCAAGTGGTCATAGCCATTTTTAAGTCTTCTACATCGTTTTAGAATTTTAAACCAGAATGATGTTTAAGATGGAAATTGCTCGATTCCAAAACGGTGATAAGGAGGTGGGAGGGGAGTCAAAAATTTTCCAGCCACTAGAGTCCAATAAAGCTCGGATTTGAGGGTGCCTGTGCGGCCTTGCATTGTGATATATTATAGAATTTACCTCTGTCAACATGCTGCGTCTTTTTTAGTGTTGTTGTTGTTGCTGTTTCTGAGATGAAGAAATACACAACTGTTCGTACTTCGGACGGGGCGGATGATTCAATATTCTAGGACATTTTAAACGTACAGACCAAGCGTACAGGTTACACACAGACCTGCAACAGAGCACAAATGTTTCCAAGAAATACCCAGAAACGATGGAACCACTGTTGAGACGGTGTTACCCAAAGTGTGTTTTAAAAAAAAAATGATGTGCAAAGCTGACGCTGAGGCTCCTGATCTGCAGATTTACTAGTACTAAACTTTATACGTATTTCATGTATGTATAAATTTTGCACTCGGTGCAGTTCACATCTGTATACAGGTTATCACAAAAATAATCACAACTTTAAGAAAAAGTATACTAGCAGGATAACTGTAGAAAAAATGATAGATTGGTTGACAGAGGTACCTTTTTTGCAAACTTTTCTTCGCTTATCTATGTACGTTATAAGATGCCTAAAAGAAAATGTAGCAATCGGTCATAATTAATGGTTTTTACTTGCCGCGCTACGAGGAAAACGTTAGTGTAGTTTGTTTTTTGCATAGATGAATGGCATACTGAAAGCAAAGAGAGTAAGAAGGACCACTCTTACCTTCTTAAATGTTTGAAAACATATGAATTTTGAACCCTTTAGGTTAATTTTAACCATTTGGCACTTTTCCTAATTATTCTAATACATGCCCCTAAAGAGGGGGATCCGGGCCAATTACCCCACACGCCTCTGCTTAAGTCGACCCTGTGCATTGTAATCATTCACTATCTTCTGTATGAGACAGTAATAATTAAACTGGATAATTTGACTTATGTTAAATGGGTTGGATTAGAGTCCCGTGCATCTGTTACTGATATCCACATCCATACAGTGTTTTCAAACAAAATGATTGCGGCGGAATTAATGGAAGGGGTCTCTGTGTAGAGGTCTACACGGGCCCGGGCTTGGCCCGTACCCAGCCCGGTGGAATCGCTTTGAATTTTCTAACGGGCCAGGCCGACAAACACCATAAACGGGACAGGCCGATAAAAAAAAAATTTCGGACCTGCCGGCCCGTTCTGAAAATTTAAGCAGAAACAATAAAATATAAGCTATTTTCAACAAAAATGGTTTTAACGAGAATAAGTATAAATGTGCATTACGAGCCATACTAGTTTGACAGCTTGAATATAAAAATGCACAGGCTAGAGATCGGCATCGGAGAATTACATTGTGTGTAACCCGTTTTAATATATTTTTAGCTGACTCATGCCGGGCCGAGATCAAGCTTGCATTATTTTCTACGTATAGACTGGCCGGACCAGAACTAGACTTAATTGTTCTCAAGATCTGTAGGGAAGAAAACATGATTTGTAAAATTATGAACAGCGATAAAGAACTTATGTTAGCTTAATCTTTGGATATATACTTCTTGATGGTTTTTAAATTAATTTCTCAATAATACGAAAGTTTGACACATTTTCTGATTAATTTTAAATTGTAAAAAGTATAAAAGTGATAAGCCTAACTATTGAAGGGATTTAAAATCGAATAGCGTTTTTCATTTTTGGTAAATAAAATACTTGTATAACCTTGTTGAGATATAATAGTTTCTCAAATAATTGCAGATTTTTCTCCCTTCCCATGCTATCGCTTCTGGAAATTCTAATCAAAACGCTGATTATGACAGTATTTTATTGCTTGCAGTATTCTTAAATTGCTTGTATCAAAAAATGGATAACGCCATTCAATTATATAGTTTCTGAATAAAGATACCTGCTAATCTCATGCGTTTCTGAGAAAAAAATGAATTTAGAAATGTATCAGAAAGGAGCTTCTTTGAATTTAAGAATAAACTTGGATTTAAAATCTTTAATAAAATGATATAGAAATATTTTTATAAATCTTCTTATATTAAACAGCTTCAAAAGTAACGATGTTTTTAGCTTTCTTTCTTTTTTCTTTTATTCTAAGCCATATAAAATTTTTTAATGAATCTTCATTCGAATATTGAAAGCCTAAGAATTTAAGTAATTATTAATGTTGTTAATGTGTATTTCTTGTAAAATATACTGTAAAATAATTCTATAGGTATGTATGCAGTATTCTTTAAAGGATGAAAACCACAGATTAATGTATACGAAAAAAAGTTCCTTAGTTAAAAAACACCCTTTATAGTTCAATGAGACCCATTGAACTATAAGATATTGACTTTTGGTTTTAAATTCATGTGATGGCATTCCGGATATTGTTTTGTTTCTGATAAAGTTCTCTTAGGGGTTGTTGCCACGCCACAGCCGAATTTTTATTTATTAATTTTAAGAAACGCACTATATGCTGCACTGTAAAAAATATGACTATTTTGCTGCATCATCACTCCCCCTCTTTTATAGAATATCATTCTATTTGCAAAAGAGAATGCTCCATGATAGCCTGAAGTAGTCGTTTTGTATAAAAGCGGTGGAGCGACGATACAGCAAAATAGTCCTATTTTTTACAGTGTGTTTCTGAAGGAATTCGTAAACCATCGATATGTTTAGGAAGGTTATAAATTATTACCTTAAGTCTATCATACCTTACCTTAAACTATCTATTACCTTAAACTATCATAGCAAAATCATATATAATAGATTGTGTAAGTGATGCTTCAGTATGTGTAACTGATCGCAATATTAAATATACATAGGCAGTGTATTTTGAAATTTAATGTAGGATATTCAAATTTGTGAAAATATTGTTCTACGTTTACTACATGCCTATGTTTTAAAATTTTTCCCATTCGAAAGAATCAAGACTGTTATCCCTCTTTTTTTTTCGTTTAAATACTAAGGTACCCTGGGGTAATAACGCCACGTTAAGGTTCTACCAATTTTCACGGCTTTGTATTTTACAAACAAATATAGGATCTGATACAGCAACTCATTGACTATCTATATAAAATAAAATAATTTAACAGATATGTATTCATAAAATGTAATGGCATTTTTTCTTGACCCATGCTATTTGGCGTTATTACCCACCTATATGGGTAATAACGCCATGCAAATAAAACTATGAAATACGTTGGAATAATTGCATGTAGATAGCCCAATTCTAAAAATACAAACTCTACAAACTTAGAAATTGACAAATTGCATTCTAAGCTATTGAAAATGTTCAATTTTTTGTGAAAGTGTAAGAAAAATAAAGGTGTGGTGTGGGAGGGGGGATGAGGCAAAAGAATGTCAGACCGTGAGCTTCTTTTTGCTTAAAAAGGACCGTTTAAATACAAATATGAGAAACATTGCACAGTTTTAACTGTGTTTATTTGAATCAGTATTTAGGATATATCTCGGCTACTGTAGGGAATCAACCGGGGTATTAATATCAAGGATTGGCGTTATTACCCCGGTATAGTTATTGCGCAGTACATTTTACATTAAAAATTATCTCGAGAAGATATCCAAAATCTTCAACAACATTTTAAAAGTACATGAAATGCACTACAAATTTATGTAATTAACAAAGTATTTCCGGATAAAAAGATAGTCTTCACATCACAAAACGTATCTCGCAAATTTTAGATCAAGCGTTAATTTTAGTTGTTTGTAAAAACAATAAGACCTAAAAATGAAACAAATTAACTTGAAGCTGTTTTTTGCGATTTATATGACTCAAAACACTTCTGCGCAGAGCACATGGGTGTCATTTACCTGATTACTTCATAATTATGCAAAATATAAGCACTTGGCGTTATTACCCCGCCTGGCGTTATTACCCCAGGGTACCTTAATTGTTTTTTTTTCGCTTCCAATTTTGCTACGATCGATTACTTTCAGAAAATCGTCTTGAGTAATTATTACTTCATCCTTTAAAGCAGCATTTATTAGTAATAATGCTGATCTATTAAAAATATCATTTCCGTTACAAGCCTGTGCAACCATTGGGAGATAGTTACCATTTACCTATGAATATACTATGAATTATAGATATCATTGAAAGAAAACATTGTCTTGCAAATATGCTTATTCTTTCACATTCATTATATTCGGTACCTTTATGTTCTTTAATCCGCGTTAATATGTTCACTAAACTTCAGATTCCCCTGCAATATAAGAAATATTTAAAATAATATAATTAAGTTCGTTAAATGGAGTTTTAATACACCGAACAATAATTAAACCTCACAAATATTACATTCATATTCGCAATTACATTTTTCGGGATATTGAAAGTATCATCTTTTTTAGCATTTAATACAAAATGCAGAGAAAAGAACATTGCAATTGAGCAATGAACAAAACAGAACAATGTCCAAATGCAACAGAACTATATTCATTGCAAAAAGAACATTGTTCTTTTGCAAGACTGTCAGACGGTTAAAAGAACTTGCAGATTGCAAAGAATATTGGAAGTTGATTACTTATCTTCTTCTCTGTCTTGCAGTTAAACTGTTTGAGATGTTTCTGCTGTCATATTTTCGCATTGTCATATTTTTTTCTCAATTTTTCTTCCGGTTTTATGACAATATTTTAAATTGTCATTATTCGATTACTTCATTGATTCGTTAAAAAAATTCTATTGCGCCGAAATATATAAATTTTCAAAAAGAAGTTAAAATGTTCTTACACTTACATTGGGATATATCGGACAAGTTTTTCTTAACTGAATCTTTAAGTACTACAATTTTCGATTATTTAAGTACTATTAAGTGGTCTACTATTAATAGTACATGTCTTTTAATTGAGTATAATTTTGTTTTAAGAAATAATTTTTCTACTATTTACATGAAGAATGTTAGTATAAGTCTATGAATTTACTATATGGCATCATTTATGTTTAGGCATTTAGTAATAATAATAATCAATATTATTTGCTTAATTTCCTTCGAGTCGTTTGCGATTCTTTTACTTTAAACATGTTTTTCATTTAGTAAATTTAAAATAAAAGTTAGTTTTCTGAAGGAATAATGTGTAATAAACTAGAAAAAGTATTAGAAAATTGTAATATAAGTTAAATCTTATTGTAATAAAATATTTTCTAAACATCTAAAAAAATTCTTCCTTAGCCTATTTTCATATGAATATTAATTCAATAGTATGCAAAACAGCAACATTCGTTATCTCTCAGACAATGAAATATTCGTTAAACACTAATTAATCTAGATGGATAGCTGATATTTATGTTACTAACGTAAAAATAATTTTTTTCTAAAAACTGGAAAAAAAATCGGACCCGAAAGGGTTAAGCGATACAATCGTTTGCAAATAAATAACTCTGCCTTTTATTTTAAGGATTTTTAATATTACGATATTATGGTGTTAATATTTATAGAAAACTATGCGATCTATCTAAGCGGTGGTAAAGATATTCCAGATCCCAGATGAAAGATGTCTTACATGCCATGTCAAGCCATCAAAGCAACACAATTTACGTAGCACAGACACGTCAAACATCCGAAATAAGACTCAAAGAGTGCATGCAGTTAGTAATAAAAGGAAAAATTCTAAAATTGTAGATCATACCGTAAAGATTATTTCCAAAATTTTCCTATTTTTTTTTTGCAAATAAAACGAAACTTACAACTAAAGACGTCAACCATTCCTAATTCCATTTCGTTTACCTTTACTGATTTAATTATTTACAAAACTGCGTTGACTCCAACAGATATTTCTGTATTGAACTTTCACAGATGCGAAGTTTTTTGTCAGTTTATGTCTATATTTTTTGTAATGTTTATTTTAAATTCTATATATTGTAATTGCAGTAATCTCAAAGATCTATTACACTTTTAAATTTCTGTAAGATGCGTTTTATCGTTTTTTATTAAATTTATCGGTATATGTCTGTATATCGGTATATTTTCTATAAAACATATTTTAAACATCATATGTAGCAACACTTGCATTACTATTTCATAATCCTATTTATGCAATTTTTTTTCCTTTTATAAAAAGTATTTGCTTAATAATTTTTAGATGTTAAAGAAATAATTGAATATTAAGAAAGAATTTTCTTCTACGTTTTAACTAATTGACAAAGGTTAAGGACACAATATCTTTATTAAAAAACTTTTTACAAAAACTAATTCATTGATTTTTTTTAATACCTACTTCTATTGATGTTAATTAAATAGAATCAATAGAAATACATAATGAATATCTCAATAAAAAAAAGCATTTTAAATTGAAGAAATAGTTAATGAAGTTTGTAAAAAACTATGTAAGGAAAAAATATTTTAAACAAATGATACAAAACACTTTTAACACTTTTAGATAATTTGAAAAATCTTTAGTTTAAGAATTAGACATTTAAATTTTAGCTCTATAGAAATCATATTTTAATGAATAATTAAATCAAAGAGAATTTATTTTAAAGAATGAACTTTTATCTGAAAAAATATTGTTACCAATTAAGTATTTATGGTATAGAAAATCACAATAGAAAAAATAATCAAACCATGTTTCGATTTGGATTACATAAATAAGTGCTTTCTATCTTTAAAGAATATTTAGTACCGGTTGCATTTTCTATTAATGTACTTTTTCTCTTTTTCGAACAAAAATTTGATTATGAAATTGCAAACGTCACTAAATATAAATCAATAAAGAAAAAAAAATAGAATTTATTAAGTGAAAATTTTATTGCCTGTTTCCAAAGCTTCTTATAAAATTCCACTTTATTTTTGTTTACATAATAAATAATTTATCCCTAAAATAAGGATCTGTATTTCTGATACAGACTGCAATTCAAACGGTGAGCAGGTGCATTTCACACGTATATTTAAAATTGTTATTTTCCGTTAAACGCTTGAATTGAATGGATGCGGAATATTCAAGAACAGATAATGTAATTTATTTACAAAATTGTTAGACACGCTGAAATTTTTGTTGTTCACTATCTAAAAATATTTATCCTTAAAACATTTGCTACAAAGTTATGCTGTAAATATTGCAATTTAAGTTACTTTGTATGTAAAAATAATATTTCAACAATAAAAGAAATATAAAGAAAATCCTTTTTTATAATTTTTGGATCTTAAGTAGAATCAGAGCTAATTCATGGTAGTTTTAACTATGATGTTAGGGTAAGGTTAGAAATATTTCTAACCTTCGATTAATTAAAAATTAGAGAAGCAATCATCGCGTCAAACATTGATTATGAAACGAGTTCCAGCATTTCCAAAAAACTTTAAGAAAACCTCGCTTTTTACAAAAGTAAATAAAGCACCCTATTAAAAATTTGAGGAAACGCATAACATATTTATAAAACAGGATTCAACTATTGCCAATAGCTGCAAATTTCCTTCTATTATATTTTGCACAGCCCTCGATCAACGAATAGACAAAAAACTGATTTGAACAATTGCCTTCCATAACCAGAAAAAACACTCGAAAAATTCTGTGCAACGTTATATTTGTGTTCTATATTTTATATACAAGATGTTGGCTCTCAACGGTGGCCAATGGCTAATATCTAAGCCATTCGCCATAGACAAACAGTAACAATTACAAAAATGTTTTGAATAAGGTATAGAAATGATTTAAAAGCGATTTGCGTCACCAAAAACAATTCTTTAAAAAATCACGAAATCTAATTTTTTATACGGTCACTCGGTCATATAATTTGTATTTTGTAAAATTTGCCTTTTAAACTACCAAGTACGACAAAAAAGTCCCATTCTTCTAAGATTAAAATTTATCGAGTATTAGCTTTAAAAGTTAAAGCACATTTTTTTCTAATACGGTGTCTTTTACAAATTTAGTATAAATATAATTTCGTCAGATATATAAAGAAATGGTTGAGAATAAAATTAACATTACAATATAAATTTAAAATTTTTAATCAGTCTGGCACATGAACGCAAAATATACAATTAATAATAAATATATAGAGCAAATAAAGAATTTTTGTTAAATAAAATTATGAAAATTAACTGCCTAAAAAATAATACATATTTTTAAATTTTTTTTAGCTTGAAAATGTTAGGTTATTTTATATTAAATGTTGATTTATTTTGAAAATCGAATCTTATGTATTAGTTATGATGAATCTGAAATGGAAATTAATTTTTTTACCACCACGTAAACAGTGCTTGGAAATCATAAATTTTCAAGTTAAAAAATGAAAAAATAGCGGAAATTTGTTATTATAAAATAGGTATGTTTTTAACTTTTGATAGATATTTTTGTGCATTTTTTATTCTGAAACCGAAAATAACCTTTCTTTTGTAATCACCGCGTTCGAAATTTTCGCAAATTGTAAACTGCAAATTGTATTTTAACTTTGACCTTTTTGACTTTGAAGTCAAAAAGATCAAAGTTAAAATTGAATATCTTCCCCCACCTTATCGATTTCAGCGATAAAAGTAAATAAAAGTTAAAATAAAAAGAATATTGCCCAGTTAAACTGATGACATTGAGCTCACAGGCTACGCATACTAATTGTACATTACAGCCTTTTATTTCCAAGGGTTAATTCCGTACGAAAAACAAATTCGGGAAACAGCTCCCCCCCATTTCCCTTTTTATACTTAATCATTGAACCCCCTAAACTAATCAGGGACATGCTTCATTATATAAAAAATTTATATCCAAAATTCAGAGCAAATCGCAAAATTCTTAATGTAAACCCATTTATATAATTTAAGAGGAGTTATTTTCCTCTTTTATACTTAACCATTAAACTTTCAAAACTATTCAGAGATTCGCCTTTTCAGAAAGAACCTATATCCAAAATTAAAAGGAAATCGGACAATTCTGCATAAAAACCTATTTATCAAATTTAATCGCAAGTATCCCTTACACGGGTACTTAGCAAAAGAACCGCACAGCTAATTAGTGAAGCATCTTATCTCTATGAACCTGTATTCAAAAATTGTAGCAAATCGGTTAATTTTGCAAAAAACTTTTAAATAAATTAAGAAAGTAATCTCACCGACCCCCCCCCCCATTGATACTTATCCAATGAATTCCCAAAACCAATCAGGGAAGTGCCTTATGAAAATGAACCTATATCCAAAATTTAAAGGAAATCGGTAAATTCTGAGGGAGAACCCCATCAACTTTAATTAAGGAGGGTTACTTCCCATTTCCACCCCGCTCAGACTTATCCAATGAACTCACAAAACAAATCATAGTGGTCCCCCTATCAAAATGACCCTGTGTCCAAAATTTGAATGAAATCTGATAAATTCTGCATAAAAACGTATTTATATAAATTAAGGGGGGGGGACATTAGCCCCCCGTTCCCCTTCTTTATACTTATCCGATGAACATCTAATACTAATCACGAAGGCTCCTCATCAGTATGATCCCATAACTAAATTTTGTATGAAAACTGATAAATCTGCGTGAAAAACACATTTATATCAATTAAGGGGGGGGGGGCACGAGCCCCCCGTTCCCACTCTTATACATATTGAATGAACTCCAAAAACTAATCAGGGAAGCGCCTTATCAGAATATACGTATATACAATATTTCAAGTGGATGGGATATTTTTATCATGAGCTATCGCGTTATGCACGTACATACATACAGAACGGGCGGGCACATAAGCTCTCAGGCTTTGATAGCCTGTGAGCTAAAAACGCAAATAACGTCCCTTTTTCTTACCTAATTTCAAAAAAAAATTTAAACTTCTTGCCAGTGTTCTATACGAATTTTTTTGAGTTAATAAAATAAGTAAAATAAGTATAAATGGTAACCACCGAAATTATAATATTAATAAATTGATATCGCATTTACGTCTGTTTGTAAATTTTAATTTCGATTGGATATTGAAACTGAATTAATATTCGAGTACAAATCTTGAACTGCAAAAACATGCATAAAATCTTTGAAATTTAATAAAACCTTATAAAAATAAAATAATTTTTGCTAAAATTAACCATGAAATGAAACAGTCTCAACTCCCTGCAAAATAAAACATATGTAAAATAATATTATTTTGGACAATCTGAAACTTAATAATAAAAAGAATATTGCCCAGTTAAACTGATGGCATTGAGCTCACAGGCTACGCATATTAATTGTACATTACAGCCTTATATTTTCAAGGGTTAATTCCGTTAAAAAAAAAATTAAGAAGGAGAAACAGCTCTCTCCTTTCCCCTTTTTTATACTTAATCATTGAACCTCCTAAACTATCAAGGGCATGCTTTATCATATAAAAAATTTACATCCAAAATTCAGAGCAAATCGGATAATTCTTAAAAAAAACCCATTTAGCAGTTATATAATTTAAGAGGAGTTATCCCCCTCTTTTATACTTAACTATTAAACTTCCAAAACTATTCAGAGATTTGAACAAAATCTGACAATTCTGCTTGAAAAACCCATTTATAAAAATTAAGGGGAGGGGCATTAGAACCCCCGTTCCCCCTGTTTATACTTATTCAATGAACACCTAATAACAGTCACGGAATCACCTCATCAGAATGATCCTATATCTAAATTTTGAACGAAAACTGTTAATTCTGCATGAAAATCCCGTTTATATCAATTAAGGGGAGGGGCATGAGCCCCCCGTTCCCCCTCTTGTACATATCGAATGAACTCCAAAAACTAATCAGGGAAGCGCCTTATGAGGATACACGTATATACAATTACACACGTAATTTCAAGTGGATCTGATATTTTTATCATGAGTTATGGCTTTACGCACGAACGTACGAACGTACATACAGAACGGACGGGTACATAAGCTCTCAGGCTATGATAGCCTGTGAGCTAAATAAAGAATATTTCCCAGTTAAACTGATGGCATTGAGCTCACAGGCTACAAATACTAATTGTACATTAAAGCCTTATATTTTCAAGGGTTAATTCCGTTCGAAAAAAAATTAAGGAGGGGAAACAGCTCTCCCCTTTCCTCTTTTTTTATACTTAATCATTGAACCTCCTATACTATAAAAGACATGCTTTATCATATAAAAAATCTATATCCAAAATTCAGAGCAAATGAGATAATTCTTAATAAAAACCCATTTACCATTTATATAATTTAAAAGGAGTTATCCCCCTCTTTTATACTTAACCATTAAACTTCCAAAACTATTCAGAGATTTGAACGAAATCTGAAAATTCTGCTTGAAAAACCCATTTATATAAATTAAGGGGGGGGCATTAGAACCCCTGTTCCCCCTATTTATACTTATTCAATGAACACCTAATAACTGTCACGGAATCGCCTCATCAGAATGATCCTAATCTAAATTTCCAACGAAAACTTAATTCTGCATGAAAATCCCATTTATATCAACTAAGGGGAGGGGCATGAGCCCCCCGTTCCCCCTCTTATACATATCGAATGAACTACAAAAACTAATCAGGGAAGCGCCTTGTCAGGATATACCTACATACAAAATTTCAGGTGGATCGGATATTTTTATCACGAGTTATCGCGTTACGCACAAACGCACGTACGCACGTACATACAGAACGGACGGGCACATAAGCTCTCAGGCTATGATAGCCTGTGAGCTAAAAAGTTATTTCATGTGTATTTCATGCTCTATGTAAAAAGTTGTATAATATGACGATTGGATTGAGATCTTCGATTAGTGTAAGCATTTGGCAGACGATCACTCAAATCATAGTTGAACTCATTGGTTTTTAATGGCAAAAGTGGCGTAAAACATGCATATTTCAAATTTCATAACTCGGTCAATTTGACCGTTATGTGAACGGAAATTTTTTGTTTTACTTGTTAGTGAAATAGAAAAAAAATACTAGGTATAACTTACCGATTTACCATATAAAAATTTAAATTTGGTATTTTAAAAAATGGTTTTATTGACACAAACTGCTTTAGTTTTTTTTTTTTTTTTTTACCTCATTTAAATAAATTTTCTATTGGAACAATATGTATGTGTGACTAACGATTTAGGAATTAGCCTATGGCCCATTTGAGAGTGGACACACTGTATATATTCAACATTAAATGCAGAATATATTATTCATGTTCTACATCTATATGTTCTACATTACACGCTCAAATTTAATTTACTAAAAAACGCTCTACCTTTTAATAATTAACTTTTAGCAATAAGGTAATTAAATAAGCACAAATATAGTATAGTTGAATTCCTTTCTGCATTTCTGTGAATCTGCCATAATCTTTATACACGCTGCATATTAAGCTAAAAATTATTCGAGGCTCACACACACTTTAAACTACTGATCTTCTAGAAAATTCTATGATTTCTAGAAAATCCCATTCCTACACTGGGATAAATGGTGCTTTCAAATCTGTGCAAATTGCTGTTTTCATTTTGTCATTAAACGTTATGTTTCAAATTTGGCGAGCCAATTTTTCCTTTTAAAAACACTAGAAATACACGGATTAAAACAAACTTATTTTTTATTTGTTAAATGTAGTAAATATCGTAAGAGAACTTTTATTTATTTGCATTACTTCATTTGTTACGATTTCGAATAAAACGTAAATTTTAGTACATAATATGAAATGTGTCAAACTCATTTTTATCGTGTTTATAGAAGAAATTTAAAAACCGCCATTATTTATTCTCATACGCCGTGGGGAGGCAGCACAGAAAATCACCTTATCATGTTCATGGACGAAAATCTAGAATCTGTTGAATTTCAATCTGGTGATATTTTATATTGAGTAATATTTTCGTACATTAAGAAAGAATTCTTTTTATTTACAGTGCAGTATGAATTATTAAAGAATGTATAAATATATAGAGTTGATATATGTCCTGCATTCAGAACTGATGAGATAACATTTTAATTAAAAAATATATATGCAGACAATGTAAAGGAATACAAGAAAAAATTATAGTAAATGTTATTTAATGGCTCTAAATTATGGTAATTACAACCAGTTTTATTGTAAAAATAGAAAAATAAATAACTTGAAACTTGAACTTTTGCAGCAATATAGTCCTAGCAACTTGAAAAATTAGAAAACCTTACTATAATTCTCTTCGTCTTTTCTTAAATTGCACTTTTTATACTTTTTGTATTATTTACATAATTTTATGTTGATATGGCTCACGATATAATGGTAAAAGTGGTCTGTAAAATATAACTATTCGAAAGATGTAGACTGCAGCGCGATGCAGTTTAAATGCACTTAAAAGCAATGATATTTTTCTGTTAACGATTGTTTTGTTGCAAAATAATTACATTTGCACATATAAATAGCGATATTTTTTCAGTTTCATGAGCTGATCGCTTTCAAGGCTAGGGATTTGTCAGTTCTGAGCCAGCGAAACACAAAGCATGCACACAAAATATTATATCTTTATATTTGCATCGTTTAGTTAATGTTTTTTTTTTATTATTATTAGTGACAAAAACAACAGGCGTTTTTATAAACAGAAAAACGCAGAAAAAATTCAGCTGGCAGCTTTTGAAAATAAAAGAATAAATTAAACATAAATTTGTTTCAATAAGTTTATGAAATCTTTAGATTTCATAAATTTTGACGGGAAATTATTCGTATTTTTATTTTTATTATGGCATGGTTATTATCAGATTAGAATCGAAACAGTTCAGTGTTTTTGTTTTTTTATTTTTTATAACACCGCTCTCAAGTAACATAATTTTTATTATTCAAATGTATATTTATTGAAAAAAAGAAACATCATAATATATTCTGTAATAGACGGATGCTTTAAAAAAAGAAATTCTAGTTCACATATAGAATTTCTTTGATCTGCTATTTTCTTATTTCAAGTGCAAGGGCAATTTTGTCGGCCATATGGGATCAAATGAAAAAATCCACTAATGTTCTTCCAAATCCCTAGAAAAAGACAGGGACTGGCATCTTCTACCGTACACTGTAAAAAAAAAAATCTGCAGAGATACTATACTTTATCTAGGAAACTGGGATTCCAAAAACTTTTCCTGTAACGGTAACAACAAAAACTCAAGTTTTAGAATCGGTTACATGGATTTTTCCTGTTATCGTTACATGAAAAGTTCTTGGAATCCCAGTTTCCTAGAAAATGTTTAGTACCTTTACAGATTTTTTTTTTTACAGTGTACGAAATGAAATGATATGTTTCATACAGCGTACATACTTTAGGGATTGATTCAGTCACTTGAGCTTCTCTTTTTTAGGCCTTTTATATGATGTTATCACAAATCATATCTAGATAATTGAATTATTTTAGACTCTTTGCATGTCCAGTATGAAGTATTAAATGACTTATGAACATTTAATACTTTATATGATTGTTTTCGTTCTTTATTTTTAAATAATATTTTAAATTTCTAATTTTGCATTATAATAGATTATGAATTGTATTTATTGAGTAATAAAAGTGTTAAGGGAGAACATGATATACAGCAGCTCGATATTTCTTGATTTTAATATAATAACAACAAACATTTAGAGCTGTATATATGTATATTTAGAATAAATTGTAAAAGTGTTTGTTTAGATATTCATTGTACATTTTAATGATATATAATTAGAATTTAGTTAAATTAAGACAGTCTAAGTATTTTTAATGTTTTATATTTGTTAGCGCAGGATTTTGAAACATAAGGATAAGTGTGATCGCAGATTGTACAGAGGGTTCCGTTTAAGATTTCTTTTTTTTTAAAAAGTTATTATTTAACTAAAAAATCCAAACTGTTAATTGATAATTATTAAATTCTTATATAGATAAATACAATAAATTTAATTTTATAATGATTTTAATTTTTTTAATTAAATCAAATTAAAAAGCGACTGACCAATCTTAAAGAAGCAATGCGCACATCCCAACAAAACTAGATATCCAAATTGAGTTAGTGGCTTTAATAATTAGTGACAAACGTCACAGCCTTTTTCGTGCATAGAGAAAACGGAAGCAAAAATTTTTGAAACTACAAAATATAAAAGAAACGTATATTTATTTTTTAAAGTTTATTAAATCCATTAGATTAAATAAACTTTGAACGCGAAACGATTTGTATATTTTTTTAATATGATTATGGATTCTTATGAGATTAGAAGCTAAACATGTCCATGCTATTTGTTTTTATTAACACCTCTCTCAAGTTATATCAATTGTTTATTCAAATGTAGACATATTTTTTTAAAAAGAAGAAGCATCATAAAATATTCTGCACTAGTACGGATGTTTTACAAAAGAATTTCTAATTTATTATAGAATTCTTTGATATGTAGTTGTTTTAAATTTCAAACACAAGGACGGTTTTGTCGGCCACATGGGATGAAATAGGAAATCCAATAATGTTCTTCAAATCCCCAGAAAAAGACCGGGAAAAGAGTTTCTTGTACCTTCGACCTTACGAAATAAAATGGTATGTTTGATGCAACAAGCGTGGCTTTAGGAATTGATTCAGTCATACAAGCATATGCATTGATCTGACGTTATCACCAGTCATATCAAGATAATTGTATTATATATACTCATTGCATGTCCAGTATAATGTATTAAATAATTTATAAAAATTTAATACTTTATCTAATTGTTTTCGTCCTCTATTTTGAAAGGATACTAATGCAACAGTCTTTTTCATGAATAGAAAACAAAATAATAGAAAAAAAATTAAATAAAAGAAAAGGAAACAAACATATTATATATATAATTTTTTCAAAAAAAATACGCATAATAAAATGTTTTCCACCAGTACGGATGCATTAAATAAGAGAATCTAGTTTGCATTAAAAATTCTCTGACATGCAGTTTACTTATTTCAAGCACCAGGGCAACTTTGTTGGCCATATGGGATCAAAAAGAAATCCACTAATGTTCTTCAAAATCCCTTTCAAAATGACCGGGATAAGAGATTCTTGTATCTTCGAACGTATAAAATAAAATGATATATCTCATACTGCCAACATGGCTTTAGGGATTGATTCAGTCACACAAGTATAAATGTTTAATCTGATGTTATCACCTCTTATATCCAGATAATTGAGTTATTATAGATCCTTTGCATGTTCAGTGTAAAGTGTTAAATGATTCATAACCATTTAATACTTTATATGATTTTTTTAGTTCTTCGTTTGTAATGATAATATAAAATTCTAGCTTTGACATACAATATGAATGGCATTTATTGAGTTATAGAAGCGTTGAGGGGAAAGTGACATACAGCGGTTTCATATTAATTTGCTGCATTGCTTGATATTAACAAATTGTAAAAAAAATAGAGCCATGAATTTTTTTTGGATTAAATTATAAAAATATTTATATAGGTATGCCTTCTCAATTTAATAATACATAATTAATATTTAGTTTGATTAAGATAATCTACTTAATCATTTTCAAACATATACATCTGTTGCGTGCAGGATTATGACATAAATGGGCAAGTGTGATAGCAGATCGCAAAGAGGGTTCCGTTTAATATTTATTTAAAAACAATTTAAATTTTTAACTAATAAATACAAAATATTAACATATAATTATTAAATTCTTACATAGATAAATACAACTGATTTAATTATGGGATAGTTATAAAAGGAATTTATTTATTGGAATCAAATTAAAAAGCGACTTGTCAGTCCTGAAGAAGCAATGCGCACATCACAACAAAACTACATTTTCCGATTTGAAGTGTTGAGTTAGTGTTTTTAGTTATTAGTGACAAACGCAACAAACCCTTTGATGAATAGAAAACATGGCAGCAAATATTTTTTAAATACAAAAATAAAAGAAAAGTATGTGTATTTTTTTCATATAAAAAGAAGCATCATAAAATATTCTGCTGAATTTAAAATGAAATTCTAGTTCAGATATAGAATTCTCTGATGCGTAATTTTCTTATTTCAAGCTCAAAAACGATTTTTTCGGCCACGTGGGATCAAATAGGAAATCCAATAATGTTCTTGCAAATCCTAAGAAAAAGACCGAGATAAGAGTTTCTTGTATATTCACGAAATAAAATGATATGTCTGATGCAGCGAGCATGGCTTTAGGGATTGATTCAGTCAAACAAGCATATGCATTTGATCTGATGTTATCACCACTTACATCCAGATAATTGAGTTACTATACACTTTTTGTAATTCCAGTAGAAAATATTATGTGGTTCTAAAACTTTTTATGCGTTATATGATTGTTTTGGTTCTATATTTTGAAATAATATAAATTTCTAGCTTTGCTGTAGAATATAAATGGTATTTATTGAGTTACGAATGAGTTAAGTTATCCACACATATTCGGAAGTGATTTCATGAAATTTTTGAAAGTTTCACTTGATATCCATTTTTGTAATCACATCTATTTTAAAAGTGTGAAAAAATATATAAAATATTTAGTAATTATCGAGAAATATTTTTTAAGAGAAAAATAGTCAAAATTATATCAAAACTTGGCAAAACGTGATAACATAAACTAAAAAAAAAAATTACATAAATTTTATAAATTGCATAATTAACAGAATAATTTTCTCTAGGACTTACACTACACACGTTACATCTGCATCTCTATCTCAGATGATATAGCAGTTAAAATACTAATATAATAAAAAAATTTGAAAAATTTGCCTCAAGTATGTCATTTATGCTATTGTAAATATAAAACAATTTACTATATTACCATGAATGTAAACTACTCCGTAAAAAGGCATTTGTAAAAGAAGTACGGAATCTTTCGTGGCCTTTCATGCAATTTATTTTTGTTTCAGGATATTTTGCGTATAGTAAAAATCTGAAAAAACTGGTGGAAAAGCTGTGTGCACTGTAAAAAAAGGGTCGATCTACTAAAAAAATTTTAGTTTCTGTCAGTGATCCTTGCAATTACTAAAAAATCTTTTGTAATCTTACACAGTTACAAGAAAATCTGTAAGAATTACTAGAAAAAAGCTAGCAACGAATAGAGTTAATAGTTTTATATTTTTAATAGCTATTACTAAAACTGACTTGGTGTGGCCGTGATAGCCTAGTGGTCATAGTACCAAACTCCAGGCTGAAAAGTCCTGGGTTCGATGCTCGACACCACCAAAGATGCACTGAATGTATGCAGTGTAAGTACTCGTTAACTCTTTCCGGCGCACTACTTTTTAAAGTTGGAATTTAAAGAAAAAAATATTAGGCAATCTATTTAGGCCTAGAGGAGTACACAGGTATTGTTTTGTAAAGATTGCACTAGCCATTTTAATTATATGGCTGTTGCCGGAGTGGTAATCTTCCATAAGTAAAGCATTGATAAGCGCAGTGAGAAGAACACTGTTGTGAAGCGCGTATTACAGTAAAATATTTTACCTGTTATTTAAAACAGTAGAGTTTGATCTCTGTGGTGCTGCCATCTAGAACTCATGAGAAAGATTTAAAGTAGCCATTAGAGTAGTTTTTTAAATATTCACGAAGTTTTTGAGACTCCAAACAGGGGGAACTTTAGGTGTTGCCGACCCGATAACACTGCGCGTTAAGGGGTTAAATAAAGAAGTTATAAAAATCCTGTCATATCCGTTACCATGAGTAATAATCGCTGGTCCTTTCCTAACCTTCAGAAGCATATCAAAATTGAGCAGGTGGCAATGTTTTATGCTGCCATCTATTGAGGCTTTGCCGAAAATCTTCCACTGTAGAAGACGGTCTTCTTTCGCAGATTTTTTTACAAAATAAATGTTTGTTTCACTTGCTAAAGTTGCGTTTGGAATAGTTACTAAGAATCTGTCAGTAATGGTTACTAAAAATAACTTTGGAGCTGTTACTAAAATTTGCTTTGTGGCTCATACTAAAAAGTTTTAAGTTAGTTATGAAAAACATTTTTTTGTTCAGTTTACAAAAGAAATGTTTGTTTCACTTGCAAAAAAAAGTTTGGAATGGTTACTATTTGTACTGTGAGCAACGGTTACTAAAAATCTCTGAGGAATACAAATTTACTAAAAAATTTTTAGTAACCTCATGATTTTTTTTACAGTGTAGTCTGGATGTCTAAATTTTAATTTACAGATTTATTACCATTTATTGTACCATAAAAATGACATTTCACTTTTTAAGAATGTATAAGAGCCTAATAAAATAATTAATTACTACGCGAACATTAATAATATTAACAATTACATGAATCATATATTAATTATTATTATATATAAAACTTAATATCTTTTGGAATATTTGCAAAAACAAATAAAATATTCAAAATAATGTAAACATACCACAGTTATATATCTTTATAGATTTGTCAGAAGATTCATGATGAACCAGAATTTATTAAAGATATTTACAGAAGATTAAAATGACATTGGCAAATATTTAGAAACATAGTAATAAAATTGCAGATGATTTAAATTTAATAAATTACAGTTCTTATTTATAGAAGGCTTTTTTAACAAAACTAAATTTGTAAAACCTTCGTGAATACATCGGAAACCTCTAGAGATTCATGTTTAAATAATCTAATTTGTTTAATTTCTTTCAAATATTCTCTGTGAATGCTTAGCTAAAAATCGTTTAGTACAGTTTAGTCAACTTCACCTGTTGATTCTGACTTCCATTTAATCTGAAATTATACTGTGATCAGAGCAATTTAACATCATTAGTATTCATTACAAGTACTTGAACAAAATTTGGAACATTTACAGTTATACGACATGTGTGCTGTTAAAATGTTAAAATACGTTTTCTTATTTATTTGCTAGTTTTCAATGACAGACATTTTCGCTTTATTTTTGTATTTTAATAGTTGTTTCTGTAATCCTTATTTTATACATAATTTCACAATGGTCCTTTATTTTGGTATTTTTCTGATAAAAAGATTTTTCAAATTTTTACTTAAGAGAGTAGTTATAAAATCTATTTTAAAACATACATTTATGTATTTTTTGCGATAATAATTTTCGATTAATTTTTTGAAACTTTTATGTTACATAATTTTATTATATATTATATCATCTGAATATCGTCAACATTTCCGCATAGGAACCGAGATAATAGGTTGGTTAAAAAGTAGTATCCGGTCTGTCTATTCATAAATGTTTGTGAAAGATTTTTTTTTTCATTTTGAAAACATGAAAACTTTAATCCTATACAAAAGTATATCTAACAAAAATTGTCTTAAAATGGATTCTTGTGAATTGAAAAGGCTTTTCCAAAAGCAGATACTCAGTATATTTTGAACTTCAAGAAATTTCATCGTCTAACTTAGCTCTATTTCTTGTGAAAAATATTACAAAATTCAGCTATCATGAGTATAATCCGTTTTCAAATTTACAGATGCAATACGTTTATTACACTGTAAAACATTTCTGGAAACGTTACTCCATACAATTGGTGTAAAAATGGTTTTAAATGCTGCCTCCAATTTCATGGAGTAATTGTTTTCACATATGCAATGGTATAATTTAAACATATATTACTGGTGTAACATGACAATGTTACACCAGTTTTAACGGTTAAAATACTCCATAAAATTGGAGGCAACAATGCTGCCACCAATTTTACTGAGTAACGTTTCCACAAATGTTTCTCAGTGTACATATTTTCTAGAGTGCTTAGGAAAAGTTTAGATAATGATCAATTACGCATCTGTATTGAGAAATATTCAACGAATTGTTTTTTAACTCAACTGTCATATATTACTTGGGAATCCTTTAATCCTTTAATCATAAACAATAAAATTTTAAATTATATACGTAACATAATACATAATGAAAAAAAATTATATTGTTGCAAAAAAAAGACAATCTATATATTTACTGAAATATATCGAAATATCGCATAAAATAAAATCGAATTGAAATCACATGGTCTACAATTAGAGAAGAAATAAACTTTTGCAACGAAGAAACTATCCTGCATCAATTAAGGATCCATTTTGTACCAAAATCGTTCAACAGCAGCTCAAAGCTCATTAATAGAAAAGGAAGAATAGTATTGTCAAAAATTAACGCTAACCTTATTAGATATGATGCCACAAATATTTTAGATTGGGTTCGGATGAGAAATACACGCCGCCCAATCAAAAACAGGAATATTTTGACAGTTAAACCAAATTTTTGTTTTGTATGTGACATGAATTTCCTTGCTCAAATAATACTTTGGACCAGCTAAGAGTTCAAGAAGTGGCTGTAAATTATTCTCTAATGTGTGTATGTAGCCTTGCGCTGTTTGCAACCATTGAGTAACTCCAAATATCCTTAAACATAAAAGTAAAGTGAAACCCAAGTCATTAAAGAGTCACTTCCTTGTTGGTGACTATAGAAAATCCAAGGATCTTTATGCAAGTCGTACCAATAGCATGCGCAACCATCTAAACTACCCAAATTGGGTTTTGTTTACCTCATTGTGTATCACAGGACACCATTTGGGTCCATATAATGTATTTTTGCGAGTCCACTGTAGTTTGCTATGATATTTTTAATGCTGGTTGTTTCATTATTTTCGTGTAATTTTTCTCTTTCTTTGATTCATCTACGAACCGTTTCCATTGACAAAAAAATCTCTCACACATTTTTAATGCGACTATCAACCATCATTTGTGTAGAATGCCAGTTTATAGATCCTTCTACTAACTCGTTTTCTGGTCACACGAGGCCTTCCAGATCTATGTTTTGCTTTGAAAGAATCTCTTAGACAATAATTGATAGCCACTTTTTTGGACGATTCAAATTCTTAAAATTCTTAATTAGTAATTCTTATTCTTAATTCTCTTAGTAATTCTTATTTCTCTGAAAATTTTTAATTAGTATTTCCATTCCATTTCAGCTTCCATACTTCAATTACATCATCTGACTGAATATTTTTAGCTCGTAGCATCTTCACAAACCAATGCTATTGAGAAAAATACTTAGATGCTTTATGCGTGTTACGTGTTAAGTTTGAAATTTGCATTTTTTTGTGAACAGTTACCCGAAAATCAAGAAACTTTTGCAGCTTTCGAATTGCAGCAGCATCGAATTTCACTTTTTTTTTAAAGTTAAATTAAATATTATCTTAAATTAAAACTATTAATTTCGCCCTAAAATGTTTAAAATATATTTAAAAACAAGTATAAACATTTATATAACTCAAAGTTAGTGGGGGGTTTTTTATTAAAAAGTTAAACATCACCAGTGTCTAAACTTTTGCTGAGCGCTGTATAAGCGTCTAATATAAAATACTTTACAAACTTCAAATGTGTATAGAATAAAAGTATTGCTAAAAGGATTTTAAGAGTAAATTTCGTTGCAAATAAAGAACTTTCTTTTAAATTAAGTTACAATATAAACCTTATAATGCAAATCTATTTACTAAATTTATTGAACTTTAGTACAATCTGTGATATTAGTGAAAGCTCAAGTGTATTAGTAAATTTCAGGACCTCGGAAGCGAAAGATTATAATTGACAAGTTGAAAAAAGTAGTGTTCAAACGACCTGGAAATGTGTTTTTTTCTTTTTAGGTAAAATAATATAAGTGATTTTTTAATTATATGCTGTGTTCTAGAGGTAAACCGCTTTTGACGAATAATAATCAATATTTATTAGTTTAAATCTTTAAAATATTATGCTTTACTTTTTTTACAGTTATTGAAATAAAATTTCAAATCCCACAACGAAAGAGCGGAAGTTTCCTATTTCAATTCAGTCAATCATTATTGGTGTTTAAACTGAGCGTCAATTATCGTTAAATTCAATTTAGTCCAAGCCGAAGTTTTGTATTTGTACCCCTTGAATGTTGAGGTCGTCATATATTTTTTAAACGAGTATTAAAGATGATATCAAGAATATATTTTTAAGAAAAAATGTAGAACTAAAGTGACTCCGAAAATAAAGTTTCACTAAAACCATTTAAATTTTGCAATTTGAAAAGCCACTGATTTTTTTAGAATAGAGAAAATACCACTTGTGCTATAAGATTACAAAATAAATTTTAGAAAATACAAAATGGAATTTTTTATAAAAATTCAGAAAGTGAACTTGTTCGATCGCTGAAATATGTCTTATTTTTCTCAAAGAATAACTAAATTTATAACGTAACTCCTTTTTTAGACTTAAAACCAAAAAAGAGACATCTTTAAACAATTTATAACATTAGGAGATTTATTGCATTCATTTATCAGAAGATCAAATAGATACTTTAGAATTTATCAAACCTAAAATAAAAAGATCGATATTTGAAATTCTTCAGCTACAAATTATATACGGATACTTAAAGCGATAAAAAATGTATACCTGGCAGTGTAAAAAAATGTGTAGGGAAATTTTCCAAGAATCTTTCTTTTACAGCTTTAAAGTAAGATAAAGCATGCTTTGGGCATGTACTATGTATAAAAAGCTAATTGAATTTTAGCCACTTGTACCTCTTAGCTTCTGAGTCGTCATTTCAGCTTGCAAAGGATGAAAAAAAGTAATCTGAACAAAGAATAGTTTGAAAATAAAACTACTGATGTCCACCTGTAAAACTTTTTTATTCATCTGAAAATTAAACTTAGGTCCAGATTATATAATTTGTAATGATAATAAATAAAGCAATTATTATATTGTATGTTAACACTTTACTAAACGGAATTTTTTTGGATCGGAAATCTATATATCGGAAGAATAATGAGAAAAATAGAAGAAATAAAGAAATTTCAAATTTTTCAGCTAAAAGATGATAATTTATAGCGTGTGCCATATGTACGCAATAAGAGTATTTAGATATTGTATTGCTATACTTTGAAATTAAATCAGCTTAAATTAATGAATTTTATCTGCTGAACCGTTTGCAAATTTTTTTAGTAAAAATTCAGTAAAAATTATGAAAATAGATCTTACTATAATAGTTTGATCGAAATGTATTTTGTTTCTGGAGAACATTCGATTTTTTTGTCATGTGTAGCCATCTGACGTGCACGAAATAAGTGTTTTTCCATTTTTTGGAATGGTCCTGATCTGGGACATAGATCAAATTAGACAAATTGATGAAACATAATGAAAATAGTATTCGATATCTCTATCTATTCTAAAATGCTACTGAAAGATTTTTTTTCCTCATTTTCAAAACATGGAAACATTAATCCCATACAAAAGGATATATAACACAAAACGTCTTGAAATAGATTCTTGTAAACTGAATAAGGCTTATCACTAAGCAGATTTTCTGTATACTTTGAGCTTCAAGAAATTTTATTATCTGGCTGTGTTCTTTTTATTTTGAGAAATACTACAGAATTCAACTAGTATACGTATAATCCGTTTACAGTTTTGCAGATGCAGTATGTTTATTATAAACTCCGAATAAACGTCAACTTTAAAACAATTTATAAATTATAAATATCTGTAAAATGAAGGTATTGCTAAAAGGATTTTACGAGCAAATTGCGTTATGAATAAAGATGAGTCTTTTAAATTAAGTTACAAAATAAATCTAATAATAAGAACAAATCTAATAATAAATAAATCTAAATCCATTTATTGAACTTTAGTAAGTTCAATGATATTAGTAAAAGCTAAAGTGTACCCAGCTAAAAATGAACTGCAGTTTTTTTGTAGAAGTGAAGTGTTTTTGAGGTTTTTCTAAAATTTCTCTAGTCTTTCTGTAGTGCAATATCAACTATAAAATCACTTCAGTTATTTTGTAGTTAATTAAAGGTGATTTTGCAGTAATTTATTTTAAACATTCTGTGAGCTATTAACTTTGAAAACACTGTAGTTTTTATAAAGTCATTTTATAATCAAAAATTAAAAATTATATAAGACTTTATAACCGTAGAATCACTGCAGTGAATTTGAAGTTATTATCCAACCATTAATTTAGAAGTACATTTCCGATGCATCTCTCGTATAGCTGTAGTTATTGTCCGATAAATTCATAGAATTTAATCGGAGAAAAATAATTTCAAATATGCTTCAAAATCGAACTAGGGATTTCTCATCCCATCGAAATACTTCCGTAGTAAAAAATTTATTAGTTCCTACTTTGTTTTGTTACTTGGAAATTACAAATTTTAATACATTAAAATCCATTTCTTTTTTTATTATTATTATTCAGACATGGGCTGCTATATATGCTTCCTTCCCCCTAACTTAAAATTCTTAGTTCATTTATTATTTTAAGCTAAGAGAAAAAAAAATTAATTTCACTAAATTACATTTCGAAATCCAGTGAGGGGTAGTGACTACCTGTGCCCCCTGCATACAACGGAAATTTCTTGGTTCCTTTATTTTAAGTTACTCTAAACGAATAAATTTTGCGAGGTTTATTAAAATCAGAGAAAAAATATATTAAGTTTCAAAAGTTATGAGGGACAATGGGCCTTTCACTCACCAGCCCCTTAATGCGAAATTTCTTCTTACTTTTTATTTTAAATTTCTTGAAATTTATACATTTTACTCTGCTTTTGAAAATATTAGAAAAGAAAAATTTTGTTAATGTATATTTATAGATATATTTTAATTTAGGAAGGGGCAAATACTTTCTTCTACCTTCCTCCCCCTAACAGAAAATTCTTAGTTCTTATATTTTAAGCTAAAGAAAAAGATTGAATTTTAGTATTTTTTCAAAAATCGGAGAAAAAAATTAGTTAAATTTCAAAATCGAGTGAGGGAAAATGGCTCATCTATTCCCCCACCCCTCACGGAAAATTCTTCTTTTCTTTATTTAAATCACACTAAAAGAATAAATTTTATTATGCTTTTGTAAATTGGAGGAAAAATTGCTAGTTAAATTTCAAAATCCAAGGAGGGGCAATGAGTCTACAACCCCCCTCCTTAATTGAAAATTTCTTTTTCTTTTTTTCTAAGTTACTCGAAAAATTTACATTAGGTTTTTGAAAAAAAAAAGAAGAGGAAATTTTATTTAATTAAATTTTAAAATCCAACGAGCTCCTCTGCTTCCTTGCCCCCATCTTCATAACTGAAAATTACTTGCAATTAATTTACTATTACTTCATTTTGAAATCGACATACAAATATTTGAATCATCAAATAATTTTTTAAATCGCTCTTTAAAATTATTATTCGATGTAAACTTAATGAATCGTAGAAAGAAAAAAAAATACTTCATCAGTTAATTAAAGTGTATTTTCTAATTCTGTATTCATTTTAAAAGCACATCAAAGTTTCTTCTTTCATGTAAATATTAAATTATTAAAAGTGTTTAAAATTATTTTACAAGTCATAAATATATTGAAAAATGTAGTCATTTTTTATAATAAAATTTTAAAAAAAATCAGAAATTTCCCTTTGTAAAAAATTATTTACCAAAGAAAAAAAAAGAAGAAAATTAAATTAATGTTTCTATTTTATTTTTAGGTAAAAATGTAGATAAGTTAACAATCAAATATATCTGCTTAATCATTAAAAACATATGCTACATTAAAAAATAAAAACGACATAAAATGAGTCCTTATTCTAATTCAAAGTTATTAATTATGAACTTCTTATTTTATAAAATTAATTTTTCCTTTTTGCAAATATATATTTCTTAAATTAACACATTTAATTACATTATAATTCCTAAAAAAAATATATTATCAGAAAAACCTCTAAAATTCGTTTATTTTTTTTTTTTTATTTCCAAGAAAGATTCAGAAATATTCCCCATTTAAAAATCTCACTACCAAAAAAAAATATGTATATATACATTATTTTTATTTAATTTTTAAATAAAAAAATGTTTATAAATAACAAATTATTCTAACACAATATTATATTCTTATTTTATAAAATTAATTTATCCTTTTTACAAATATATATTTCTTAAATTAACACATTTAACTACATTATAATTCCTAAAAAAATCATATTATCAGAAAAACCTCTAAAATTTGTTTATTTTTTTTTATTTTTTTTTTATTTTATTTTTATTTTTTTTGTTTTTGCAAGAAAGATTCAGAAATATTCCCCATTTAAAAAACTCACTACCAATATATATATATATATATATATATATTATTTTTATTTAATTTTTAAATAAAAAAATGTTTATAAATAACAAATTATTATTCTAACACAATATTACATTCTTATTTTATAAAATTAATTTTTCTTTTTCACAAATATATATTTCTTAAATTAACACATTTAATTACGTTATAATTCCTAAAAGAATTATATTATCAGAAAAACCTCTAAAATTCGTTTATTTATTTATTTATTTATTTATTTATCTTTTTTTTTGCAAGAAAGATTCAGAAATATTCCCTATTTAAAAAAACTCACTACAAAAAAAAAAAAAAAAAAAAAAAAAAAAAAAAAAATTAAATTAAAAAATGTTTATAAATAACAAATTATTATTCTAAAACAATAATAAAAAATATGTTTTACCTTATCATTAAACGACATAAAATGAAATTTTATTCTAAATAAAAATAATTAATTACCGACCCATAATTTATTAAAGTAAGTACTTCCATGTCAAAAATATATATTTTATAAAATTAACACAACGCATGAAATTACATTATAATTCATAATAAAAAATTATTATTTTCGCAATTAGCCTAAAAATAAAATTATTTTATTAAATATTTACTGATTTTTAAATTCAGAAGAAAAACCAATTCATTTGCTTTAGCTAATTCGCTAAAGTATTTGTTTAATTCATTTAATATTAAATTGTTTTTAAAATACACGCCCATATAAATAAAAAATAATAATAAAACAAAAGCACTTTAAAACATCCAATTTTTCTGCTTGCCATTCAGCTTTTGCAACAAATAACCTTTAATTGAAATGCCTCTCTTTTATACCTCACACAACACTAACCACACAAGTCTCAACGGGCAAGTGGTCAAAGCGTGTCTCTCCTGTACTTGGGATCGTCAGTTCGAGTACAACTGTTTCCACAGTCAAAATCTGCCTTTGAAGTGTTAAAAAGCAAGCTTACCAGTATGGTCAATAGATGGCGCCAGCAGAGCCAATTTTTTTGGGTGGGAGGGGCATTTAACTTCAAATTCACTGCAGAAAATGTGTAGTTATAAACTACACATTCACTGTAGTGATTTTGTAGTTGTTGACTTCGAAAAAACTGCAGTGATTTGTGCCAAATCACCACAGTTTCGCCACTGCATTTTCTTTGCAGTTTCACTGGAGTTCATTTTTAGCTGGGTACTAATAAATTTCAGTTTGTAAAGGATGAAAAGAAATAATCCGATTAAATAGCAGTTTAAAAAAAAAACTACTGATGTCCATCAATAAAACTGTTTTGTCAATGTGAAACAAAATTTTAGATCTTAGTGATATATTTTGTAATGGTAGTGCCTTAACTAAATACTATTTTTACATTACACTTTAATACTGTACTGTATAAAAAAAATTCTATTTTTAAGAAAAAAATAATTTGCCCATTAACGAACTTGCTCGAAATGTTCGGCTATTTGATATCATGATCAGTTCGGAAGATATTTGTGCACATTTGTAACGGTTATGATTTATTTTAAACTTTAACTGAATTATATGCTTTAACGGTAAGATATGCAGTTTTAAAAAACGTTTTGTTTTGGGTTCTAGGATCATTATTAGTGTACATCTGACAAATGTTTTTTGAAATTCCAACATAGGGTTGAAATGTAACAGGTAGTATTTCTTACAAAATTTATATTGAAGAGAAACAATAACCGAAACATATTTCCCTACCAAAAGAAAAAAAGTTAAAGTTTCAACGATAAAACATCAAGATTTCTTGCAGATCATTGTCTTGTGATAAAACATCATTTTCACTTAGTTTATCTTTAAACACGTTATCAGTTCATATTCACTATAACAGATTTCAGCTACGCAAATTAGCTGACTTGTAACCACTCAAAAGCAAAACTCGTTCCTTGTCATTTTAAAGTCTTTAAATGAGAAATGTAACTAAGCTGACTGTCAATATTCACTTTTTAAACTGCTAAGATGATTAATGGTGTTAACGAAAAAAGATATGGACCTGAAATCAGGAACAATTTAGTACATTTAGACCACAGAGTACGGAACAGAGAATCAACTTTCATACACTGTAATGGCAACTTGTTTAACATGGGATTACGTATAGACAGTAGCGATACGAGCGGATGACTCTGAAACTACAATCATAACATAAGAGAGGTTGCTAATTTGGCGAAATATCACTTCCTTGGCGACAAATGATAAGGGAAAAAAGAAAAAAAATACAGCGACAGCTTGCTGCTTCTTGTTTTGAAATTTATGAAAGAATTATTTTAATATGAAATAACTTTGACGTATTCGTCTTGCAAACAATACATGTGTCTCTTCTTAACATAAAGTCCTAATAATCTAAACTTGAAAATTCAAGAACAATAACAGTAATAATTACGAATCAATATAAGCACGGAAATCTAAGATCAAATAGCATATAGTCCAGTCATTTTAGCACCTTTTTTTTGCAAATAGCGGAAAAAATTAGAACAAAGCTGGATTTTTGCATAGGTGCTAGTTAGGGTATGTAGTTTAACATACTAAAAGTCCCCATCGATCCGATGTGAGCTTTCGCCTCCAGGGGGCGCTAAAGAGCTTGAGAATCCGTTTTCTGTGAATATCTTACGAACAATGGCATCTAGACAAAAAAGTTCAATCACAAAAATGTAGATAATTTAATTACCTACAAAAAGTGTCATTAACATTTTTTTGTCACACCAACCCTTCCCTGCCAAAAATTAAAATAAAATAAACATTATTGAAAAAGAATGTGCAAGCAGAATCATAACGAGCCGAAGAGGCAGAACAAATACTAAACAACTTTTGATTCCCCCCCCTCATCTCTCCCCCATTTTTTGTATGGCGTTTTCGCGCGCTTGTGCAATACATCACCTGAGAATAATAAGGTTCTATCTGTGTTTTTGAAAAAATCGACTTATCGATATATAAATGTTCTATTTGTATCTATGAAGGCATTTGTGGATTAAAATAATGTCATATTATGATTGTAAGGTCATATGTAAATTATATATAACATTATTTTGATGCAAAAATGCCTTCATAGATACAAATAGAGTCTTTCTATATAGATAAGTCAATATTTTCAAAAACACAGATATAACTTTATTATTCTCAGGTGACGAATAGTCATTGCCCAATACCCTATTTCTCTTTGCATTTGTCGAAATGTACCACATGCACGTACTTTTCAATATTTTATTTTTATTTGGTGCTCATTTTGCTAGTATGAAATGACCCTAATTTATTGAACAAAATATTTATTCTTTTTAATATTTTAGGAAGGGAATAATTTTATTTTCAACGCATGTTGTAGAAAGTTTTAAATTATTTATGACAGTTTAAAATGACTCTTTCTTAATTGCTGATTCTGAGCGAAAAATGGAGATTGACAAAATAGTTTATCTTGCATGAGATGAGGATTGGGTTTCAAAAGATTTTGTAAAAACAGAAAAAAAGGGTCTGAAGTCGCTTGTGACAGCAAGTTCGGAAAGAGATGACCATAAGTGGAAAATATTTGAAGAAATGGCTAAAAACAATAATGAATTTACAGTTCATTCAAAGAGTAAGAAAAATTATTCACGAAAAAATTCTATTAAATCATACAATAAATCTATTGCCGAAAAACGATCAACATCCGCACAAATTAATTATCCATTGAAGGAAAAATTGAGAAATGACAGTCTGTATTTAAGGGAAAATATTTGTTATTTCTGATACATTAGACGAAGATATTTTACAGAAGGAAAAAAAGAAAGCTCTAAAGTATCGCGGAAATTTTTTTTTTAACCTAATCATTAAAATAAGACACGTCTCATATCTATGCTTATGGAGAAATTTATGGAGAATGGTTTCGAAGCGAAACAAGCAGAAGATGATGCAGACACACTAATTGTTAACACAGTTATTGAAGTAGCAAAGTCTGGTGCGCTTACTGCTGTTGTTGGCGATGATGTTGACTTGCTCGTATTGTTGACAGTTTTAGCACCTCCAGAGATAGAGATGTTTTTTATTAAGTCTGGAAGAGGACGAATTGTTACCACCCTGTATTCATCGCACAGTTTTAACAATGATGCTGTTCTGAAAGATCATATATTGTTCCTTCACGCTTTTTCAGGTTGTGACTCGACATCAGCAATGTTTGGGAAAGGTAAAATGTAGTTATCAAAATTTTTGAAGAAGGAAGAAGATCATAACATACAAGCTGCCAGCATTTTTAAAAGTGATCAAGTATCTTAATTTGAAGTTTCCGAGGCTGGAAAAACTATTTTTCTTGCTTTAAACGGTAGTAAAGCAGAAAATTTTCTGAAAAAGTACCGTTATGTATGTTTCAAGAAAAGAGTTGCTGTTGGTAAAAAAAGCCTTTTATCATTGTCGCCTGCCGAAGATGCAGCTAGATTGTACAGTTTACGTATTTATCATCAAGTACAATACTGATTGAGCAATAAACTACTTCCTGAGAACTGGGACTGGCAAAATGCACCTAATTTGCTACCTTACCGCCCGCACCAAAAGATATTATTGAATCTATTTTTTATACTTGCTCCAAAGCATGTGGAAAAGCATGTGGATGCCGAAAAATTGGATTGAAAGGTTCTGATATTTCATAAATTGCTGCAGAGTTTCATTTCATAATGCAAGTAATATTGAATTTGAAGACGAGGAAAATATTGACAGTATCCTTCACACTGCAAGGGAGGAGGGAAGCGCTACTTCTGTATTCAGTGATGATATCGAAAGGCAAACAAAAAATACTGAAAGCAGTACAGCGTCGAAAGAAATAAATACAGATAATTACGAATCTGAATCGAGTGTAGAAATTTAAGCTGTGCAAAGAACTACTAAAGCAGTTAAACGACTTAAATTGGATTAAGCCAGTCACTACGGGGGAAACCACACACAAAAAAAGGCACTAAGTGTTTTACCTCAAGGGTGGTGTGGAAATAAGAATAAATGTATATTATATTTTCACTTTCCCCATTCAAAGGTGAGAATTATAGATCTTTTTACAATTTTTTTTTAAGTAGCAGCAGATTTTTTGAATTTTTATAATTTTACTTTCAAATATGGTCACGTTTTTACATTTTTGACAGGGAAGGGTTAATGTGACAAACAAATGTTAATGACACTTTTTATAGAAAATTACATTATCTACAACTTTATAATTCACCTTTTTTCTCTAAATGCCATTGTTCGTGAGATATTCACAAAAAACTGATTTTCAAGCTCTTTAACGCCCCCTGGTGGCGAAAGCTCACATCGGATCGATGGGGACTTTTAATATGTTTAACTACATAACCTAACTAGCATCTATGCAAAAATCCAGCTTTGTTCTAATTTTTTCCCCTATTTTTGCTAAAATGACTGGGCTAATAAGCACGTGTGCAAAGATAATCAAATCAGCATTCAGTAAGAAGTGCCAAGCCAGAATATGGTTACAGTTAAACAGAAATCGCGAGGATAAAAATCGCCAACGCGATGGTTTAGTTTTTAAGTGATCCACTGAGGGCGTTCTTTTCAAGCCGAGTTGAGGCTCTGTCCGTACTCTGTGATTTAGACAATTAATTAAAAATAAGTGTTTCAATTTGTAATGATTGCAAACTGGGAATTCTCAATTTTCTTTGCTTTAAATATGTACGATTCAGATAAATATATAATCTTGTAATTTAATATGTTTTTTGAGCAAAAAGTTGACTAGGTTTTAAACTAAACTTATTTATATGTTTTTAATTCTGAAACTATAGGTCCATTGACTTGAGATTTCAGTTGAATCACTTAAGTGTTTAAAAAGCATTAATTTAAAAAAAATTCACTGATTAAATTAGTTTTTATTTATTTTTTAATTTTTATTTATTTTTTTATTTATTTATTATTTATTTATTTTTTGTAGATTCGATTTTTTTGTGGATTTTTTTAAATTTATTTTTGTTACAGAAACTGACATTATTGATTTTGCATTTAAAGAATTAGTATTTTTTATACAGCTATTCAAGATGTGATTTTTTTTAATAAATAAGATCATTAAACCTTAAAAAATGTTTGTAAATCTGAATCGTCTGTTTAAAATTATATCGCAACAAATAATATTTATTTTAAAATTTTATTGTTTTGAGATAAAACTTTAAGATTTCTGACAGATCACTGTCTTAAAATAAAACATTTTCTCGTTTAATTTATCTTTAAACAAGTTATCTGTTCACATTACCTATAACAAATTTCAGATTTGTAAATTAGCTTACTTGTAATCACTCAAAAGCAGAACTCGTTTCTTGTCATTTTGAAGTCGTTAAATGAGAAATGTAACTAAGCTGAGTGTCAATATTCACTTTTTAGCTGCTAAGATGATTAATGGTGTTAAAGAAAAAAAGGTATGGACCTGAAATCTAGACAATGTAGTACATTTTGACAATTAATTAAAAATAGTCGTTTCAATTTGTAATGATTGCAAACTTAGAATTCTCAATTTTCCTTGTTGGTAATGTGTGTACCATTGAAACAAATGTATAATCCTGTAATTTAATATATATTTCGAAGTAAAAAGTTAATTTTGCTTTAAACTACATAGTTTATAAGAACATAGTTTTATAGTTTTTAAATTCTGAAATTATTGGTTGACTGAAATAACTTGATATTTTAGAAAGCATTAATTTAAGAAAATATTACTTACTAAATTGTTTATTTAGTATTATTGATTTTTTTGTAGTTTATTTATTTATTTTGTTTTTGTTGTTGTGACATTATGTGACGTTATTAATTTTGTAGTTAAAGAATTATTATTTTATATGCAACTATTTTGGATGCGACTTATTTCTTAAATAAGATCAGTAAAAACTTTAACAATGTTTGAAATTGTAAATGTGAATCGTCAAATTAAAATTCTCATGGCGCAAGTAACATTTATTTTGTATTTATTTCAAGATATATTTGTATATATTTCAAGATAAATCTTTAAGATTTCTGTCAGATCACTGTCTTCGAATAAAACATTTTTCTCGCTTAATTTATCTTTAAACACGTTATCAGTTCACGTTACCTACAACGAATTTCAGCTTTGCAAATTAGCTTACTTGTGATCATCCAAAAGCAAAACTCGTTCCTTGTCATTTTAAGGTCGTTGAATGAGAAATGTAATTAAGCTGACTCTCAATATTCGTTTTTTTTTATTGCTAAGATGATGAATGGTGTTTAAGAAAAACAGTTATGGTCCTGAAATCTAGACAATGTAGTACATTTAGAGAATTACTTAAAAATAAAAGTTTCATTTTCTAATGATTGCAAACTGGGAATTCTCAATTTTAAACTTGTGTACGATTGAAACAAATGTATAATCATGTAATTAAATATGTTTTCTAAGTTAAAAGTTCACTAGGCTTTAAGATAAATTTTATGTATAGTTTTTAAATTGAGAAATTATTGATTGAATGAAATGACTTGAGTTTCCAAAAAGCATTAATTTAAGGAAAATGTTACTTATTAAATTACTTATTTCTTATCATTGATTCTTTGTGGTTTTATTTTTAATTTATTTTTTCTTTCTTTTTTTTTGTTATATTATGCAACGTTATTAATTTTTCAGTTAAAGAATTATTATTTTCATACAGTTATTCTGCATGTGACTTATTTCTTAAATAAGGCACTTAAAGCTTCAAAAACTGATTGTACATTATGGAAGGAATATGCCTTATCTCAAAAATATACGTAGATAGTGAAATAGTCATGATATTTTGGAAATAATATGGTTGTGTTCATTTGTTCTGAAAACCAACAGTTTGATGATTTTTATTTTCATTTCAGACGCTGATTCACTACGAGATATTTTTTTTTTTTACGCTTTTTTATTTATCTCTGATTGGTTGTAATGAAGAATTTTTTTAATCGATATACCCACTTCCGGTTATGGTAAAATTGTAAAAATTCTGAGTGAAATGAATATGAAATTTCATTAAAATTCGTGATTTAGAATCCGAGATAGAGCTATTGCGATAATCACGAATAATGCCGCATAGCAGCACAAGCATTGAACATTTTACTATTAAAAATAAAGAATCCTCATTTCTATCATAGACTAACTCAATCTGAAGTTTGATGAAATTTCTTGCTTTAGATTGCAATATAGAGCTTATGCAATCATTATGAATAATATCTCATAGCTGTGTCACATATTGAACAAATAACTCCAAAACATAATGAAAACCATGTAGTATCAACAACTAACGGAATATAAAGTTTTATGAAATTCTGTCTATTAGTTCTTGAGATAAATGATATATTGAGACTATTGTGGCAATCGTGGAAATTATAGCATAGAAGCACCACTTGTTGTGTGATTAACTCCAAAACATCATAAAAACCATATTGTATCAACATCTAACGGAATATAAAGTTTTATGAAAATCCGTTCATTAGTTCTTAAGATATGTGATATATTGAGGATATTGTGAAAATCGTGGAAATAGAGGCATAGCGGTGCCACCTGTTCAGTAAAACACAACAAAAAACTAATTATATCCAGTTTATATCAACGTCTAACTGAATATAAAGTTTTGTGAAGTTCCGTGCATTAGTTCTTGATATAAAGCGTCCAGAAAAATTATGCTACATACAGGCAGACATTTTGTAAAAACATGTCTTTTGGAATCTCTGATCGATAAAACGTGTAAATCCATCGAAAACCGGAATTCGGAAATTTTCACGAATTTAATATTTTCTTTCTTGTAAAGTAAAAGAAAGTAAAAAGTTATAGAAGATTCCACTATAGGCTCCAGAATTATGCACATGTGGCTCCATATTTTGCTATGGGAGGATCAGTTCATAAGGTAACGTTGATTGTTTGAGCACCTTATATTACCAGAAGTTTCCTGATATTGTTAAGATATGTTGTTCATAAGAGATTTACAACTATTTTATTGTATCGTTATTTTTACGATTTGTGAAAAATTCTTCCTCGAAATTTAAAAATGAAAGTCATTTTCACTGATCTTTTATTATCCTTAGTGTCAGGTTTTAGTATCAGTTTTTCGCATTTTTTTATTACTTTTACTTTTGATATATACGATTTGTAAAAAATAAATACTTTTAGTTCAAAATGAATCGCATTTTCTAATTCATCTATAAAAAATACTTAAAAATAAATTTTTAAATTATAAAATGGAGAAACGTTTATTTTAATAGGCAACTGATTGATTGAAGTTTATTTTAATAACACTCTATTAAAATGTCTGTCTAATTTTCTGTATTAAAATATCAGTTTAGTTTTCAAACCATTAGTATAATATTTCTTAATTTATTCAACAATGGTTATAAAACAACTCTTTTCGAAGATAATCTATCATTATAATTAAATATTCAAGCACTATCGTTACATCTAAAAGCAATTTTCTTTAGCAAGAAATAATATAATACATTACCTTGTAATCATTATAGTCTATTAAAAAACATTACCTTCATATTTATTTTTCCATTTTCTCGAGGCAAAAAAATATCTTAATTTTCATTTTTGTTTCTTATTAGCATACATATTGAAACAATGCAATCATATACATGTAAATTTATGAGTTATTTAAAATAATGTATCTCATACAATAAATTATTTTAAATTAGAAATTTATATTTAAAAAATATTTTGCTGTATTTATAGCTTTTCAGTATATATTATTTTTCTATTAAACTTTTAAGCAGGCGTTTAAAATGCGCATTTTATTATGTATTTTTATTTTCTTATTTTTTTTTATTATTAATTGTACCTTATAAAATAAGATTAATGTATTCAGATAAATGTATCAAAATACTTTTAATGTGCCTTTCAAAAACAATAATAAGGTTTATATAGACTATATAAATTGTGAATAGTGAACAGAAAATCAATATTTTCTTAATTTTTATGGTTTAGTACATGTAACGAAACCCATTTCGTCCCATTTCTCTGTTTGTAAGCCCGTTGGTCACAGAGCCTGAAAACAAAAACTGTATAAGTCAGAAACTTCATATTTTGTGTACTTACAGCAGAATACTTTGTCTCACATGAAAAATCATAAAGGTGAATAAGGATTATTATTTTAAAAGAGAGTCTTAATTAAATAAATATAAATATATTACGGAATGAAATTTTCGCGTTGCTTTTAACACAAAGTTTATAATATGAAATTTATAATATTGAAGCGATTAAAATAATCATATACAGTTTATCATAAATTACAATAAAATGACGTATTAAAATTTATGGTACAGCAATTAAGTAGTTCTTTTTTTACCGTTCGCCTAAAACACCACTAATTCAATCTTCAAGCCACGAGTCTCGTTCATTTTTCAAAACGGAATCGTGTATTCGTATAAATAAAGAAAATATTCCCTGAGGAAGAGCCTGATTAAAGGCTTGAAAGTGCTAAGTGTTTTTAAATACAATTAACTATCAACATCTACATTTGATTTTTTAATCGTGTTTTCAGTAAACCTGAACATTTTATAGTTTATATTATACATTTAGAGAATCGTGATTCAACGTGATTTGCGTTGACATCGTACCTTAGAAGCAATGGATGGCTCTGGTAAACCGAGTGTTCTTAGTTCAAACCCTGGTACAAGAATTTGAAATTTTCATATTTAACTAAAATAAATTTCGTGGTTTATATATAATTGTTTTATCACTGACATTCATAATATTTTTAAAACCGAAAAGCTATTCGATTTATTAAAGATTTAGCATTTTAAATGTTGTTTTTCGCTTTTGTAAATTTAAAGTTTTTTTTTATATCTTTTTTTTTTTATTTTTTTTTTCGCATTTTTGAAAAATTTGGAATTTTGTATTTCTTTTTTAAATAATCAGATTTGAGCGTTTTTAATTTAATTAAAATAAATAATTTCCGGCTACAATTATTTCAAAATTAAATTTATTGATGCTACCATCTATCTAAGAATTTAATAATTATAAACTAACAGCTTGGATTTATTTATTTAAGAACTAGTTGTTTTGAAAGAAATATTAACTGAAACCCTCTGGTCGATCTGCCATCATGTTTACTCACTTGTTTTACGTTCCACGTAGCATAATTTAGATAAAATACTGTAACTAAGCTAGTATTCTGTGCATAGAAGAACCTCCTATTTGATCAAGACTCTTGTAGAAAATGTAAGGAACTTGGAGTTCACTGCTGAGTAATTCCCGGGCTTTGATATTCCAAGAGGCGACCGCACAAAACCCTAAGTCATCGGGAAGAAGAAAAAATCTTTTCTTTTATGGAAATGTAGTCATAAGAGAACCTAATGATCCATGTCTGCCTGAATTGAAGTGGTGCATAAGCCAAACATGAATACCACTAGTGATTGACTCGTAGGTTTAGCACTACGTTTTCCTGCACCCAGTATTCCATGTTTTCATACTTTTGATTGTACAGCAAACATAATGATACACCTACGATTGAGTCACTAGTGATATCAATTTTTGTCTTATGCACCCCTTCCCTTCCGACAGACATGGGCCATTAGATTCCCCTGTGACTACTCTTCCATAATAATAAAGATTTTTTTCTTGTGCTCAAAGACCTAGGGTTTTGTGCGGTCGGCTCTTGGATAATGAGGTAAAGTGTTTGACTGCAGAGCAGCAGGTGATGAAACTGAACCTCGCTGGAGGCAAGTATCCTACATTTCATCTTGTTTAAGAAAAATTACTTTGTGTTTGTTTCTATATACTTCGAGAATTTGCTAATTGCTATTTATTTTTGGGAATTTGTCTTCATTACATAAAAAAATACTGTGAGAATTACAATACATTTTTCCAATGTTTCCATTTTATGTGTATTTTTATGTTTATGTATGTGTATATTATACAAATTTCATGAATTTCATTTCATTTAAGATTTTACACGAAAATTTTTCGAACGAATTTTATACGAAAGTTGGTACATTTTGACGAATTAAAATCACATAAAATAACAGTGAAATGCTTAAATTTAACAGAGACATTTTAAATGGAAGTTTCAAACAAAATTATACTTCGAAAAATGCTCAATGCATACATTCTGGAAGTGGAAGTGGAGCAAGAAAGACTAATAATGGAAAATAAGACTATTCTACCTAGAATGACATAAAAAGTGGATTATGATGACAAAACACATGGATGTCAATATATTGAAAGCATTAAGTGACAAACACTGAGAAAGGGGCAAAATCACCATTTAACCCTTCACTGAACCTTGTGCCATGTATGCCACATACCTAATAACACAATAATTCTCAATATGTGTCATGAATTTAGCCAATATGATCACTGCAACTGGTCAAGAAAATCCAAAGAATGGAGTAACACTTATTTTGTCCATGTGAGATGGATGCATTTGACACAATATTAGAATCTATCCTTAGGATACAAAAAAAATCGATCAATCTTTTAAGGCGAAATTTACTTTTTCTCTTTTTACTGAATACATAAAAATATTAATATGAAGCAAATTGCAGACTGTTAAGCTGATAATTAATTTAAGCCCATTTAATTGCAAAATATAGCAATACTGTTGTTTAAAAACTCTAATTGTGTATACAGGGTACACGCCATAAAATATCATATTTTAGCCGACAACCCACTATGTCGGAAGATGCATTCCGACGACAATAAAAAAATTTTGTGCAAGAGAAAACAACCGACAAAAAAAAGGAAGAAAAAATATGCATCGAAAATAAAGCGACAAAACAGAAAAGTAAAAAAAAAAGGTTTAGTTAATAAAAAAATCAGTATAGTCTAATTAACATAATTCACTTAGCATACTTTTAATTTAATCATTTATACAGTACACTCATTAGTTTACCTTATTGAGCCTTGAGGCGCTACACTAGTCACTAAAAAAGACCCGGATGATAATGTAAGGTGTACGGGAGTGATCTTTTCAAATTTTTCGCTCAAATTTTAATATTTGTAAATAATGTTTTTACATAGGATAGCTGAAGACGTTCCAAAGCCAGCCTAGTTTTTAATTTTTCAATTTTGGTTTCAGATTTTTTAAAAAATATTTTAAATTTCAAAACCAGTTTAAACCGGATCTGAAATTGAAACTATCATAATATAAAAAAATATAAGCAAAATCGAAAGATTAAAAACTAGTCCGGTTGTAGGTCGTCCTCTACTATCTTATGTAAAGAAAATCATGTCAAAATATTAAAATTTGAGCGAGAAATTGGAAAAGGACTTTCCCTTAGACTTCCCGGGTCTTTTTCAATAGCTATTGTGAAACCTGAAGAGCCAATGTGGTCAGTCATTTTCGCTTTCACCTTGAAGTTTCTCATTACAACATCTCTTATCATGAGAGAACTGGTTTTGTCATTTCCGATCTCCGAAGTGTCGAATAGATGATGCATTGTTTTCATATTGTTGTTAACCTAGAAAATAGTAAGTATGTAATTATGTATGTAAGCAAGGTTGTTATCGGTGGCTTATAGAGCAGAACTAAAAATAGTTCCCTTGTTAAAAGCATTCCGGAAAAGTGCGTGGAACTCTCCCAACTCAAGTGGTCTTCTTTTTCTACGATTATTCTCCATCGTCATTAGTTATACGAAGCCTCACACTATGTGACAACTAATAAGAAAACATTTTTTTAAGTTTTAAATCTTACTTTATCTCGCTGGCATTACATTTAGTGTCTCGGCCCTTAACCTCTAACTACTCTTTAGACATTACCATTTAACATTACATTTCATTTACATAACATTACATAACATGACCATTAACATTTCATTTGTTACTATATTGAGGATAGGACAGCTTTTTGGGAAAAAAGTTATGTGAATTTTCTACTTAAAATCTTAAAATGTAGGGTAACATCCCCAGTAATTGGCACATTAAGAATTTGTCTTTAAACTTGCTTCAGTTTTCATTACAAAGAAATAAGATATTTACTTGGAAATATTTTTAAATCAAAGAATGCATATCTGTGCATCTATTTTGCCCACTAAAAACCAAAAAAGTTGAAAAAGTATTTTTACAAAAATTTATTTATAAAAAGTTGCTGAAATCACCAGTAACTGGCACCTAGAGCACCAATGTATGACACCTCCTGATTCAGTAATTGGCACAAGTTTATATTTAAAAAAATCTTTACATTTTGCATTGGGTTTAATCGCTTTAAATGAATTTACTATAGATGAAGATGCTATATTTCAAGTTTTTGAGAGTAAGAAATCAGCATATTAGTCTAAAATGAGAACACTTTAAAACAATACAATATGCTTATATTAATACACAGTAATTGTCATGCTGTCCCCAGTAATTGTCATATGAAGCTTTAATGGATTCCAATTACTGATAATATTTTATATTTTCAAATAAGAACTAATGATAAACAAAATTAGTCTATAACTTTAAAAGTACTTCCAAAATAAGTGATTTAATCTCAATTTCCTTGCGAATTCCTTGTAATTGGAATAGGTGTCAATTACTTGGAACTATCAAAATTGAAGCACCATTAATTGGCATCTATCATTAATTAAGAAATATAAATATTTGTGTTGAAAATACTTTTACACAATTAAAGTAACCCTTTTTAACTAAACAAAACTGTTGTCAGTTAGAATTTATAAACTTTTCTACCAAAAATTGAACCGACTTTAAAAGCTACTGCAAAGTGAAAAATAATTTTTTTTCAGAATAATATTAAGAAATTAAATTAAGAGGGTAGTATTTATCATGCGTATTATTATATTTATGTAGATTAATTTGATTTTTTGAAGTCGGTGCGCCAAGCCAAGTTACATGTAATTTCCCAATAGACACGCATCCAAGTATCTACGAGTGTTTTACGATTTAATATTTAGTTAGAAATTTAACTTTATTCTTTTGCATTGGATAATTAATTTTAATTTTGAACTTGGCTTGGCTGGCACCGACTTCAAAAAATCAAATTAATCTACATAAATATAATAATACGCATGATAAATACTACCCTCTTAATTTAATTTCTTAATATTATTCTGTAAAAAAATTATTTTTCACATTGCAGTAGCTTTTGAAGTCGGTTCAATTTTTGGTAGAAAAGTTTATTTTTCTCTTTTTAGTTAAAAGTTAACGATTTTTTGAAGTTAGTTAATAAAAATTATAATACGGAAAAAAATCACTGTAAACCATACACGTATGTCAGGAGTGGGGTTCGAACTCACGATCTCTTTCAAGAACCAGAAATCAAATCTGCTGTCTTACACCGCTCAGCCACCTGACTGCAGTCCATTCGGCGAGCTTAGTAATAATCCATGTTACTTTTAGTTTGGGAGAAATCACTAATTTTATTAGTTTTTTCTTAATTACTAAAAAAGTACTGAACCAATTTCAATGAAATGGAAGAAGTACCAATGGAAGAGCAGCCTCTTTCATTTAACACAAAAAACAAATTAATAAGTTGGATAGTTTCGGAGTAATCGGTGAACATACATAGAAAAAAAAATACATTCGCGCCGAATTGATAACATCCTCTCCTTTTTTGAAGTCACATAAAAAATATATATAACACGGAAATTTTTTTTTGCATACTATACACATATGTCAGGAGTGAGGTTCGAACCGACACTCTCTTTCAAAACCAGAGATTAAATCTGGTGCCTTAGAGTGCTCGGCTGTCCGGACTTCATTCACTTCAGAGAACTTATTCAATGTCATGTTACTTTTCGCAAGTCTATTCTCTTTTTGAGTAAACTTTCGCTGATAAAGTATTGAGTTAATAAAAAATCTCTGATACTCTGTGGTAACGGTTAAATACAAAATATTCCTAATAGCATGATTAGTATTTAACTTGTTAAATACATATTTAAAAATTACGGAAAAGATTATCGTATACACATACGTCAGAGGTGGGGTTCGAACCCACGTTGCCTTTCGAAAACCAGATCTTAAATCAAGGGCCTTAGACCGCTCGGCCATCCTGCCATCGGTAAGTTTACTCGACATCCATATTACTACTGATTTGAGGGAAATCACTAATTTTATTAGTTTTGCTTAATTACTAAAAAAGTACTGAACCAATTTCTATGAAACGGAAGTGGTACCAATCCGGGAGCAAGCTCTCTCATTTAACTTCAAAATCAAGTTAATTGTTTGATAGTTTCGGAGTAATCGGTGAACATACATAAAAAAAATACATAAGCGTTGAATTGATAACCTCCTCTCCTTTTTGGAAGTCGGTTAAAAATATATTATAAATCAGATAATAATGAATTGAAAAGCATGCCTTCCTTAAGCCAAAAAAGAAGCATTTGCAAAAAAAATGGCTAATTTCATACAAGCCATAATTGTTTCTCTTTCGTAGGCACTATTGTCATCTAGTAGCATAAATCAAAGTTATAATCTTTAATGTATATGAGCATATAGCTGGTATATGGTCTTGCATTTTTAAAAGACTGGATATAAATCTTATTTTAAGACATGTCGTAGGATGTGCCAATCACTGGTGCATGCCAATTACTGGGGACGTTACCCTATATACTTTAATGTTGTACTAACTTTATGCTCGCCCCGAAGAAATTGCGTAACCATTTGTGAAATAATTGTATTTTTTTTTTTTTTTTTTTTTTAATAAATGTTAGGTGGAGCTTGTATAGCTCAAGCCGTGTGGTAGGCCTCCCCACCTAATTGAATTTGAACTTGAACTTGAAAAGTTAAAGACGTAATTTTCATGACCTCGAGAAAGAATTTGATCAGCCATTTTCGCTTGCAAAAAACAACTTTACATCATTACATCATTATTTATCATGAGCAAACTCGTTTTGTCATTTCTGATTTTCGAATTGTCAAGTAGATGGTACATTTTTTTTTTTTACTTTGCCAAAATAGGAATTAGGAGATACTTATCATTTTAGTTAATGATTTAAAAGTTATTAATACGTAATAAACTCTTATGCTTTATATTGTACGCCTACTAAGAAATTTTCCATTACTATAAAAAAACGGAAAACTGCATTGTATTTTTTTTTTATTTTACACTTTTGACATTTTAAGTAATATCAACATAAAAATTTGTTTTATTTATCAATTCTTTCTAAATATTTCTACTCTAAAATTAATGCTTTACACCACAAAACGCTGCACACAAAATGATTAAATCAAAATATTTTTCAAAATTAAGTTTTAGTTTCGGATCATTTTCTGCACTATTTATTGAATACACCATCTAAAATATTTAAATAATAAAAGTTAAGCAAATAATTTTAATGTATGTGTTTTACATAAAAATTTTATATTATACAAAAACTTAAAGATTATAGTATCATGGATAGAAAGTTATTGAAATACGAACTAAAATAAGGCGTCTACTTAAAACGCGTCTTTACCCCAAAGTAATTTAATTAAAATAACAATTGTCTCCTATTCATTAGTTAGTCTAATCAATGGTGAAAAATTTCAGCAAAAATATTTTGAAAAATTATGTGAAGAGTAAAATATAGTTAGTTAACTAATTTTAATTATAAGTATCATATAGCCTCCTTGATATTTATAAACAAAGTTTGTAATTTTGATTTAAACAGTGTTTTAAATTATTCAGAATTCACAAAAGGGAGTTAGAATTTCAGTTAAGCATGATATATTCAAAAAGGTATATGCAAAATATATTTCTGCTTTAGGCGCTTAAATTGTCAAGTATAATTAGTTAAAATTTCAAATTTCATTAACTAATGCTCAAAGGATTCCAGGCTCAAGAGAAATAATAAATTAATTAGTATTTTAAATTCATTTACGCAGTCTATTATTTAAATTAAAAGAACTTACAAGATTTAAACAAAATTCTTTATAAAAACATTTCATGCTCTGAAATTAATAATAAATTTGACATAATTTCCATAGTCCCCTGACTAAACATTATTCAAACATGTAATCCTCCAGCTTTATAATAGCTTCAACTGATTTATGAAAGATAAGTTCTCACAAATAAAAAAGTAAAGCACAACTATTGATGAAAAAAATCGCTAAATTGTGTGAAAGAGAAAAAAAATATCTCTTGCTGTTAAAAAAAGTTATTGAATTAAACAAAATAATATGTTGGACATATATGTAGCCAATCAATATTGGGGGAATATTGGCTACATCTTGAGCAATATTGGCACATTGGCGCAAAAATTAGCATGAAATATTGCTTTGATATTGGGGTTTTTACATTTTGCCCATATTTAGCCAGAATTATGTCAATGTAACGCCAACATTTGTATAATATTGTGGATTCATTGGAAATATTTCCGAAGTAACGCCAATGTTTGTTCAATATTGGGGTTTCATTTAGAATAATTCCAATGTAACGCCAATGTTTGTTCAATATTGGAGTTTCATTTAGAATATTTCCAATGTAACGCCAACATTTGTACAACATATGGAATTCACTGGAAATATATACAAAGAAATGTTAATATTTAACCAATAGTGGCGTTTTTCTGGCAATATTTTCAATAAGTGAAATATTTTCGCAACATTGGACAAATATTAATTTGCTACTAAGATATATATATATATATATATATATAATATACATATATACATATTTTTATCATCCTTTCTTATGTCAAAATATTTTTTAAAAAATACATCAAATATTGTCAGGTTTCTATAAGCCAAAATTGCCAGACACTCTAGGTTATTAATGTGGAAAATATACGTTTTTATTAGTGCTTATTATTTTTCCAACCCTAGAATTTGTATGAAGTTTGAACTCCATATTACAAACATTTCGCATAAAGCGAAACCAAATTTCCCGTAATAAACATCAGTAAAATGTATTCATTTTGGATGTCACCAATAGAATATTACTTTATTTTAATATTAAAATTCACTTTTTTCTCTTCTTTCCTTTTTAACCATTTTGAAAATTGCTGTTGCTCTCGATTTAGAGACATCTGAAAAATATCTAAATCCTTGTCGTGACCTTGTTTCATTCGTTTTCTGATTGGTCCATGGCGTACGTAATATATGACAGTTTATTATTATTAAGAAAAAGATACAGTAATCTACTATTTTCCGTTTACTTTCAACAGAAATTGAATACTACTGTTGCCACGGGCCAAAAAAAGTACTCTAAACAACATAAAATTAATAACTCAAAAAGAAATCGAGGTACAGTCTTTAAACAATTTACATATAAAAGTTCATTTTTCTCCATACCATAGTCTAAAAATCAAAATTGCCTGATGTTTAGAAGTTTCAAAATTTGCAGTATTAAAAATTCTAAACTAAACTTTCATTCAAAATTTGCTTATGATGGGTCAAGCAATATTAATGTTTAATTAATGGCATACATAATGTGTGACTCTGTTATTACACAAGCCACGTTATGATTATCATAAAAATAGTGTTTATTACTATTACTATAATTTTAAGTATGGAATTTATTTATAAGTCTGAAATTCTAGTCTTTGAAATTATCATTTCCCAAATGGTTCTTGTACCATTTGTTGAGTTAAATTTTTTTAGAGTTTTGTTCATCTAACGGAATATTATTCTCATATGTCCTCTGTCTGTCTGTGACAGAGTCCGTACAAAAAAATACATAAGTCAGAGACTTCAAAATTCGTGTATGTACAGCAAAATATCTCATATCACACGACCTATTATAAACTTTTGTAAAGATCAATTATTTTATTTAAATTTATTTTTCAGTGTTATCCGTTTATTTTTGCGATTATTTTTTTTTTTTGCTGCGAACAAAATAAAACTAGTTGGACGTGCTAATCCCCAAACTTCCTTCTATCTCATACGATATTTAATATTTCAAAACATAGTTACAAACGTTTCAAACAGTTCAAAGTTCAAAACATAGTGTTAATACCCCCCCCCCCTTTAATATTAATAATTCAATACTATTCCAATTTTAATGTTCTTCTTAAATTTCTGCTTCAGTCAATTAATCGGAATAAAACGAGTTTTTGTGGATCATAATATTTATTAAAATAAATAGTTTCCTCTTGTTCTGTTATCATCAGTTGTTTGAAAACAGCCAGCTTAGCAAGACGCGAGTTTCCGTTTCTGTACGAGCCGATAAACAATAGAACGACAGAGAATCAAGAAAATGATACCAAAAGCGCTACACTATGCCAGTGCTCTTTACCCTCGAATTATTTCCAAATTCAAGGATGGTCTGCCGGCTATAAACAAAAACATACATAAAAAATTTGGTTCAATTTTTACATAATTTTATACATTTTTCAATAATGAATACAATAATGAAATTAGCACGGATATTGTTTTACAGTTCCCTCTTTTTTCTGAAAGATATTTTTTTTTTCAAATTCAAGGAGGACCTACTTGCCATGCCCAAAAATAATCATACACAAAAAATTTTGTTCAGTTCTATGCATTACTTCGTGCATTATTTGATGCTAAATAATGAAATAATTTAAATGATTAAATAATGAAAATGACACAGATATCGCAATCATATCGCCCGCGCCGATGGATTTTTTTCAAAATCATTGAGTGTCTGCTGACCAAACATTCACACAAAAAACCGGTTCAGTTTTATACATAAATTAATACACTTTAAGGTGGTACAATATTGAAAATGGTACAGAAATAGCTATTGCAGTAAAACAAAGTAGACAGTTTTGATAGATTAACATGCCTCTGTGCCTGACGTTATTTTCTTTAGTTTCTTTACAGAACAAAAAAGGATTTATAGATATTCAATATCAGATGAAATTGAACTTATTTCTATGCCTGCATGGATAACTTTAAATATTGAAAGTTGGTGTTACTTTCATAATCTTAAAATCGTTTCATAAATATATATTTTAAACCATAAGGGGATATTAAAGTGATAGTTCAAACATATTCATAACACATGATAAAAGCATATATTTATAAATTAAATACATATACATACTTAGTATATGTGTATATATGTATGTCAAAATCAATGCATATCTAGCAGCATGTTTTTTTTTTCTAAATAGTTTCTCCAAAAATTAAATTTTCAATCTATTTAAACAAAATAGTCAACAAAATAGTTTTGATAGATTAACATGTTTCTGTGGCTGACGTTATTTTGGATAATTTTCTTACGGAACAAAGAATGATTTTTGGAAATTCGATATCAGATCAAACAGAAGTTATTACTAAGTACACATAAATAACTTGAAATATTGAAAGGTGCTGTTGCATTCATATTCCTAAAATCGTTTAACAACACATGATAAAAGCATGGTATATGGTGTTTACACGTGTTAGGCCTAAATTTTGGAAGTTTTCTAGGTGCGGTCGAGATTTTAACATTCACGGAACATAACCCGTGCAAATGTTAAAAGATTACTGTATAGAAAAATCAGTTGCATATCTAATTGCATATTTCTTCTAATGTGTTTCTCATTAATTTCATCATTTCTCATTTCTCATCAATATATATATATATATATATATATATTATTTTTTTTAAACAAAACAATCACTTTTGATAGACTAACTTGCTTCTGTGCCCCAAATAATATTCCTTAGTTTCCGTACGGGACGAAGTTTAAAATATAAAATGAATCTAAAAGCAAATACGTAATTTATTTAAACGAGGTGGAACCCGTCGAATTTCAATGAAAGAAAATCTTTATGAAAGACATGTTTCTTTGTTTTATAATAAATCTACAAATTAAGTTAGAGAAAAAAAATAATCAAATCTTATATTGGTCAGTCTTACTCTCAAACAAATATTATTTTAAATTAAAATTAAGAAAATACGATAAAACTCAAAAAACCAAATTTTTAAACGAAATAAACCGAAATTCACCGGATTTTATAACGAACGGTGTTTTTGAAATTGTATACGTATTTTTCTATCACTTTTTTTTCAGTTTTAAGTGAAAAATGGAGTGATTATGTTGCCACAATTACAAAATTGGTACTAAAAATTATTAAAAAATTAATATTTCAAAAATGAGTTGGGATACAGTACTAAAACAAATTGCATCAAAAAGTGCATTTTTTTTTCTCTATGCGACGGTGTAAAAATTTAAAATGCATAATGTTTAAAAGTGTAAAATTTGCAGTACGGAAGCAAGACCGAAATTGCATGGGAAAATGTTGCGCATTTTTTTTTTCAATTTTAGGAAAATGGAGCTATTCTGTTGCCACAATTAAAAAAATAGTACTAAAAACTATAAAAAAATTAATATCTCAAAAATAAATTGCGATACAGCTTTTAAACAAACTGCATTTAAAAGTACATTTTCTTTCTCTATACGACAGTGTAAATTTTTAAAGTGTGCGATGTTTAGAAGTGTAACATTTGCAATAGCGAAAATTGCAAAACCAAAATTGCAGGATAAGGTGTTGCCATTCCAAAAATGACGTATGCGTTACGCACAGGTACTTTTTGCCTTTATAATATAGATTAAACAAAATATTCGATGAATGTAAAAGCAGTATTAAACTAAATAAATTCAGTTAAAAATCTGTTTTTTTGTAATACGACAGTTTATTGGAATACATCTAATCCAAATATGTTTAAGAATCAGTTTTAAATAAAATTAATTTTGCTAAAGCATAAGCCATATTCGTTATTATATTCGCTTGCTTTTCGTATAATTTGAACATTATTTTTTAAACAATAAATTTAAGTCCGTAATTTGCATTTGAATTGTGTTGCATACTTTAGAATCTCATTAATTGTAGCTATAATGCAGTTTAATATCCCTTGCCATCTTATAAAATGTTGACACGGAAGCAATTTTTTTTTTAAATTTTTCAAATATGCAAAAAAGACCACATATATGCAAAGCAAATGCATGAAAACTTTCCTAAAAGTTCTCAAACAAATTCTATTCCCATAAAAGCATAAACTCTAAAATTGAACTAACGTATCAGATATTTGAATAATATATTATGTAAACATATTTTGAAGCCCTTTAATGAGAAGCAAAATAGTAATAAATAAAGTTTATTTAATCTTCATAACTGACAAAAAAAGATGTGAAAATTACAAATTACTCAGGTTTGAAAATTATAAAATGTATACATTAAGTTAAAAGCAAAAAATATTACTTATCAGCGTAAAAAACAATTTATTAAAGATTAAAAATAATAAATTGTTTTTTACGCTGATAAGTAATAATTTTTGCTTTTAACTTATAATGTTTACAGCGTAAGTCCAGAATTTTATTTGTATATATTAATATCATTGTAAATCATAATAATATATTAAAGTAAATTGTAAAATAATGAATTTAAATGGTTAAAATCCAATTTAAAAAATGGCTAGTCGGCTCGGCCTACAGGTGCAAGTACTAATTTCATGTTTAAATATATATTTATATATATATTTAATGACGAATAGCTATAAACTCCGCTTAACAATTTTATTTAACCTTTTTTATCGAATTCTCAAAGGGAATGGTTACCCAACTTCAGAATTTTCTTCAATTATGTAAAGGCTATAGGCGTTTCATGTGTTCAATAAGAAGATAGTGCTGATGACAGTCATATACAATCTAAGCTATTTTATGGATGATTTGATGTGGCATTGCTTTGATGCCTTTAGCAGCTACAGCTTTCGCCTCGAGTGATCCGTTACACACAGAGACAACGACAATTCAGAACTATTTATTTCGTATATTCATTTCATGTTTATTTCCCTACAAAGGGATAAACACACCATCCATGTCTTACCCGGATTCGAACCAGGACTCTTCAGTGTTTACGGGTGGTAAAAAATGGGGAAATTTGAGTGTAAAGATTTGAGTTACCAAATGGGAGCACATGCACAATGTGCGGGGCAGAAAACGATGTCTATCTCTGCGATTATGTCAGTATAATTAAAAGGTACTATTTTCAAAATTATTGATTTTTTTATCAATTTCTATTATGATTTTACACAAACGATACAAAAAATCTACAGTTTAACCACTATTTAAAATATTGTAATTTTTCCAATTTTGGCAGTTAAAAGTATTTCAAAATTCACGGCGAATTGTAAGTTTTCATTTCGTGTTTTCTTCCTTACTTGTTCTGTGTTCTAGTAACGTATTAATATCATGGAAATTATGAACATACCAGCTGATAGGATTTAAAAATAAAACTTAAAATCAACATTTAACAACTTAACTGATCAATATTTATGAAAAAAATCAAATAATGCCTATTGTGTTGTATGTCTTTTACGGAATTTTTAAAATCTCGTTTTTTTAACCAGAACTTCTTTACATAACCGAATTAGATAAATGCTCGGATTAGAAAAACCAAAATTTATAATAAAAATTTATTGGTGAGAATAATAAAGCATGATTAGAATATGGATGCCTCTAATGGTATGGGCAAACCTGGTATGCGTATGTGCTTATCAGAGCATACGCATACCAGCATATCAGCGTATATGCATACCCTGATATATGTATATGCAAACGTGGTATGTGCAGTAACATGTTGCCCGTTTGACGTACGGGACATTCAGGGAAACTGTTAAACCTTTTCTTCTATCATTTTTTTTACACAATAACTGCTTATATAATATACTTTCTTATATAATAAAATACACAAAATGTTTTACAAAGAAACAAATAGGCATTGTAGTTTAATTGTAAAAAACGCTATTACAATAATTTTATGTTTATCTAACTGTAATTTTTGGGTGGGTTTACCATACAGTGTGAAGTTAAAACAACGACTAGGGAGAACCTAACATTTTATATATAATGGCACATAATATTACGTGGAATTATGCTGAATTTCTTTAAAACTGGAGTTTTTTGAGTCTATCAGATTTGAGAGTGAAACTGTAAACAGAAGGTAATTATAATCGATAAATACAGGGTACGTACGCATTAAAATATTCAGGAGATTTTAGGTGTTTTAGTCCCAGACATTTTGTAAAAAAACTTGTCTCTATGTCTGAAGATAGAATTTATTTTCATTAAACAAATCAAATGCAACATTAAAAAAGTTCTTGTAAATGGCGCTTAACAGGCCTTGAAGCATGCAAACCATGTAATATTAACCTCTTGATATACGTAGTCGTCTGGGCGACGTCATTTTTTTATGTCAAAACAATAATTGACCTGACTCAGACGTCTTCAACATTCCGTTGTGTGTTGCTGTTTGCAGTACAATCAAAAATAAGTCAGAATTGTGAAGAACTTGGACAAACTCAAACGAAAAGAATAGCTCTTTGCGAATCTTATGCATGGCGCTGACTTTAGAAAAAGAAACTGGTAACGACATATGAATGATGATCGTGAGATGTACATTATTGATATAAAATATATTTATTTTTTGTTGTAACACTAAGAGCATGTTCAGCAGAACTTACTGAAGGAAACAAGGTTACCTACCCCATTAAAAATAAACTTAGGATTATCTGAAGAAATCGCCACTTTCTACAGAAATTTGAAGAAAATTTGCAGACTTAGTTTTATCTTTAAAATATCTGCAGAATTTTGAAAGATATTCTTAAAAATATCTGCAAAGTGGGCCAAATACCTTCGGATTTCCCACAGATTTTGGGCCAAAAAGCTATAGATTTTCTACAGACTTTTTTAGTGGGGTACCGATTGTAGGGCAGTACAAAAACGATTTTTGGCACCAAAGAAAAATTATCCTGTCGAATTGTAGCTGATGTCAAATTTCACCTTGATTTTCATTTCGTACTACTCTACAATCTGTCGGTAACATTTGTCTATTATGTAAATGACCGGTAAGTTGCGCTGAACATGCTCTAAGTTTGACGTTTTGTTAATTAAGTAAAGCATTCTGAACAATATGCAAAGCTATATCTGAATGCCATAACAATCAATAAATAAATAGTATTTCTAGACACATTACCTTTGCGTTTTAATGATATGGCAAGGGGTTAAGTCATGCCTTAAGCTTTTGGAATTAAAATTAAGATTGGTAAACGCATACTTTTCCATCACCCAGAAATGACGTTTATTGTTCTTCTATTATTCACATGAAAATTGGCAAAATTATTATCAAACAATTTCGTAAAGATAACAAAAAATGTCACATAAAACTATTCAACATCTATTAATCCTTGTGGCTTTCGGATACATTTGGATTATAGATCAGAGATAATAACTTTTGTTATCGATGAATTGTTTAATTGTACTTATTCATTCATTTCACCATCGTTTTTTTGCACTTTCATTTCATCATCATATTTTTTGCACTTTCATTTTACAATTTTTCTTACTGATCCAGAGTAAATGATGTTATTATTAAATGAGCAAAAATTTCTGGGATACTTAAAATAAAATAGTTACCAGAATTCGTATCATATATAGGAATACTAGTGGTATATCTTTCGGAATTTAGAGATTTCGGCTCTAAAATGCCTATTGAACAATATGATTTGCGTGTGTTGATCCGGCATTTTTGGGTAATATTAAGGCATACCTTAAGCTTTTGGAATAAAATCACCCAGAAATGACGTTTTATGTTCTTTTATTCTTCACCTGAAAATTGGCAACGTTATTACCAAAAAATTTCGTAAAGATAACAAAAAATGTCACATACAGCTATTAAACATATATTAGACCTTGTGGTTTTCGGGATTTTCGGATACATTTGGATATAGATCAGAGAAAATTATTTTTTTTGTCGATGGATTGTGTAATTGTACTTATTCTTCCATTTCATCTTTTTTTTTTTTTTTTTTTTTTTTTTTTTTGTGCTTAGATTAAAAAAGAGTGGAAGGGTTAAGAAAATTATTTAAAATAAATAAGATGTCTACAAAACAAACAGCTTTTCACTATATATTTATATAATATTTTCAAGATTAACCCTTTTAAACTAAATTATTCTTTAAAAGTAATTTTTTAAAATAAAATGATACAGATTTTTATTAATTCTAAAGTTAAAACAGTCCATCAAACTAAGCAATATATATAAAGGTGTGGGGGGATTTTAAGTGAATAACTTATGATTTAAGTAAAACTAATATTCTTCAAAATATAAAGAGGGTTTAATAGACATAAAATATATACGTAACATTCAAACATAACAGCAGATCCGAATAATAGTTAGCATAATCAAGCTTCCCTGAGTATTGCATTAAAAATCGACCTAATTCGCCATGGCTAAAATCTATAGAACACATCGCTCTTTGCACGTACCATCACACGGGTCTCGCTTGAGATATCACGCTCATTGAATCCCTGAGTTTATTATCCTTATTTATTGAACACTTTTTTATTCCCCCCCCCATATATATAAATATACTTTAGATGAGCTTTTATAACCAAATAAAATTCCTACATTTAAAGATTAAATTCGTGAAAAACGATTGAAAAATGCGAAATGTTCCATTTTTTTCCCTCTTAAAAATAATACACACCTCTCAATTTTCCGTGATTGTCTGTTATTACAAGTTCCTACAGTGCATAAGAACCGACAGTTTCTTTCACAATCGTTATTTACCAAGTTTACTGTTCTCGTTCCGTTTTGCATAAATCAAAATCGAAAGTTATCTTTTTATTCTAATCGTTAAAAGTAATTTGTTCTAGCTGAAAGACAAAAATTAACATGATGGATGATAGTAGGAAAAACTGTTTTTTCAACCATTCTGGCAAATTGATTTTACTGAAGGAGAAAGATAATTATTTGTATTTTGAAAATTGATATAGTGTTTTTTCAAGGTTTATATACAGAAAATAATCATTCTTCAAATTACATCTTCACCCATGCACAAATAAAAATTACGTTACAATGAAAAAAAACAGTAATTTTTTTCCTTCATATTAGGTTAAAGGTATTCAATTATATCGGAAAGCTCAATTATGTACAAAAAAAAAAAAAAAAAAAAATTCTTATTCTTGTATTTATAGTTAAATAACTCAATGAACCAAGCAAATTTTCTTTTGATATATGTATATATATATATATATATATATTAAATAGAAGTCGAAATATTTGATCATACACTACAGCTTATGCATAAAATACATTACGTTTCTCTTTGAAATCTGAATTTTACCTAAATTTTATTCATACTTGAGGAGAAACGCTATATTATTTTTATATAACTAAAATTGCTAACTTTCAAATAACCTATATAAAATTCTTCATGTAGATTAAACAATCAGTTCCTGAAATATTTAGTAATAATTCTGTGGTCCTGTTTTGGAGGAAAATGATGTCATAGAAAATGTTATTTTCAAGTTAGAATTTAACACAAAGTTAATAAATGTATTTTAAAAAGAAGTATTACATGGACTATAGGAATATTACTCTTAAAATCATAATTTTAAAAATGTTCAACACTTGGAAACACGGCTGGTAAAGTATCAAATACTAAAACCGACAGAGTGAATGCAAATTCACTGCAAACTGTTGAGTAAACTTGAAAAACCATTGTTTGAGAACTTTCTCATTAGATTTCGATTTCTCCTTTCCAAGATATAAGAAAGTGCCATATTAGGAGACCACCATATTTTGCTAACATATTAAGGGATTATATCATATTTCGGTAACATATTGATGTACTATACCGTATTTTGGTAACATATTGAGAAAAATACCATATTTGCGTTTTACCCTATGTCCACACATACGAAGAAGAAGAAGAACACCAAACGTTAGAATATTCCATATTTTAAATTTAAGTATTTTTACAATCATATTATTATTTTAATAACTTCGCATTTTCATAAAAATATATAACATACTATTTTAATGTGAAGACCAAGTTACAAATAAACAGAGATAAATTTGGATTTATCAAAAATGATATCAATATCAAAAGACAAACCTTCCCTTCCCCTACAGATATCATACAGTACTACCTCCTCTTACTCTTCTAAAATATTAGCATTATATGAACATATCCCCTTTATTGTTTAAAATGCATATTTGAAAAATCATGTGTAAACAAAAGCCTTAATATTCGATTGACATTTGTACTGATGAAGGAATTTGTAAAAGTTACTGTAATTTGTTTAATTTTGTAAAAATCGTGTATTTTTTAGTATTATATATATGTATATATGCGTGTGTGCATATTAATTTTGATTCAAAATTTATAAAATTAGTTATTTGAAATTCATACATATAATTGTTTTTATTATTAAAAATTAAGTTAGTAAAATGATAGAGAAGTAAGTACTGTGGGTTTCAAATCATGATACTGGAAGTTATATATTTTTTAAATGTTTTAATTTATCTTCGAATTTTTTTTCAGAAAGTCTGAAATAAATCTATGACATTTAGAATGTATATTAAACATCCTTTTTAGTGCGTATATGAAAGGATTATAACTTTTTTTCTCTAAATGCGGCACCGAAAAACTAATACATAAAGCAAAAAATAATTTCAAATGCATAAGTGATAGTTATTTTTGTTATCATCAGTTATTATTTTGTTAATCATCAGTTTTTAGGAATTTACAAATGTAAATTTCATCAATTTAAAAAATAGCAAAAGATGATATATATATATATATATATATATACATACATATTTGTAAAATAAATTAAGCTAAAATGATTAAATGTTCGATTAAATGGTGCCACACTGGAATTTGTCTAATTCTAATATATTGTAAATAACAAGTCAATAGGATTCAAATTTTATAGAACATGTTATTAAAATTTATATATATATAATATATATATATATATAAAGCCTTAAGAAAAAACACTTTTTATATCACTATTTAGAAGCAGTATCTTAAAAAATACATCCCACTAATGTGATTTATGAAAATTCACAATAAGTTAAAAAATAATAATAATAATTAAAATACTAATGAAAAATCGATTTTCTTAGGAATTTATCTAATGGATTAACTAAACATATTTAAAAAATTCACTTTCAATGGAATGTTATGAATTTAAGAATTTGAATTATGAATTAAAAAAAAAATTATTTGATTTTTTTGCACTCGCCATGAAATGTACATTTTTTTTCCTTTTCTTTTCAGAATTTTTACTGGAAACGCATTTAAAAAAAATTATTCAGAGATAATTAAACTCATTTTTCAGGTTCCATACTTTTGAAGTGAAAAGGGAATCACATATAACATCACTCCTGTGTCTGTCTGTCCGTCTGTCAAAGCTATTTTACTCATAAATTAAAGTGTAAAGCTCAAATTGGAGGAAGTAAAAAAACCATTGACCCACATATTTACAGATTATTCAAAACTATTTTGGAAGGATTAGGGGAGATAATGAAGTGACTTTAAGACAAAAATAATCTTTTATGTGAATATTGTTTGGGGTATTTGGTGGAAGCTTTCGTTATGCTGAACTCAAAAATATATTTCTTATAAATCTAGGTATTGCATTTTCAGAGACACCGTCGAAAATATAGTGCAGAAATATGTTCCTTTACCTATTTCAGAATCTACTAAAACTAAAATTATAAAAAGGATTAGAGGTTATAGATGTTATTTTAAACCTTGCAGGAAAACTAGAACGATTACTCTAAATCACACAGTTTCTGAGAAAAGCACATTTTTGTGCTACACACAAATTTCCATTTATGGGCATAGAGTAACTGTGTGGAGCGACATTAGAGGTACGTATCGTACCAGAATTGCAAAAGCATTGTTGACAATGATTTCTAAAAAAATCGTCGGTAATTAGCCGAGTTATTAACCTTTAAAGAGAAAGACGATTTGGACATAAATAATGACGGGTACTAATGTTTAAATAAATTTTCAATTTATTTAAACAAAGTAGTCAGTTTTGATGGATTAACTTGCTTCTGTGCCCGACGTTATTTTCGTTTGTTTCTCTACGGGATGAAGAATGATTTATATAAAATCGATGTCAGATCAAACACAAGTTATTACAAAATGCGCATGCATAACTTGAAAAAATGGAAGTTGCTTTTGCTTTCATGTTCGTAAAATCATTTCATTATTATACATTTTAGACCATAAGGAAATATTAAATTGACACAACAAACAAATTTACAACACAGGATAAAAGCGTGGTACTTTGTATTTATATACTTTAAGCCTAAATTTTGAATGTTTTTTAGGTGCGGTCAAAATTCGACAGTCGCGAATACTAAACCTCGCGAATGTTAAGGGATTACTGAATAGCAAAATCAATTGCATATACAGCAGCATGTTTCTTTTCAATAGTTTCTCCAAAGCATAATTTTTCGACTTATTTAAACAAAATATTCAGTTTTGATAGAGTAACATGTTTTTGTCTCTGACGTTATTTTCGTTAATTTTCTTACGGAACGAAGAATGATTTATGGAAATTCAATATCAGATCAAACAAAAGTTATTACGAAGTGCGCATGAATAACTTGAAATATTGAAAGGTGGTGTTGCTTTTACATTCATAAAAAAATCATTTAACAACACATGATAAAATCATGGTATGTGGTATTTACAAGTATTAGGCATAAATTTTGAAAGGTTTTTTGGTGCGGTCAAAATTTTGACATTAGCGGAACCTAATCCTTACGAATGTTAAGGAATTACTGGCAGTGTTCTCGCTGACATTTGACTAACGTTAGTAATTTGGCTAATTAAAAATCAAAAACATTCGCCAAATGAAAAAAGTGTTAGCCAAATAGATTCGCCGTGTCGCACAAAAGAAAATTATCTTTAACCCTTTAATATATCCTCTTTTTTTATATGTTCTGAAATAACCTAAGTTTTTATAGCTGCGACAACTATTGTTATTAATACTAAAATCAACTATCCGCTACAAATATAAAAAATATGTATATATTATATATATATATATATATATATATATGAATATGAATGAAAAACGAAAAAGAAAAAGCAAAATTTGAACACTAGCAATTTGGCGAATCTAATCGCTTGTTTACTCGCCAAATGAAGAATTTAGTCGCAATTTGGCGCATTGGCGAGCGACAGCGAGAACACTGATTACTGCATAGCAAAATCAATTGCATATCTAAACGCATGTTTTTCTAAATGTTTCTCGAAAAAACCTCCTATTAAACAAAAAAGAAGTTGGTTTTGATAGACTACTTGTTTCTGTGCCCGACGTTATTTTCGTTAGTTTCTCAGGGCACGAAGAATGATTTATTGACATTAGATATCAGACCAAACAGAAGTTATTTCAAACAACGCATGAAATATTTCGAACATTGAAAGTTGCTCTTGCTTTGGTATTCGTAAAATCATTTCATTAATGTATATTGAAGGCCATAAGTGTATAATAAAGTGATACTACAAACAAATGGACAACACATGATTAAAGCGTAGTACATGGTACATGTTAAGAATAAATTTCTAAAGCTTTTTAGGTGCGGTCAATATTTTGACATTCGCGAAATCTAAGCCTCGTGAATGTCAGTGGATTACTGTAAAGCGAAATCAATGGCATATTTAGTAGCATGTTTCTTCCAAAAATTTTCTCCATAAAATAAATTTCCAATTAATTTAAATAAATTAGTCAGTTTTGATAGATTAACGTGCCTCTATGCCCAACGTTATTTTCGTTATTTTCTCTACGGAACGAAAAATAATTTATAGAAATTCAATATCGGATGAAATTGAAATTATTACAATGTGCGCACGGATAGCTTGAAATATTGAAAGTTGGTGTTGCTTTCAGAATCGCAAAACAATTTCATAAATATATATTTTAAACCATAAGGGAACATTAAAGTGATACTACAAACAAATTAATAACACTTGATAAAAGTATGTATTTATACATGTAAAACATATAAATACTTAGTATATATATTTTTTAAGCCTAAATTTCAAAAGGTGTTAAATCGCGGTCGATTTTTTGACATTTGCTGAACCCAACTCTCGCGAATTTTTTGGGATTACCGTATGTCAAAATCAATGCATATCTAGCAGCATAATTTTTTTCTATATAGTTTCTCCAAAAAATAAATTTTCAATTTATTTAAACAAAATAGTCAGTTTTGATAGATTAACATGTTTCTGTGTCTGACGTTATTTTCGTTAGTTTCCTTACGGAACGAAGAATGAGTTATGGAAATTCGATAACACATCAAACAGAAGTTATTTCGAAGTACGCATGAATAACTTGAAATATTGGAAGTTATTTATCATTTAACAACACATGTTAAAAGCATGGTATATGGTATTTAGACGTATTAGGCCTAAATTTTGAAAGGTTTTTAGGTGCGGTCGAAATTTTGATATTCACGTAATCTAAGTCTCACGAATGTTAAGAGTTTACTGCATAGCAAAATCAATTGCATATATCTATCCGCATGTTTCTTCTAAAATGTTTCTCCAAAAAAAAATTATTTTTTTAAACAAAACAGCGATTGGTATAGGTTAATTTGCTTTTGTGCCCGGCATTATTTTGATTGGTTTCTTTAAGGGACGAAGAATGATTTATGGTCATATCAGACCAAACAAAAGTTAGTACAAACTACGCGTGAATAACTTGAAATATTGAAAGTTGCGATTGCTTTCCTATTCGCAAAACGATTTCATTAATGTGTATTTTAGGCCATAAGTGGAAAATAAAGTGATGCTACAAACAAACTAACAATACATTGTTAAAGCGTGGTACCTGGTACTTACACATGTTAAGTCTAAATTTCTAAAGCTTTTTAGGTGCGGTCAAAATTTTGATATTCACGTAATCTAAGTCTCACGAATGTTAAGAGTTTACTGCATAGCAAAATCAATTGCATATATCTATCCGCATGTTTCTTCTAAAATGTTTCTCCAAAAAAAAATTATTTTTTTAAACAAAACAGCGATTGGTATAGGTTAATTTGCTTTTGTGCCCGGCATTATTTTGATTGGTTTCTTTAAGGGACGAAGAATGATTTATGGTCATATCAGACCAAACAAAAGTTAGTACAAACTACGCGTGAATAACTTGAAATATTGAAAGTTGCGATTGCTTTCCTATTCGCAAAACGATTTCATTAATGTGTATTTTAGGCCATAAGTGGAAAATAAAGTGACGCTACAAACAAACTAACAATACATTGTTAAAGCGTGGTACCTGGTACTTACACATGTTAAGTCTAAATTTCTAAAGCTTTTTAGGTGCGGTCAAAATTTTGATATTCTCGGAATCTGAGTCTCGCGAATGTTAAGGGATTACTGTATAGAACAATCAGTTGCACATCTAGCAACATGTTTCTTTTAAATAATTTCATATAATTTTTTCAATTTATTTAATGAAAGTAATCAGTTCACTGTAAAAAAAAACTCCCTTATTTTACACCAAAAAGGGTGACAACTAAGTTGCCACCCCAAGTGGTGTAATGAAATTCCACTTGTAAATTGGTGTAATGAGTCACCAACTATCAAATGATATAAATAAACACCATTTTTAGTGGCAACTTAGTTGCCACCATGTTTGGTGTAAAGTAAGTAATATGTTTAAAATGTACGTTATAATAAATTGTCTCAATTAAAGGGAAGTTTAGCAACCTCTTTGCGTGAAGCTATTTATTTTAAATTATGGCTGTATTACATTTGGAATGTAATTTTTAAATTATTTTTTATTTTGCTGCCATTTATTAAAGTACACTAAATATTAAAAAAAGGAAATTTCCTAATATTTACATGACTTTAACAGCAAAATAAATATAATTTAGAGATTACATTTTAAATTTAATACAGTCATAATTTAAAATAAATAGTTTGACGCAAAGAGGCAGCGAAACTTCCTTTTAATGGAGGCAATTTATTATAACATTCATTTTAAGCATATTACAGCAAAGAAATATGAACTAAACTTGAATGAAATAACTTTAATGAAACGAACTAAAATTTCCTATATGTGCATGCTTAAAAATATCTTTTTCATAGGTCAATAATGCGTTCAGTAAGTTAAAAAACATTATAATAACGATTTTTTATGAAAATATTTTTTGTTAAAGTTCGGGCAAACGCTATAGTCATACGATATAAAATATTTTTGTAACTAAATGTATAATTACTCGTAACTATCACTATAAGTTTAATTCGGAGTTTCTAGTTTTCTTAAGAAAATAACAAAAATAAGCTACATGTGATATAAAATTACCTCACAATTATACAATTTAATGCATAATATAAAAAAAGCTTAACTATGCCAGCTATCAAATAAACAAAGCTGCATAAAAAAAAGTTGATTACAACTGTTATACTAAAGGCATATTTCCCGTTAAATTCGAACATGTCGCCATTGTTCTTAAGATGGCAGTGCACTAACACATTATTAAAAAGCATTATCTAATTTTAAAAAAACCACATGCAAACATTATTTAGTCTTAAATCTTACATCTACAAAGAATAATATTAATATTGCTTACCGTTTGTTTACTTGTCCACCTGCTATCCGAAAGTTAGAAAAAAGGATTAAATGCGAAGTAAAATGGCGGCGTGTCGACTGCAAACATATGAAATCAAAACAGAAAGATGATATATGACTCTGAATTTGGTGTTACTGTTCAATAATTGCGACTAAAGAATAAAATACCACCATTCCAAGATTATTCTTATATTTTTTATGGAGCTACTACCGAAAATAGTGTAGATTTAAAGTTTATTCAGCAATTCATAACCCCGATTTAAATGTAATATTGCTCCTTTATTTTTACAGTGTTTTGATAGATTAACATGATTGTGTGACCGACGTATTTTTCGTCAGTTTCCCTACGGAACGAAGACTAATTTAAACAAAATTTATATCAGATTGAACACAAGTTATTACAAAATGCGCATGAATGAGTAGAAATACTGGAATGTGATCTTGCTTAAAATATATACTAATGAAATAGTTTAAGAATGCGAGTTCGTAAAATCATTCCATTAATACATATTTTAGACCATAAATGGATATTCAAGGGACGCTACAAACAAATTAATAACACACGATAGAAATATGGTACTTGGCAATTACAAATGTTAATATTAAATATCGAAAGATTTTATATAAATAGAAATAAAAAAATAAAATATATTTTACATATATTAGTAATTATAAAGACTAATCTTTGGGGACCATTAAAATACTTACCTATCATGAATATGCATAGTTTAAAAGATAAAAATAAAACCTGTGTAAACTATTAATAACATGCATCGTAATTCCAAAATAAAACTTAAACGTATATTTAAATATTTGAATATTTTTAAAACATAGTAATGGTATATTATTGAATTGCGGCGTGTTATTTTTTATCCTGTTGACCAATTTAAAACAAATTACATAAACTGCCAAACTACACGTAAGTTTTACACATTGGCATTATTCGTATTTTAAATAATGAAAAAATAAAAAGTTTAAAATATTAATAAAAATGCAAGTAAAACGTAGAATTAAATATTACTTGATGACGTAACAAGAACATGTAACTTGTTTAATGTCAAGTGAATACGATATTGGCATTCAATCTTATACTTTGGCGATAGTGTTTTGGTCGACGATATTTTTAAGTATTACCAAATGTCGTAACAGACACATCCTTATAACTTCGAAAATAGCAATCATATTTACTAACAATTTACTGCATCAGATTAAGCGTCTTATTTCCAAATAAAATATCTATTTCAATTAAAATTTGAAGAAAATACTGGGCCTTAAAGAATCAAAGAGTGTGGAAATATTATTACAATTGTCTCGGCAACTAATTATCCGATTAACTTTATTCTTTATTCATTTTTTGGGGGGAGGGGGTGGAGGTGGTGTTTTATATTCACTCTTAAATCCTAAAATAGATAACCTAACTCTTAAAATAAAAAATCGAAAATTTTTATATACCTTTTAACAGAAAGAATATTTCGAGAGTCCGAAAAAAATGTTCCGGATAATCGAGATTACTGATATTCAAAAGACATCTTTTCATTATTACATACTAAATACACACCGCACCAAATTTCAAGCGTCAGTCTCAATTGATTCGGAAGTAAGAGCATTTATAGACAGATGGGTGGCATTTTCTTAAAATATGTTTTTCGGATTTTCTAGTATCTGAAACTTGCAAATCCATCATTTTTTTTTAACGATTGCAAGACTTACCCTATACTTCCTATGATGGATAAGTAAGATGCTTGAAAGACTTTTTTTATGGAAGAAATTGAACATAAACATGGACATTAAATCTTTAAAAATACTATTTTTATTAAAACTTATTATAGAGATTTATAATTTTCAAAACTATTTCAATACCAGGATTTATTGTCATAATTTCATGATTAATAGATTTATGAAGAAACTATTTCATAGTTTTCTCGTCTGCACAGTACAGCATTTTAAAGAAAATCTAACTGTCGAAACTGTTGAGAAAATTTAATCAAATTTGCCAAAAAATTTGTAAACATGATTATAAACAATGCAAATAGAATCGAGATTTTTGCTAGAAAATGTGCATTGCTCAGTTTTCAGCTTCCGTATTTCTGATTAACTATTAAAAATGTTGTTTAAAATATAAAAGGAATCTAAAATACAGAATTAATATGCAGAATAATATACATAATTTATTTAAATTAAACAAAATATTCGATGCATGGAAAAGCAGTATTAAACCAAGTAAATTCAGTTTAATTTTTTTTTTTTAGTTATAAGACATTTTATAGGAATGCATGTAATCCTAATATGATTAAGATGCAGTTTTAAATAAAATTAATGTTGCTAAAACATAAACCGTATTCATAGTTATATCCGTTCGCTTATCGTATGATATGAACAAATCATTATTTTTTAACTTATAAATTTAAGTCCGTAATTTGCATTTGAATTGTGCTGCAAACTTTAGAATCTCATTAATTGTAACTATAATACAATTTAACATCCCTTGCCATCTTATAAAATGTTGACACGGAAGCACTTCTTGTTTTAGATTTTCAAATATGCAAAAAAGACCTTATATATGCAAACTTTATTAAAAGTTCTTAATAAAATTCAATTCCCATGAAAACATACACATCGAAACCGAAATAACGCATCAGATATTTGAATAATATATTATGGAAATATATTTTAAAGCTTTTTAATGCGAAGTAAAATTATATTAAAGTTGCTTTAATCTTTTTAAGACTCAAAAACAAAATTTGAGTGACCACAAAATATTTAGGTTTGAAAATTATAAAATTTATATTAATACCATTGTGGAGCATATTAGTATAATAAAATAAAATCCCCATAAAAATAAGAAATTTAACTGGTTAAAATGTAATAGAGAAAAATACTAATTTCAAAAAGTAATAATAATAAAATAATAATATAAATAACAATAATAGTGATGATGATGATTAAATATAAACCCAATTTAAGAACTTTATCTGACAGTTTTTGGCGAATAGTTTAGGCTTAAGGGGGCTGGTCACACAGCTGTCAAGTTCCCCTCATTAATGTATAATCTATAGGCGTTTGACCCATTCGCATATTAAAAAAAAACCCTCCTATTGAAATTGATATTTTGAACTTCTATGCTTTATATACACTTTTTAAAAGATGCCTCTGTTTTTCTTAGTTATCACAAATTTCCTAAATTAAATGCTTAATTTTATATGAAATGGTAAACTTTTACTCTGAGTTCGTCATCATTTAACACATAATATCTCAAACAGATATTTTAAATATACGAATGCATCAAACATCCATAGCTTAATATTACTGAGGCTGAGTGACCAGCCCCCTTGATTTCTGTAACTTTACCAGAACCATGTTAATACGATCATATTTTCTTTAAACCCTACTTTATCTTAATTTAAGAATATTTTTGTAATATAGTTCATTAGTAGGGTTCATCATATGCAAAACTTGCTAATACAAAAGTTTCAGATAATGTTAAAAATATACATGTAAAAAGTTTAAACCATGTGTTGATTCTATCATTAAATAAACCGTTTACTATACTATAAATTTTGATATTTTTTTTATTAGAAACATTCACGTGTTTAATGCAATCCTATATGCAGTACTCTAACTGGTAGCGAAAAAATCTCCTTACGCCAATGATACTTTTTTATCTATATTATAAAGGCCAAAGGTATCTGTGCGTAACGCATACGTCATTTTGCGAATGGCAACACTTTCCCATGCAATTCGGTTTTTCAATTTTCGCTACTGCAAATTTTATACTTCTACACATCACACATTTTTAATTTTTATACCGTATTTTAGAGAAAAAAAATGTACTTTTAAGTACAATTTGTTTTAAAACTGTACCACAATTTATTTTTGAAATATTATTTTTTTTTGTAGTTTTAGTACGAATTTTCTAATCGTGGCATCAGAAATACTCCATTTTCTCTTAAAATTGAAACTGGTAGTTGGGGGCCACCGTAATACTTACCCATCATATATATGCATATATAACATATGAAAATAATACATTTGAAAACTATTTATAAACTGCAGTTCCAAAACAAAATTTAAACGTGTATTTATATTTTTATTGTGCATAGTAATGCTGTGTTAATGAGTTGCTGATGAATCTTTTTCGATAAATTATACAACACGCCTAACTACTCAAGTAGTATTGAATAGCGAAAAAGAAACATCCTTATAACTCCAAAAATAATAATCTTATTAACTAACAGTTTACTGCGTCGGATTAAGCGTCTCATTTCAAATTAAAATATATTTTGAATTGAAATCGGAATGAAATACAGGGTCATGAAAAATCGAAGAATGTGGAAAACATCATTACAGAAATCTCGGCAACTAATAATTCGATCAACTTCGTTCTTTATGCAAAATTTGTGTTATTTTATTGCCTTTTACGATCACTCCTTAAAATAAAAAAATTCGAAAATTTTTATATACCTTTCATCAGAACGAATTTTTCGAGAGTCCGAAAAAAATAGTTCCGGATAATCGAGGTTACTGATATTAAATAGGCTTCGTCCCATTCTTACATACTAAGTACATACGAAATTTCAAGTCTCTATCTCAATTCGTTCGGGAGATAGGGCGTTTACAGACAGACAGACAGACAGACAGACGGACGGCAAATTTTTTTTTCTAAAAATATTTTTTTCGAAATCTCCTGTGTCGAAAACGTGTAAATCCGTCAAAAAAAATTTCGATTTTCAAAACGATTGCAAGACTTACCCCATACTACGTATGATGGGTAAGTAAAAAGAAAGAAAGAAATTAAAATACTATTTTGCGAAAATCGTCTGTTATAAAATCAGGTGAATTTCGGCTTTCTATTTCTTTTTTATTAATCAATTAAATGTTTTTTAGTTTATTGCAAACTTACTTCAAAAGGATACAGATAATTTTATCATAACTGATCTTTATTATATTTTATTCATTACATACGCGTTGCATTACATTAAAGTTTAATTTTAATAATTTAGACAACTGGGTTTTATAGAAATAGTATTTTTTTAATTTTAACTTAAAAATATTTTCTTAGAGTTAGACTGACCAATCAGATGTATTTTTAACTGTAGCTAATTATGTAGCTTTATTATAAGTCAATGAAACAGTTCCTTTTTAAACATTTTCTATCGTCGAAATTCGACGGGTTCCACCTCGTTATCCTAATGGCGGAATAACAAAGATGTGATTTTTTTTTTCTTTTAAATCTGCTACATTCTTTTTCATTGCTGTTAGGAAATGGTCCTATCAAAAACATTCCATGTGCATAAAAATCCAACCCATTCCCACCCTATTTTAACGATTTTCCTATTTAATGATATAAAACGAAAAAGTTTTGCTTCTTAATGGTATGTATCAGATTAGAAGACAGTTGCGCAGAATTATGTAACTTTTCTTGCCCATGAAAGTGACTTATACATGGGGACTATTTAAGGCATATCCGTTCTATTGAATACATTTTAATGTTAAAAGCCCTAAAAATTTGTAAGGCATGTAAAACGTTTTGGGCAAACTAGAATTAATGTGTTGTAAAATAAATTTGGAAAAGAGTAAGATGATGTTCAATTCATGTTCATAAAAAATTGTCACTGAACTCTCATATTGAAGAAGTGTAAAGTTATGTGTTTCTTGGACACGAAATATCATCGTATTAGTATAAAAATTAAATCAATAGAAGCATAAGAAATGGGTGAAATGCATTTGAGAAGAATAATATTATTATAAAGAGTTGTTTCAAAATAAATGTGTTTGACCAATGTGTTTTGGCTGCACTAACTTACGGAGTAGAAACATGGAAACTAACAAAACGGATGGTACAAGGACTACAAAAAACACAGAGAAGTATGGAAAGATGTATGCTAGGCATTACTAGAAGAGACAGAAATAAGATAACCTGAATAAGAAGTCATACGAAAGTTTTTGATATCGTTGAAAGAATCAAACGGCTAAAATGGAAATGGGCTGGTCACATTGCAAGAAAGCAACACGATAGATGGAGCAGAAACACCCTACAGTGCTATCTCAGTGATGCAAAACGATCAAGAAGATCATTCCAAGTAAGGTGGCTTGACGATATCGGAAAAGTGACCAGTGTAAATTGGATACTACAGCTACAAACAGGAAATATAAGAAAACTCTAGGGGAGACCTAAATCCAACAGGGGTACAAAAACGGTTGGTTATGATGATAGTGAAAAAAATTAATTGATAGTGGTTTTGAGTTCCAAGGATCATGATCGGGCCACATATGCAAAACAATTTAGAAATTCCAACATAGGAGAGAATATAATAGATTGTTCAGAGTTATATAAATACAAAAAATAAAATAAAATATGTTAGTTGCTATATCTAGATGATATAAATATTAAATTGTAAGTGACAATTAAAAATTTATGTTAATGCAGAAAAAATTGTCTATGAATCTCTATTGCTGTAATGCTAAGGTCTATCGTTACGCAATTTTGCAAGTAAGAATTTCAACTCATTGAAAGCGGTTGTAAAATAGCTTTCCCCTTAATATCGCACAATTCAGCGGAAGAAAATAGACACGCAAATGAATGATTTATTTTCTTTAAGTTTACCAGTGTGTAATTAATTTCAATATTCAGTGAAAATCTAAGGAACGCAATTGGAGTCGCGTGTAAGAAAACATGCAATCAACAGTTTTTTTCTGTGTTGTTTAGTTTAATGAAGGTGGAAAGGCTAGGAAAAGCTTTTTAAATAAATAATATGGCCACAAAAGAAGAATATCTTCCCTAAATATTTGAATAATATTTTCAAGTTTAATCGTATTAATAAATTATGTTTTAAAAGTAATTTCTTTCAAATCAAATGATAACGATTTTTATTAATTTCAATGTTATAACAGTACATCACACTAAACAATATATTTTAAAACTTAAAATAAGCTTTTATACCGAAATAAAATTCCTACATTTATTACAAAAGTTATTTTTCACTAAAAAAAAGGTTAAACTCATGACAAACAACAGAAAAAAGCAAAGTGTTTCCTTTTTTATCTTAAAAAAATAACACATACCTCTCAATTTTCGGATAATTTCCGTTATTACAAGTTCTTGTACTGCATAAAACCCGACTTTCTTTAACAATCATTATATACTGCTTTTATTATTCGTTTAAGTACTTTTTTCCCATAGCACAAGTCAAAATCGAAAGCTATTTTTTTATTCTGGTAAGAAATCGTTAACAGTAATTTGTTCCAGCTGAAAGACAGAAATTAACATGATGGATAATTGTAGAAAAAATTGTTTTTTTCAATCATTATAGAAAATTGATTTTAGAAAAGAACAAAAATAATTATTTGATTATCTGTAGTTTGAAAACTGATTTAGTGTTTGTTCAATGTTTATAAGACAAAAAATAATTATCCTTCAAATTACATCTTCACCCATGCATAAACAAAAATTACGTTATAATAATGACAAAAACTTATAGCAATAGATTATTTCATATTATGTTAAAGGTATTCAATCGTATCGGAAAGCTCAATTGTGTACATACATACATATATATATATATTCATATTTGTATTTATTTAACTCAATGAACGGAAAAATAAATATTGATATATAGATTAAATAGAAGTCTAGATATTCTATCATAAACTACAGCATAATCGTAAAATGCAAGTAGATATCTATTAAGAATATGAGTTTTGGTTATATTTTATTCAAACACGACTTCAAGCACTGTGTATTATATTTATATAAGTACAATAGCTAATTTTCAAGTAGCCAAGATAAAAATATTCATGTAGGGTATATAATTAGTTATCGAGATATTCAATATTACACTCACTTCCAAAAGTTCAGTAAGAAGATGTAAAATGCAAAATAATCAACAAATTCTGCTTTGATTGACACAAAATTCGGCAGGAAAATAGCATATATAGTTATGCATAAAACAAAAGCAATAATTATATACAGAAATGAAAACAATATTAATTTTTTATAGGTTATCAGAAAATGACATACTGGAGACTTAAACAGAAAAATTATGTATAAAGTGAAAATAAAAACATAAAATGAAAAAAATCCCTGTCGGCTGGGCCTATAGGCGGAGGTAGATTTCGAAGAGTGCTCATTTCAACAATATATATATATATATATATATATATATATATATATATGATTAGAGATACACCCAGTTTAATAACTTCATTTGGCCGTTTATGAAAAATTTTTAATTTCATTTTTTTGCAAAAACTGGTTTTATCAGAATCATCTTAAGAAAAATTCAGCTCAAATGCTCATTATGACAACATATTTTGAAACAGATTCTAAATTTATTAAAAAATCGACCAAAACAGTACATTATACAGTTCCTAAATAACAAAAAACTGTCAGTTGAAAGCATTTGAGAAAAAAATTTGAATTTAAAAATGAGTCCTAAAATAACCGATTTGTTGTTTGAATACATCCTTAATTCTTTGATTGCTTAGGAAAATTTAGTGCGAAATACTCACTTTGACAGCATTTTAAAAAATATATTCTATCTTTATCAAAAAACTGGCTAATGCGTCACAGTATATAATTCCTAAATAAGAGGATCTGTAAATTGGATGCATTTGAGAGCGAAAATGGATTTTAAAACGAGTCGTAAAAAACGCAATTTGCTATGTGAAAACTTTCTTAAATTTTCAAATCTCGAAGACTTCGGGAAATTCTGTTCAAAATACCCTTTTTGGTAGCGTTTTTCAAAATATATTCTGTCTTTATCAAAAAACCGATCAATGTATCACATTATATAGTTCCTAAATAAGAGGATCTGTAAATTGGATGCATTTGAGAGCAAAAATGGATTTCAAAACGAGTTAGAAAAAAACGCAATTTCTTATTTGAACACTTCTTTATATTTTCAGTCACGATGATTTCTGAAAATTCTGTTCAAAATACCCTTTTTGGTAGCCTTTTTTGAAATATATTCCGTCTTTATCAAAAAACTGACCAATGCATCACATTATATAGTTCCGAAATAAGAGGATCTGTAAATTGGATGCATTTGAGAACAAAAATGGATTTAAAAACGAGTCAGAAAAAAACTCAATTTCTTATTTGAATACTTCCTTCAATTTTCAGTCCCGATGACTTTCGGAAATTCAGGTCAAAATGCCCTTTTTGGTAGCCTTTTTTTGAAATATATTCTGTCTTTATCAGAAAATTGACCAATGCGTCACTTTATACAGTTTCTAAGTAAGAGGATCTACCATTTGTATGCGTTTAAAGTCAAAAATGAATTTAAAAATGAGTCAGAATATAAGCCGTTTGGATTTGTGGTTTTTTCTCCAACTCCTATTTTTGTTTCATTTCTTTTTGCTATACGAATTGGTCCTATGAAAAACTTGTCAATATAAAAGTTGTAGATATTTTTGAGAAGATGTAAAATAAATTTAATCAGATTTGATATCTTAAAAATTGACGGAGTTATGGATTTTTCTCTTTTTTCAGCGCCCTTCTTCTTTTCGTTTTTAATTTTTTTCATCGGTAAAAGTTGGTCCTATCAAAAACTTGTAAACACAAAAGTTTTAGATAATTTTAAGAACATTTATAAAAAATTTAGTTGGACTTGATATCTTAAAAATTGACGAAGTTATGAATTTTTTTCTCTCAAAATCCTTGTTTTTTTCGCCCCTTGAGCCCACTTCTAAATTTATCAAAAATCTGTCAAGTATATACTTTTGGCCCATTTTTAAGAAGTAATATAAACTTTAAACTGATTCGATATCTACTTTAATTAAGAAGTTATAGCGTTTTTTCGGTTTTCACAAAAACGCCCCCTATTCCGACCCCCTTGGTCCGATTTTGCCCATTAACGAACTCAGCCAAGATTTCATCCCCATTGATTTTATGTACCAGTTTGGTGGAGATTGGTGAAGAATTATAGAAGTTATCGTGTCCATAAAAAAGTGAGATATATATATATATATATATATATATATATAGATAGATAGATAGATAGATAAACTGGTGCGATTGCAATAGGTAGTATTTCTTACGAAATCTACCTAAAAAGACAGGGTATGTGATCCCCCCCCCTTATCCCAAAGTTTACACCTTGTGACTATGCTTTCAATAAGGTGGTCAACCACCAATGAGTGAAGCAATCGCCATTCTTCTTGTAGAGCCGTTTTCAGCTCAATAAGAGTGTCTGGAGGTGGGAAACGTAAACATACAGCACGGCCGAGAGCATCATAAAGATTTTCAATGGGATTAAGATCGGGCAAATATGCTGGCCACGCCATACGCGAAGCCCCTTCACTCTCCAGATAATCATCGACCATGGCAGCTCTATGGGAACGTGAGTTATCCTCCATTTAAAAAAAAGTAGGGCCAACAACTGCAGCATACAATCTCATAATGGGCTCTAGGACTTAATATCGATAGCGGACATCCGTCGCAGAACCCAGTTTAAAGATGTGCAGGTCATTGCGGTATCTTAATAAAATCTCTGCCCACACCATAATGCTTCCGCCTCGGAATGCGTGATGTTAGGTGATGTTTTGGGGCTGATTACGTGTTCCTTGTTCATGCCATATCCTTTTGCGCTTGTCATCTGGCTACAGAGGAAATCTTGACTCATCAGTAAGCATGACATTGCTTCAGTCAGACACAGTCCAATTGATATGTTCCTGGCACCACTTTAATCGTACCCCTCTTGATTGGACGGATAGAGGAACAGAAACTCGAGGTACCCTTGCGTACAGTGCACTCATATGTAATCTTCGGCGTAGAGTAGCTGCATATATCGCCTTACCAATAGACTCTGTAACCATAGATGTCCCACGTGTGGAGGTCGCTCTGCGATTCCGCTTGGACAGAATAGCAATATATCGATCTTCCGCGGGGGTTGCAACCCTTGGCGACCGACTACGTACCTTCGGACAACTGTGTGTGTGGTTTGGAATTGTTTCCATAAACGTGAAATTACAGAATGATGAATGCGAAGAAAAGACCAACGTCTGTGATCGACTGTCCTGCTTCAATGCGCCTCACAGCACGCTGGCGGTCAGAATCTTCCATTCGTCTTCTGGAAGTCATAGAAAAACGTATGTCTTCAAAATAAATTGTACGAAAGTTTTAAAAACCTTCTATCAGCACTTACAATCAACTTCTGTAATCCTTCATAAAGCTCGCTTCTTCGATATTTCTTGACATGAAAGTACGATTGGCTGTTACCTTACATTTTTGAATACTTCCATCTACCTCCGCAGCGATTTGCATCCTCTTCAATTCTGATTGGCTTCAGGAAATTAGCATTTTCTTCTCCGTGCTTAACTTTTTGAAGTGAGTGTACAACATGGGCAATTTTTTTGAGGGCGGGGGAAGGGTGTCTCTAAAAATGTTATTTTAAAGGTTCTAGTTTTATAAATACTTTTTAAAAAGAAGTATTACTTTGATTGGTATACCTCTAAATAGAATGCCTTAATATGTTACAAAATTACAAAACCACTATTAAAATTATTTATTGGCCTTTTTCCATTGATTGTATGATCCCGCAAAAGTCGATGAACGTATCGCTCACTCGCAAAAAAGTGACACATATCGTAAAAAAAAAAAAAAAAAAAATCATTTTACATTTTATTCCAAAGATAGATCTGATATAGATGTGTGTCCTTCTGCACAAAAAGTTTACGAATATAGTAACATGGAAAATCATTTTATTACAATGAATGTCCATATGTGATCACAGAGAAGGGGTGGATTGTGTAAGGAGGTAAAATTACCCTACACTCCAAACCTCATCCTATGTCTTCATTCTTAACCAGGGATGTAGTGGAGGTTATACATTCTGCATTTTTTTAAGGAACACCGTATATACTCTGTTTCCCATGAAAGCTATAGTACATCTATATACTCATACTGAATTGTGTATGTTTGGATCAAAAATGATTACATTGCTTTCTCAATTTTGAAACATAACTTGCTATCAAATCAAACAAATGATAATTTTCTACCCTATAATTGTTTCTTTCATTCATGGTGGCATAAAATAGGTTCATTATGTAAATATTAAATTATACACAGTATTTTCAAATAATTTAAAAATGCTTGCAAATGGTGTGCTCTTGCAGCAAAAATATTCGATTTAGGTATATTGCTAAAATTTTTCTATTTTTCTTAATAAACAATCAATTAAACTTTTATTTTCAATAATTTTGAGCAAGAAATAAAAGTCAGTATATTCTTACTTTAATTTATAAGTTAAGGGGGAGTTCATAGCGATTTATACAAGAACACAACCATGGAATCAAAAATAAATACATGTGTTTATTAGTTTTCAGTACATATGGATCGGAGCTATTTTCAGTATGTGAAATAATTATAATTGAGTATTTTTTATTCAATTTTGAGAAACCATATTTTCAGTGCACCTTTTCCTTGAGCGTATACCTTCTGTATTTTTTACGATTACACCACTGTTTTTAACTTCCAAATGACAAACCAATACAAATCAAAAATTATAGAATATATTATTAAAATTACTAAATATATTTATATGTAAAGCTTCAAAATTTTTTTGAAAAACTGATAAAACACTTTTTATATCATTATTCAGAAGCAATATCTTAAAAAATACATGCCACTAATGCGATTTATGAAAGTTCACATAAATTAAAAAATAAAACACTAATGATAAATCGATTTTCTCTGAAATTTCTCTAATGGATTAAAGAAATATATTCAAAATATTAACTTTTAATGGAATGCTGTGAATTACAGAATAGTAATTTTTTATTTGATTATTTTCCCACTTTAATTAAATCTACACTATTTTCTTTTTCTGAGATATTATTAAATATGTTTTACTAGAAATACATTATCAAAATTTTATTCAGAGATATTTTTAGGGTTCCGTCCCCGTAAAGTAAAAACGAAACCATTATAAGATTAGTACAGTGTCTGTCTGTCACAGCGTATTTACTCATAAAGTATGAAACGTGGGAAGCTCAAATTGGGGGAAGTAATGTAAACTATTGACCCAGATAGTTACAAATTATTGCATTTACAAGTGTATTTAGGATGGGGTAGGGGAGATAATTAAATTACTTAAAGAAAAAAAATCTTTGTATATGGTGTGGGGTATTTGGTGACAGTTTTCATTATGCTGAACTCAAAACTATATTTCTTATTATTTTAGGTATTATATTTTCAGAGGTAATATCAAAAATATAGTGCAAAAATATGTCCCTCCATTTAATTTCGAATGTACTAAAACTGAGGTTATAGATGTTACTTTAAAACTTGCAGGAAAACTACAGCGATTACTCTAGATCACATAGTTTTTGAGAAAAGCACCTTTTTCCGCTACGCATAATTTCTGATTTATGGGCATTGAGCAATATTGTGGAGGAATATTGGAGGTACCTATCGTAGCAGAAGTACAAAAGCATTGTTGACAATGATTTCAGAAAAAAAATTCGTACGTAATTAGCCTAGATATTAACCCTTAAAGAGAAAGACGATTTGGACATAACTAATGACGGGGCCGATATACTCTGCATACCATTGACTTTTAAAGCTTAGATAAAAACTTTCAAAAATATATTTGTGTAATGCAATGAAAAGTATCTGTATTAAAGCAAAAAAATCATGCTGTTCCAAACACACTAATTTAATTAGCACTAATAGCATAAATCTGGGTACGTACTCATTAAAAATTAAAAACAAATTATCCATTTTAGTACCAGAATTATTTAAAATTATTTAATGCAAAATGTTCCTTATTTCGACTATAGCGGCAACGACTTTACAAAATTTTTTGGCAATAAAATGTCTGTTTTTTTTTAAAATTTATTTTGCATGCGAACCTTACATAAATACTATGCAATCAGTTACTAGTTTGCTTTGGGTGGTTCTCTCATTACGACTCTTGTTTATTTAAAAGTTAATTAAAAACTTATCTGGAAAAACGCGTCATGGAGAAAAACGGCTTTGCCAATTTGCGTGCTTCTTTCTACACAAGCTCCTTTAGCACAATAGCAAATTTAAACATTGAACAACGATTTTCTGTTAGCTATACTGGAGAAAGAAAAAGTTATTACTATGCTGGATTTAGTTTTAGTACTCTGATTGACCAATTTTAAAAATGATGCGATAATGTTGTTTTTACCAGTGATCTCTACACTGTACTGCATCCTTGAAAGGTGTGTTGCAGTACTTAATATCTTTTTAACCCCTTAAAATGCGAACAACGTTTCTGTTATTTAGAATTCTCACCGGTAAAATCGAAAAATTTGGTTAAAAAAAAAAAAAAAAAAAAAAAAAAAAAAAAAAAAAAAAGCTATTTTTCAACATTTTGCTGCAAAAGTTAAAAAAAATAAAATTTCATAAAAAGTTGCTGGTCAGAATATCATTTAAATTAGGTGGGATAAAATAAATTCCTCCACCCATCGGGTGTAAATACTGTTTTATACCACCGCGATCGTGTTATTATTCCGGCAGTGAAATAGTTATTGCATGAGAGTAATGGGTGTTTAAGTAACCAGATGTGTTTTTTCAGCAAAATTATTATAATAATAATAATATTTGAAAATAATATCGATTTAAAGGTAGCGAATTTGTGCTTTTATATAAAACTAAGAACGTACGGAAATAGGTCAAATATTTATAAAATTTAATAATGTGAACTAAGTTTTTTTCAAAATAATACCAAATAGCATCCGTAAAATAGAGGTAAATGTATTGTGAATCATATAATAGAAAGATCAGATAATTGCAAAAATATTTATAAAATATATAAATGAAAAAAAAATCTAATTGAAACATTTTCGATATATTCCATGTTCATTACCTTATGAATAAAACATAATGCATAATACTTAATCTTATTTTGCCATTTATATTTAAATTGAGTTTAACATATCAAATATTTATACATGTTAGAATTTAACCTCTCTTCGTTGTCTAAAAATTGCTGATGCAAAAGAATAAAAAAAAAATAACTATTTCTTCCCCTAAAATCCAGGAAGGATACGAGCATTAACTATTAAACTTAATTTAATAAAACCCAACTTACATTTCATAAATAAATTTTATTATCACGATACTCAAGGGGACGTTTAGATGGATTTATTTGCAGAATTTTATTTAAATTTTTATTTCGAACAAAGTACCTCTTATACTTCAAAGAACATTTGTCAAACATATTTATATATTTTTTCTTTTTATTATTAAATGAAATTTAAAATGAAGTTACCATAGCTAAAAAAGGAACAATGCAGATTTTATCTGAAGCCTTAGGCTATGAAAACGATTAATTATTGTTCATTCATGTTTTTAAAACAAATATTGTTATTCTGAAAAGTGATAGTTCTGACCTAAAGCTGTAAATATATAAATGCGAAAGTTATTTACAGATATTGTAAAATTGCTGGCAAATTTCCAAACATGTTTGAAGATTATTAATTAAAAAACAAATTCGTCGACTAAACTCGGTCGATGCAACCTTTTTTATTAAGAACACTGTTTTTTTGGTTCATTGTGAGTGAAAATGCTGGAAGTACTTATGCACATTTCTGTATTTTCATAATAATTCTAGAACTCGGTAATATTTTCATGCACTAAAATAGTGTATCACGACCATTTTAAAACATGATGGATAAAACAAATCAATGAGCTTCGTCGAAATCTTAACTTATGTGCACATGCGCGCTCACATAGCAATTGATTAATATATAAGAGTTCTGTCCCAGGCAAATTGATTTTTAAACAAAAAGTCACTCACATTAGAAATTCAAACTGCTACATCTCAGATGTTTGTTAAGATAAAGGCAAAACGGAAAATACTCCAGAATTCATGTATTAAGACCAAACACTTCAGAAAAAACCTTTTTTTTCAATTTCTAATTTTTTGTTTTGCACATCATTATACATTGAAAAGATTTTTGACAAACTTAAATGGCTGCCATTTTGAAGCAAGATGGCGGATGAAGTTGGCCAATGAACTCGGTCACGAGATTGGTATTTACTATCTACACGCTGAGTTATAACCAAATCGGTTTATAAATATGCGTATTATCGCGTAACAAAATTCAGAACGTTTCAAAATGTCAACCACACTAGAAATTGAAAGTGCTATAACTGAGCCATCTTTTAAGATATAGATCAGACAAAAAATGATCTAGAATCTTTGTATCAAGGTCAAACACAAAAAAGAAAATTCTTCTTCAATTTTTTTGCACATAATTTTAAAGTTTAAATTAAAAAATAATATTTCGACATTCTGGAAAAAGATAGCGGACGGAACTGGCCAACGAACTCGGTCGAGACATTTGTATGTACTATGTACACACAAAGTTTCAATCAAATCTATTCATAAATACGATAGTTACAGCATCACAAATATCATATATATGTATGTATATATATATATATATATATATATGTCAACATTTAAACGGACGTTGGTTTTGGGGTCTCGGGGTCAAGATCAGTAAAAATATACCAAAATTTTCTGAAAGTGCTTTCCTTCAGACGGCTACAATAGGTAGCTTTTTGCTTTTTGTAATGAAAACTACCTAAAATATTGCAGAGCATACAATAACACTTATTTTGTCTACGTCAAATGGCTAATTTTGACCAAAAAAATGTCCACTGGAAACAAGAACAACAAAAAATCAAGCTATAATAGCAAAATTTACTTTTATTTATTTTACTAAATACTTAAAAGTATTAATATAAAGAAATCTGCTGGTTGTTAAGCAGATAGAATTGATTAATTTAAGTTTATTTAATTGCAAAATAAAGCAACACAATATTTTAAAACCATAATTGTGCAAATAAAGTGATATATCATAATTTAGCTAAAAACTTGAAATTTATTATTATTTTTCCTCCATTATTAGTCCGGTTACTGGATTTCAAATATTTTTTTCATAAAAATAAAGAAAAACCTGCAGTGAAGTTTTAATCCTCACACAAGCCATTTCTTAAAATTGGTAAATTAATTAAACTTTTGAAAATGTATAACATTTTACTATATCAATATAAATAATCAGAAGGTTTTTTTTATGTTTTCTAATCAAAAATATAAAATAAATTTAAATTAATATTTATATGACCAATATATTAAGACATTAACAGCGCAGTGTTAAAGATAAACGATCGTTTCATGACCATTTTCTTATGCTATAAGATAACCTACGCTTTGGAAATGCTTACAACAATAAACTAATATTGAGAACAAATATTCTTTCATTCAAGTTCAAATAATAGCAAAATATATTTCAATAAGTTATTTTATTTTCTTTTTGCACGAAGTCACGATGTATAATATTCGAGAAATGAATAAGAGAAATACATTTTTAAAAATTATTATAAGAATTATTATAAAGCACACAGTTGCCACTATATTGAAAACTATATCAATAAATTGAATTTTATTTTAAATGTGTGTAACATCAATATAAATATAAATAAAAGCAGAACGTCTTAACTACGTATACTGATAATCCTATCATAATAATGTATATTCCAAACGATTAAGTGAAGAATAGACAATAAAAATATTTATTGTCTATTGATAGCTAAAAGGATATAACTTTACATAAAACATGTCAATATAGGTTTTTAATATATTTAGTTTATATTTAGTGTGTGTTCTTCTCCTTTTTCGTTTGAAATACTTATTATCATGATATTTGTGAATTTTGTAGCAGTAAATATAGTAAGGGAAGTAATTTTGTTTAGAAATCAACTATTAATCCTTTAACTACTGACGGTAATTATAAGTACCATTAAAATAACTTATTATAAAATTCTTTTAATACGTCATTTAGTTGTAATACTGTTTAGAATGAGTTACAGATACATTACTTTATCTTTTTCCAAAAGCATTATTAATTACACAAAACAAAAATATTTTTAAAAGGATGATTTATTTTTGCCTTTGCATCTTTCCAACTTTGTTGGTGCTGAGGGAGGGGGATTTTTCAATGCTGAAATATTTCTATATTAATAGCATCTAATTTGTACATTTTATAATTCTGCAAAAAATTAAGAAAATAATTAAAAATAAAAGATTTCAATGTGGTACTAAAAATTGCACAAAATCCCTGCAAACTCAAATTTAATTAATCCTTCAAATATTTATTAAATAAATGCTTATGTAAATCTTTTAATTTAGTTTAAACTATTTACTTTAGAATGTAAAATTTTCATTAATTCATAATGCGGTTGATAAAACGACTGTTTTGTCATTAAAAATAAATAAATCAACGGATTAAGGATCAGGCCCTACTGTGATAATCTCTGTTTTCTTTATTCGTTCTTAATCTAATCATCTTAATTTTTTGTACAGCATATGTACCGGGCAGTTGTTAAAACTAACGCGGTATTTTCAGTTATTTCTGTTTCCAAGTAAGCGCATTTTATCGATTGCAAAGTTTTAACAGGCTGAATAGACCTTGCTTTTAAATTCTAGTTACAAAACATTTATTTCCACCTACAAAGCTGATGTTGCATCTTATAATAAGTCATTTTTATTAAACAGTTATTGATACTACATCCCAATTCCATTCCTGTTTAAACAATTCATTTGCTATATTTTTCTCTCAGAATATCTAAAACTGAAATTGGTAGATTAATAATTAAATTAATGTACTTGAATTGTTTGGAATATATATTATTACAATAGGATTACCAGTAGACATATTAAAGGCGTTGTGTTCTTATTTATATTTACATTGATATGGCACGAATTTCAAATAAACTTAAAATTTATTCAAGTATTTTTTAAATATACATAAATATAACCGAAAACGTTTTTAAAATGCTTCCTCCAATTTTTAGTAATGTATTTTTATTATTCATTTCTATAATAATATACATCGTGACTTCGATGAAGTAGCAAATAAAAAAACTTATTGAAATATATATTTTGTTATTATTTGAAGTTTAATAAAATAAGGTATGTACTCAGTATCAGTTAATATTTCTAAATGTTTCCATTACTTTATAAGAGAATGAATTTAATTTTTAAATTGACATAATCCTCACGCAAGCCGTTTTCATATATTTCGTATATTAATCAAAAACTTAAAAAGTATATATAACATTATACTACATCATATCAAATATTCAGAAATATTTTTTTAGATTTTCTAATCAAATATATAAGATATATTTAATGATGCAATGCGAGAGCTCATTAAAATTTAAATGAAAATTTATATGACCAATACATTAAGGCATTAGAAACACAGTGTTAAAGCTAAACGAACGTTTTATGAATATTTTGTAATGCTATAAGATAGCCTACGCTGCCTTTCCATAAAATGTTGCTTTATTATTCGGTATTAGATTTTATTTTATGACCGGGATAGTGCATTCCTTTCAAAAGTAATGGGAGTGGTTAGAACAATAAACTGATATTGAGAGCAGATATTCTTTTGTTCAAATTAAAAGAAGACAAAATATATATTTTAATAAGTTATTTCATTTTTCTCTTTAATAAAGAGGTAATGTATGTTGTTGTATAATTGTAGTATGGAAATATATTGAAAAAAAACTATTACAAGGATTTTTTAAAAGATTCCATTTTCATTCTAGTAAATTATAACTTTTCAAAGTGGTCGTGACAATTTCTGCAATGCTCACTATGACAAAAATGTACTGGTAGACGGCTTGATGGAAGTGATTATTTCTAAGCATGCCCCTTTCCTTACAAGCATCGTAATTTCTTGTGTATGCGCCGCAGTTCGGGTGATTCGATATACAACCAGAATCTGTTTTAGGAAAAATGTGACTTTGTTTTGCTTAGAATTTATTTTGCTATATTCTTTAAATAAACTTTCCGGTATCAAAAATACTTAACTAAGCCGCGTCGCATTCACGGGAAATTACGGTAAGCAGATCTTACTTTTTATATATTTGTATAAAACTAGATACTTACTAAACTTAAGAGTCCTACTCACATTGTGCATAATATAGATACAGCAAAAACCCGATATAAGGTGGATGTTGCGAGACATGTTTCACACCCGCATTATAGCTTAACAGCGGTATATCGGAATGGTGTTAAAGAAACGGTACAAAATGAGGAAAACACTTACCCGCTTTGTGAATTACAACTTTATCATTCGTTGAACACAAACTTAAGGCCCCTGTCCTCGCTCGAGGAAACACTCGCGAGCTAATGCTATTCCTATGGGGAAGCATTTTTCTATTAACTCTTTCGCATTTTGACATTTTTGAATAATTTTTTTTGCACTGGATAGCTGAGGTGCATGCCGAAAGCGCACCTTTTTTTACTTTTTTGATTTTGGTTACAGATATTTTTTTAAAAAAGCACTTTCAGTTTCGAAACCGGATTTGGAAGTGAAACTAACTTTGTAAAAATATCTGCAACAAAAATCGAAAAAGTAAAAAAAGTGCGCTGTGGGCATGCACCTCAGCTATCCAATGCAGAAAGAAATATTCAAAAATGTCAAAATGCGAAAGAGTTATAAGAAAAATACTTCCCCATAGGAATAGCATTAGCTCGCGAGCGTTTCCTCGAGCGAGGGCAGGGGAACTAAATCTTACACTGTCTTTTTAATAAACATTTCAATAAATTTAATTTTTGTATGCGTGTAAAATCAATATAAATATAGATAAGAGCACCACGTCTTAAGTACGTCAACTGATAACCATATCATAACAATGTATATTCAATACGTCAAGAACAGGCAATCAAAATATTTAATTACTTAAAATACGTCACTATACTAAAAGCATGTCAATTTAGGTTTTTACCTCAATTAATTTATTGTATGTGTTCTTTTACTTTTTCGTTTAGAATACATATACTTAAGACATTTGTGAAACATGCTTGCAATTATGTATAGTATAATAACATGTGAAGCAATTTTGTCTAATTAACAACTATTAAAGCGATTGTTCAATTATTCTAAGAAATTAAAGAGATACATTAAAGATCAGGTCCTTTAATTTCTTTACCTTAATCCGAGAGGTACTGAATATGTAAGGGGCAGGCTTATAGCCTAACGTGAGCTACTTTCAGTGTCTATTACTTTCTGTGATCTCTGTTTCCAAGTATACATACTATACATTTTATCGATACCTAAGATTTCACAAACTGCACAGATCTTGTTTTAAATTCTAGTTATGAAACATTAATTTCCATCAACAAAGCTGCTATTACATTTTATATAAAAAAAAATTATTAAACAGTTATTGACACTACTGCATATTTTCATTCCTGTTGGAACAACCCCAATTGCTATTTTTTACTTATATTATATAAAATTTAAATTGGTAGACTATTTAATTCTCACACAAGTCATTATCATACAATGCTAACTAAGCGTAGAAATAACTTAGTGAAAAATGTCCAAGCCGGGGATCGATTCCGGAACCCTTTGAATAGCACTCCAAGTGCTCTACCATTTAAGAGCCCACAATAGTCACAGAAAAATTACTCAAAAAGACCCGGATGACCATGTAAAGTCTATGGGAGCGTTCTTTTCTAATATCTCGCTCAAATTTTAATATTTTTGCATGATTTTTTTGCACAAGATATCAGAGGGCAATCCACAACCGGGCTAGTTTTTACTTTTTCAATTTTTGTTTCAGATTTTCTTTAAAAAATTACTTTAACTTTCGAAACCGGTTTAAACCGGTTCTGAAACTGAAACTATCGTAAAATAAAAAATATATAACCAAAATCGTAAAATAAAAAATATATAACTAGCGAAAATTGACTTGTGAACAGTGGAGGGAAATTTGAACGCTCATAAACATTTGACAAACTAATCGATTTTGTTGCGGTTTTGCGTGAAAGTCATTCCCTTGGAAATTATTTTATTCAAAATGACGTACAGAATTAGTGTCTCCATTTTTGGTACAGAGCACTTCCGACAAATCTCCGAAATTTCAATGGCATTACTCCTGGGTGTTTTACTACCAGACCAACATACTTCCAGGAAGTGTTAAGGATGCAAAGACGAATCGGAATCATATTATAATGTAACTTCAAAAATGCCTTTTTTACGAGTTTAAAATACGAGATTAAAAGAAGATTTTTTTACGAGATTAAAAGAAGCAGAGAAAAAAACCACTTGATATTTTTACAAAACGTTCTTTCGGAGCTTCTGGTAAAAGCATATGTTCCTCTTTCGTTGCGCCACTCTTTAGCTCGATGGGGCTCCTGTACATTTTAGCAATGATTTTCGCAGACACCTCAACGTAACATATGGACAGCTGTGGGTAGGTAGTGGTGGCCCGTTTCGTTAGCCTGCCAGATCGTCGTACCTACTTCATCATATCAATTCTTTTTTATTAACTACCTTTATTTTATTACTGTATGATTGTTCTGTATTTTTTTAAATAAACATTGCTGGGTGGGGCTAGTTGAGCTCAAACCAATTAGTAGCCCTCCCCCCCCCACCTGGCTCAATCTGAATCTGAATCTGTATGGGCTTCGTCTGCTGGGGTCAAATGAAAAGTTGAATGTATGAGACTCCCGTCAGTGAAAGACCTCGCAGCTGGAATTTCTGTAGCTGCCAGAAAGCTATCCGAGATGCCAGGAATCTTTCAAAGCGAGAGGAATCGCATGCGACGCTGCTATCAAGCATACCCGACTACTGGTCGTAATTTCGGACACTTTTTGTAGTAAAACCTTTAACTAAATTGTTTTCTGCCAACTTAGCATGTTGCTATTTCACTACCTGTCTCTGTTGCGCTTTCCTCTGCTTCTTTTAACCACAGCTCGCTAAAAAAGGCATTATATTTCAACGTTATATTTCTATGTTATTCCGAGTCGCTTTGCATCCCAAACACTTCCTTGAAGTATGTTGGTCTGGTAATAAAACACTCAGGAGTAATGCCATTTAAATGTCGGAGATGTGTCGGAAGCGCCCTCTATCAAAACAATACGACACAGGAGCTGTAAGTCATTTTGAATAAAATAATTACCAAGGGAATGACCTACACGCAAACCGCAACAAAATCGACCAGTTTGTATAATGTTTATGAGTGTTTAAAATCTCTCCCTCTGTTCAAAGTTCAAATTTCGCTTGTTACCCGATCCCAATGTTTACGATTTTGGGATTAAAATTTAAGTTAAAGTCTAAACTTTAAAATAATTTCAATCCCATGCACAAAATAACGGTAAAAAGTAGTTGTTCGTTACTCTAAAGTCTAAAGCGCCCTCTATCGACAATTTTTGAACGTAACCTTTATAATTTGGTTTTTTTTAAATCGTGATATAAAGAATGATTTTAATGGTTTGTCGGTTAAAGTTTGTCGGTCTGGTAGCGAAACACCCTGTATATGTCATTTTACTATGTCACTTTAAATAATCGGAATTTTTTTTGCGATTTCTAATAAAATATATAAGGTATATTTAATGATGCATTGCAAGAGGTACAAAATTTAAATGAATATTCACACGACCAATACATTAAGGCAATAGCAGCTCAGTGCTAAAGATAAAAGTTCGTTTTACTGCTATTTTCAAATACTATCAGATAATCTACGCTTCCTTTGCATAATATGTTGCTTTATTATTCAGTATTAAAATTTATTTTATGACAGGGATAAAGCAATCTTTTCGAAAGTAATGGGAGTGTTTAGATATTATATCGTTCAAATTCAAATGATGGCAAAATATATATTGCAATGAGTTATTTAATTTCCTTTTTTAACTAAGTGTATTATTATGTGTATATTATTAACTATGTACATTATTATAGATGTGTAATTTGGAAACACATCATTAAAAATTATAAGAATTTTTATAAACGATTTCTTTTAAAATCATGAAAAAAAAAGGTCTCAAGAAATTTTATATTTTATTTGAAAATTGTAAAAAATGCTTGCAATAATGTACTTTAAATATAGTACGAGAAGTTTTTAATAAAATATAAAATTTTATTTCTTAATTTCTTAAACATAGTTTTTTAGTTTTGAATTTTAGAGTATAAGTATTCTTTCATTCAATATCATATAAAGATAAAATATATCAATACTTTTTTTATTTACTTTTTCGATGAAGTCACGAAATATTATATAACTAAACGAATAGTTTAAGTGTATTATTAAAAATTACAATAAAGATTTTTATAAAAGTTTCCGTTTTTTATTTTGTTAATAATAACTATATTTAAAAAACATATTTAATTAAAATTGAATTATATTTTAAATTTGTGTAATGTCAATGTAAATATAAAAAAATAGCACAAAGTCTTAATCAAGACAACGAATAACCATTTCAAAATAGTATATATTCCAAACGAATAAATCAAGAACATAAAATTACATTATTTATTTCTTTAAAAGACGTTATTTTACTAATACCAGTCAATATAGGTTTTGCAATATATTTATTTTAGTTAAATTTTAGTGTATGTTCTCTTACTTCTTCGTTTGGAACAAACATCGCTATGATATTTGTGTAATATGCTTGCAAATGATGTACGAGGGGGAGTCCGAAAATACGTTTCCCCTCTCCGACTGTGGTCAGAGTTTGCATGAATGTCAAAAAATAAAATGAGACATATCTTTATTTTTCAACATAACTACCAAGTACTTTGAGAAATTTATCGTACTGCTTGATCAGCTTCAAAAAGCCATCCCGGAAAATCTCAGGGCTTTACATACGGAAGAAGCGTTTAACGGCTTGTCCGTAGCAAAGCTCTGATGATTTCATGGAGAGCTTTTTGCAGCTTAGCAAGCAGTTTGACAAATGTCTCAACGTACTTGGTACTTTTGACATTGTACATTGACAAATAGATTTGAGTCGTATCTTTCATGTCTCATTGTATTGTGTGACTTTCATACACACATCTGTCCACAGATGCCAAAGGAAACTTATTTTAGAACCTCCCCTTCGTAGTATGTGAGGCAGTTTGGTTGTAATACCAACTTATCAAACAATTTTTTTGTTATTCTGAAAAAATAAATAAACCGATGCGCATTTTATCTGCCCTAAAATTTTGACTGGATGAAGAAGTCTTCTTTTTAAATTCTAGTTCTAAAACATTTATTTCCATCAACAAAATTTCTGTTACATTTTATAATAAAACATTTTCGTTAAACAGTTAGTAGTTTTGTACTCCATCATTTCATTTGCTAAACGTGTACTTAGAAATTCTAAAGTTGAAAATGAAAGTATATTTAACCTTTCTCCGCACCGTGTGCCACATCTGGAACACACTTAAAAACTGTATAATTTTTAATATATGCCATTAATTCGGCCAATATAATCGGCGTAAAAAATTATCAACAGTCCAAGGAATCAAACAACAGTGATTTTGTTTAAGTCAAATGGCTGAATTTGACAAAAAAATGTTTTAGAAAAAAAAATCAAGCTATTGAGATAAAAGTTACTTTTATTACTTTTTCTAAATACTTAAAATATTAATGTAAAAAAAGGTGCAGAGTGTTTAGAAAATGAAATTAATTAACTCAATTTAATTGCAAAATAAAGCAACACAATTTTTTTAAAACCCTAATTGTGCATTTAGGTACACGCCATAATATATGTAATTTAAGAAAAAAAATATGCAGTGAAAAGTTAATCCTCACACAACCATTTTTATAAATTGGTAAATTAATAAAATTTCAAAAAAATTATAACGTTTTAATAAATTATTTTAAAGAATCGGATAATTTTAAATATATTTTCCAAGCAAAATTATAAGATATATTTAACTATGCAGTGCAAGAGGTACAAAAATTAAATGAGTATTTATACGACCAATATATTAAGGCATAAGCAGCCCAGTGTTAAAGATAAACGATCGTTTTACGACTGTGTTTTAAAGCTATCTGTTAACCTAGACTTCCTTTGCATAAAATGTTGCTTTATAATTCGGTATTTCATTTTATTTATGACCGGGTTAACGCATTCTTTTCGAAAGTAATGGGAGTGCTTAGAACAATAAACTGATATTGAGAACAGATATTTTTCGTTTAAATCCTATTTCAATAAATTATTTCATCTGCCTGTCCAATCAAGTTACGGTGTATAAAAATGTAATATGAAAATGCGTTGATAACACTTATTATAAGCATTTTTATAGAAGATTCAGTTTATAATCATGTATATTTTAAAACTAGTTCAATACATTTGATAATTGTATGATATTTATAATGGAGATTCTATCATATATTGTTTTATTTCAAAAATCCGTTCATTTTAATGAAATTCCATTTTAATTAATCTGTCTAAATTCAGACTTATGAATCCATTGCACCCTGTTTCCACATTACAATATATCCTATTAGGTATGATAACGCTTTTAATAAATGCTTTATGCTAAACCTAGATTTATCTACAGATGTAGTATCAAAGGGGGGGGGGTAAATTAAAGAAAAAGGGTTCTTTTCAATCTGCATTTCTGAAATTAACCGTTAAAGAGCAATCTCTGGGATTTAAACAACTAAAAGTAAACTAATTTCATTCAGCAGCCTATACTATCCTTTCTCTTAAAAAATATACAGTTCTGCAAATTGTTTTTTGGGTGCATTTAACCAATACATATTTTAGGATGTAATTTTGACTGTCAGCAGATTTTTTTTTTTTTTTTCGTATTGAGAGATTTTTAGGTTCGCAGGAAATTAAGAGGCTTTTCACATGGTTGTCCTATTTAGCAACATGTCACGTTTAATTTTTTTTTCTCAGTCTATATAATATAATTGAATTCAATTTTCAATATAAACAACTTAATATGTCTTGTATTTATTTATTTAATGTTTTATATTGAAATGTTATTTTTTAATGTTTAATTTTCATTAAAGAAATTAATTTGTTCTTTGATTTGCATCAACAACGTGCAACATTTCTAAAAAATTAATAAAGCAACTTAGACGAAATTTGAAAAATATATTCGTTTTAAGTTAAAGAGATACTTCAAATTTATTTACTTAAATTTATACTTCAAATTTAGTAGCCTTTTATAACAGCATTGGTTATTTTAAAAGGACAATTTTTCAATTAAAAATATTTTTTTCCATTTTTTTAAATTAAATTGAAATTAAAAATAAATAAGTTGCTTTCAAATAAAGTGTACGTTCAAGATACATTAGTTTTACATTATTAGTAATATTATTGGAGCTGTTGAATCAATAGTTTTGTTACAATCTTGCGCGCAAAAGATGCAAGTAAAAAGAAAACGTTTTTAAATTTTTGTGCAAATTTAATCATTAAAAAAAATAAAATTCAGTTTTAAAAGATAATTTAAAGCTACTTTTTAAAAAGTTATTTTAAATAGAAACGGTATTAACATGTCGATAATCAAAATTTTATGCATTTATGATTTATAAGGACTTATAAAAAAAAAATAACAATAATTTGACATGTAGCTGTACAAAGTAAGTCTCTTGAGACCGCTTAATCCTCACGTGTCTTCACATTTATGTCTTTGGCTATGTTACCTTAACAACGCGTTTCTGTCTCTCCCCGCTTATTTATCGCCAAATCGGTAAATATACAAAGATATTTGGCGCAAACAGCAAAGGAAACACAATGTAACATCTGCACTGATTAAAACTCTCTCTACTACTTGGTTAACCCGTCGATCAAATAACTATAGCCAAATTATAAAGATTAAAACTCAACAATAAATGATCGTGAATGTCTTATTCAATGACATTAAACACGATACGTATGCTTAAAACGTCATAAAGTGATTTTTATTTCGATTTTTAATATTTTACTAATTTATTTGTTTTTTTTTTTAATTAAAATAAAAATTTAGTCAATATGTATAAGTTGGCTACTAGTTTTGGCGATTTGTATAATTTGGCGAAACTGGTCGACGGGATAACCAAGTTGTATCAAACCTTCATTTTGATTTTACCTCTTCTGCTGTATAGACAAGACACAAAATGTACCGTCAATTCTATTGTTCCAACGGTCCCTCCCTGAGGAGATCACCAAGTAGTACGTCTATTATCCTGCATTAAATTAAACCAAGAAGGCCTACTCTTTGTCCAAGAGCCGACACTACAAAAACCTATGTTATCGAGCACAAGAAAAAAACCCTTCATTTTATGAATGATTAGTAATAGGGGTTTCTAATGATCTATGTCTGCCGGATGTGAAGTAGTGCATAATTCAAAAATTAATACCACTAGAGGCTCACTCGTAGGTTTATCATTGTGTTTTCCTGCTCCCAGTTTCCCATGTCTTCATACCTTTGATTGTGCTGCAAACAACATGTTAAACCTACCAGTAAACCACTAGTAGTATTGATTTTTGACGTGTGCACAACTTCACTTCCGGCAGACATGGATCATTAGGTTCCCCTATTATTACTCTTCCATGATTTTTTTCTTGTCTTCGATAACATAGTTTTTGGTGCTGTACGCTATTGGAGTATCTAAATAGCAGTGTTTTTCTTCTACTTACTTGTTTCATTGCATACAACGCAGGACTAAGATCAGTATGAAAATTATTTTTTTTTAAATAGCTATGTAAACTTCCGTCGATACTCACACAACTATGTTACAATATGCTGGAAATAATGTACTTTAAATAAAATATGTTAAGTTTTAAATGACATATTAAATTTATAATTACAAGGCTTTTGCTTACATAAGAAGGGTTAACTATTTTGAAACTTAAATATTTTAGTAAATATATTAACATTAATTCATAAATAAATATAGTAATATTTATTAGAATTTAACAGAATATTCGACAAAAATTAAAGAAAAATATAAAAAAGGCGAAAATTTTGAAATATATAATTATATTTTAAAAATCATAATGATTTTTCAGTATCGAATGATAGTAATTTTTCTTAAAAATACATTAATTAATTTCTTTATTTGAATTTTAGATTATGAACACTTTAACTCTGTTTAATACTGAACCATTTATATTTATTAATGTGTTTATGTTAAAAAGCAGCATCGAAAATTTTATATGCTGGATTTTTCAGCTAATAAAAGAAATAGGCTGACATTGCTGAAATATAATAATCATATTAAAAGAGATCAAAAATATAATCCTAGATATTTTTTGCATAACAAATATCTGCAGTTTATTTCATTAGTTTAAAATTCTAATGAGTCAACTTAATTTTTAATTTTAACATAAAAAATTATATTGGTTTAATAAAATATATTTCAGCACTTTCAACCATTTCTTTTACAATTAAAGTGTGCAATGTTTAGGAAATCGCTGAATTTCTATTAAAAGAGCTGGAACTTAATTGCAATTTTATAATTTGAAAGAATGTAATAAAAAGTTTGCCGTATTTGCTATTTTTATATTTATATCATGCAAAGTAAAGTATTTTTATGCACAAACTTTCTACTGTAATGTAAAAAAAATTGTCAACACCATAATTTTAATAAGATTATTGATGTAGCGTTATAAAATATATTTATTACAATGAAATTTTGTTCTTATTTCCCAAAGAGTATTTGAATCAATTAAAAATATGTGTTTCAATATTTTAATTTTTTTAATGAAAAAACTGAATTTAAGTATTTACATGCTGTCTGCATTCATAAATTAATTTTGTATGTTAAGTAAAATAAATAAATAAATAAATAAAACTCACTTTTTTTTCTTTGGAAATCACAATTTTTACATTTTGTATATTTTACTTAGCCGTCACACGTAGTATGATTTAGTAGTCTTGCAAAAAATTGATGGATTTGCACGTTTCAGACATTGAAAATTCCAAAAAAACTGTCCGTACGTCTGTCTGTCTGACTGTGTGTCTGTGAATCTATTTGAAATCCATTGGGGTTTAATCGCACAACTTCGAATCCTGTCGATTTTTAATTGTAAGAAAAATGGGTGTTATCGCAGAAGTACGACGATCTGATCAAGTGAAAATGATAGTACGAATAATGTAGATGGTCGATATGTATTATTTATCACATCTAAAAAAAATCTTCCCATTTATTCGTGACCAAAGAAAGCTGGCAGATAAAAATAGACAAGTGAATCAGGTGGTTTAGTTGTTACTTCAAATAATTAAAAATACACGAGAACAGGGAACATCAGATTTTATTACCGTTTACTTGCACTGCCACTCCACACATCCTTTAATCTCCATAACTCGATAATAAATAAAGAATTGTTCTTGATTCAAACATTTCCAAAAAAAATGCATCACAACAGACAAGCCATCCTTTCTGAGTCAATATCACCATAAATAATAGATGAATAAAAAAGAGTCTGTGTAAAGCCGTTTCTGGAAAAACATTGCAACTCCACAAAACGTTCTAAATTAATCGGATAAGCACCATGAGTTTTTTTAACAATCAGAAGATTAGTCGATTCTGCATCTTTTACTGCCAAACTGACTGTTCCAAACTTACCTCAGAAACTGGCCCGGCCTACAGGCTGACGCAAGCATGTAAAGCCTAATGAAGTAACTACAAGGTAAGTGTAGAAAATGTCTAACACTTTCATTCGTGTGTAAGATGAGCTTGAGCCCCTTACACTTTCCCCACTAGTGGTAGTATACAAAACTGCACAGAAGTGAACAGTCCAAGCGTAAGCTTTTTTGGAATTGCCCACAGACGATAATTTAATAAAAATATATAAAACAAAATTAAAGCTTTTGACAAATGTTTTTTATTCTAAAAAGAGGAAATGGATTAAGAGAATAATTTTAATATTTCGAAATAATATATTGACATTTAAATAATACAGTTGAGTTCTTTTTAGGAAAATAAATAATATATTATGCTGAATTAAAGAAAAAAAGAGAACTTTAGTCAATAATTGAATATTAGTAGATTACGGAAAATAATAATGAAAGTATATTCTTATAAGAATTTAAAGAGGTCAAAACGAGAAAATGGCAATTTTTTTATTAATTTTTTGTTATTATTACATATATATATATAGGTTACTCTGTGAAGTACTATTTCCTGTAAAAACAAAGCGAAAGAATCGAATATCGAGTGAAAACATTATTATTTATCCCTCTTTAAAAAATACATTTGAAAGGCCACGTCAGATGTAATTGAAGCAATAATATACATAATTTTTTATCACTAGAAAAATAAAATAACTTATTTTTTAATCTATAGAAAAAAATGTCTTCGGAAATAATTTCACGCGAAAATTCGAAGCTAGAAGATGAAATTCTGAAATCACAAACCCATATCTGGCGTTAAATAAAATATTACTATAATATAAATATCACAGACGGCATCAAAAGATTTATTTGTTTACTGCAATAAATGTATTTTATTCCAGATAAAAGTTTTCGAATTAATCTGTTCTTCCCCTAACATTTCAACATGTGTTGTTACTTGCCATTCATATTAAAATGCACTGAATAAAGATTTTTTTTTTCCACATTTAAAAAATTATTTTGGAAAAATCTATTTCTTTCTTCAGTAATTTTCAAAATTTTTCTTTGATTTTCAGATTTGTATTTTGTTTATTTCCATGGTAGTTGATTTTTGGCAGAATTTATTTAATATTTTAGATGTTTTACGTAACACAGCTTATTAAATATAGATATTTGATGAATCTTTATCATTTTTTATTAACTATGTTGAGTTTTTTAATAGAGGTCTTTTAATGCAGCTGAATTTATATTCGTTCGTTACATGTTACAATTAATCAAAGGTTAATCTAAAATTTGGTCTACTTTTCGTTTTTTCCCAAAGATGATTCCGAAATGTGGACGGGACAAAAACAAAATAGAGAATTCTTCTCTTTACACATTGACTTGAGCTATATTAACTCAAATGAGACACCGTTTTTATTTATTTCTATTATCATGATCATTATTATTCAGGAGTCATGCCGAACTAAAGACGTGAGTACAAATTATTAAGCAATCATTGCAAATATGAATCTAATATGAAGATGAATTCAAGTGCTCATTATGAGCAGCAGACTGGCAATAATAGAAAATAGTGTGTTCCAAGCAGTAGAAGTGTTTGTAATTATTTTTGAGAATGTTTTAGTATGACAGATGATCATTTACAAAGATCAGTACAAAAGATAAATCGAGGAATTTTTATACCAAAACATTTTTATATTATATTAAAATCGTGTAGTTACATTAGTATTTACAGTATTCGTATAATAGTTTCAATTACTAAATTTTTTTTATGTATATAAAAATTAAATATTTAAGTAAGAAACATAGAAAGTCACCTTGAGCTATACAGATAATAGTTAATAATTATGTATAATTAAAAAAAACGTGTAATTAGATAATAATTAAGTATATTTCTGCCTGTGTAAAGTATTTTTTTAATTTCGTTTTCGTTTTCAACGGAAAGTAGAAAAATATACTGATATCGGTTTTGGTTTTGGTTTTAAAAATGGAAGATACTTATACATAATCTTCTCTACTATCTTCATTTTTAATTTCTTCCGTCTTTACAAGAATAAGGTATTGTATTCCTGATAATTTCCGAATTTCAGTTTTTGACGGATATGACTGTCGGAGCTTTATCTCAATAACTATTAAATGAACTGCAATGAAAATTTAGACCCCACTAAAAATAATCTTACGATTATATGAAGAAATCGCCACTTTCTGCAGAAATGTGAGGAAATTTCTCAGATCAGAATTTTTAAAGATATTCTTAAAAATATCAGAATTATGGGCCAAATACTGACAGATTTCCCACAGAATTTTGGGCCAAATAACTACAGATTTTCTACAGATAATTTTTAGTGCAGGATTCTTATTCCCTGATATACACTGATGTTGATTCTGTTTTGGTGTAACTCGCGCAAAAAGTTTTGCTGCTAATCATTATAATTCATGATTATCTCAAAAGCTCTATCTCAAGAACTAATGCACGAATTTTTATCAAGTATAGATTCAATTAGTCACTGATATAAAATAGTGTTGTTTAGTTTTTGTAATAAATTGCTCAAATGTTAACATTTCTTTACAGATTTTTTCATGATTTTCGCAATAGTTCTATCTCAAAAATTACCTAACGTATTTTCCTCAAACGACAGATTCATTTACAGCTTGATATACATTGTTGCTGATTAGGTTTTAATGTAAATCATCTAACTGGTGGCACTACTATGAATTATTTTTCAGGAAGTATTAACATGTATGAGATAGAAGAAAGTTTTGGGATTGTCACATCGTATTTCTTTTTTTTATCGAATTTAAAAAATATCACTGCACAATGTAATCTTTTAAAAATTGTTTTAGATGCAACTTGTTTAAGATGTAATAGTTTCCCATCGAAAGGAACTGATTTTTTTACGGTAGTATAAATATGGACGTAAAACAGCTGATAAATTGAAAAAAGTAAAAAAAAAAATCTTGCTAAACATTACTCAACATTAACAAAAATCATTTTATCCTATTAGTCTTAAATTACCTTTCAAAATTTGCACAGTAAATAATGAATTTAATTAAGTTTCGATTTAAAAAATACATTTTTTAATTATTGTTTAACATTGCTTACTGAAGAAATTATAACAGATTGTTAATGCATTTTAAATGACATATAATCTTTTTTTGTGTGCTTTTAATAAAAATCAACAGTTTACATCATCTATCCCTTGAAGCTAATTACTTGAAAGAATTAATGGTATCTTTGAAGAGAGCATTGTTAATTTTTTTAAACATTAAACACAACGTGTAATTTTCTAAATAGAAAAACACAGTTTACGCTGCGTCGCCAAATATCTCATTAGTTTTTATTTCTTGTTGGTACATAATTTTATTTTTAAAAAACTTTAAGATTTTCAATTAATCATTAAAAATTTTTAAAGAAGCAGATTTTTTTTTAAACCATTTAAACCTGTATTTTTTATTTTATGTCTATATATTTATTTATTTATTTTTAGTTTGGAAGAAAAATAATTTACTTAATATAAATATGCAACAGTAGCCTTCTAAATAACAAAGATTGCAATTTAATGAGAAATAAGGAATTACCAAATATGTAAGTAGCCAATTTATGCATTATTAATAATAGAATAGTCTGTAAAGGAAGTTTTGAAGAAATTTGGAAAATTTTGTACTGCAAAATGATTAAACAAATATAATGACATTGCTGAATTTTTTTCCTTTTTATCGTAAGTAATCTTTTTGACTAAGTAGAACTGTTTTTATATTTAAAGACTGAAAGAAACGTTTCTAATAAGAATATCTTTAACTGTTTATAGAGATTATAGCTCATTGTAGTTTAAATATAGCATTTTTGTGATGTATGTCTAAATGAAGATGACCGGCAGCTCATAACAAATGTAACTGTAAATATTAAATTATAAAAATAAAATTAGATTTTATTAACATGTCACACGGGAAAATATTTAAATGCATTGCAATTTTTTGTTGTAAAGTAGCATTCATTATTATCCTTTTAGAGCAGCAATTGTATTTGCAAAATAGCATATATATATATATATAGATGATTTAAAGAATGAACTCTATTCATCTGAAAAAATCCTGGCAGAGCTTTAGTCATAGCTATTCATTTCTTACATTAAGTTGTCAATGAGATGAATTATCTGTCACAAGTAATTTTTTTCACATAATTCTATAAATGAGGCGATATATCGTCACTTTCATGTCACATAGAATTTTGTTGTGTATTCCTTACTTACCTCAATATTTAAGAAAAATATTTTATTGTCCGGTTTTTTAACCAAGATTGTCACACTTAGCATTACAATTGATAACACTGATACCTTTATAATTCTAAGTAACTTATTGCTAGACGGTGAAAATTGTTTTTCTGAAAAGTTATCTTTCTTTTTCTACTTTATTCTTTCTTCAAAATGCAAACGAATCATTTTCAAATTTCTAATCTTTACTAATTTTTAGTTGTCATAATTCGCCATCAAAACATTTGTTAACTGTTTGGAAAAAATAGTTGTTGTTCTCGGTAAAGAATTGGGGAATCTAAAGTATATCTGAATCTTTTGATTGGTTGAATTCCTCAATTTATTTAATTTTATCCGTTTCCTGATTGGTTCAAGTTTAATGTTAAAAAAATGGAATACTTCTGTATTTTAATTTATTCGTTTTCTGATTGGTTCAAGTTTAATGTCCAAAATGGAATACTTCTGTTGTCACGATGACAAAAAGAGTAATTAAACTTTAAAAAAATTAATAATTTAACAACAAATTGCGATAGAAATTTCAAACAAATTTCATTAGAAAGTGCATTTTTTTCTCCACGCAAAGATGTAAAAATTTAAAAATGTGCGATATTTTGAAGTTGAAAAATTTGCAGTTCTGAAAATTGTACTGAAATTTCATTTAAAACTTGTAAGTGATGGGTCCAGGAATTTTAATGTTTAATCCATGTCGTACGTAACAAGAGGCGTTCATAAGTCAATCTGATTCAATCCATCAAATAAATATGCCCATTTTAAACACTTAAAGTTGTCTCTCTTTAATCTGCTGTTTTTTTTTTTTTTAACGTTGGTCTAGGAATGTTAATGCTTAATGAACAGCGTACGTAATATAATCATGCTAAAAATGATGTTTGTTATTGTTATTAATTTAAATATAGAATTTATTTACAAGTCTTTAAAATTTGAGTCTTTGAAAATATCATTTTCCAAATAGTTGTTGTAATTTGTTGAATTACAATTTTGTTAATTCTTTTTTATTTTTTTTCCTTTCCGATTAACAATAATTGACTGTCAGGTATTATTGAAAATTAATATTAAAATTCTAAATGTTTTATATTCAGATTCTGCGTAGGTGGTCATGCATTGCAAGTATAAGTATTTATGAATTAGATATTTCCTTTTCTAATGCTTTTCAAGCTTTATAAATTTTCTAAAGTTCAATATGTCACGTTTACTTGTTCAAAATGTATTTTATGTTAAATATTTTCAATCGATTAAAATTTAGATACAGCCTTAGGCAATTTACCGTAAAATTACTTTTCATACAGCAAAGCAAATAAAAATAAAGAGCTGTTTTATTAAGAAATCGAAAAGTTGATATAAATGTAAAACAGATTTTTAACTAGACAAATTATAAAATTTTAAATAAAAAAAGAAACTATTGAAAAATTTTAAATATCCTCCAGATAACTTTCGGGGTGAAGAGTTTTGAAAGCTGCTGATTTGGAATTTTTTTAAACTTCAACATATTTTTCGTTTTTATTATTATATTAATTCTGTACGCATTACATTTATTTTTTTATCGTAAAAGATTGCTTTTCCAAAAAAACTTCTGACGGCGAATGCATGAACTAAAAATATGAGATTGCTCGCTTGAAATATAAATTTGTTCTCCAAGATCCTTACATTCCCGGTTGTGCACCACCTGCCAAGGTATATTATAAGTATCCTGTCAAAATTTATTTTCAATGCATATTGACATAAACAACAGTTTTAGCGTAAACCGCAAACGAATCAATCAATTTTTTAGTTTTACATAATCATTTGAAATTTGAACCTCCCCCACTTCCTTGAACACAGTTCAGTTTGCGGTACTTCCCACTCTCAGCGATTCAGATTTTGAGCTCAAAATTTAAGTTTATGCCTAAGCTTTTAAAAAAAATTTAATGCGATGAAAAAAATAATGGTAAAGATCAGTTCTTCGTTACTTCAAAGCCTAAATCGCCCTCTATCGGCATTTTTTGAAATTTACCTTTCTAATTTATTTTCAAGGCAATACTGGCATAAAGAATAGTTTTAGTGAAAACTGCAAATCAATCTTAATGCTAATAATATGTATTCTACATAAAAAATATGAGAATTTATATTATAAAAACATTTTGCTTCTAAGACGTTGCACAATAACAAAAACATTTAAAACATATTAAAACATTTTTATTTACATGTTTCAACTCATTATTAATAGAGTCATCCTCATAATGTAAATAGAAAAATAAAAATTACAAATGCAATGAACGTGAAAATCGGAATAAAGAGTTACTGAAAATAAATAAATTAAATGTATCACGCGCTTTTTAATTTGATATTGTCCTTGGTCTAGTTAAATATTTGCCGTGTAAATTGTCTAACCATTCAAGCCATATATTTGGGATGTGAAATGATAGTGTATCGTTACAAATGTGTGAACTTTTAAAATAAATTTCAATTGATTCTCTTATGAATAATTTTAAATAAAGATCAGACCTGTATATTAATTTACTCTCTTTAAAAAGTATCTTGATGTTCTCTTTTTGATTTAATCTGGATAGAGCGGCTTTCTTCCTGTTAAGTTTTATATCTGTTATTTGTTCTTTACGCCTGATTTTAAATTTACGTTGGGTCATGCCTATATAAAAGTTTTTTAAGTTCATTCTTTTTTCACGTTCATTGTATTTGTATTTTTTATTTTTCTATTTACATTCTGAGGATGACTCTATTAATAATGAGTTGAAACATGTAAATAAAAATGCTTTAATATATTTTAAATGTTTTTGTTACTATGCAACGGCTTAGAAGCAAAATATTTTTGTAATATAAATTCTTATATTTTTTATGGAGATTATATATTATTAGTCTTACGGTATAGTTATTAATGGACGTAATCAAGACTTACTAGTGTTATTTTTCGCAAATCAATCGACCAATTTTTAAAATTTTTATGATTATTTGAAATTTATGACACTAAACTTTCATGCCGCCTATCTCCTTTGGAAAACATTTGGGACCCTTGGTTTCCCATTTAACATCGTTTGTCTTGATATGTATTATCACCCCTTAAAGTTTTGCTCAAGAATTTAAATACACCCTGTATATAATGGCAAAATATATTTTCAATGCCGGTGAATCTCAAAATTTTTTTGTCTTATTAGAATGGCTGCAGTTATAAGAAAAAACAAAGAAAGATTTCTAATCTAAACTAATATTTAAAAGACTTTTTTATGTTTTTTTGTATGTATAAATTTTTAGTCTCCGAAAATCGGAAATTCTTGAAAGAATCTTAAGTGCGCCACGAGTGCGACTTAGATACAATATTTCCTAAGAGGAAGATTTTAAATTATCTATAAAACTGACTTTTGTTACCTGAAGGTATTTTTTCTTCCCATGCACTGTTGATTGAACAATGTTTCCTATGAAAAATGTCACAATAATTTAAAGTTTGGTCGATTTTAATTATTAAATTTTTGATTATTAAATTTTTAATTATTACAAAAAATAATCATCTTTGCTTCCGATTACCGAAATAAAAATTAAAAAGATTATGAAAGAGAATAAAATTTTACATCGGACTGCGTCAAAATCATAGTTCAAAAATCATTATTTAAAAAATATATATAGTATGAAAGTTCTAGACCATTTCTGACTGTAAAACACATCTGTTTCATATTCTCTCGTTATCGCCGAAAATTCAATGCCATCTGATATCAACTACCTTCACACATAAAGGGAAATAAAAGATTTGTTTTTAACCAGTTTTCGAATTTTTATTGTACGATCAAGATATTTTTTAGAATTTCTTGATTTGTTCCCCGTCTTGTGGTAGTAATTTCGAATTTTAGGGAAACATAGAAAAAAAAATAATCGCATGTGAAAGAAATTGCCAAACCTGATATGTCTGATAAAATGACACCTGTTTTTAATTAGTAGATGAGCTCGTTTTTGTTATTTGACAAAAAATCCATGTATTTGTTGACTACGACGTGTTGACATGATGACGTCTTGGCTAAGACATGTTGACATGATCGAAAAAGCATAAAGCTTTTTCGATCTTGTAATTGGGGGATTTGATTAATACCATCTACTAATTACGAGTTTTCCAAAATTTTATGATCTGCCATTTGATGTAACCTGCTCAGCTATCAGTATACTAAATTTCAAGTCTTCAACACATATAGTTTTTCAGAATGCATCCTGTTATAGACGGACAGACATACAGAAGAATGACCCTAATATGGTTTTGTCAGATTAAAGAAATTACACAAAGTTAACAACAAAATATAGTACAAAACGGAACAATGGAAAAATAACTCTTTAAGTACGGCAGTTAAGTAACTCTTTAAGTATTCTAAGAAACACCATAAACCTACAGATAAGGAAACTCTTTTAACAAAAATAAATTTTGAGAATTAAGTGTAAAGCTGTTGTTTTTAATATAAAATGTTATGTATTCGATATTTTTAGTGAAAAGAGTTGCATATTGTTATTTATATTAGCATTATTATTGTTCAGTTTATTAAATTATGCTTCTAATTGTGCAGATCTTATGTCATTAAAAAAAAATCACCATTATTTCAAAATATAAATAATGATATACTAGCTTCATTAAATTAAAAATAATTCTATGTTGCAGTAAAGCAAAATTTTATTTAGAAATAATAGTGCTCAAAGTACATGATCGTTGAAAAGGATGAGGAAAGATTACATTAAGAAATAAACACATTTTGCTTACAATTTTTCAATACATATTTTATTAATGAATCGATCAATTCTGTATTAATTGTTTATATGATACAAATGTTAAAGCTATTTTTCATCCACTTAAATGGATTGCACCTCAGTAAATATTTTTCACTAAACTTTTGCGTTATTTAATTACTAGATTAAACAAATCTGAAAACACACTCTTCGCGTTTATTTTCCGAATTCTATTACTTTATCATCAACTAAAGAAATCCAATTAAAACAGTAACAGGAAAGATACAGTTACATAGGAAATATATTTATTAAAGTATAATAGAAAACAGAGAAAAAACAAATAACGTTGTTGAAATATTTCTCATTTAATTTAAAATAAATTTCTTGTCACTCGTAAAGTACTTATATTACTCTATTATTTAGCGAAAAGTTTGAAGAAATAATAACAAAAATTGTATCTGCATAAAGAATATAGTATAAAGATTGATATTTAAAATATTCTTTTGTTATTAAAAAGAAAATATAAAAGCATTCAAGACCATTGTATTATTAATGCTTAAAGATAAATGAAACATGTTTTGAATTATTTTATATGGACACAATCATTTTAGAACATAATATATTTTGCATTTCATTTGCAATACATTTAATGTATTGTAAAGTAAATTAAACTATGAAAATTTTTTAATTTACAGTAATTGTATGATTTAGCTTAATAGCAGAAAAGATTGCGATCCAACCATACTTTTTACAGAGGTTTTAAACACAGATGTAGAAAATTGCAAAAATTATTCATAAAAGTGCATTATCGAAGCAAACTCTGTAAATAATGTTTTACTGTTTTGTACTGAAAAAAAGTTACTTCCAAGGAAGGTTTTAAAAAAGAACGGAACGTCGCGGGTTGAGTTTAATTTTAATTTGTATTTTTGTAACTTTAATTTTTAAGTATGTGTGTAAAAACTCGGAATATAATGTGTTCGGAATTAGTCAGCAAACTTTTAAGGTGCGTTCAAAATTCTATAAATACGTAGCACCTATAGTCGTCGTTCGATCTGTATGTAAGCATGTAGCAACAATAGAAAAAAAATGTAAAGAATGTACAAAAAATATATAAAACATATATATAAAGTACATTTCGTTAGTATTTTACATTCATTTATTTTTCTTTAGTTATACAATGTACTTTTGTTTGTTATGATCTGCTATTTTTATTAAAACAAATATTTGTATTTTTTAATTACGATATTTACCGAATTTAGAATCAAGATCAATAGAAATCAGAAAACCGTACTGTGTGTGCCCCCCTCAAATATGCTTGAAGCAATATTCTTTAATACATCCTTAGGTATTTCTTGGGTACTTCTCTAATGAGAATTTCTTTCACCATTTATTTTTCTAGAATTGATTTGCTGAATAACCCTCATTAAGTTCTGAAATCTTTCCGAAAGAAATTTATTGCTGAGCCTTTAAGACCAGTCTTGCACCGTTTATCACGTTCAATTTCCCCGGAAATCGCTGCAGTGTGCATTTACGGAAAGGGTTAATTTATGCCTTAAGGCTGGCTCAAAAAATATCCTGTTTCATTTAATCATAGTATTTATCTACCTTCACTCTCCTAATTGCAGGAGAATTAAAAATCTATGATTTTCATGATTCACTCTTAATTTTTTAAAGTCTTTATTATAATTATGTTTTATTAGAACATTTTTGTTTATTTATAGATATTCTTTATACATCAAATTGTATTTAAAAATCTCATCAAAACCTGTTACATTAGTCAGGTTGTAGTAGGAAATTTTATGAATTTTTAAGTTTACTTATTAGGTGTTAAAACCTAAATTTAAAATATACATATATACCTATTTATTAGTAAAATTATGAAGAAAATATTGTGCATTTAATTAAGTAATTGCTACATAGCTGAACATTTTAATCATTTTAGCATTTTTTATATGATTTCATTGGAGCCAAAACGTATCAATGTTTTTCGTATTACAAGTAATATCTCACAAGTAATAACAAAAAATTATTAAAATGTTTATATAAAAGGTGAGGTTCTTAAAATCGTGTGATTTAAAATATCTAATGGATTTTATAAACATTTTATCATAGCTAAACATCAATTATTTCTTTTTATCGCCAATTAATTCTTTCAAAAATTCGTGTAAAAAACAAAAAACGGAGTTTTTTATTTTGGTGTAATTATCGTAGAAAAGATATGTCAGCGAGACTAGCATAAGTGGATTTAAATAATGTATTTTTTTTAAAGCAAACTTTTTGTTCATCAAATGTTTTGAGGGACAGTTTAATGTATCGCGTGTGTTCAGGTCTGAATTATTCACAGCCTCTTACTATATTATTTTTATACAGATTTAAATTATTTTTTTATCTTTTAAGTTTTTCCTTTTTAAATCCATAAGTCACACTTTGTTCAATATTTGTATGTTTAGAATATTTTTAAAATCTAAGTAACAGTTTCACATAAAAACTATGTTTTTCTTTTCTTTTTAAAAACAGATTTATAAAATAATAATTTTCATTTTATTTCAATTCATTTTAGTATTTCACACCGTTCCCAAATGATTTTTACTGCTTTTTTGTGTCCCAAATGGTATGTCTTGGTACTATATTATTTCAAAATACAGCATATATTTTTTGGTAAAAATTTATGTCAAACATGGAACATGCATTATTTAGGAGCACACGCCGATTTATTCTGATATCTTCAAAAAAATATTCACATTTTAAAGCACTTTTTTTATTCCCCAAGGCAAAATAACTCTTCATTCGCTTGGAAAGTATGTATTTTGTTTCGTTCAAAGACAAGTTATTCATTACAGGATTTTGTAAAATTACTTTAAAAAGATTTTTTCAAAGATTATATTTTATTTTAAGCATGTTTCTATTCATTAAAACAAAATTCGTGAAAAATCATATTCCAGTATGTTCTATGAGATTTAAATGTTAAAATATCATAGAAATCCGCTAAAATATTTAAAACTATACTAGCACAAGTGGTTCTAAAAAATGTATTTATATAAAAAAAATTCATTTTATTTCAATTCATTTTAGCTTATCACACTGTTTCCAAAAGATTTTCGATGTTTGTTTCTCCTAAAAAGTTAAAATCTCTGCAGTTTTAATATAGATAACAATAAATTTATTTTGGATGTAATATTTTAAATTTTTGATAGACCAATTAAAATTTCATTTTGGTTCAATTCATTTTAGCATATAACACTGTTAGTTTCACACTAAGAGAATTTTGCTGTTTTGTTTTTATCTCAAATGGTATTGCTTGGTATTATTTTTAGATTTCAAAAGGTTGCATCCGTTTATGGTAAATTTTATGTCAAACGTGCGACATGCACTATGTAGTAGCACACGCTAATTTATTCTGATATCTTCAAAAACATATTCACATTTTATAGTACATTTTTGTTCCTCAAGGCAAAAAAAAAAAAACTCTCCATTCACTTGGAATATATATATATATATATATATATATATATATATATATATATATATATATATATATATATATATTGTTTCAAAACAAGTTATTCATTACAGGATTTTGTAAAAAGTACCTAAAATAGATTTTTTATAAAGATTACATTTTATTTTAAACATATTAACGTTCTTTAAAACTGAATTCATAAAAAATCATATTTCACTATTATCTATGAGAATAGAAGTTAAAATCTCTGCTGTTTTAGTATAGATAGCAATAAATTTTGTTTTGAATGTAATCTTTTAAATTTTTGGAAGACAAAGTCATTCATTCATATCGTTCAATTCTTGCAAGTAACTAAATTTGTATTCTTAAACATCATAATTAATATCGTTCCATTTATATAATTATTACTGCTTTTTCAGTGCAGTTTTTAGATTGTAAAAATGCCTTACATTTAACTGATATTTTAGCAAGGCAATCAATTATTTTTCCTTTGCCTTCAAATACTTCTTTTACAAATTAATGTATATAAAAATAACTCCAATAATATGTTAGAAACATTATAGAAATCCCCTAAAATATTTAAAACTAGCCTAGCACAAGTAGTTGTAAATAATATATTTAATTAAAAAGAATCATTTTACTTCAATTCATTTTAGCATATCACACTGTTTCCAAATGATTTTAGCTGTTTTGTTTTTATCCCGAATGGTATTACTTGGTATTATTTTTAGATTTGAAAAGGTTGCATTCATCCATGGTAAATTTTATGTCAAACGTGGAACATGCATTATTTAGGAGCACACGCCGATTTATTCTGATATCTTTGAAAAGATATTCACATTTTGTAGTACATTATTTCTTATTCTGCAAGGCAAAATAACACTTCATTCGCTTGAAAAGAATGCTGTTTCTTCATTTCAAAACAAAATATTCATTTTAGTATTCAATAAATTGTACTCTAAATAGTTTTCACAAAGTTTTTTTTTTTATTATTTTAAAAATTATTAATATCCATTAAAACCAAATTGATGAAAAATAATGTTCCAGTATTTGCTATAGGAATAAAAGTTAAAATTTCTCCTGTTTTTAATATAGATAACAATAATATTGCCTTGGGTGTAATATTTTAAACTTTTGGAAGACTAAGCTATTTATATCGTTCAATTCTTGTAAGTATCAAAAATTATCAAAATGATGGAATTTCAGTAAATTTCTTGTGAAACATAAATTGCTGTCACATTTCTTGTGAAAAATTAATGATGCCGTTCCATTTATACAATTATTACTGCTATTTCAGTAAGATTTTTAGATTTTAAACATGCCTTGCATTTAACTGATATTTCAATAAAGCAATCAATTATTTTTTATTTACCTTCAAATACTTCTTTCACAAATTAATGAGTAATTCTACGCATGCCTGTAACGTGAGTTACCAGCTACGATTTTTTCTACCAATATTTTCGTTTTGAAAAATGAGATTTATTTTATCAGGGATACTTCATTAATTGAATAAAGTCAAGAAAACTTTTTGAAAATAACGATGGACAACAATTTCGCACTTATAATCTTGGTAACTCACGTTACAAAGCCTCATGGAATGACCCCATTGTACAGGGTGGTCATAAAAAAACTTCTCTCTAGCGGCCAGTCCGCTCAACCTATCTAAATGAAATTTCAGATATAGCTCTTCAGAGGTATGAGCTCGAGATTCTGTGAGCGACAACAAAATGGCGCTCACGGTTACGGTTATAGTTACAGAAACTCGAAAATTTCCAATGACAACACCCATTTTTTTTCATCGCAAAATGCTCAGCGCATGAGAAAATCCTAAAGAGCGTTGGAACCGTACGTGTATCGCAAGAAACGGACATGTTATGCACGCACAAAAAAACATTCTGGGAATCCTTCCCCCCATAGAAAAAACTCGATTGGGGCGCAAGGAGGAAATTTGCATATAACACAGACTCAGTACACTAATCTCTGATTACAATACAGATCGGAGAAACTAAAAATTTTATTTTGATTACACATTTTCCACATGGGTGCCGTAATTGCCTGTAATGGTGACGGATTTTATATTATTCCCATTAAAAAACTTTAAAGAACAAATATTTTATTCTATTTTTAAAGAAATGCTTCTAGAAAAAAAAACTTTCTTCGAGAAACATATTTTAAGTTAAATTCAGTTTGCATACACAAGTATTTAAAATTGAATACAGATCGAAACTAAAAATAATTTAGTACTTTTCCTATTTTCAACCGAACAAAAAAAACCATTTTTTTAATTATTCATACCGGATAGTATAAAAGTATCTCTATTTTGAGCTATCTGTAACGTGAAGAAAAAAACATAAATAAAACCAAAATTGGTCCACTTATTATTCGAGAACGGAAAAGAAAACTGGAAAGTAGTCATTAGTAGCAGTAGTAAAGTCATTAGTAAAGTTCTTAGTAACAATAATCGTCGATAGATGACTATATGGTGTTCTGTCTGTGCAAAAGCCATAGGACCATACCATTAAACTATTTCACATTTTATAAAACTTATATGCGTCCCTGGGGTTTACTACAAGACACTCCCTGTACAACAGAAAACAGTGTTTGTACAGACACAGAAAAAATTTCGGCCACTATACTGTTTCGGAAGTACTATATACTGTTACGCCAAGATATGAATATTTTAAAACACCTCATTTAATACGTTTGACCTGCCATTTCCAACTTGTTTATTCTTCAAATAAAAAAAACTCGCGAATTTTAATTGATTATTGTAATTCAACACGTTTAATTTTACGTTTTTTTTGTTATTCTTTTAATGTTTTGGAAGCAATATTTCTTAATCTTCATAAGTGAGTTTTTCTGTAAAGTATTTCTTCCTAAAAAAATTTCATTTTATGCTTAGTGATTTTCTTTAAACAGACCAATACCTATATATATTTAGATTAAATATGGAATCAACAGTTTGAAAAAAAATGGAAAAATACATATGAGTTCATTTTACGAAGGTCAAAGTAATAATAAAAATAAAAGCGTATGGACATCTTTAAAAAACATTTCAGCGTGTATTATAAAAGCTTCAGCAAGTAGATTTGTTGCCTTTTACAATTACCTTTTTAGATTTAAAAGTGCTTTGAATACATATGTAACTCATTGAGTCTATAAGATTTTATACTATTCCCATTAAAAAATCTTAAAGAACAAATATTATAACATTTCAATTTTTAAAGAAATGCTTCTAGAAAAAGAAAAACTTTCTTCGAGAAAAATACTTCAAGTTACATTCAGTTTGCATACACAAGTCCTTAAAACTAAATATAGATCAAATATGAAGATTTTTACTACTTTTCCTACTTTCAACCGAAAAAAAACTTTAAATTATTTATACCGGATAGTATAAAGGTATCCCTATTTGCAGCTGTCTGTAACTTGAGGGGAAAACCCAAATAAAACCAAAATTGGCGCACTTATTATTCGAGAACGTAAAGGAACATTGGAAAGTAATCAGTAATAGCTTTAATAAAGTCATTAGCAGCAATAACAGTCAACAGATGGCTTTATACATCCTGTCTGTGTAAAATCCATAGTTTAATACCATTAAACTATTTCACATTTTATAAAACTAAATTTTACTAAAAAACTAAATTTATAAACAATATTTGGATATTTGTTTGCCTACTGTGCATTATTTTAACTACACGTTTCCTGACAATTTAGAATTCTGCAATGCAGGTATTTCAAATAACATCAACGCAAAGGAAATAAAAACATTTATATTTCATGGAAATAAGTATTCCACAATACAGTGTCAGTCACTATTAAATATAATGGGTCATATTTTATTCCTAAACATCCAACTGGCGAAATGTTATTTAAGGGATTTAAGGTTCATTTTATATCATGCCTCTTTCGTGAAATTCAATGTTCCCAATTGGTTTGAAATGTTTTTATATAAATACAAGTGACAGACAGAAACAGATTTATTTTTATCTGATCTAGAAATTTATGTTCTAGAATACAATTTGATAAGATAGTAAATTTTAAATGATAAACCATTATATATTTTTAAACATATTTGGGAAATTCCTTAAATTTAGTGAATGATTAAGGACATATCGTTATGATTATTAATTTCCTTATACATATAATACAAAATATTTACAAATGAAAGAAAAAGAAGTTAAACATGCTTTCATTAAAATTCATAAAAATGCAGAACTATAGAATAATGTAATTAAATGAAAATTTCGTCAACTAACTATCTATTGCCAATTTGTTTACATAAATTAAAACTTGTTTTTTCTTTTAAAAATTGGCAATGACTCGCCAAATATGTTATGTTTGCCAAAGTATGTAAAGTATAAATTTTAACAATATTTCGGCAACTGTATGAATTTTAGCATTATTAATCCTGCTATAATTACTTTTCAGGAAGTACTCATTGTTGCAGTTGTTAATGATTTTTTCAAAGAAATCAAGATTATAATAGAATAATCAGGCGCTTATGGAGGGGGCTATTTCTTTCTCTTTCTACTTAAGTGTCCAATTTTGAAAAATTCTAAAACAGTGTTAATTAAAATGATACAGAATATGAAACGTCACGAGTTGAGTGAAACAAAATTTCATCATATACCCCATTTCTAGGCATGTCAATTTTCCTTTGCTTTATGAGGTATAGTTATTATTTTTTTAATTTTACCCCCATCATTTCCCCTCTTAAGAATCGAATTTAAAAATATCAATGTCAAAAGCATGTAATGTTCTCAGGAAAACATAGTATATATCTCCAATTTCAGTGTCATTTCGTTGCCAATCAATTAGTCAGTGTATTTCATTATGATTTTAAAAAGATTCTGAAAGTGTGTAAAACTATAATGCAGTACTTTACTTTTTATTTTGTTACATATTATATATATATATATCTTAAAAGGGTAAACTATGGTGTATGGTCTATTTTTCTGTTATCACATTATTTCGTTTTTAATTTATTTATTTATTATTATCATGTTGGCGATAATTATTTCTCTATTTTCCCCTTTTCATTTTGCTATCCAGTTTAGTAATTTTGACGTGCCTTGTTTTTGTTGTTTATTCTTCATTTATTTTTTATGTGTATTTTTATTCCTAAATTCGTATTATTTTGCTTTTTCATGGCAAATACAAAGATGAAATCACACACTTCATTTGTAGTTCCAAAGTATTTGGGGCTCGAAGATTCTGCTTTGGTTCTACTAATTCCATTTGTATTCATTTTAATTATTTATTTTTACCCTCCATGTTCAATGTGCTATAAGTTATTAAATTCAATGGTTCACATATTGTAATGCAATTAATGGTTTTATATATTTTACAGAAGGAAGAGAAAAAATAAATAAAATAACTGATTAATTATTGCAATATTAAACAACTAATATTATTCATAACTAGCATATTAAATCCCAATATATGTGTATGATTAGACTATATATTGCTACTCTTAATGGAATATCCTATTAAGTGGTATCAGAAAACTACATAGTAGAAATCTTTCCGACGGTACACTAAGATTATGCGCAACGCAGCAGTTACTTTAGCGCATAATATTTATAATATTGCTAAAAAAAAATTTTTTTAGCTATATATGTATATTAAAAAAATATATAATGATGGAACTTTCCAGGCTGGCAATGCGCCGTGTCACGGGGTCATAACTGTTCTCAATGGGTTTGAAGAACATTCTGGACGAAGAAAGCGAATGATTTGGCCACCGCGATCGATCAACATGGAATTCCATCTAATATTTATGGGGTATAATCGAGAGATTATTGCGTGCACGAAATCATACACCGGCAACACTTTCGTAATTACGGACGTCTATGGAGGCCCAATGACTCAATATTTCTCCAGAGAACTTCCAACGATTCGTGGAGACCATGCTTCGTTGTGTTGCTTCATTTCGTTGGGCAAATGAAGGACCGGCACGCTATTAGCAGGGTATCCCATGACTTTTGTCACCTCAGTGTATATATATACAGTGAGAGAGAGATGTTAATATATATATATATATATATATATATATGGATATATCAACATCTGGAATTTGAATCCAGTATGTTATTGTTTAATCTAGCTGAATGTTTCATAATGTACGGTATGCAGAAGTGTTCGAAACAATGCATTAAAAGTGTAATGGCAGGGAGAGAGTACCTAAATAAGCAAATTTCCTACAGTAATATGGATGCGAAAATACAGTGTTCAGACAGTAAAGAGCGTTGTTGACTTCAGCTGATGATTGATCTCTGTTGGCTTGAATCATCATTTTACGCACAGATGCTTTATTAAATGCGTTCGTAATAATGTAAATACAAAGGGCCTATATTCATCGTTCAGTCCGTCAGTCTGTGCTGCCGTTCGTCCTTCTGCCCGCGTATAACAACGCAGAAACTACTTAACCGAATCGTTTGAAATTTTAAATATATAATTATTACATACTTTTCTCGAGTAATTTAAAATTTTATGAAAACCGGATGCATAGTTCAATTACAGGGTCGATGAAAGAATTCCGTTTAATGGAAAATAATAGTTTCAGGTGTATATAATGATATACCACTCTTCAAACATTATAAAACGGATATTCATCTATGGAGTATATTCTAAATTATATAAATGTACAATTTATGGTACAGAGAATATTTGTTATTTATTTACAGGGCAGCACAAACAAATAACTATCCATAATGGCATACGGCGAAACATTATTCGGGGCGCGTTTTATATTAAGCAATTTCACATTATACGAAACTAATACACCTTTCTAAGGTTTACTACAAATTACTTTCTGCATAATAGAAAGCAGATAGTATTTACAGCGATGCACATAAGATTTCATGGCTACTATACTGTATCTAAAGTACTGCACACTATCACACCAAAATCTAAATATTTTTAAAACTTTGTTATTATACGAATGCACCTCATATTCTACGCTTGACGTACAATCTCCAACTTGTTATACATAGGTGAGGCTTTATACAAATATATTCGGGATGTAGGCAGAGGCATTAGTTTCAGAGTATCACACACCCACTAAAATGTTTTTCAGTGTCTTTAATTGGTCTATTTTTTCTTTGAAATTTGTCCGGTTTAAATTTCTTTTAATTTTTTTCTTTTCTATTTAGAGTTCTAGGCATTCAAGTCGTAAATCTTGCGCTATTCCTGGTCGCTTTCCAGCTACAGCGCTTAGCGTAAGAGTGTAGGACTGTTCAGGACGTAAGTCGAGAAATTTGACGCTCTTCGTGTGGCTTATCAGCGACAGCGCTGTCACGCAAAAGAGAGTCTTGCTGTTTGACATGTAGATAGGGGTCGTCGACGACGAGGAGTCGATCAACTCAGCGGAGTTTTATATACGCATTTCATGTATGGGACGGGAGAAGAAAATTGATTAACTGTTCAAAAAAAAAAAAAAAATTGAAAGCGATCGCTTTTTATCTTCAATCGTACCATGCCATTTGCATTGTTATTTATAGAGACACTCACTTGATATCCATTCAGTTTAGCAACAGCCAAAGACACAGAAAAGTTTGTACAATAAATATTTATCTTTTGCCAGTTTATCACTATTTATGCGCTGGTAAATTTCCAAAAAAATAATCGCATTTATCAAGAAATTTGAACAACATTTTCTAAAATGTTGCGTTCAATTTCCCTTTAACCATGGTGTTTATTTGCTGTATACAAAGTGCTATTGGACAATCATAAATTTTTTCTATCGGTTATAGTCGAAATTTCATCTCTAAAAGAAAGTTTGAAATATTTACATATTTAGTAAGACATTTAGAATGTACTTATTTTTAATAGTTTTTTGTAGCGCATATTTAAATTTCTTTTTTTTTTTTTTTTTTGAAGAAGTGAAAAAAAAAAATATGTTGCTTAAGAAATCATTGAATGAATGATAAAATAAAGGGTTACAGGTGAAATTTTCAGTGTTTCAACCCGAATATCTTGTTCTAATATATTTTTTTCTTTTGTCTAATGTTTTTTTTCTTATTCGCCAAATCGCTAATGTTGGTCAAAAGCCAGTGAGTACCCTAGGTGTGCCGATCTACGTAATCAAAATACGTTAGAGAATGACAATTCAAAACCAGCGAAATGCTTTTCTTTACTGAACGTAACAATGCCTGATGCAGCCTCAATGTTACATTCCTGCATCTGCATTCCGATATGAAATTGGCTTATTTAGGTTTCCTCTGTCTGACTTAACATTTCGACTTACAGTTCTGAACAACCTTGTATATTAATGCTGAGTACACAGTGGTTTATCTTGATTATTCAATAGATTTATGTAACTAAATATTGCTTATTCGTTGCAATCATAAAAAATCGATAAAAAATAAAAATTGAAATGATTGACAAATCTTTTAGGGATTCTGAATTTTAATAAGTTGAACTATGCTTCTCAAATTGTATTTCTAAATGTGTCAAAGTGCACAGTTTAACTCCTCACTTTCCTTGTGTCAAATATGACACATACCTAAAAACATTACAATTTTCATTATGTGCCATGAATTTCATAATTATGATCGCTGTAAACTGATCTCATATTTTTCTGTCGAGTGGATGAATTTCACAAATCGCTAATGTGCGTATGTAACTAGCATTTTTTACTTCATTTGATCGGCTAAATTTCATATTTTTCCAAAGAATTGCTGCTGAGATACGACAAAAATTGCTTAAAACTCTCGACGTTGCATTTAACCCCTTTTAGAGGGTAGGGGGGGGGGTTTCCAATTTCCTTTTCTATTCTTTACTAGGTCATTACATCAATCTACAGTCCAAGTTTTGTTATCTTAGATTTTCTGTTTTTAGCTCTACTCTGATACGTCACTCATTTAGTTATCCAGGATTTATCTCCTTATTATATAAGTAGAAATGATGTAGTACTGTTTTGATACAAAAATGACAAAAATTACAAATTTGATACACAAATTAAGTAACCATGCATTGACTGAAATCTTTTAAAGTGAGTCATTTCACACCAGTAAAAAGCCTTACGAATACATAAATGCCATCTCTAAAAATCCACATAAGCTTAAAGACTTTAATATAGCAATTTATCATATATATCCGAAATAATAATATTGTTGGTGAATTCAGACCTACACAAAACGGTTTGTAAAGATAAATGTTAATTAACATTATTCCTCCTGAAACTACACGATGTCAAAATCTGAAACTTATGGATATTTAGATTTTATTTATTTACAAAAATCCATGCAGAATCTATATTAAGGGTGTATTTCGATTCAAATTGTTCCGATTCAAATTCTTATTTTTCGATTTTTATTTATTTAATTATTTATTTATTTGTACTCTCAAATGCATTTAACTGGCGAATTGTCTTATTTAGAAAGTATTTAAGGTGCCGTGATTATCGATTTTATGCAGAACATATTGCAAAAAATGCAATCAAAGTTGGCTTTTTGAACCGATTTTCCTAAGCAGGAAATTTGGGAACGAAAAAAATGATCATGTAGAGAAGTAATTGTTCTTAAATCAAATTCTAATGAAATGAGCTCAAAATGACATCATAAGACTCTTTATACAACTCTTCAAAAATCAGTTTCATGTTTCTTACTTTTAAAAATGGGTTTGAAATTGCATCAGAAAAATTCTGAGCTGTTGAAGGTGGAAAAGCATTTTTTTCGAATACACCCTTAATATCAATAAAAATATTAGTCCTATCTAATCAATATTAATCAAATTGTAACTCTTGCACTAAAGTATGTTTTAAATGAACTCATGAAAAATATTAAAAAAAACGGTTATTTTTTTTCTTTTGAGAGAAATTATTATTGCTATAATGTAATGTTGTTTAGTTTAGTTTTGTTTTTTAAACGATATTAAATCTGCTATTTAGCATTAAAAAGTAAACAGAAAATGTGTTACATAAACTAATAGCATGCCATTCCTCTGAGCAACTAATTTATCAATTTTGGGTGATTTTACTTAGATTTTATTTTTAGTTTGCGCGTTTTTTTACTCCGCATACATGTTTTACTAATTAAAGGAATGCAATATAAATTAAATCATTTATGAAATATAAAATAATGTTTTCTATATACTTCATTTTTTCATCGTATGAATTCATTCTCATACAAAAAATTTTCTTCATAAAAGGTAAGAATAATTAATAGGAATTTTTATTATATAATTAAAAATATTAATGAGAAAACAATTTTTGTAACATTTTTGCATAATTGTAATACATGTAAACCTTTTTTATTAAGGCATTAATTAAATATACTGCAAGAGAAAAAAGCCTTGCAGCATGTTATGGTTAGATGCATATTTGAATAAAAACCCACAAACTGCTAAATTTTTGTTATGTTTTATCCTTTTTTATTTGGATGATTTCTTTACGATGCTAATTAATGCTCCTGGACATGGAAAATTCTTTGTCTTACAAAATTAAATAATTATTTAGACAGAAAATATTAATTGCTTTAAAAAAAACCATTTTCTTAAGGAAATGCTTAGTTAACAATATTTACGTTGTATTGTGATATCATAATAAGGTATAGAATCTGAAAAACTACTTTATTATTACTTTTAAATTATTATGCTTAATTTTAATTTTTCCGATTCATTTATATGTTTCAAAATGTTAGATATTTATTCATTTTAATAAGTAATGATTGCCCTAGTAAATATGATATAATTTTTGTTATAAACAATTTGTACTCATATTTATTTAATATAAAATATATATTTATTTGTCTCAATTTCTTTTTATCAACAGTTTAGAATTTAAAACAAGTTTTAAAATCTCGCATAAAGTGTTACATACAGCCAATTTCAATTTATTAAACGACTTATTTTGGCACTAATCGTTTATGTAAGCATACATCTTCAAATAAAAAAATTAACATATGTTGCACTATTGTGTATGCTTGCAGGGAAAACTTTAAAGTACAAAAAGTAATACAAAATTCAACTTATAGATTGAAATTATTTTCACCAATTTGTTTTTTATATAATATTAGGATATAATTTGAAAATGAACACTGTTTTTCAGTCTGAAAAGGTTTATTGTTATAGTTTAAGTATTCACGCAATATTATATGTAAAAAAATCTTTAAAAAATATAATACAGTCAATTTACCAATGTTAAGTAAAGAATATTATTATTTGGGAACATTTCCTTTGGCTTCGAGGAGTGCTTCGATGTGTGTCGGCATGCTTTCTATGCAATTTCTGGCACTTTCTTTTATTTCAGGATTATGATGCCATACATTTGTTAGTTTTTCGATGAGTTGTACCTTGAATATAATCATATCTTTGGAGATTTTGCCTTGGTGATCTTCCATAAATTTTGGGTTCATGATAAAACAAACTATGGGGTTCATGTTAGGAGAATTGCCAGGCCAAAGTAATACTGGGATATTGTGGTCTACAAAAAACTTAGTAACGCTTCTAGATTTATGACAAAACGCTGGATCATGCATAAACATGAACTCTTCACAACCTGGGAACTATTCTTCAATTTGTCGCAGCAGCCGAGTTTCCAGAACTTGCGAGTACTGGTCTTGTCTCATGATTATTTGTACAATGTAGAGGCGTCCAACCCTTTTCGCGCTTTTGACATACCACGCCATTATTTTATAAGGGTCTTTAACACTCTCCACAATGCAGTCAGGGCTGTATTTTTTCTCTGGGCGTCGCTTGAGAAAGCTCTTTTTATCGGTTAAATATCAAAAGATGATTCATCTGAGAAACACACCTGAAAAAAAGTAAATATGCTAATGATTTAGAGGTAAAGTGTTTTAAATGACAAATATTGATTATCTCAACAACTTACTTTACTTCAGTCATGAACTGTCCTCTGGCGGTGTTCACGAACCCAGTCAACACGCATGTTCTTTTTTCTTCTTGGCGGGACAATGACCTGTCAACACTTCCCCCGCTTATCTCTGCTAAACAGTTCTCTTAGAAACTGGTATTCCAGATTCTTGAACGATCTGGGTAAAAAGTCCCACACTTTTCTTTCTCTTTCCTAAACAGATATCCCGTTTTTCCTATCGGTATGTGGAGTTTTTATGCGTTTTCTTCTACTTTTACCTTTTTGTTTGAGCGAAAATGGTGGTTTTTATCGAGATTTATTTTTATCCTGTTGATCACTGACTTGGAATGTCCAATAAATTCTGTTATCCTTCTTTGGAAATGACACGTATGCACAAGAATGGTTTTTACCTCGGGTTTTTTCCTAGGGAACAAATCAACCCATGGATCCACACTGAAATGAATAAGAATAAATTAAAATAATCAGCAATTCTAAAAAAAGTATTTAATCAATAAATTAAATACTATACTCACATATAATTTTTAACTCCCCCCCCAAAAAAAAAAAAAACAAAAAGATTTTTTTAATTAAAGAAAGACGTCTTCGACGTCTATTGCATGTTTAAAAGACTCTGCATCTCTCCGTTATTAAAATTTATTATTTATTTTAATTTATTATTAAAATACAGAGTCACACAAAAGTATTCCACTGCATAATTCTACACGGGGATATATTGTTTGGGGCGTGTTTTAATTATATTCAACTATTTCACATTTTATGAATAAGATATACGTTGCTGAGGTGTAATAAAAATTACCTTCTGCATATTTACAGAAACACAAAGATTTCGATTCTGTCCGAAGTATGCTCTACTATATCAGCAAGATCTGAATAGTTTTTAAACTTCGTTATCGTACGAACGCACCTCATTTGCTACGTTCACGTGCAATTTCCAACTTGTTTATGTTTATTTGAAATTTTGGTCCCTAAACATTAATGGCGGCTATCTCCTTTGGAAAACGTTTGGGACCCTTAGTCTCCCATTTAATATTGTTTGTCTTGATGTGTACTATCACCTGTCTTTTATTGTAAAAAAAAAAAAAAAAAAAAAAATAATTGGAATCACCTTGTATATACATGTTACAATGGGTTATTATTCCTGAGGTCAATTTATGAATGGAACATTGGTTTGTTTTAATTCGATCCCTACGCTGTTTAACGTGCGGCAAAATTATATACTGGTTGCATTTGATTTCCCACTTCCTTTTGATCTACTTCACTTTTGATCTACTTCAAAAATGTGTAATTCTTAAAAAGTACAAATAATAGGGTTACCAAACAACGTAAAATTTGAGAAAACTTGGTTACAAAAACAAGTTGTCATTTATGAAGTCAGCTTAATGATAGCTGACAAGTTTGGTAAAATCTATAATTTAATAAAATTGATAAAATTTGGTTTAATGCTATTAATATTCTATAATTGAGGTCATAGTCATTTATTATAAATATCGCGTATTAAAGGATTTTTTTCCCCAAGACTTTTCTAATTTTTAATGCACTAGGAGGGCTCCGCCCCCCTGCTCGCTACGCTCGCCAACCCCCCGCGTTTCGCGATTAAAATGTGGTAGGCTACCCCTGCTTGCTGCGCTCGCCAATACCCCATGGAATCACTTCGCGATACTTTATTTTCCATACACTCAATTTTGGTATTCCTCTCATAAACGTACACTTATTAAAATACCGAGCAATAAATATCCATAAAAACCAGGAAAATCTACCAAAATAGCATCATAGGGGGAAAAAAAGGAAGTGTACTCATTTCCAAGTCTACCCAGGAGGTAAAGTACTGGACTCGTTTTAGCCCAGGTAATGATAAAAAATGAGTTGTCACTCTAAATGTGAGCATTTTAAAATTTTTTATTTTTACCTTTACAGCTAACTGATGCAAAGTAAGGGGGTTCTCCAACTTCTGACCATTCTGAAAGAAAATCTTGATATTATTTGAAGAAATGCATTGTGATAGTGCCATATAGAACTGAACTTGTGCAAAACTTCAACAATCTTGATATTTTTACGTTACAATACTTCCTTGTATACAATGTTCTCCAACTTGTGACCATCCTTAATGAAAATCTTGATATTATTTGAAGAAGTACATCGTGATAGCGCCACATACAACTGACCATGTGCAAAAATTGGCCGGTCAATGTAAAGTCCAACTCTTTCAAATGTTTGTCCTTGGGATTTATTAATTGTCAATGCATAAGCTAGTCTAACTGGAAACTGTCTGCGATATAATACAAATGGCAGCTGGGCATGACCTCCTGATGTATCTAGTTGAATTCTTGGAATATTAACTATAGTTCCAGTTTGATCACCAGTAATAATTTTTGCAGTTAAAATCCTAGCATGAATATTTTGAACAAGTAAACGTGTTCCATTACATAATCCGTCAGCTACTGATAAATTTCGAATCAACATGACTATGCATCCGACTTTTAATTTTAACTTGTGAGGTGGCATACCACAAGGGGTGAGTGAATGCAAGTATTCATCAGGATATCTGAGTGTTGCTTCTTCTTCTCGAGTGTCAGTTCTGTCGATTCCAGTCAAAAGTTGCCTTGTCAATGCTGTAGCAAATTATTTCTTTTCCAGGTATCTTATCTAAAATTTTTTCATTAACTCTGTTAACTTCATCATTTTGAGGAGACAATATAATTCTTGACTGAAGATCAATAGCAAAATCTGTGACATCTTCAAAAAACCACTGTACCAAGTTGGAACAAAAAAGAGCAGATGATGTTTCAATTTCAAGCTCATTGACATCTCCATTACCAATCTGTAGCAGCCATTTTGAAAAATTCCCTGTCTCAGTTGCTACACGCATGTTAATCTTCAGATGATGAATTTCAAACAGTTTCCAAAGGGTGGATGATTTCAAACACTGAGAAATAATTTGTGCGCGGGAAGCTTTCTTTACAACTGGTAGAACTTGTCTGAAATCCCCACCAAGTATAATTGTTTTTCCTCCAAAATGTATATCACAATTCATAACATCACGTAATGTACGATCAATAATCTCCAATGCTTTCCTTGGAATCATACTTGCTTCATCCCAAATAACTACATCAATTTCTTTTAGTCTAAGCTTGTCACGCTTCTTAAGAAAGCAAATACCATCTTCTCTAAGATCTATAGGCAAGTTGAAAAATCGGTGAGAAGTTGTCCCACCTGGTAATAAAATGGATGCAATGCCAGTCCATGCAATACATATGACTTTCTTCTGCAATGTTATAAGTTTGTGATACATCCCATTATACAGAAAAGTTTTCCCAGTTCCACCTGGTCCATCTATGAAGAAACACTGAGCTTGATTTTCACTAATGCAATGTATGATCCTGTCATAAACCTTTCTCCGATCCACATTAAATTTACTCTCAATGTCTGTGCATTTCCTTAGATGACTATCGAAAGAAAAATGATCTGGAGGATTGAGGAAAGAATGTGGTTCTGGCAATCCAAATTCCTTACAAGACCTATTATCTGCATGAAAATGAGCTTCAATCTCAAATAAAGCTTCAGATTCACTACTGTTTCGATCAGTTAGATGATGCTTGAAAGTATCCCACAGTTGCAAAGCATTAGACGGTTCATCTCCTATAACATAGTATACAAAGAACTTTCTGAACTCTCTTGGCATTAAAATAGATGCAGCTTCTTGTAACACAGCAGTAGCTTCTTCACTGGTTTCTGTTAATCCCATTGCAATTGCTGCTTCTCTATAAGTGCAATAAATTACTCCTTCATGTCTGCGAAGATCTTCAAAGCATGTCGCTCCAGCAACTCTATTTAAAATTAGCTTTAGGAAGAATCGTTCTGAATCTTTTGGGGAAACATTAACAATCCGTCCAATTACTTTATCAGCTCTCTTTCTTGGAATCCACTTTTTGCTTCCTGCATTCCAGGAATAATGTTCAGGTATGTTACAATAATGTATTTTTCTTGCAGATTCGCATTCTTTATTCAAATTGAACCATCCAAGTAACATAGTTTTGCAATCTTTATTTAGAGCTATTTGTTCTGATCCTTCTTTAAATGTGACGTACTGTTGATTCTCAAGGTGCACTGGTAGTCTTATAACAGTGTGACTTCTATCATGCAAGGGCAGTGAATTTAATCTCCAATCTGCTTCCATGGGACTTATATATCGACTGTCAATATATTTTTGAACCTCATTAGTGTCTCCAAGCTTCATCTCCATTCTTGCACGATCATGTCCCTTATGAATGTATTTATGAATATATTTAACTGCCATAACTGAAGCGCAGTATTCCACATTTAAATGACAATCAAACTTCTACAATAAGTATGGGTTATGTGGAACAACCATTCTGTTGTCAACATAGTGAACTTTGCCATTTACTTTGGAATGATATGCATAAAGTCTATCTGTATTGTTTCTTCTTCTGTACTTAGGAAAGCCATCTCCACTCATATCAGTCTCTTCACAGAAATTTTTTGGAAATTTTTTTGAGCATTCATTCTTCTGTTTATCCCAACAAAGAGGACCTTCTACATGAGGACCATGCATCATGTGTCTCAGTTGGTAGTAACGTAGAGAAGAGTCCTCATCAGATAATTCTGCACATACAAATCTATCTACATCCTGTGGCTGAAGAAGCTTGCAATCAGTTCTCAATGCTGCTAAGATATGGGCATGTGGAAGACCTCGTTTCTGGAATTCGATTGTATACACATATGCAACAATGGGTCCAAGCAACTGTCTTTCTACAATATCTTTAATCAATTCCTTTACTTTAGCCTGAAAAATATCTGTTACTATAGTTGGAATATCATTTACAGTTGTTCCAGGAGAAAAGTAATTTTTAAGAACGTTTGTAATCTCTGTCCATTTTGGGTTACAAGTCATTGTTATAAAAAAGTCGGGTCTTCCAACCTTTCGGCATATTGCCATGGAATCTTGATACAATTGTTGTAAACTTCGAGGAGAACCAATATAAGTTGCAGGTAGAATAACAGCATTACCAAGTCGTACTGTATTTTCCTCATTTAATACACTTCTTTCTAAGTGATCGACTAATCCCTGGTAACATTCCGATCTGAGTTGTTGCTGGTTGAATCTTATGAAATCTAAACGTTGACGTTCAACTAATACATAACAATTAATGATATACTGCTGTGTAAGTTTTCCAGCATTTAGCAAAGGATTAAATTTATTCTTCCGTAATGCTAAACGATGACCAAAATATTGTAAAGGTGTAATCTTTGTACCCTTTTTCGACAACATATTGTAAGTCCATCCTAGATCACCATGAGGAAATAATATGGGAAATGTCATGGGATCTGCATGTTGCGAGGTTTGACTGATAATGGTGGTCTCAGTGCCATTTTCTTGTTTTGAATAAACTTTAAGATCCACACATGGGATACAATTATCTTTTGACTCAATTATAAAAGCAACTTCTGAAGTTGTTGGTTTATTATACCTTCGCTGATCATCAAACTTGTAGGTTATAAAATTTAAAACGTATTCCGGTCCATCAGTTGTATTTAATTCACGTAACATTCTGTAATTTTTTGCATAAGGATTTATACGTCTGAGAAGTTTTTCAACTTTAAGATTAATTTCTGAATATTCAGAATTCATGCGCAGATTTGCTGCCTTTTCTTCATCATCATAAATATAAATCTGTCCATTTCGAGGTCGATTTCCTTTAAAGTTTTCAAGTGAAGTAGATGCATAATGATAAACCTGACCTTGAATTTTAATAAGGGGAGGACCTCTTCCTTGCACATCTTCGATATTAGCTGCAAACGTAGCAAAAGCAAACGATGAGTTGTAAGCCCTAATGTTTGCTCTAAAATGTTTTGCGTCTGGATTATTTGATGTAAGTAAATCTTGAAGTTCCGTTGGATACTCAGAAAGAGGAGGTATATTAACAACACCACCATGACAACAAGAATTCACAGTTCTTCCTTTCTGTTCTTTAAAATGAATAGCTCCACAGTGAATACATTCCATATTATATTCACCTAAAGAATGTTTTTCAACATTGCATACTGAGCAAAGACTGATATCTGCAGCAAAAAGATATTTCTTTTTAGAGACTCTGATTTTTTTTTTCTTTATGAGAAAAAGCTTTGTATTCTTTATGAGAAATATTTCTGATAGAACTGTTTAACGGTTGCAATATTATAGAATTGTGTGCAGAGTGTCCAACTTTTTCTTCTAGAACATTTATTCTGTCTTGAGACTGAGCTGCTACAATAAAATTTATATTTCTTTCTTGTGTTACTACTTCAGACATTGTCTCCTCAAAATGTGGAAAATTGGTTGTTTTTTCTGTAAGATTTGTAGCATATGTTGTAGTACCCAAAATATAAAGTCTATTTGCTGCTCTTGCTTTTTCCCTATTTGCAGCTAGTCGAGCCTTTGCTTCTTCAGAAGGTTCATTTTCTGCATAAATTTTCAAACCTTTATGCCTTTTTTGTACTATTTCTTCAAGAGAACTTTCAATAAACTTCGAATAAGGTTCAGTGTTGCATATTATAGAAGGACCTACTTCAGGAAAAACTGTTGTATTTCTACATGATGTGCCTGCATTTTTGAATGGCAGCAATATTATTGAATTTGAAGAATGTGAATCTTTTTCTTTTACATTTATTGACTCCTGCGATTCCACTATGCATTCTGCAGCACATATTGAAGAGGTCAAAACATGAAGTTTGTTTGCCGCTATTGTTTTTTTCCTGTTTGAAATTAATCGAGTCTTAGCCTCTTTATAAGGTTTCGTTTCAGCACTTATTTTTAAATGTTTAAATCTTTTTTGTTCCAATTCTTTTGCAGTATTTTCTAAATAGCTAGTGTTGCACAATATTCCAGAAGGACCTACAGCACATGTTTCAGAAGGTAAAACAGAATGTCTTTTTGCTGTTGCTTTTTTCCTATTTTGTGCTAGTTGTGCCTTTGCTTCTTCAGAAGCTTCACAATCAGCAATAATTTTCATACTTGTCCATCTTTTTTGTTGTATTTCTTTTCCAGCATATTCAGTAGAATTAAAAATTTCCTGATATTCTTTATTAGAAGCATTTGTCACCGAACTGTTTAATGGATGCAGCATTGCAGAATTGTGTGTACACCCTATTTCTTCAAGAGCACCATTTCTAGAGGGACCAGCATTACACAAAATATTACTTGTACTTTCATTAGAAATCTCCACTTCTACAATATTACTTAATTTTCCAGAAGGATTCTCAATAGATTGCTTGAAAGATATGTTTTTCTTTTTGGCAGCATACCGAGCCTGTGCTTTTCTACCTTGAGCTTGTTTTTTTTCTAAAATATTGTGAAATATGTTCTGTACTCTTCTATTTGTACATATTGTTTCTTTAGATTTGTCAGTTAGTTTTGCCCTCCATATTTTTTTATATTCATTGTTTAATATTCTTTTTTGTTGAATCTTCCTTTCTTTTGTTATTTCCTCAGAAGAAACTGCTTCTTTAAAAACTGGAAAAGTATTTGTTTGATTTATTTTGTCTGTTTTATTTTGAAATTTTTGTTTTTCTCTCCATCTCTTTTGACGTTCACTGGATAATCTTCTTTTTCTTTGAATCTCTGTTTCATCCATTTTAAATACAATAGATAATCTAATAATTAGCTGAAATGTATAGTGGGGAAAAAAAGCTTATATACAATGAATGCATTGTGAGGAAGAACAAGAATAAGTGGGATTCCATGGTAACCAATGTCCTGTTTGATATTTTCGCCAAACTGACATAAAAAAAATCTCGCCAAACCCAGTATTGTCGGGTTGCGTGTTATTTATTTTAAACTATTAAAAAGATCATTCGTTTATATAAAATATTATAGTTACTTACAGACGTAAAAAAAGCCACCTCTCTCATGGATGACTCTTTAGAACAAGAAAAAACTAGTCGTTGGGGGCCACCGTAATACTTACCCATCATGGATAGGCAAATGAAAATAAAACATGTGAAAACTATTTATACAATGCATTGCAATTCCAAAACAAAATTTAAATATTGTTAATATGCATAGTAATGCTCTATTAATGAATTGCTGATGTACCAATTTCGACAAATTATATAAAACGCCAAACTACTCAAGTAATACCGAACTGCGGAAAAGAAACATCCTTATAACTCCAAAAGTAATTATAATATAAACTAACAATTTACTGCGTTGGATTAAGCGTCTCATTTTCAATTAAAATATACCTCTGAATTGAAATTTGAATGAAATACAGGGTCATGAAAAATTGAAGAATGTGGAAAACAGGATTGCAAATATCTCGGCAACTAATAATTCGATCGACTTCGTTCTATATGCAAAATGCGTGTTATTTTATTGCTTTTTACGTCCAATCCTTAGAATAAAAACATTCGAAAATTTTTATATACCTTTCATCAGAACGAATTTTTCGAGAGTCCGAAAGAAATAGTTCCGGATAATCGAGGTTGCTGATATTAAATAGGGTTCGTCCCATTCTTACATACTAACTACATACAAAATTTCAAGTCTCTATCTCAATTTGTTCGGGAGATAGAGCGTTTACAGACAGACAGACAGACAGACAGACAGACAGACGGACGGCAAAATTTTTTTTCTAAAAATATGTTTTTCGGAATCTCCACTATCTAAAACGTGTAAATCCGTCAAAAATTTTTTTTCGATTTTCAAAACGATTGCAAGACTTACCCTATACTACGTATGATGGGTAAGTAATAAAAAGTCAGTTGCCATGCAAGGAAAACAACTTAAATATTAAAAGAGAAGTGCGTGCCGATAAACAAACCATGGACGCAACACCCAGTGCTTGTATCACTTTGAGCATTTTATTTATGGATAATATCATTGTTTTATATACCATTTACTTCTTCTTGTATATAAAAATAGGTAAGTGTCTTTCTTGCGCAGAAAAAGTTGTATAAATCTTTAAAAAATAACCCCCATTGTACCAATTAGTTGTCGAATTAAGAAAAAAAAAATCAATGTCCAATTCCGGTATTGCTCCCAGGTATTCATACGTATTCCAAATTTCAAAGCTCTACAGCAGGAAATTTGGTGAAAAATGAGCACAGATGTCACATAATTGGCGTGAAAATGGGATTATTTTGTCCGAAATAGTAACCCGGCTAATATTGTTTTTTCCTAATAAAATGCTTATTTATATTCATTTTTTTAATTATATAAATTATTATTTTTCTATAGTTATTAATTATATATTTTTTTATTTACTGTAAGTTCCTTTTGAAAATAATAGTAAATAATTTAAAATGTATATGCAAGCGTTATTCCACAACGACGTTTTCGCCAAATGGGCTTTACAAAATATTGCGCCAAATCTGGTGCATCTATGACAAACGTGACGAAAAATAAGTGACAAGAATTGACTTCCACACGCAAACAAAATGTAAGTTAAAACGAAACATGCACGAAAAATAAATAAAAAAAGAAAATGATGTCATAAAAAGCAATATTTTATTAAAACACGTAATTGTTTCTAATTTTCACACGCGAAGTATAAAAAAATCTTTTAGTGATTAAAAAATGCTATTAAGAGATTACCACAAAAGCTCAAAATCAAAGTATTTTTTTTTTAAAGTAACAGATTTATTTTCCTAGTTGATTAATTTTTAAAATGTTTCATTGATCATCAGTATTACTGCGTGCGTATTTTTATTATTATTTTTTTTTATAATTACTCCATGTACTCTAATTAGGTTGTCGACCGAAAACACCAGCCAGTGAAAAATGACGCACACCAAATTTAACAACCCCTCTCCTCATTAGTCGAAGCATAGCATAACCCCCCCCCCCTCTTTGATTTTCAATAGATTGATTGAAAGATATGTTTTTCTTTTTTGGCAGCATACCGAGCCTCTGTTTTTTTACCTTGAGCTTTTTTTTTTCTTTCTAAAATATTCTGAGATATGTTCTAAACTCTTCTACTTGTACATTATTGTTTCTTTAGATTTGTCAGTTAGTTTTGCCCTCCATGTTTTTTTATATTCATTGTTTAATATTCTTTTTTGTTGAATCTTCATTTCTTTTGTTATTTCCTCAGAAGAAACGGTTTCATTAAAAAGTGGAAAAGTATTTGTTTCATCTGTGGATGTTACACCAGATATTTCTAAAGGCAAAACATGAAATAAGTTTCTTGTTTTGTTTTCTTTCTTATTTACATGTACCTGAAGCTTTGGATCTTCCGAAGGTTCAATATGATCACTGATTTTAATACGTTCAATTGTTTTATTTTGAAATTTTTGTTTCTCCATCCATCTCTTTTGACGTTCATTGCATAATCTTCTTTTTCTATGAATCTCTGTTTCATCCATTTTAAATACAGTAGATAATCTAATAATTAGCTGAAATGTATAGTGGGAAAAAAAACTTATATACAATGAATGCATTGTGAGGAAGAACAAGAATAAGCAGGATTCAATGGTAACCAATGTCCTGTTTGATATTTTCGCCAAACTGACATAAAAAAAATCTCGCCAAATCCAGTGCTTATATCGCTTTGAGCATTCTATATACGGATAATATCATTGTTTTACATACCATTTACTTCTTGTATACAAAAATAGGTAAGTGTCTTTCTTGCGCAGAAAAAGTTGTATAAATCTTTAAAAATAACCCTCATTTTACCAATTAGGTGTCGAATTAAAAAAAATCAATGTCCAATTCCAGTATTGCTCCCAGGTATTCATACGCATTCCAAATTTCAAAGATCTACAACAGGAAATTTGGTGAAAAATGAGCACAAATGTCACATAATTGGCGTGAAAGTGGCATTATTTTGTCCGAAATAGCAGCCTGGGTAATATTGTTTTTTTACTAATAAAATGTTTATTTATATTCATTTTTTTATTATATAAGTTATTATTTTTCTAAAGTTATTAATTATATATTTTTTTATTTACTGTAAGTTCCTTTTGAAAATAATAGAAAATAATTAAAAATGTATATGCAAGCGTTATATTACAAACACATTTTCGCCAAATGGGCTTTAGAAAATATTGCGGCAAATCTGGTGCACCTATGAAAAACGTGAACACACAAGACATCCATACAATGAATAAGCAGTTGCAGACCTTTCAAATGATATGTCACATGACTGGTTTTGTAAAGAAATAAAAAATGTTCACCCCCCTCGGGGGCAGAGTGGGGTGGTGACACACAAGACATCCATAATATGAATTAGCAGTTGCAGACCTTTCAAATGATGTGTCACACAATTGGTGTTGCAAAGAAATTAAAAATGTGCTCCCCTGTGGGGCAGAGTGGGTGGTGACACACAAGACATGCATAATATGAATAAGCAGTTGCAGATCTTTCAAATGATGTGTCACACGACTGGTGTTCTAAAGAATCAAAAATGTGCCCCCCCTGGGAGGCAGAGTGGCTGGTGACTCACAACACATCCATAATATGAATAAACAGTTGCAGACCTTTAAAATGATATGTCACATAATTGGTGTTGCAAAGAAATTAAAAAGTGCCCCCCGGGGGGCAGAGTGGGGGATGACACACAGCACATCCATAATATGAATAAGATGTTGCAGACCTTTCAAATGATGTGTCACACAACTGGTGTTGTAAAGAAATTAAAAATGTGACCCCCTGGGGGGCAGAGGGGAGGTGACACACAAGACATCCATAAAATGAATAAACAGTTGCAGACCTTTCAAATGATGTGTCACACAATTGGTGTTGTAAAGAAATTAAAAATGTGCCCCCCTGGGGGGCAGAGTGGGGGATGACACACAACACATCCATAATATGAATAAGCAGTTGCAGACCTTTCAAATGATGTGTCACACAATTGGTGTTGTAAAGAAATTAAAAATGTGCCCCCCTGGGGGGCAGAGTGGGGGATGACACACAACACATCCATAATATGAATAAGCAGTTGCAGACCTTTCAAATGATGTGTCACACAACTGGTGTTGTAAAGAAATTAAAAATGTGACCCCCTGGGGAGAGCAGAGTGTGGGGGTGACACACAAGACATCCATCATATGAATAAGCAGTTGCAGACCTTTCAAATCTTGTGTAACACGACTGGTGTTGTAAAGAAATTAAAAATGTGTCCCCCCTGGGGAGCAGAATGGGGGATAACACACAAGACATCCTTTAAATGAATAAGCAGTTGCAAACCTCTCAAATGATGTATCAAACGACTGATGTTGTAAATAAATTAAAAATTTGGCGAAATATTACAGTTATCGCCAAATTGGCGTCACTTTTGACAACTAATTTTTGTCGCCAAATTTGGCGATATATCGCCAAGTTGGCGACAAACTTGGCGATTGTTGGCGATGGTAACCTTTCCTCTCTTTATGGTAACCCATATGGCGATGCACAGACGGAGCCCTTTCCTGATTGGTCTATTCGACTCATGGAAGGAGTGGACAACCCGGATTCGTTACTTCCGGAAATCTTCCACATCAGCATCATTCCAGGAGTCATTCCTTTTAAGGCTAGTTTTTTTTTACTATAGAAGGATTAAAAAAAGTTAACATTTTCTGAACTTTAATTAAAGCATGTTTTTCAATGTACATATATTACAAAATTTAAATTTTTTTTCGCCAAGATTAACCTTTATACTATATTAGTTTCCTTATAACCATATTCCGTACTTAGTTCAACTTATTAAATTAAAATCTTATTTCTAGATCTAATCTATTAATTTTTATAGAAACGATATAAATTCTTAATTCGCCTTAAAAAACATTTATTTCAATATGTGTAAATTTAAAAAAGATGGCTCTAAATTAAAAATATTCTTAATTAAACTTTATTTCTTAATATTCCAAATAAAACTCATTTTATCTATGTTTTATCAACCCTCTTTAAGAAAGTCTTATTAAATTTATTTCAAAACTATCTTTTCTTTTCTTTTTCTCTTAAAAAATTAATCGTTTGCAAAAATATAGTCTGTCTAATATATTTGAAATTCTGAGTCGATTATAATTTAGTTAAATGATATTTAAAAAATAAATAAAATTATCGTCTGTGGAATAAAAAAATCTCGACTCTGGACATGAGTTATGTTTACATGGAAAAATGATGGTTCGAGAGTAGAGAATTTTCTAGAACTTTATTTTTGGATTTAAGAAAGGAAGCCTGAAGGTGAGAAGGAGGATTCTTGGTTTTTTCTTCGATGAGTACGGCTCGCTGAAATAACGATGGAATATTCTTTTTGATATTTCGGTTAAAGACAGTTGCAAAGGGAGCCTTTCCCTCTCTCATGACTAAAGTTTAATAAATGACTTGCAGCAGCCGATGAGTAATTTATTGGATCTTCTACATTTATTTACTTTTTCATTTCTCTCTCTTGCCATGACTTCTGTGCTGTGAAAGGGGAAACCGGCGATGATGTTTCTGGCTCCTAACTTTAAAATGTCACACAGACACGCACACGCACACACACACACACACACATATATATATATATATATATACATATATATATACACTGGTGTCCAAAAGTTAAGCATAATTGGTAATTAAGTAATTATTTTTAAGTAATGAAAGAAATATGAATCGGAATGTGCTGAAACTCCAGGTGTGTAAACAAAATAGTACGCGTCACATATTTTCGCGAAGAGTTTTCCCCGAAATCGAACAGGGGACCGTCAACAAATTGAAAAAGATCGAAGATTTTTTGGATAACCCTGTCAAAACTAATGTAGCAAAAGCGTTCAAACTGCACATTATGATTAATTAGCTTTTTGTAATGTACTGTTAATTTTTACAAGGATAGCATGTATACTCGTAGAGAAATTAAGGTTTTTATAAAAACAGTCCTAAATTTTTCCAAGTTTTTTGCTTTTAATTTGCAAAGTTCTTATTATAAAATAATGTTCTTTTCTGAAAATATGACATACATCATTGTACACAATACCCTGTCATCAGAATTTAAAAATAATAAAAATTGTATGAAAAATGAGTATGTTTAGTAAATAATTTTTCATTCTGCATGCGTCAACGATATCAAAATGTCATTTGCATACTGTGTTAGCTAAATGTATAGAGCAACTTCTGTAAAAGTTTCAAAAACTTCAAAAACATAGCTTGAAAATTCTGAAAATGGGAGCCTATAGAATCAACTCAAAATCCTTTATTCCCTAAATGAAGCAAAAAGATGAGGGGCTGTATCCATATTCCATTGTTTAGTGTCTACACACTATTGCACGTACAACTATATTTAGACAAAACCCCTTATTTTTTTGCTTCCTTTAGGAATCACGGATTTTGAGTTGATTCTATAGGCTCCCATTTTCAGAATTTTCAAGCTATGTTTTTGAAACTTTTACAGAAGTTGCTCTATACATTTAGCTAACACAATATGCAAATGACATTTTGATATCGTTAACGCATGCGCAATGAAAAATTATTTACTTAACATACTCATTTTTCATACAATTTTTATTATTTTTAAATTCTGATGACAGGGTATTGTGTACAATGATGTTTGTCATATTTTCAGAAAAGAACATTATTTTATAATAAGAACTCTGCAAATTATAAGCAAAAAACTTGGAAAAATTTAGGACTGTTTTTATAAAAACCTTAATTTCTCTACGAGTATACATGCTATCCTTGTAAAAATTAACACAGTACATTACAATAAGCCAATTAATCATAATGTGCAGTTTGAACGCTTTTGCTACATTAGTTTTGACAGGGTTATCCAAAAGATCTTCGTTCTTTTTCAATTTGTTAAACGGTCCCCTGTTCGATTTCGGGGAAAACTCTTCGCGAAAATGTGTGACGCGTACTATTTTGTTTACACACCTGGAGTTTCAGCACATCCCGATTCATACTTCTTTCATTGCTTAAAAATAATTACTTAATTACAAATTATGCTTAACTTTTGGACACCAGTGTATATATCCTACTACTAAACTGAACTGTTACTAAATATATATATATATTTAGTAACTGGAAATAAAAATTGTTGAAATTATTAAAAGATATGTTTGATAAAGTTCTTATGGATAATCCAACTTGCATTATTAAAAACAGTTTTGAATTGGTTCAACGAGTAATTCAGTTAAAAAACATTTCTAGTTTGTATGCATATGATTTCGAAGATTTGTATAATAGTATTGATTTAGACAGTTTAAAAATTAAAATAATGGAATTTTTTAATAGATTTAATTTTTCAGGTATAGATCAAGATTACTTCATTGATTTGTTTAAATTTATTGTATGTGAAAATTATTTGTTTGACGGTAAGAAAGTTTACAGACAAATTAGGGGGATTCCGATGGGGGGAAGTTGCAGTTCAATTTTAGCAGATATTTTCTTATTTATGTACGAAGAACAATTAGCAATATCTGGAGACATTAAATGTTTCGGATATATAGATGACATTTTACTTATATTATGTAATGATGTGAAAAATTACCAATTCAGTAACTATCCTAGCATCTTGAGTTTAAAACGGCTTCAAATTGTCACAATAACGTAAATTACACTGATAAACAAGGTTTCTGTTTCTAACTAAGTATGTGGTGACTTTTATATTTAAGGTGGTGCTGTGAAAGATTTCAATGTCAAAGAAATGTCATTAAAAAGTTTCCATCACCCACAGATTTTTAAAAAATTCAAAATCATGAAAATGTGAATTTTGTAGTATTTATTCAACACATACACCTTATGAAATTTATCATTTGGTATTTTAATAATGACAAACATTTAAATAAATATTTATTAAGCTTAAAATTAATATTTAAAACACTGAAAGTATGCATTGTTTATAAAGTTTCAGAAAAATATAGATTTTTTGTAAAAGGAAATGACATTAATAAGAAATTTCATACTTCATGTAACGGTAAATGTCTTATCTGTGGCTGCTCTCTTATAGGCCACTGTTCCGAGTTATATTGACAATTTAAAGCAGACATTAAGCCACTTATATGATTACAATATCATAAATCATCTTTTCTTTTTAAAAATGCTGAATATTTCTTATGACAATCTCGATAAATAGATATCTTTGTATTGTTTTTCAGGAGATTCCAACCTTGCAATCTTGATCAAGTAATTGTGAGTTTTTCTTTGATAAATTTAAGTCTCTCACAAAATCATTTAATTCTTTTTGAGTTATTAGGTGTGGTTCTTCATTTATGCCAGAAGATTAGTTCATATCAGATGTAGAGGAAGTTTCAGTTTAATCGATTTCCATTTCTACTGCTGCATCATCATATGTAAAATTCTCTGGAGCTTTCGGTATTTGTAAATCATCATTATGTAATGCTGGTCACATTGCTGAATCTAAGTTCGTGTACTTAATTTTATGTTTACTTCTTGCAAAGAATCCTTTAATTTTTGTAATACATTAGTAGCAGTCAGTTACTTGATCCTTCGGCATGTGCCATATCATGGGTATAGCAAAGGACATACTATTTTTTGTACCTTTCATCCACGTCCGGAGGTTTGTAGCACATTGTGTATAACAAGAACGAGGTGCCCATTTCTTATCTCGTTCACCTACTTTATATCCAAAGTACATATGATAGGCGCATCGATGCTTTTTCAAAGTCAGCTCCCCGCACACACAGCAAAAAGAATCGGGTTCATTAATGCATCCTCTAGACATGTTTTACATATTGTAAAGAAAAATACGATAATTATAATCAAAACGTAATTAAAAAGTCTTACAGAACAAAGAAATAATAGTATATTTGCCCCGAAAAATAAGTTTCCACTGTCAGGGATTTGCGTTAAAGGCAAATACTCTGGGGGTGGCTAGAGCTGTCTGTTAAAGGTCGCTAACATAAAATTTATTAGGGGGACATCTGTTTCTACTCTTTTGCTGTATCTTCTATCGTTGTAATAAGAAAAAGGAATGTTTGTGTGAATCAAATACATGAAAGAGAATAATATAATATAATTATAATGCCTATACGATGCCTACATACTCCAAAACGTATTAATAAAATTTCTCAAAATTGGAGGGGGATAGAAAATTTTTACAACCATATTCTTTTTCAGCAGCTTGAAATCTATAAGAAACACCCAACGTATATAGAGAAATCGAAAATTCGTTAAAATTTGTTTATCAGTGTTATTTGGATATTAACATTATTTTAAAAAATGGGGAGTTAAGTACGGGTATTTATGATAAACGTAATAGTTTTAATTTTGATACTTTGGAGATGCTATATTTCGGTTCTAACGTTCATATATCAATTTATAGAAATATTTTTATCAATGGTTTAAATCGTATAAATAAATTGATTTCAAATACAGATAAAAATATTGACGAATTTTTTAATTGGTATGACCAGGCTGTGAGTTATGGTTATCCTACGAGGTTTTTGAACAGGGACTTCGCAAAAAGCAAGAAATTTCAGATAGATGCCGAAAAAAGGTTAATTCAAAGGATGGTTTAACTGTTTATGTAACTGTTTAAGATCTGCTCACTTTCATTTGAAGTTTGGTAGCGGAGATTTGGTAGCTAAGTATCGCCGGCCTATGTATCTTGAATTTTTGTTTTTCAACATGGTCGTGGCGAGGTTTTGGTGAGTGTTACCGGTATAAAACTAGTTTAAGCCACACCGTGGGTCACAAGTCCCACGGCCTCGCCTTCAGTGGTTTATTTTCATTTTTTCTTTCTTGTTATTCTATGTTCATAAGTTTTTATGATTGAGTTGGGTTTTTGTTTATCGTTTGTTGTTCAACTTTTAGTAGTTTTCAAGTTTTTCCAAGAGGTATGTTAATTTTTCTTGTTTAGTTTAATATTTTATATTTTTATCAGTTCTGTAAAATTGTATATTATGGTGTTTTTTTCGATATATATATATATATATATATATATATATATATAATATAGAAATATAATATAGATTTATGCGTATATAATAAACATTTATTTCTTAAGTTCTTCATTGTTAGAAACGAATTAGTCCATTTTCAATCCGTAAATTAATCTCATATTGAATCATTTCTGAGCACACACACATACAAAAAAACCTCCCTTAGTTTTTTGCAGTATTTCTGGAGTCTTGTTAAATAGCACTCTTGAATGTAAACATCATTATTTAAATTTTTTATAAGTTTTTTTTTTACTTACCCATCATACGTAGTATAGGGTAAGTCTTGCAATCGTTTTGAAAATCGAAAAATTTTTTTTGACGGATTTACACATTTTAGATAGTGGAGATTCCGAAAAACATATTTTTAGAAAAAAAATTTTGCCGTCCGTCTGTCTGTCTGTCTGTCTGTCAGTCTGTCTGTCTGTAAACGATTTATCTCCCGAACGAATTGAGATAGAGACTTGAAATTTTGTATGTAGTTAGTATGTAAGAATGGGACGAACCCTATTTAATATCAGCAACCTCGATTATCCGGAACTATTTTTTTCGGACTCTCGAAAAATTCGTTCTGATGAAAGGTACATAAAAATTTTCGAATTTTTTTGTTTTAAGGAATGGACGTAAAAGGCAATAAAATAACACACATTTTGCATATAGAACGAAGTCAATCGGATTATTAGTTGCCGAGATATTTGTAATCCTGTTTTCCACATTCTTCGATTTTTCATGACCCTGTATTTCATTCAAATTTCAATTCAAAGGTATATTTTAACTGGGAATGAGACGCTTAATCCGATGCAGTTAATTGTTAGTTAATAGAGTTATTATTTTTGGAGTTATAAGGATTTTTTTTTACGCAGTTCGGTACTACTTGAGTAGTTTGGCGTTTTATATAATTTGTCGATATCGGTAATCAGCAGTTCTTTAATAGAGCATTACTATGTATATTAACAATATTTAAATTTTGTTTATGAATTGCAATGCATTTTTCTAAATAGTTTTCACATGTTTTATTTTCATATACATATCCATGATGGGTAAGTATTACGGTGGCCCCCAACGACTTGTTTTACGATTAACATTCGATTTGTAATCGTAATGTAAATTGTAGGCCTAACGATTAACCTACGATTTATATTATGAAATCTTTTAAGGTTTGTTATTTAAATACAGTGTGAGATACAATACACTTTTAAGAGGCTTTTAACAAGGAAAAAAAAAAGATAAAGAAAGATAAAATATAAAAGAAGCAATTACCCCTACTTACTTTACTCCGCAAAAAAATTTAACTATTTTTAATGCTCTCGAAATGTTTTGAAAAATTTACAAGAAAAAAAAAAGAAAAGAAAAGAAAAGAATACCAGCAATTACCATTTTTATTTCATAAAAATATCTGCAATATTTTTAGTACTTTACAAATACTTTAGAAAGGTTCAACATTACTTTTGATTTTAACATTTAGGCTGTATAAATTTTTTTGCACATTTTAAATTTTATCAACCTAATATAAACTGTTTCAGAGTTAATTAATTAGGATTAATTGCCTTAAAAATTCATAGAAATTAAAAAATGTATGGTTATTTTAATGTTTAAGACGAAGTGTTATTCTAATAAAATTTACAAATAATACGTTTATAAAGTCGTTAAAGGTATTAATGGACTGAAAATCAAGTACATTCATAAACATATATATTATTTTTACGTACATTCTTTTAACGTACAATTATATTTGTGTTTTGCAGTCAAATCTCGAGATTCATTATTCATCCACTCAATCGTGAACTTTGTGAAATAAATTATAAAAAAGCAAATTTTACAATATGTTTTTAATATGATTTGAAATTCCTCAGTCTTTATACAAATTGAAAATATAAAAGAAACTTTAATATATTGCTAATAATGAGATTGTGATTGTGTATACATTGGTGAAACAGGCAGATCTTTAGAAATTTGCCTGCGGAAGCATATCAGTGCTCTAAAAAGCGGTAACGTAAATTCAAAAATTGTCCAACATTGCATTCAAATTAAACACATCACGCAGTTTGCAAAGGCCAGTATCTTAAAATCAGGTTGCAGCAATTATTACGGCAGAATTCTCCTCAACCGTTGGTTCACTTGCTTAAGATGGCTAACTCTGAATGACGCTCCTGCTGTCTCAAATGAGTATTATCTTTTTCTAAAAAAAAAATAACTACCGTAATTTCGGGTGTATAAGGCGCGGGTCAAACAATTCTTTTTCGACCCAGAATTTTTTAAGAAATAAGTGTAACTACTTAGATCGCCGTAAATATTTTTCTTCAATCACTAAATAAGATTTATGGGTCCAAAAAGAATTGTTTGATCCGCGGCTTATACACCCGAAATTACGGTAACTGTAGCTGTCTTAATTTGTTCGAACTTTTGTTTTGCAACGAATTATTATTTGTCTGATGAGGTCTAGCGCACTGTCAGAAAAATTCGTCAATATACACTAAGTTATCGTTATTTTTTCACAAATAATTTCTGTTCTCCCAGAAAACGTATTTGTTCTGTGAGTTCATTCCGAGCGTCGAAAAATGAGGAAAAGTTTCCGTTTATATCCAGCACGCATGCGCATTGGGTCTGTTAGTAACAAGTTCGAATTTATTTTTAAAATGAAAAACAAAAATATTCTATTGATTAAAATGTCTAATTTAGTTTTAAAAGACAAAAATGTTTTCGAATTTAAAAATAAATAACAATTACTTTCTTTATTCGTTCAAACATTCTCACAAATAGAACATCCATGTTTTTTCTCTAACATTCTACGTAATATATTTAAAATTCTCATTTTTATACTATATTAATACTAAACGTAAAAAAAACCCAGCCACAGTTTCATTAAAGATGAAATCTTTCCGAGATTAACTGCATAATTAAAAGCTTTTTAACGAAATACACCAACCCACACCCATATGAAATGAAGGGTTCTATTTTAACGCACAATCATCATGAGCAGCCGTAGCGCCGTGGATTAGCGTTGGTCTTGTATTCCTGGGGTCCTTGGTTCGATCCCCGCCTCTTCCGCATTGATTTTTTCCAAACTTTTTTCAAGTGACGGATATTTTTCTTCTTTTGACAGAGAAAAAAATAAACAGAAAATCGTCAATATACAGACAATTTCTGGCAGCAGTGCTGCCAGTGCATTTTCTGTGAAAAGACGGAAGTTTTTTTGAGAGTGCGTGTAGCTTGGCGAAACGTTTACTTTTGTATTTTTAAATGTTTTTTAGTGTATTAATTTTTTGCATATATATATATATTCAAATCTGTCTCAATTTATATTATTCAATCTTTTAAAACTACTAATAAATTTTCATTTTTACGATTTATTGAAAAATGAATGTTGTCTAATGTTATTTATATATATATCTCGTTGTGGCCAAATATCGTAACATAAGTAAAAGTACATTTCATGTATTAATAAATAACATTTACTTCTTTTTGTGCACTTCATTTATTTTGAGTCAATAAATAACAGTTATACACTCATAGATAAGGACCAGTTATATCTTTCAACGACTTAGATTTTACTGTAATTGATTGATAGGAGATTCTCTGCTAACGCATTATCGTTCTTTCGTTAAATATACTTGATTATATGGTCAGTAAAGTATCAGGATTTAGTTAGATACATGCGGATAAAAAGTAAGGTGATTGTATTACTGTTTTGTTATACTCGCAATTCCTATAAAAATGACGGTAACAAAGAAATTTAGCTTGGTTGTGTGCCTTTCTACAACATTTTTATTTGCCATATATTTAATAATTAATAAATAATGATTAGCATAACTGCCATAAATGTATATTGGAAATAGTTTCGAATTTAAAAATATACTGTTTAGTGTTAAAGTAAAACTAGGCAGTGTAAATAAATAAATATCCATTCTTGCAAAAATCTAAAAGTACTGGTAAAAACACGGTCTGTTACGATAAATCAACGACAAGAAAACCATCCCTTACAGGCAGGTAATCATTATACAGAGAGAGTCGCCATTTTAATAACCTTATTTAAAATACGCAATAGTGCAGATATTTATTGATTTTACATTGTATATTTCATTTTCATTCGTGTAAGGAAAAAATTTTTTTCTTCTAATGAGTATAAATTATCAGAATTTTATTATACTAAACCCATATATATAGAGAGTAAGTAAAAATGTAATTTTTTGGTACGAGATAAACGTATAGTAAAATTATTTATATTTATCATTTTTGCACATTTCGTACATTTCATAAGCAAGTCATTTTCATAAAACATGTAGCTGACTGTAAAAGTGTTATATCAAACAGATTGTTATTTTATTTAGTTATGCTATTTGTTAGGCTCCACACACAAACAAATTATCTATTTTTTAACATTATTTATGTATGTGAACATAAAATGTAAAGATGCACATAGTGTAGGAAATATCAAGTCTTAAGAGGTTAATTACAGAACGCGGATATAAAATGAATACTTTTGTTACATTTTGCACTTATCTTTCTCCAGTAGTATCGTCACTTATTTTATGAATATCATAAATGTGTTCTACAATCAATATTCTACCTTTTTCTCTCTAAATCATGTAATTAAAATAGAAATTTCTTTAAAAAACTTCGAAAAAAAATATTTTTTTAATAAGTCTTGTTAAAACTAGTATAACAAGCTTGTGTCTTATTGTACGTCTAAAAAAATATCTAAGAAATAAATATTAAACATTAGTAGTAACTTAATAAAATTATTTAAAGAATAAATTAAAATATTCAATTGATATCGTTTTTAAAATCTTGCTCCGCTGGTGGGGTAAAAATGAATCTTATATTAAACATTTGCTTTCAATTTGAAAATAAATGTTTTGATAAAGAAAAATACTTTTCTTGGAAAGAAAATCGGTAAATTTGATTTAATTTATTTATTACAGTTTTGAAACTTAATTTTTAAGTTAAAAAATCGTGGCGAAGGTTATAAAGATGTGTCTTTGAATCTCTTAACAAGCAAGCTTGTTGTTCTTTTAGACTACTTTGAAATATTTTATTGAAAGCTAAAAATCTGATATCTAATTACGTTTTTCAACTTGTAAAACTTGGTTGTGAATTGATTTTTTGTTTTGATGTTTTATAGTCAATATGTGATTAGATTGATTTTCTTAATGTTTCCGGGTAATGAGTTTTATAATTCCTAAATTTAAGAGTCTTTTTTATTTCAGTTCTGTCAGTATTTTGCTAGATATGGAAAACAGGTATATTACTGTAAAACATTTTCCTTTCAAGTAAAACATTAAAACACTTTTACGAAAAAACTCTATTTAATGTAGACAGATACCTTAAATGTATTCCGTTTTCATATGAAAATATCCCTTAAAGGAAATCTACTATACATAATTTAAAATAACACTTCATTTCTAATTTTTTGTAACCAATAACGTTCTTCTACAATAATTTCTTGGAAAGGTAGCAAGAGTGCTTACCTTTCTTTTCTACGACATTACTTAAATATTTATTTATAAAAAGAAAAATTCAAAAATTTAAACTGAAAGACCATTAGAAAATACAAAGCTACCAAGTTTGACAAAAAATTCCATTTAAATATCGTATTTTACAAAAATATTCTTTTTAACTTTTCATATCAGGTGCGGGAAATAACAATAAGACAGAAACGTTCACTGTAAAAATAGTTTTTGCAAGTGGATTTTTCTTATTACAGTTCACACTGATAAAACTCATTTTATTATTTTTATTTTGTCAAATACAATGTTTCAAATAATATGAATATTCGGTATGAAAAATATTTTCAAGGATATCCGAATTACGAAGGAAATAATTCCCAAACAGAAAGGAAATCCGGGGAGAATTCATTATATAAAAGGAGATAAATGATGTTCGCTATATTTTATTTAAAGTGATAAAAATTTTTTGCTAAAGGTGAATACATGAAAAATACATGAAAAATAATGACAAAATTAAAAAACAAGGTTTTTAAAATTTTGTCTTTCTTTTTTTACCTGAAAATGTACCATTTGGTAACTATCATAGTTGTTTCTGATTTCACAACTATTTTGTTTGGAAAATATTCCTGGAAATAAATTGTTAGTCATATTATTTTGCATGCACCAAAAAGTGTTTGATAACGGCAGTGAAGTATGAACAAATGTAATATTAGTTGAAACAATAAATGAGTAGGACAAGTATGTTATAAAAAAAAGTTTTTGTATTTTTGATATAATTTTTAAAAAATTCCAGGACTTATATTCCAAAACGAAAAAGTAAGAATTTATATTATAAGTAAATATTTTGTTTATAAGACTTTGTTGTAAAATAAATAAACTTTTTTAATCGATTCATCTTCATAATGTAAATAGAAAAAAGAATTATAAAAATAATGAACGTGAAAAACTAGAATAAATAATTACTGAAATTAAATTAAATTAAATATATCACGCGCTTTTTGATTTGAATATTGCCCTTGCTCTAGCTAAATAATTATCTTGTAAATTGTCAAACCAATAGAGCAAAGTCTTATCATAATACTTATTTATAATATAAATTCTTACTTTTTCGTTGTGGAATATATATTATTAATATTACGATATAGACATAATCATTAAAAAAATGAGATGAAGATTATGCATATTATGCATGCCTGAGGCAAAGCACCTAGGATACACGATGCTCTGACATACGATAGCGAGATTTCCCCTCCATAAACGAGCGACATGTATCAAACTGGGTTAGAATATTTTTCGCAACATCGAACAGAGAGGTTTTGAACATGGATGCGTATGGTTTATTGTTTAAAAAAGCATTAAAAAAAGTTCAAAGATTTTAATTCTATTAAGAATTCAAATCAAATTTCTGTAACGAAAAAGTATGAAGTACATTAAACAAATGTTGTGTAAATGGCACTATCATTATAAGTTTTCAAAGCTGATAGGAAAAAGGCAGGCTTTAATGATTTAATGACCACAGGCTTTAACGTGTGGTCATGGTGAGACTGATAATAATGCATAAATTGCTTCAATAAATTCTCTGCAGTAATTCGCTGTACTAGAAGTGGATTGTTTCCAGATGTGAAGTGTAGGGGGTTTCATTTTTATGTCGTATATGTCTTGTACGAAGCCTTGTGATCCGTTCTCAAGACGGTGTCAAACAGACTGTAATAGCAAAAATTCTTAATGCAAAGCTTAATACATGTGTAACATTCTAAATAAGATTATCCATTCGCATCACACTTTACTTTATGATGACACCCTTATATAAAATACTAGAAAACCTTGAAATGTCGGCAGCGAACAACGGAAGTGTAATAGTGGACGGTGCATGTCACCAGTACGATACATACCCTTCTCTTGTGGACTAGAGATATCTGAGGAATCTAGAGCTATCCCAGCTGTATATATATATTAAAATCTAGGAAGTAAAATAAAATGGTTCTTTACACAGTTTGCGGTTCTTGGATTTTATTCCTGAGTACGCTTTATTTTATTCAAATTGCATATTGGATTGTCGTATCAACAAGTAAATATATATTCTGAAGACATTCTCTGTAATCTTGAAATTTCAAATTTTTACATTGATTTTAAAAAAGAAAAATAATTAAGTCTTGTTTATTTACTCTTTCAATTTTTTACTTTTTTATATTGTTATGAAGTTACAGCAAAAATGAGCCTAAACATTCATACAAATTTAATAAAATAAATGTTAATAATTTTGTTTTTCTAAACTCGGACTGCATGCACTGTACTCTGAACAATAACAACATAAGACTATATCCGAATTAACTAAGTAAATACAAAGATTCATAAATCTTACAGATGATTTATGGTTTCAGTCGTCATTTAATTCCGAATGTAAACTTTGTTTCAGGATATAACTTTCTTTTCGATAAATAAAACCAAGAAAACATAAGGTTGCGTTTTACGTTTATTGCAATAACTCTTTCAGATAAATCTCATTACATTTACAGTGAAACATTTCCCTTTGTCTGAGCATATGTATGTTTAAATAAAGAACAGTGTTTTAATATATTCTGAGAAGTTGAACTAAGAATTTAGGCAATCAAAACTGTTTACTTAAGTTTAATGCACTTTGATAAATTGAAAAAAATAGAATATCTGAAAGAATTCTTTATATCATTCAAAGTAATATCAAAGTTTTTTTTTTGTAAAAGAAGATAAATATAACACATGTACTTTACATTTGCCGTAATAATTATTGTTTTTGGTTAACAATTGTTTCAGGTTTACAAATAAAAGAATAAAAATATATCAATAAATAAAAGAATCATTTAGATTATTCAAAGTGATATTCTAAGTTCTTTTTATAACGAAAGGTAAATATAGGATGTGTATTTTATACCTACCCTAATTGTTATTTCTTTTACAATGGTTTTCGCTTTAGACATTTAAAAAAAACTTGTCCTCGGAAAGCTGATTCAAAAGCATTTTTATGAAAAAGGAATGAAACAGCCGTTTGTTTAGATGGTTTAGTAAGAAATATCCAATAAAAAACATAGTTTTAAATTTTGAGAGGCATTATTAAAAGTAAATCATAAAATTCATTTACACAAACCTTTTAAGTCCCAAGAAAAATCTGATGCATAGAAAAATCCTTTTATTAGCAAATAACCGCGCTTTTAGGCTTAGAAAAAAAAAAGTAAAATTAGTTTATTTTTAAAATTTTAAAATGGTAAAAATTTATGTCCCCATATGGGTTCTTCAGGTCACAATTTAAAAAAAAATGTCATTATTTAAATAAATAAGACCATTTATGTTTTACAATAAATAGACTATTTATTGTTTAAAAATTATACTAATTTACACAACTTAAATGAATTTTTAACTAAAATTACGTATTGTGTAAAACTATTATACACATATTGCTACAATACTATATATACTGTACATATAATATTAATATCTTGTAATGCTATACAGATCTTGTAATAATAATCTTCTAATAAAATATTATTTAGTATAGAGTTGTTTGATATAGTTATTATTCTGAAGACAAAGAAAAAGATAACATTTCACACATTTTACTCTTGATTTTCCTTTGCATCCTTCCATATGCTATCGAGATTGATGTGCCCTAGTAACATTTTCTGGCCAATGTCCAAACCCATCAAAGCGAACCTTACTTTTGCGAATAGACATACTTATAGCCATATCACACGGGAGGCTTTCGCTCAACTTTTTCCCCAATAGAACATTTCAATGAGCAAAACTTGATTGACCTTGATGGAGAGAATATTGGTGGTTATTTTAGCTCAACGAGCATTTTCCGTGTCGCCCAGGAAATGTTGAACGTTCATTCAGCGCTGATCATTTGAACCAATAAGATTGAAGCGAGAGTTCGAAGAACCTGTTTACCGAGTACGTAGTGGTTGGGAGAACATGTTGTGTCAAATGATCTCTGAAATGTTTGTTGTTTAATTCTACGTGTGATACCGCTATTATTCTCCCTTTTTATAGATGTAGATTCATTGGACGATTGCTCTGATTTTCGTGGTCTTCCAACAATAGACTTTTTCTTTTCACATTTTAAAAGGACTTCAGTAATGTAAAGACAAAATTTAAGTAAACTCATTTGATCTATTTTGGGAATATTGAAGGATCTACAATCTCTTATATACAAAACCCATCTATTTACGTAACTAAGTCGAAAATCTTAGCAAAGATCCGAACTGGCTATTTAAGTAGTTTGCATAGAAATACGATAACAAGCAATGAACCCATCGTTTAGATTGATTTCTCCCATATGTGCTCTATACATTTATTTACAGCTTATCTGGTGTCAGGAACCTTGGCTTTTTTTATCTTTACACCAACGCTCACATGTATCACTGGACACATTCCACATGCGGTGGATATCATATGTGCACATTTCTTGTCCTTCAATTTCAACACCACAATTTTATCATCTGATCTAGTAAACTCAGTCCACTAACAACGTTTCATTGCATGTATTTTGTTTGCAACATCAGCTATTCTATTAGTCATGAATGTTCCCAGTACACAGAATTCTCAATGAAAGATATTTAGCTTTATTAACTAGAGTGAAATATATGTCAGTGAATTCAACTCTACTTTCATTATTGCGTATACTCTTATTTTATTTTATTTTATTTTATTTTTATGACAACTGCTCCACCAAGCTCTAAGTCTTTCATAATCTTGTACAAGAACAGTTTTTTCCTGTGTACAAGAGAAAATACAGTACTACTTCATCACTTGAGGCAAGAACAAAATTTTTATACCTCAGGGGTTGAGTTTCGAAGGAAGATATTGACGGAAGTCACATTTCCCTAAAATCAGGATATTTTACTCATCAATTGAGCTAAAATTTGTCCCAAGAATTTTAAGACATTTATTTCTAACTACATGTAATAAAATACGTACTCTCCATAAGCAATCTTCGATGTAAGAAGAATGTATTACAGAATCAGCAAAGTGTAAATTTGATTGCAAAAGGAAGAACCTATCTCTTTGCATTGCATTTGTCACTGATGGTATAAGTGAAAACTTTTTTGACTAATAGCGGGCTTCTAAAATACTAAACACTGTAAAATATTTCAAATGTGATAGAAACTTTAAAAGTTACAAATGTATGGGATATTTTAGAGGTAAACTCAATATATTACTTCATATTATTTTTAAAAAATGAAAAAAAAATCTTTTAAATTGTTTTGTAAGACTAAATTAAATAAATTATTCATTCCTAAAATATTTGTTAATAACCAAGTGTACACAATAGTTACACAGAAAATTAGTTTCTTTAGCTGTAAATGTATAGTAAAGACCCATTGTACCCAAACGGGTACAACATATTTACAGATGTTTTCAAAATTCATGCACACATGAACAACATTTATAAACACCTCCAAGTCATTCTTGAAGCAGTATAATTTATAAAAAAGTCAATAATATTTTTTTTAAATTCACTCACAAATTTTTATTATTCACATAGTTTGACGTGAAGTCGTTGGTAAATTGCTTATGTCATCCATCTTGGAAATGTTTCATTTTGAAAGTCACATGGTTCCTCCTTCTTTAAACATATAGCATATCTATTAGTAGTACAGAACATTGTGAGGTATCTGAACAGTGATAGCAGAAACTTATGCATTTATTATAAATTTTGGGGGTAATTTAGCCTTTTGCTTTAGTATATCTAAATGGGTAATACAGGAATGAAGAGGCTAAATCTTTAAATTTAGCAAAAAAGCTGTTCAAATTTTCTTTGAATATAAAACGTGGTTTATCTCAGAAAAATTGCTTTTTATCTAAATAGCCCAGTCAAATTGTCATAAATAGATGCAAAAATTCTGCTAGAAGATTTTATGTTTTTAAACTATATTTGTGGATGCTAGTAACAAGAATTAAAGGTTTTCCAACAAAATATCTCGAGGCTAAATTTTGTGGAGCCAAAAAACCACAAAAGTTTTGGACTTTTTTTCAGTTTCCAGCCTATAACTCAAAAATTATAAAATTTTTGCGCACTAAACTCAACTACAAAAAGAAAGAACATAAAATTCTCTATAAATTTCATTATAAAAATTGTTTTTCGAAAGCCATTATTAAGCACGCTACTATTTTCTGAAAGTGACTCATTTTTTCTAACTTTGTTAAAAAATTGCAAAAACGAAAATTTGACACAATTTTTTATTATTTTATCCTTTTTAATGTAACTTATTAAAATTACAGGTATTTGCATGACAACAATCATGAAGAATTACAACAGTAACATTATAAAAAAAATTAAGAACATTGTAACTTTTTTTATATTTAGAGCTTTAGTGGAGAACATTAATATTAGGTATTTAACTGAATGTAAGTAAAAAATACTTACAGTGACATTTTTACATCCCCTTCTTTTGAATAAATAATGTCGTCGACATTTTTGTAGTTGATCCCATTGCATTTTCTAGAAATTGCCGAGCATTTGAACCTTAATTTATGAAAAGAACATGCTTTGCTGCACCCCTTTTTACAGCTACATGACACAACATGTAGCAAGGATGCGGGTGCTGGGTCTTGGCACATTAAAAGCTGGCTGAAAGCAATCGCTCAACCTGTAGGCCCACCCCCATTCTTCAGGAGGGATGTTGTTTCCTAGCCTAGCTTGTACCTGATGATAACATCGCAGCGTAGCCTCTTATGTTGGTGGTAATCTTGAAAAATGAACTTTGCATTTTGCGGCAGATTTAGCAAATAACTGGAATCTTAAAGTGTTCAATTTCCGTGTGGGATCTATGCATCCACTGTATAGTGCAATAGGAATTTTTTCTCCTACCTTGATGATTTCTTGACAGGTAGAACATAATTTACCGACACACGCAGGCTATTTCTCCAAACTGATCATGTTTTTTCAAAGTTTTAGAAAATTTTGGCTTTCTTTGCCCAAAAAGAGCGGATGTTGAATCGCATCCGTTGATTGCACAAGTGAAAAGAACATTGTTGTAATTGTATTTGAACGACATGTTTAAAAACCACTAGGCTTCGATGTTACATCTTCCTGGCTTTTGGAAAAACAGATTTTTGGGCTGATAGCCTAAGCTCGTCATGATCACGAGAAGGTGAATGTCTTCTCCGACAATTGCGACGCTTTCAAAAGATTCGGCTGTTGAAGTGGTTGAGATAACTATCATGACATCAGTTTCTTATTTTACCTGCTCAACTTGGATTCTATAATTTTGAAATTTTTGTTTTGAAATTTTGGATTTGTTTTAAGCAATGAAATGAAGCGGCTCTTGTTTCTGTCATTGGCTTCGTCAACGGATGATGCGGGTCAACGCCCTATTTTCTCTCCATTTGTTACAGATTGATCTAATTTTACGAGACAGAAACTATGATACCATGCATCTGCAAGTCAGTTTCATGTTGAATACGTCCATAGAAATAGATCCATTATTTCTTTGACCATTCATTCCCACGTTTTTCTGCAGTTTAAAAAATGTAATTTTAGCTTTTGACTTCATTACCTTGTGAATCAAATTTCTCTTTGCATAGAGCTTTTTTATTGTTTTTCGTTGAAGTCACTGGGATTACCTAGTTCACATAAGAAGCAATTATCTTAAACTTGAAAGAAGTGCTTGATCTGAGGGACAAACTATAGTCTGTGTAGAATCTTCACCCCGACAAACATACGCTGTTATCATTCTCTCATTCGCATATGTTTATCGACAATCATCCTGTATTTTAACTTCCTTGTTACTTTCCAAAAAACTGACGAATATTACTTTTGATGAATATTACTTTGACGCTGAACGCTATGTTCAAAGAGTTCGGCAAGTTCTTTCTCGCTCACAACGCGAGTATCACTATTTACAGCCGTTTGGTAAATGAAACACAATTGGATCGAGCTCACTCATTTTTCATTATTGCACGAGAAAAGATGCAATAAACTTAATAGCAGCATATTAGAAGAGTAGGGGAGACTGGGGTACAATGGTCTACTTTTGTAAATTTTGACTGTTTACTCTTAAAGTATTGATTTTTTTCTTTTTATCAAGTACATGCATGTTACCTATACATTAAAGATTATACTGCATCCACTCAAAAATAATAGTTATGCATACTTTTTTTTATATATATTTTTTTAAATAGCAAGGGACAAAGTGGACCATTGTACTCCAATGCCGGGGTACAATGGTCCACAGCATGGGGCTCTATGGACCACTTGTAATTTGAATAAAAATATATCAGTGTAGTTCATTTTTTAACAATAAGAAAGATAAACTATATCATATTTGGTTATTCACATTTTGTTATTCACTTTTATTTGTTTATTCACATTTTATTATTCATTTTTATTTGTTCATTCACTCTTTTAGCTCTAACTAAAGTAACATTTTTTCTTCTTTTTTTTATCATTAAGTCATTATACCGGTCGCAGATTGAACAATTAGGCTTATTATCTTCCACAATACATTTTACAGCCTGTTCCATAACTTCATGTGGCACAAAACCTCTATTGGTTTTCCTAGGCTTGTTTCTTGGCATTGCTAAAAGAAATATGAAAAATAACATATATCCTTTTTGTCCAATGATGCCACTTAAAATAGAAACTTGGTTAAATATAAACCTTTATAATAAGAAATATATATATCTAAATATGTGACCAAGGAAAAAATAAAATAAATTTTTCCTGTCTACTTTACATCATCTGTATTTTTTAATGAATTTTACCTTATTTAATTATTATATCCAGATACAAACTAATAGGTAGATATATTTTGTTTATCTCATTGTACTATTTTATTTAAATGTAACTTATTATGGATGCATGTATGTATAAGTTCAGGAATATTGAATTAACAAATTATATGAAATTAAAAAAAATACTCTCAAATGCACAAAATATTTTGTTTACTAATTTTTGGTGTTCAATTTGTGTTAATTTTTTTAATTTGAAAGCTTATATTATGTAGATAAATATTTCAAAAATGCATTTCATAACATGAATCATTAATTAATTCACACACAGAAATAAAATAATTTATTAATTCTTAATTAGGGCTAATTTTTATGTTTGAAAGCATATGTTATACAGATAAATATTTCAAAAATGCATTGCACAACTTGAATTATTAATTAATCTGCACACAGAAGTAAAATAATTTATTAATTCTGAATTTCACATATAATATTTAACTTTTAAAAACATGGGATACAAAACTGGGGTACAAAGGAACATGGTCCATTGTAACCCAGTTTCTGATGGTCCATTGTACCCCATATGGAAGTTCGACAAAAACTCGATGATAAAAAAGAAATTTAGAATTCTATTATTTTAGCTATAATAAATATGATAATGTAGTGTCTCACCTTTTTATTTTGCAACACAATGTCTTTAAAATTACAAATCTGTAATAAATAAATGAAGATATGTTTCACTGAAAATATTTACTTTTGCCTTACTCCTCCTGTGTCAAATCAATTATCAAGCATAATATGGCTAAAGTGTCAGCTATGCACATGGTTTCAAACTTCTTTTTACTATTTCACGACTGCCATCTATATACTGAAATATGAAGCTTTCAAAAACAGAATTAATATCAAAAATAGGGGGTGGACCATTGTACCCCGTGGTCCATTGTACCCCAGTCTCCCCTATGTCTTTAAAAAAGAACATTTGCATGCATCTGAACGAAAGCGGTTCGGAAACGTCACATGACCGGAATCTTCCATCTACATTCCCTTTTTTTTATCCCCAGCCCTCCCTCAATTTGTAATTGTTTTTCTTCTATAATTTATAGAATTTGTGCTTCTTTTGCCTGCCTTTCTTAAAACTTTCTTTTTTTATCCATGAATAGGTGTACTTAATTTTCATTTTTAGTGATGAAAAAAAGTTTTTTGGGATGAGAGGCGAAAAATAGGTCAATTTCTGTAAAGTTTAAAATAAGTGAGATTTTCAGAAAAACCATAGCGCGCTAAGTTATGGGTTTAGAAATTTTTTTATAACAAAATTTATAGAAAATTTAATGCTCTTTCTTTTTGTAATTAAGTATGTTACGCAAAAAGTTTATAATTTTCGAGTAACAGGCAAAACACTGCAAAAAATCCGAAAATTTCGTGGTTTTTTGGTTCCACAAAGATTAGCCTCGAGTTATTTTGTTGGAAAACCATTAATTCTTGTTACTAGCATCCCCATAAACATTTTAAAAACATAAAATCTTCTAGAAGAATTTTTGCATCTATCGGTCCTTTTTTCTGACAATTTGACTGGCCTAAAAGCTAAGTTAACATTATTAAATTTAGATTAGTATTTTCAAAGCACAGAGGTATAAAAAATGAACATTTATCAGTTAATGTATTTATTTGATGTCCTTTTTTATGCTTATTTTGAGACAACATATTAAAATAAAACTCAATGAAGTAGAATTCTACTATATTAATAGATTTAAAAAATATATTAAATATACAGGGTGGTCATAAAAAACGATATACGGAGCTCTAGCGGCCAGTCCGCTCAACCGATCGAAATGACATTTCAGATATAGCTATTCAGAGGTATAAGCTCGAGATTCTGTGAACGACAACAAAATGGCGCTCACGGTTACGGTTATAGTTACAGAAACTCGAAAATTTCCAATGGCAACACCCATTTTTTTCAGCGCATGCGAAAACCCTAAAGAGCGTTAGAACCGTACGTGTATCGCAAGAAACGGACATGTTATGCACGCACAAAAAATCGTTCTGGGAATCCTCCCCCCCCCCCATAGAAAACACTCGATTGGGACGCAAGGAGGAAATTTGCATATGACGCAGAGTCAGTACACTAATCTCTGATTACAATACAGATCGGATAAACTAAAACTTTTATTTTGATTAAACATTTTCCACATGGGTGCCATGCCCCATTCGAGTTTTTTCTATGGGGGGAGGATTCCCAGAACGGTTTTTGTGCGTGCATAACATGTCCGTTTCTTGCGATACACGTACGGTTCCAACGCTCTTTAGGGTTTTCGCATGCGCTGAGCATTTTGCGAGGGAAAAAATGGTTGTTGCCATTGGAAATGTTCGAGTTTCTGTAACTATAGCCGTAACCGTGAGCACCATTTTGTTGCCGTTCGCAGAATCTCGAGCTCATACCTCTGAATAGTTATATCTGAAATTTCACCTCGATCGGTTGAGCGGACTGGCCGCTAGAGCTCCATATATCGGCAAAGTTTTTTTATGACCACCCTGTATATGCATGAAAAACTGCAGTGTTTGTTAACGTTCTAACTTTTCTATATTATTATGCAATTGCAGCGACAAAAATTCAAACTATTTATTTAGATGTAATAAAAAACTATTAAAAATTTTGTTTTTCTTAATTTGCACTACATGAATCATGCTTAAAACTATTACACCTTAAAGATATAACGTAATTAACTAAATAAAAATTAAAGATTCATAATCATTACAGATGATTTATGATTTCAGACGTGATTTAATTACGAAAACAAAACTTTGTTTTTTGAACTAACTTTCTTCTTAATAAAGAAAACCAAGAAATCGCCAGATTGTGTTTCACGTTTATTGCAATAACTCTCTCTGAAAAATTGCATTAATTTTACAGGGAAATGTTTCCCTTTGTGCTGCATACGTATCTTTAAATACAGCACATTTTTTGAATCTATTCTGAGAACATGAGCAAAGAAGTTAAGCAAACAGAACTGTTTATTTAAGTTGAATGTACTTTGATAAATTGAAAAACAATAGAATATATGAAATAATTATTTATATCATTCAAACTAATATCAAAGTTCTTTTTATAAAAGAAGGTAAATATAAAAGATGTTTACACTTATCGTATTAAATATTGTTTTGTCAGTTGTTTCTGCTTTACAAATAAGAGAATAAATGTGTATTAATAAATAAAAGAATTATTTGTGTTATTTAAAGTAATATTCAAGGTACCTTATATAATGAAGAATAAATATAAGATGTGCATTTTACATCTACTATAGTTATTATTGGCTTCACACATTATATATATATATATATATATATATATATATATATATTTGCGGAAAGCTGATTTTAAAAGTTATATTTATGAAAAAAACATGATACAGCCGTTTGTTTAGATGGTTTATATAATAAATATTGATTAAATATTATAGTTTAAAATTTTCTGAGGCATTATTAAAATTCAAAAGCATGAAATCTTTATTTACATTCAATCATTAAATGAAACAAAAATTCTGTTCAAATTTTCGTAAAATATAGAACGCGTGATTGGCCTCAGAAACATTGCTTTTTATTTAAAAAAGGGTTAAGATTAATAAAGATGTTAACATTTTCAAAGCACATATGTAAACAAATGAACTTTCTTAAGTTAAAGAACCTTTCTGATGTTCATTTTTACGCTTATTTTGGAGATATCTTATTAAAACAAATACTCAACAAAATACAGTTTCACTATATTAATATATTTAAATTTATATTTAAGTATAAATGCATGAAAAATAGCAAAAACCGTTTTTATGACTGTTCTGACTTTTTTACATTATTATAAAGTTACAGCGAAAATAATCCTAAACATTCATTCAAATGTAATAAACAAATATTAATAGTTTTGTTTTTCTTAACTTGCACTTCATGTGCCGTACTCAGAACAATAACACCATATAACTATAACAGAATTAGCTAAGTAAATATAAAATATTCGTAAATATTATAGAGGATTCAAGCATTATGAATATAATGGCATTACTGAATTCGAGACACCTTAAGAATATAACAGAATTAACTAAATAAATATTAAAGATTCATAAACATAGATGATTCGTGATTTCACACGTCATTTAATTCCGAATATAAAACTTTGTTTCTTGAACTAACCTTTCTTCTCAATAAACACAAGCCAAAAACGTTAGATTGTGTTTCACGTTTATTGCAATAACTCTCTCAGGAAAATTCCATTAGATTTACAGGGAATTTTTCAACTTTTCTGTACATATGTATGTTTAAATGCAGCACGGTGTTTCAATCTATCCTCAGAATATGAGCAAAAAAGTTAAGCAATTAGAACTATTCATTTAAATTGAATGTACTTTGGTAAATTGAAAACAACAGAATATCTGAAAGAATTATTTTTATAATTCAAAGTAATATCAAAGACAAATATAAGAGAAGATAAATGTAAGAGATGTTGTTTACATTTATCGTTATAATTATTGTTTTGACAGTTGTTTCGGCTTTACACATATAAGAGAAAAATGTGTATTATTAAATAAAGGAATTATTTATGTTATTTGAAGCGATATTCAAAGTACTTTATATAACGAAGGATTAATATAATGTGTGTATTTTACATCTACTCTAATTATTATTGCTTTGACAATGATTTTGGCTTCACACATTAAATATATATGTACATATTTGCGGAAAGCAGATTTAAAAGTTATTTTTATGAAAAAAAAATGAAAGAACCGTTTATTTAGACGGTTTATATAATAAATATTCATCAAAAACCTAGCTTAAAATTTTCTGGGGCATTATTAAAACTAAAAAGCATGAAAACTTTACACTAAACATTGTTTCTTATTTAGAAAAAAAGGTTAACATTAATGAAGATAAGTTAACGTTTTCATAGCACGTATATAAAAATTGAACTTTTAAAAGTTCATTTCTGATGTTCATTTTTATGTTTATTTTATAGACAACATACTAAAACAAATACTCAACGAAGTGCAGTTTCACTACATTAATATATTTAAATAAATATTTAATTATAAATGTATGAAAAATGGCAGAAGCCGTGTTTATGAATCTTCTAACTTTCTTACGTTTTTATAAAGTTTCAATGAAAATAATTCTATACATTCATTTAAATATAATAAACAAATATTAATAATTTTGTTTCTCTTAACTGGCACTGCACGTACCGTACTCAGAACAGTAACCCATAAGACTATAACATAATTAACTAAGTAAATATAAAATATTCCTAAATATTATAGAGGATTTATGGCTGTTGAATTATGAATGTTTTTTTTTGCGTAATTATGAAGTTACAACGAAAATAATCTTAATCATTCATTCAAGTCTAATAAAATAAATATTAATAATTTTATATTTATAAACGTGCACTGCATGCATCGTGCTTAAAACAATAACTCCATAAGATTATAACAGAATTAGATAAATAAATATAAAACATTCATAAAAATTACAGATGATTTGTGATTTCAGACGTCATTTAATTCCGAATATAAAACATTCCTTCAAAAACTTTCTTCTCAGAAACAAAACCATGAAATGGCATTAGCCTGCGTTTTGCGTATATTGTAATAACTTTTTCATATAAATCTTATTACAAGAAAAAAATTTCCTTTACTGTGTATTCGTATGTTTAAATAGAGCCCAGTGCTTTGAATCTATTCTGAAAACATGAGTTAGGAAGTTAAGCAATCAAGACTATTTATTTAAGTTGAATGCAATTTGATAAATTGAAAACAACAGAATATTTTCGAAAGAATTATTTATATCTTTCAAAATAATATGAAAGTTCTATTTATGAAAGAAAATAAATATAAGGTATGTAGTTTACATTTATCGTTATAATTATTGTTTTGTCAGTTGTTTCGTCTTCACACATAAAAGAGAATTAATAACTAAAAGAATTACTTACATAATTCAAAGTGATATTCAAACTTTTTTTATAACGAAAGAATGAAATATAGAATGCGTATTTTATGTTTACTTTGTATAATGTTGCTTTGAGAATGACTTTGGCTTCATATATTAGAAAAAATAATAAATTTTAAATGTTTTTGCGTATGTTAAATATTTTTTCAAAATTTTCAGCATAAAAATCAACTTTAAAGTAATGGTAAGATAACAGAAAGAAAAACATTAAACAGTAACTTTTAATTTAACTGAAACATTAAAAAAAATACCAGTATCTTCCTGTAATGTATTGTATAGATATGTTTATCATGAGAAATAAGTTTGTTTCCAATATGTCTGTAAGACCAAATAACTGGCTTGCATATAGAACACAGATAAAGAATATGAAATGAATTAAAATTCCATACACTTCTATGTGCATGAATTTATACATGTTGATATACGTGCATACGCTCATCATAATAGTCAGGAAGCATGTAATCAACGTTTCAAATTTAAAAAATGGATAAAATTTGCCTTATGGTATCTTACAAAAAGTAAATTTCTAAAAATGCAATAAATCTTACAATATGAAAATTTCTAACAATTGCTATACTATACATAACAACTTTTAAAAAAACTATCCTATATGAATGAAATAAATTTAACTGTGTTTAATGCTTGAGAAAAATGTGAATTTATAGAATTTGTCGCCGTTAAAAATTAAATTATTGTAAATTTTCTACATTGGGTTTATTATTATTTGAAAACAAAGAGATTTAGCTGTTTCAATAATTGGGTGAAAGCCAAAAAAATCTAATCTCATTGAAAAACTTTTCCGAAAAAAATTGTATTATCTTTCCTGTGGAAATAATTAGATAATTTTTCAGATTAAATTATGAAATTATGTACACTGTTATTTTCTGACATTATTTTTACTTATTATATCCCAATTTGTAATTTATTATTTGTTAAAGTTTTACTTTATAGTATTTTATTTTACTCTTTTTCTGAAAATCTTTTCTATTTTAGGTACATTAATAAAAATATTAATTATTAAATAATATTTATATTTTTTTCTCATTTAGTGCAGTCATTACAGTTTTGTAAGTAGAAAAAAAGGGGTAATTATGCATCATTTTACTTTTTTGTTTTTTAATTATAAGTAGAAATTGTAACATATAACATATTTAATCTAGTCAAGAAAATTTGTAATAGTGCACCAAAATGTGGTGAATTCATACTCGACATTAAAATTTAGTGCGTTTTTAAGGGGGGGAGGTTAGTTTCAGTTTAAAATTTTTGTGCGTAACATTTTAAGATGATCTGTAAAATGTAACACTACATTTTTTGTGATTTTGTATAATTTATAAAACTTAAAGGTTTTATTACCGCTGTAAGCATAAATATCACATATTACACTCACATCATTATTACTGATGTTATATCATGGTGAAATAATAAATAAATAACAATAATAAAATTCTCTTTTTTTAATACTTGTGGTAAAATATGCATAATATAAATATCGCAATGTGTCTTTATGTTTTAAATGCAGGTACAGATATAGTATCAATTTAGTTAAAATATTCTCTGTTATAAAGTATAAACGTATCTATGAGTATAGATGACATACTATTGTTGGTGACAATATATAAATAAATAATTTTGCTGTTACTTCAATTTTTATAATTTCTAATTATTACACATTTAAAACTTTAATATAAATAATAATAAATAGTAATCATAAAATTCCACTGTTTTTTAAATACCTCCAGTAAAATATGCAGAATACGAATATCGCAATATTTATTTATGTTTTAAATGCAGATACAGACATAAAATCAATTCAGATAAAATAATCTCTTTTATAAGGCAAAAACGTGACATAATATTGTTGGTGACAACACATGAACAAATAATTTGGATTTAAATGCAATTTTTTATAACTTCTTATAATTGCATATTTAATAGTTTTATACTGTCAAACAGGGAAACATATTTTTTTAGGCAATTTATTTGAAAACTGTATCGTTATTTACTGATATTTATGAATTTCAAAACCGTGATTTTGTTTCGATCTATTTTTATTTCGAACAGACCGATTACGAAAGATTAATCTGTTTGCACTTTTAAAAAAATGTATATTCAGAATTTGTTTCAAGATAATGGTGTATACCGAGAAATTTAAATTAATTTATAAAATGTAAAAAACTATTTAAATTTTAAATAAAAGAAATTTGGATTTTACCTAATTTCAGTAACTAAGAGAACCTTGGCTGGATCCAGAAATTTATTTTAAAATATCTTTAAATTTATTAGCCAGAAAATATTTTAATAAATATATCTTCTCACCAAAGTACATGCAAAAAAATAATAATAAGATGTAAGTATTATAAATTTAAAATGGATACATATATGATGAATATATAGATAGGATGAATTAATAGATATGAATAGATAGGATGAATATATAGATAATACTAACACTTTTTTCTTTTTGTTTATTTTTAAAAGTATAATTAACTGTATCGTAATTTCTCCTCGTTAAAATTTATTGAAACTCTTCATTTTAAAATACTATAAAAACAATAAATTGCTCCAATTATGCTTTCTTTTAAACGAAGTTTCTAATAAATTCTTAAGTAAATACATTAAATCTATTAATAAATGAACTGTAATGATTATGCATTATTAGCTGATACGCTTAAGTCTGTATTGCCTAATTTAATGAATTGAGAAATTTACATTAAGCTTGTAATTGATATCTGTCAGTATAAATAATTGATTGAAATTTAGCGTTAAATTATAAACTTATAAACTGGAGCAGGAATATAACTATTACTCGATATGAGGAAATAAGGTCGATTAAATGTTTTTATTAAATAGTACTTTTTTTGTTTCATTTATTACTATCGATGCCATAAAATTTTATACATTTATTATCTTAATAAAGATTATTTAAAAAATTTTTAACAATCCGTTTTTGGGGCGTTTGTAAATATATAAATACCAATTACCTATAGTTGTCGTCTGGTCCGTAAGTTTAATATGCATAATTGTTGTTAAATTTTATCAAGTCATATCGAATGTTATGAAAATGTAATTAAAGTATTATAAGATATTAATCAATTTTTCGTAATTGTACTAAGTCCAATCACATACAGTGGAACTCCAAACACCCTGACCGCCGAGCAAAAGGGCAAAATTATAATGTTTTTTTTCTCTTCATCTATTTTAAATGTTAATAGAAGAGGGATTTTCTATCATGGTATAATTTTTTTGTTATGTATATGATTATAAGCTTTGAAAGTATAAATTATAAACTATTTTTAAAAAAACTGGATTATATTTGTAGAATTACATTAATTTAAATAAAGCTTCAACTGCAGTGAAACCGGCAGCCTAGTGAACGGATATATACGGTGGCGGCAGTGGGAAGGTTAATACGTTACCCCAGTTGTACGTTTCCCTCAGTTTTCCTGGAGTTATACGCTTTTGAGTTATACGTTTTCCTCTGTTATGCGTGACATTTTTGCGTGTAACTCAATTTCAGAATTTTAGCTTCGCCTTGCCTCCCGTCTTTGCGATTGAAACATGTCTGATTGTAACGATCCCACTCAGAGCCCGATGAAGCTGAGTAGGTCCCAGAGCCTGTTATAAAGTTGGGCCCAGAGTCTGTTATAATGTTGGGGCCCCCTACCTCCACATTCCCGGCTACACTTTCGGAAAAAAAGTAGGTTTGTTTGATGAGTTGACAAAATTGTTTGGATAAAAGTTTCAAATTTGCAAAAAAAAGTTAACCTACAAGAATAATCAAGAAAATGAATTACCGTCCATTTTCTCAAATAAGCATTTGCATAATTCACAAATATCTATGATCCACAGTTTATGTTGCAGAATAAATGAGGATGTCTTTTTTAAAATTCGCTTTATCCAAAATCATAAAAATTGTGTTTTGCCTAACAGCCTAGTAATCATTTAAACTAAAATTCTGACATTGTAAAATCCTTATTTATATTAAAACCAATTGTCACAGTATGCAAGTTTTGGCATTTTCCCCAGATTTGAGTTTCTGAATATGGAAAATTTTGAAAATTATGGGTGCTCTGAAATTGAAAAGGACTTTTACAGAAAAAATAAATATGGTTTTTTTTTTATTGCAGTAAAACTTTGTTTTTATTGCAGGGACCAAAATGTAAAACGCAAACAGTGGGAAAACTTTTAGGTTCTTGGTCATTCAATTTTTCAAGTGAAAATACCCAGATTAAAAGAAAAATTTTAATTGAGTCATTCATAATATTTAAATTTTAAATTTTATATTTTATAAAACAAGATTATTTGAAAAGTAATTGATTAAGAGAAAAAAAATATCAGCCAAATAATTTGTAGGCCCAGGGCCGAGGCCCGGAGTCCCGTGCTTAATTAGCCCTGATCCCACTCAGAATTTCCAGCCAAATTTCGGAGCTGCTCTGATGGATTTTGACATAGTAAAGTGGTTCGTCAGGAAAGTTTAGTTAAGTAGTTAACTTTAAATTACAAAGTTTACTGCTCACAGTGTTCTGAAGAAATGAAACAGCATAAGATTAGTGATTATTACAATAACAAGTAAGAAAAATCATGCAATAAGCATAGATTATGAAACACTTCCCAACAATTAATGAAATATTTAACAAAACTTTTTTATTTAGGGAAATAATAGTGTATAGTCAAATATACCCAAATATGTATTCCAGTACTTTTGAACAGCCCTGTATTTCATATGTCAGTTGATATAAAGGGAAAATTTAGTTTAGCAAGAAAATACCCAATAGCTTGAAATTTTTTTCAGCATTTTATACTATTAGATGGAAACATACTTGAATACTTTTGTTCAGCCCTGTAGTTTACATTGTATCTTTATTACATGTCAGCATTAGACTAAAATTTATTGTAAACTAAAACACTTTTAAAACAACTGAAATCACATTCCCATAAATTACCATTCATAGGCGTCCATGTACCGAATTCTTTCCGTGGCCCTGTATATCCTTTTATCTATATTCTGCAAACATTCCTTAGTAAATTGAATGAAGCTCAGCGTAAAAATGCATAGCTTATTTAAGAACCACGTTTAAATAATTTACGCTCATATTCAGTAACGATGGTGAGCTCTTTTGGGTAGCCCTGTATATCAACTATAACATTTATACATATCATATAATTTGCATATATTTAGCGAAATATAAAAGCGCATATCATAATTAAAATGCATTTCATCCTTCCATCAGTTTTCATCGGACACATATACAGTACTTCGGAAAGAATATACTATTTGAAATCTTTTGTATGGCCCTGTAAATGCTGTGTACTTCATATTACGCAAGACAGTAGCGTATAATTTATATTAAGCTTCAGTGACATATATCAATTTTATTATACAAGAAACAGCTTAATATATTTAAAATATGTCACACACAATTCCTCCTTTTACCATTACCTAATTGAATTCTTTTGTGTGGCCCTGTAAATGAATAACAGCTACATTTTCACCTTATATTTTATAGAATGTATATTTTAATATGTTTGACAAGATATAACATCTTTAAAATTCTTTGGAAACGATTTTCCCCATAGGCCGTAATGTAATGGGAAACTTTCGATTCGCCCTGTAGATAAACTGATCATGCTATAAACTTCATTTTCAATAGGGTTTGTGCTAGTGTAAACGTCAATAACGTCCTAAAATTTCATGGCAATTCGAGTATATTAACGATTTTTCCCCATAGAACGTAATGTAATGGGAAACATTTCATTCTCTCTGTAGATAAATTAATCATGGTAGAAACTTCATTTTCAATAGGGTGCGTGCTAGGGTAAATGTCAATAACGTCCTAGAATTTCATGGCAATCCGAGTATATTAACGATTTTTCCCCATAGGTCGTAATGTAATGGGAAACTTTTGATTTGCCCTGTAGATAAACTAATCATGGTAGAAATTTCATTTTCAATAGGGTTCGTGCTAGGGTAAACGTCAATAACGTCCTAAAATTTCATGGCAATCCGAATATAATAACGATTTTTCCCCATAGGCTGTAATGTAATGGGAAACTTTTGATTCTCTCTGTAGATAAACTAATCATTGTAGATACTTCATTTTCAATAGGGTTCGTGCTAGGGTAAACTTCAATAACGTATAAAAATTTCATAGCAATCCGAGTATATTTACGGGAGTTAGAGTGCGGAAAGATGGACATCCGGCCAGACGGACAGACAAACCGAATGCATAAGCACTTTTCAACTTTGTTGGAAAGTGCTAAAAATGGGAAACTGCTGAAATGTCTTTTTATTAGTGATTTACTTGCAAAAGTGATTCCATTCATTTCTTTTGAATATCCTACGCATGTAAAAATTATGATTTTTTAGTTGAAAGTTATTAGTTGTTTAGTTCAAAGTTGAAAAGTGCTTATGCATTCGGTTTGCCTGTCCGTCTGTCCACGTGTCTGTCTGTCCGGTCTGGCCATCTGTCCGCGCTCTAACTCCCGTAAATATACTCGGATTGCTATGAAATTTTTATACGTTATTGATGTTTACCCTAGCACGAACCCTATTGGAAATGAAATTTCTACCATGATAGGTTTATTTACAGGGAGAGTCAAAAGTTTTCGATTACATTACGGCCTATGGGGAAAAATCGTTCAAATGAACTTTAAAGGTGTTTACACCCTGTCAAACATACTCATATTCATATCGATTCGCAAAGTGCACTAAAATATGCATTCTGTAATTTATGCAGTGAAAATATAGCTATTATTCATTTACAGGGCCGCACAAAAGTATTTCATTGGATAATGGTAAATGTGGGAATTGTGTGCGACATATTTTAAATATATTAAATTGCCTCATGTAAATTAAATTTGATGTATGTCACTGAAGCTTAATTAGGATTCTCTTCGCTCATCCTCCACTAGGCTACACAAATTACATTTTGTCGTACACTTCACAAAAAATCTATTCAATATTTTGACTTGAAATTAAACATAAAAATAAATTATGATCTATAGATTTGCAAAATATTATTATTTTTTAAAAAATAACTTTAAATTTTTATATTATTTTAATTAATTTATTTTACGTGCTTTTCCATTACGGTTTTTCCATTATTTTTTGCAAATAAAAATTGAAACGTATATTTTCAGAAAAAAAAAATAAAACATGGAGTTGGTAATTACAGATAGAATCAAGATTATTGAAATAGATAAAATACATTTTCATTATTTCGTCAAAATATCTCAAACTGTTTTTTTTTTAATTAATTAAGGAAAGAAATATTTTTAGACTTGCTAGAAATAAAATATGATTTCAAAAATAAGAAACAGAATTTATAATTCAAACTGTAAAAGATCATTAAAATTTCTTATATGAAACATGCATGTTATTTAGGAAGGAGATATACATTTAATAGTATACTTTATAAAGATTGGTTGGAAATGTCGCATATTTTGGTGCTCATTCCTTTTAATAATATAGGTGTTTCACGATTTTTTTATGAAACTTTTAAAAACCTTTTTTTTTTCTAAAAATTGTGGCATATTTTTAATGATTTAAAATTTGTGAAAAATTAATTATTTAAATTGAATTCTAAAAGTATTTTTCAGTATTGAAAAATGAAATGTATAATTTATTCTTATTATGGGCGTGTTCAGCACAACTTACCGGTTACTTACCGGTGATTTACCGATTTTAGACAAGTACGAAATGAAAATCAAAGCGAAGTGTGGCGTCAACTACAATTCAACAGGATAGTTTTCATTGGTGCCACAATTCGCTTTCGTACTGCCCTACAATCGGTCGGTAACATTGGTTACTTTGGTAAGGTGCGCTGAACGCGCCCTATGTGAAATTATTTACGCAGACGATATTTACGCATTAAAAATATATATTATGGTCATGGCCAACTAGATATATAACGGCCTGCGCATTTCGCTAAAAACCGCCGAAAAAGTGAGGCTGGATCCAGCTTCATACCCCGAACCATTTCATTGGACCACGTGGCGCAACCCTGCCCAAATTAGCTGATTTCTGTTCTGTGCGCATGGTCATTGTTTTGGTTCACGGTTTGCATGATTGGTCAGAATTACTTAGGCAGAGTATCAGTCCTCTGGCGGAAGGCTTCACACATTTATCTCAAATAGAAGGGCCCTATAGATCTAGTTGGTCATGATTATGGTGTATTTTATTTATTTATGTTTTAGTAAAGTGGCAACTGGCAACAAAAACTTTGTAAACAAATAAAATCAATTGTTAAATTCGTTATATAGTAAGACAGCTATATAGAAATGTAAAGCTGCTCACCGGGCCAATAATTTGGTCAATACAACAACAAATTCGTTATATAAAGTGTTATTCGAAGCTCGAAAATTGAACCATATGAAACATATTTACTATTAAGAAGTAATTACTATTAGTATATTTTTAATATCTTTACAATTTAAAAACTATTTATTGAATATTAGTGTTTTTTTTAAAAATGTCAACAAAATGTACACTTACTGGTCGAAAAGAACGCGAACACGATTTCGCTTTAACCCCTTCGCAATGAGTTCACTTTCATTGAATTTTAATCATGTATCACCGGTTTTTCAAACAGAAAATGCTCTGTTATTCAATATCGAAAATGTTCTGATTGAATAAGGGGAAATTTATTATAAAAAATAACTGGTGAGAATAATGAAGGATTCTGAGCATCTAAAAAGGTTCGTATTCTGGTCGTCCCCCACAAGGGGTTAAGGCAAGAGATAAATAAAAAATTCCGAGAAAATTCTTAGTTATTTGGACGCGTTTAAATGTCTAAAATTAAAATGCGCCAAAACATAAAAATAACGTTTCTACTTAATAAAGAAGCAAAAGTAAAGTAAAAAAATATTGTTTCTTTCAAATATTTATCTTATGAAATAATGCTTGGCGAATCGAAACAAAGCACGGCTTTTGCTAGTATAAATTATATGATACTGTCTTGCATAATATGAAGTGCATAGCATTTACAGGGCCATAGAAAAGATTTTAAATAGTATATTCTTTCCGAAGTACCGTATATGTGTCCGATGATGGCTGATGGAGGGATGTAATGCATTTTAATTATGATATGCGCATTTAGGTTTCACTAAATATGCGCACATTATATGGTGAGTATAAATGTTATACTATTATTTTCAACACAATCTAACTGATTAGTAAAGTAATCATACGAATTGAATATTTCCAACTAAGCGAAAATTGACCTGGCTGGGAATCGAACCCAGATACTTGGCTTACAAGGCCAATGTGATGTTATGTTACTTTCGACATCACATATCTTGTGGGTTATAATAGTTTTTCCGGGAAAGGGGGAGAGATATGTGATGTCGAAAGTAACATAACATCACATATTATTATTAGCTTCTTTTTTTTAAATTTAAATTCTCAAATTTAAAATTAAAATTATCTTTCCCAATTTCAAATCAATTAAACATCATTTTTACTTTCTAAAAAGAATATATTTATCTCTTTCCTTTAAATTGCAGTTATGTATGTTTAACCGAGGCCGTTAATAAAATAAATCAAAATCCAATCTTTTCTCATCCTAAAATCATTTTCTGAGCCTGCATACTTTCGTTTGTTCAAAGAGTACATAGAATGATATTTTAAAAATCATATGCCCTTTTGCAGTTACTCAGTCACTTGTTTAATTCCTTTCCAAATTAACAGACATTACAACTCCTTTTTCGGCTTAAAATCTAACGCTCTGTTTATATTAAAGCGGCGTCTGACATCTGTGTTATGGATTTAGAAATATTTTTCTCAGCAATCAGTGTTGGCATGCATATTTGTACGCTGATATTTTGATCGCCAAATTAACGGTCCGGTTGGCATGTTTTTAATTTAAACTTTCTTTATGAACTATACGTATAGGGTTATTATAGTCTAAGGGCAACCACATTTTAGCTCGACGCATTTTGGCTACATTATTTGATGTCAGGAATCAGTCTATCTCTAACTGTCCTGCTGTAAGGATGTAGAGCTCCTGCTTCTGTATTTTTACCAGGGGGTCACCCCGTGAGAGTGTTAGTTTTACCTCTCTTTAATAAATGCCACATACATACTTGAGCATTTTCTTCATCGAGTCTCTCTTTCCTGTGTTATTGCTATTTTACGCAATGTAATTTTAATTTTGATTTTCACGGCTGATCTTCATATGTCTTAAGCAGTTATCAAACTTAACTTCCATTTTTTAAAGACATGAACGAAAATAATCGTTATAGCCAATGCCTTACCTCTTAAGCTACCTGGGCGACAACCAGCTGGGATTTTTCGCTCAGATAACCTTATTGGTCATAACTTTTGGTCTGTGATTTAGACAGACCAGATCCATCGTCATATGGAGTTCCATTACCTGCGGTCTAGTCTGTTGAGCTGTCTAAATGACAGAACAGATGTTATGACCAATAAGGTTATCTGAGTGAAAAATCCCAGCTGGTTGTCGCCCAGGTAGCTTAACAGGTGAAGCATTAGCCTTGTAAGCCAAGTATCTGGGTTCGATTCCCAGCCTGGTCAATTTTTCGCTCTGGAAATATTCAATTCGTATAAATGTTATAGTTGATATACAGGGCTACCCAAAAGAGCTCGCCAACGTTACTGAATATGACCGTAAATTACTTTAGCGTGGTTCTTAAATAAGTTATGCACTTTTACACTGAACTGCATTCAATTTACTGAGAAATGTTTGCAAAATATAGATAAAAGGTGATACAGGGCCACGCAAAGAATTCGGTACATGGACGACTATGAATGATAATTTATGAGAATGTGATTTCAGTTGTTTTAAAAGTGTTTTAGTTTACAATAAATTATAGTTAATGCTGACGTGTAATAAAGGTACAAGGTAAACTACAAGGTTGAACAAAAGTATTTAAGTATGTTTTCATCTAATAGTATGAATTGCTGAAAAAGAAATTTCAAGCTACTGGGGATTTTCTTGATAAACTAAATTTTTCCATTATATTAACAGACAGATGAAATACAGGGCTGTTCAAAAGTACTGGAATACATATTTATGTATATTTGGCTATATACCATTATTTCCCGAAATAGCGAAGTTTTGTTAAAGATTTCATGAAGTGTGGGAAAGTCCTTCACAATCTATGCTTAACGCATGATTTTTCTTACTTGTTTTAAATGTTAAATAGTTTAATGCAATTAAAACGCGCTGCAAAAAATATTCTCCCTACACCATTATGTAAGGGAATGCTCTGTAAATTCATAATAAATATTCTTTCACACAGATTATACAGAATGTATGTTTTAGTATATACATCATAGATTCATGTCAATTCTATTATGTTCGAAAGAGTTTAACATCTTTTAAATGTAGTTGAAACTATTTTTCCTATTGACCTTAATGTAATGGAATACTTTGGATTGTCCCTGTATTGAAATTATATATCCGATATTCATAAAATTTGAAATGAAAAGATTATGCAAAAATTATGTATTTTAAATTTCAAACGATTTGGTTTGTTAGTTCTTGCTCTGTTATATGTGGGCAGACAGACGGATAGATAGACAGACAAGCGGACGGACAGACTGAACGACGATTATATGAGCTACGTATTAATATATCTACGTAATAATAACGCACCTAAAATATTCAGATCTTGATGTAATAGTATACAGCATTTCGCATACAGTATGGCTTCCAAAATTTTCTGTATGTCCCTGTAAATTATATCTGGTTTCTATTATACAGGAAATAATAGTATTCCTCCGCTACGTATATCCATTTCCTAAAATGTTAAATAGTTAATTACAATTAAAACGCGCACCAAACAATGTTCTCCCTATACCATTATGTTATGAAATACTTTTGTGTGGCCCTGTAATTCAATAACAGGTGTTAGTTGCACTACAGAATGTATATTACAATACATACTTCATAGATGCCTATGAATTTTATTATGTTCGAATGAGTGTAACACCATTAAAATGTACTTGAAACTTTTTTTCCCTTTGACCGTCCTGAAATGGAATACTTTTGATTGTCCCTGTAATTGATCTGTGCATCCGATTTTCAGGAAAATTGAAATGACTCGACAAAATTATACAATAAATATATATCTTAAATTTCAGACGATGCGGTTAGGTAGTTTTTGCGCTGTTGTATTCGGACAGACAGACGGACAGATTGAACGACAACTATAGCTGCTACGCATTTATATAATTACGAACGTGCCTAAAAAGTGGCATATAATACCCTGATTTTATTAACCATTGATTCAGAAAAACGGCTAAGATGTAAATCGCTGCTTCTAAAAACCATTGATTTAACCCTTTCCGGCACACTGTGCCCGGTCTGGGATACCTAATTTTTATTCCGAACTTGCATTCGACACCAATAATATTTTAGCAAAATTTTGCTTTTACAATAAAAAATTAAATTAAGGAATTCAAAATATCTAAAAAATTCGTTTGTGAATTCCGGTGTTAGTCTATAATTTCTCATTTTACTAACAGATTTTGCACGTGTCGGAAAGGGTTAAATCGTGTTATACAGTTTATTGGAATATCTGCTGATTTAATTAAGCGTTGATTCAAATAAACGTATTTTGATAATAAATATTGATGCTATTAAACGAATCCTTTCATAATACTTCACACTTTGACTCAATTAACCGCTTATTAAACACAATAACAATTCGATAAATTATTGATGCGTTAAAGCGGCCGAAACGCTGATTCATATAAACGGTATATAATCTGCTATAAAACTCCCTGAACCAAAACAATGACCATGTGCACAGAACAGAAATCAGCTTATTCAGTGCTAATCTGGGCAGGGTTTGCACCAATTGGTCTAATGGAATGGTTCAGGGTTTGAAGTGAATCTAGCTGCACTTTTTCAGCGGTTTTTAGCGATATGCGCAGGCCGTTATATATCTAATTTACAATGGTATGAAAAAACGAAAAAGAAAAGAAAGAAAAATCAAAATTTCAGCACTAGCAATTTGGCGAATCTAATCTCGCTTGTTTACTCGCCAAATAATGAATTTGGCGCAATGGCGAGCGATAGGAACAACACTGGTTGATCCGAAAAACCGTGTATAAATCACTAGTAGAAACTATCGGGAGGGTGGGCTCTCAATCTGAGAATTTACGACGCATGCTCGATGCTTGCCTTACTTTACTCTTGGCTATTCTATGGCGTCGATTTCTTTAAATAGCCTAATAATCCTGTAGTAGTAGTTATATTCAAAACAATATACGTTGTCTTTCACTTTTGGCAAAAATAATTCATAAATTATACTTCTTAGATAAAAGAAAGATATTATCTTGATTTCATAATACTGCTAAGAAACAAGTCCTACACAATTAGTTATTATTTTGAAATAGCGAACGCTGAAAAAAATAAATGAATGATATTTTTTCATTCGCGAAGTAAGCGATAAGCTACCAAATACATATAATGTAAACGGCCTTCTACGCATGTGCGCCATACTCTGATAGGGAGACTATTTTGCCGATAGGGGCTTGTCAAATCACCTGATCAAGGCCACCTTATCATAACAGGCCCGCCAATCGTTAAGTTTGCTTTGTCTGCAGTACACGTGGTCTAGAACCACATGGTTTTCCCGTTGTTACGCCCTCTGTAGCTCAAATATATTTTTAAACAAGGCCACCTTATCATAATAGCAGAACACACAAACAGAAAAAGTATATGGGAAAAAATGTCTGGATAGTTGCGAACTCATTAACCAACTTTGTACCGTACATAACGCCATCTAGTGCATATTAATAGTAATATTTAATAAAAAAAAGCATAGGAAAAATAATATTGATAATATTATAAAAAATATTTTTCAAATTCCGCCAAAAATAAATACGTAAAAAATAACTTAGTTCAACAATTTTTTTTTTCAAATACATTGAAAATGAAGAATTAAAAGTAAGACTTAATGATACTTTATTAACGTGGAGTCATTGGCATCATATATATTATAAAGCAGAAGTTCTGAAACTTCCAAACGAGTGTTTTCAAAAACTACTCGATGGATCTTTTTGCAGATTATATCATTCGATAGGAAATATTTTTGCGGAGGTTTATGATACAAATATACAGGGATAACTCTGATTTTTCGTACGAAATTTTGTATTTTTCGGTTATTTTTGACGGAAGGGTTGCAACAACTAATTTTTTGGCGATAATTGTATTTCAAAAAAGAAATGAAATGCTTTCTCTAATAAAAAAATAATATAAACATTTCGAAAAAAACCTGTTAATTCATCGATTTAAAATAAATAATGATAAAAAGAAAAAAATCCGTTTAATGCAAAATAATATTATGAAAGGAAAATATTTATCTTTAACGAAAATAAGAAGATTTATATTATTTAAAAAGTAACTCAATGTGAAAGAAAGTTTTGAAGTGACACAATATTTGGCTATTTATTTCTTTCGAGCCAGATTAAAAGAAAACAACATATCAAAAATTTCATTAGGTAAAACATAAGTCTTTTTTTTCTTTCTTTCTTTTTCTTTTTTTTATATTTTTAAATCTAATTTTCCCGTTATGTGTTTTACAGAAGAAACTCGGAGAATTAATTTTTTTAAAAAAGGCTCTAATTGTTATTTGTATGTTGTTTGTTCAATTGGGTATCTCAATCTACTTTTGTCGCCAATCAATGCGATTCTAAACCAAAAAAAAAAAAAAAAGCACAAGACGGAGCGATGTTTGCAAGAACTATTTTCTCTCTCTCTCTTTTAATGAGTGAGAGCATTTTTAGGAAAACATTTTACATTTAACTGAAATACATATATAGCAGTTAATACCACAAAATTGAATAATATTTTAATTTTATGGTAAATGTTTTTCCACATACATAGATATTGTAAAATAATTTAACTGCATTTTTAAAAAAAAAATTTTGGCACAAATATCTCATACACATACGTTGGTGCGATTTGTCTCTTACGCCAATACCATGTATACATCTGGGTAATTAACTGACGCCAAAGTGTCATTATTTTGCTTGATATGGCAACCCGGATGTTATTGTCTATTTACAATTTTTTTCTTTTTTTTTTCAATTATATAAATTATTTTAATCTAGGCACATTTGTCATACATGCGCCACATTTGCGCGACTACAATAAAATGGCGATTTTATGCCTCACTTGGTAACCTGGCTGTTGTTTATTTATTAATAAATTTTTATTTTATTTTATTTTTTAAAGGATATAAATAGTTTTGTTTTATAATTATTAACTAAACTTTTTAAAATTTATTGTTATTTTCTATTTAAAATAACAGGAAATAATTGTAAACTCTATATGTAACTGGTATTTGAAAACAAAATTTTCTCTGAATCGGCATCAGAAGAAAAAAAAAATCGCCAATGTGGTGCGTATATGTCATGTATACATTTTTTTTCACTATACTACAGTATTTAAACATGCTGTAAATAACGATTATTGTTTTTTCCAAACATGTTTGGCACAGATATTATATACACATTGAGGTATCTGACTATCGCCAAAACGGTGTTATTTTGCCTGATATGGTAACCCAGCAATAGTTGTTTCTGTATTAATAAATTGTTTATTTACTTTCAATTTCTTTTTAGAAATTCTATAAATTGTTTTGAGCTATAGTAACTTTTTTATTTATTAATACTTTCGTTTTAAAATAACGAAAATAATTTTTTAAAATGCACATTTCTTCGCTGTTCTAAAACGAGGGTTTTGCCGCATTGGTATTGGAAGGAAATCTTGCAAATCCGGATTTGTGCCGGAGTTTTTTGTGAAATATGATATTTTCAAATGTAAATTGAGTGCTACTTGATTAACACGTCGGCCAATTTCGCCAAACTATTCAAATTTACACAAATTCATTTTAAATAACGAAAGAACAATAAACATAAATAAAAAATACAAATTAAAAGTCGAATTAAAAAGCACTTATGACGTAAAAAAAAATACGTGAATCACGTGTAATATCAATTGCTATCATACTTACGATCATCGATTATTGGCATTTATTCCTATAATCCGCTATTAATTTTTTTCTCGACAGAATAATCAAGTGGTACCGTACATTGTACAAACTCCAGTTAATATTACAAAAATAGAGCTAAATAACTAAATTTAGGTGCAAATGCACACACCCATGCTGTAAGAAAGAGGCACAAATGTCATATATGCACCACGTTGGGGTGATTCATTTCTGGCGCCACTTTAGCGGAAACTTCGTTTTCAAATAACAGAAACATTTCTATTTTCTATTTTACTTTTCTATGTATAGAGCATAACATTTTGTATCATTTTAAAATGCAAATGAATGTAATAAATAGTTCATTAATAAATTAAAAACAAAGTTGGATTACCATAATAGGCATAAAATGTTCATTTTCTTTCAATCACGCCAACGTAATGCGTATATGACATCTGTATCAAAAAATGAATTTCACACATTAAAAAAACATTCACCTTTTTTTTCTAAGGAAAACTTTATTTATTCTACTGCATTCCAAAAACGGAACACTAATAGATTTGTCAAAAGCAGATGTACGTTGCGAAATATAATATTGATAGAGCATGTATTAAGGTTTCTACAGATACCCATATTCTCAAGTTGAGAGGTTTAGAGTTCAAAAACTATCAAATGAAAATGAATCACTTGAAAATTGTTTAAATACAATGGTCAATCTCTGCGATCATAATGCTCGCTATTTTAGAAGTATAGTGAATAGACAATATTTAAATTGCTCTTTTCATAATTGCCTCATTTATCTATCAAACTCTACAATAAATAGTCAACTGAAATATTTTTTTCTTAAAAGTCCGAATTTTATCGAATGCATAAGCTGATACAACAACATAATATTTTATTATTATTTTAATATATTTTGGCGTCAACGGGCCTTGATTCCATTGTTGTTGTTTTTGGCTCAGTTTTGTTTTTTCTAGCTCGCTGAGTTTTGCACTGATAAAAAATCTCGACAGTATATTCGAAACAGCTGTTTGCTAACTTTTAATGCATTTTTGGTGCATTTATAATCGTTGGTTTTCTATCTTTAAATACAATGGCGTTTTGCATGATTTTCAGAAATGTGAAAGAGCATTCGAGGTGAAGTTGCTTTAAAAAAAACAATCATATTCAGTATTTTGTTCGATTCATGTTTTGTTTTGAAAAATAGACCAGTGCAGCGGGCTTAGCTTGCTAGTTTTATATATATTTTTAAAACAGCGTAATTTCAGGCTTCAGAAAGTGTGATTTATTGTCAAATGTTAAACATGATTGTCAACAGTAATGAAAACAAAACTTGTGAAAATGTTTAGTTTGTTTTTGAAGAATTTATATGGATACTATTATTGTTTTTTAAATAAAATTTACTTATGTTTTTGCATAAAAATAGATAAATGGCTTTTTTATGTGAAATATATTGTATAAATATTGAAAAACACTTCTTCTCTACATGAAAAGAAAATACGATTCCAGAAAATATGCTGCCAAATTCAATTTTCTCGCCAAGACAATTTTCCCTATCGCAGCAAGGTCTCTATATCGGGAAAGTATCGACTTGGTATTATATAATACAGAACTGGCTATTTTTCTGTAATAAGTTCAGTTTTTGCATTTAAAGTTACCTGCAAAGAAACACGATTCTAGAATAATGCGATATCAAGTATACGGTTAAACTAGTTGGATGTGCCAATCCCAAAACTTTCTTCTATCTCATACGTACATTTTAATATTTAAAAAAAATAGTTACTCATTTTAATACTTCAATAATTTTAATTCAATACCATACCAATTTTTATTTTCTTCTTAAGTTACTGCTTCAATCAATTAATCGGAGTAAAAACAAATTTCCGTCTCTGCACGAGCCGATGGACCATAGAATGAAAGCAGATTTTTTTTTCAAATTCAGGGAGGACCTACTTGCCTTACCTAAAAATAATCATATACAAAAAATTAAGTTCAGTTCTAGAACTATCTTCATACACTTTTATGCGGTGCAATATTGGAAATGGCATAAAATTCGCTATTACAGCGTCCCCTTCCTCCTGATTTTTTTTAGATTCAGGACGATCCAACTAGCCATAGCCATACACTTACATAAAAAATTTCGTTCAATTTGATGCATAACTTCATATACTTTTGTTTGGTACAATATTGAAAGTGGCACAAAAATCACGATTGCAGCGACCCCTTCCTACGGATTTTTTTCAAATTCAGGAAGGACCAACTAGCGATAGTCATACACATACGCAAAAAAATTGGATAAATTCCATGCATAACTTCACACTTTTGATCGGTAAAATATTGAAAATGGCACAAAAATCGCGATTGCAGCGCCCCCTTTCGGCGGAATATTTCAAAACTGAAGGAGGACCTGCTTGCCACAGCCAAAAACATTCACAAAAAATTTGGTTCAATTCTATGCATAACTTCATACACTTTTTGATGGTAGAATGGCGACCTACACACAAACAGACACACAGACAGACACACATACAGACACACGGACAGACAGAAATTTTGTAAAAACATGTTTTTTGGAATCTCTGACCCCTAAAACGTGTAAATCCGTCGAAAACCGGAAGTCGAAAATAATTTCTATTATATACTTTCTTCTATTGAAGTTAGAAGAATGTAAAAATGAAACAAGTTTAGCTCCCAAGTACACTTGCTTAACGATCCAATTGGCTAGAGATCTAATTAAGAAACAAGCGCCAAAAAAAGATTTACAAAACAAGCGTAGCACAAAAAAATTTTATTTTTGAGGACAAACTTAGAGATGTGTATAGTGTACGTGATTAATAAATTTCTTATACTTTGCATTTTTACTTTCTACTATCTTCAATAGAAGAAAGTATTGTAATGGATATTTTTTTCGATTTCCGGTTTTCGACGGATCTACACGTTTTAGGGGTCAGAGATTCCAAAAAACATGTTTTTACAAAATGTCTCTGTCCGTGTGTCAGTGTGTATGTCGCCATTCTACGATCAAAAAGTGTATGAAGTTATGCATAGAATTGAACCAAACTTTTTTTGAATGTTTTTGGCTGTGGCAAGCAGGTCCTCCATCAGTTTTGAAATATTCCGCCGGAAGGGGACGCTGCAATCGTGATTTTTGTGCCATTTTCAATATTGTACCGACCAAAAGTATATGAAATTATGCATCGAATTTAACCAAAGTTTTTGTGTAAGTGTATGACTATAGCTAGTTGCCCCCCCCCCCCAGAATTAGAAAATAATCCATCGGAAGAGGGCGCTGCAATCGCGATTTTTGTGCCATTTTCAATATTGTACCGACCAAAAGTATATGAAGTTATGCATCGAATTGAACCAAATTTTTTGTGTAAGTGTATGACTACGGCTAGTTGCCCCCCCCCCTGAATCTGAAAAAAATCCGCCGGAAGGGGGCGCTGCAATAGGGAATTTTATGCCATTTTCAATATTGCACCACATAAAAGTGTATGAATTTATTTCTAGAACTGAACAAAAATTTTTTATATGATTATTTTTTGGTAAGGCAAGTAGGTCCTCCCTGAATTTGCAAAAAAAAAAAAAAAAAAAAAAAATCTGCCTATCATTCCATCGGCTCATGCAGAGACGGAAATTCGTTTTTACTCCGATTAATTGATTGGAGCAGAAATTTAAGATGGAAATCAAAAATCGTATGGTATGGAATTTATTAAAATTATTAAAGCATTAAAATGAGTAACTATTTTTTAAAAATATTAAAATGTACGTACGAGATAGAAGAAAGTTTTGGGATTGGCACATCCAACTAATTTTTTATGTTTATGGTTTTAATTCGGTTTATACATATAGCATATAGCTAACTATACAGGGAGACTAAAAAGCATTGAATTACAAGATCGGATAATACTTTTAATTTTAGGTAGGAGGATATGTTTTTTAATGAAAAATAATGAGCGTAGCGTTTATCAGTCAGGTAGAAGAATGTATACACACAATTAGACCGGGGGGCGGCAGCACAGACAATCATCTCATAGAGTTCACAGATGAAAATTTATGATTAGTTAAATCTCGGTTCCCTTATTAAAACGCAATCGGTCTGCCAAATTATATCTTGGTGAAAACACCTAAAACAAGATTTTAATGGTTGACTCACAAGTTTACCCTTGTGCTTTCCTGTACCTATAAATCATGGAAGTATGAGAGCAGGAAAACGTAATCGTAAACTTAAGAGCCATCTGCTAAAATCAGATTTTTAGGTATTTTCCACCCAGATTTTCCTTTGCAGACCGAGACATATTGCGTTGTAATATGCTAATCAAGATTTAACTTGTCCTAGATTTTCAATCATGAACTCTATGAGGTGATTGTCTGTACTCCTGTCTCCCAGTCTCAATGAAATTATATACAATTGTTGCTATATACAGTGATATTTTTAGTACATTTTAACAATGATATTCTATTTATAACATAATGAAATTAATATGTATTATTAGGGTGCACAATAATACCCTCTCTTCAATAAAAGGTTCATGTAACAGTATCCTTTTCCAGAGTCGCATATTATAAGTTTAGTTTAAATTTGAGGTGCATTTAAAAATCTATATATCATATAGACAACTTCTCAAAAGAATCCCATATAATGAACTTTAATTCTTGACAACTGCTAAAAGAGTAATAAAAAATATGTATATATTTATCATTTAATGCGCAAATTTTAAAGTAATGAGTTGAATTTTCAACTACGAATTAGTCAGTTCGTATATAAAAGTTATTCTTGTACAAAAGTAAAAAAAAAATATATCAAAAAGACATAATGACAGAATAAACTTTATTAAAATTAAGAAAAACTAATATGTTGTAACATTTCTATTCCAGTTTTAAAATACATTGGAAAACAAATACCGCAGTAAACTTCAGAAATCGTCTTTAAAACACAAATGGAAATGGTTAAAGGAATATCCATATAACTCAAAAAACAATACTCATATTAACTAACAGTTTACTGAGTCAGATTTAGCGTCTCATTTTCAATTAAAACATATCTTTGAATTGAAATTTGAAGAAAATACAGGGCCATGAAAAATCGAAGAATGTGGAAAACAGGATTACAAATATCTCGGCAACTATTAATCCGACCGACTTCGTTCTTAATTCAAAATTTGTGTTATTTTATTGCCTTTTACGTTCTTTCCTTAAAATAAAAAAATCGAAAAATTTTATATACATTTTATCAGAACGAATTTTTTGAGAGTCCGAAAAAAATAGTTCCGAATAATCGAGGTTAATGATATTATATGGGCTTTGTCCTATTCTTACTTATTAAGTACATACAGAATTTTAAGTCTCTATCTACATTTGTTCGTGAGATAGAGCTTTTACAGACAGACAGACGGACTGCAATTTTTTTTCTAAAAATATGTTTTTCGGAATCTCCAGTATCTGAAACGTGTAAATCCGTCAAATTTTTTTTTCGATTTTCAAAACGATTGCAAGACTTACCCTATACTACGTATGATAGGTAAGTAAAAGTGGGCCACAATTTTTGACTCGACACTTTTTAACTTGTCTGAAAGAAATAGCATCAGAAGCTATTAAAAAATGTAATGTAAGAAATTACACCAACCATTTGAAAAATGTTTCACTCGAAACATTCATCTATCATTTTAAGCTAAATACCAGTTGTTTTATTGTGTATTATCCGTGCCTCTGCTATAAATGTCTTTATACATGCTACAATTTAAAGGTACGGTTCGTTTAAGTTACATCACTCCATTGCCGCCAAGCATAAAATTTGGCGACGAAAGAAACATTTCAAACTATGTAACATTGTTGGTGCGAAAGTAATCATTACTAAAATACAGCTTTGGCATATACTGTTATACTTGTAAGACTTTGGCATATACTGTTTGATTTCACAGAGCAGAATTTTGGTCAATGAGGTTTTAAACCAAAGTCGATCGCAGCACATGCATCTGTGAATGGGTCCATTAGACATTGAATCAAAAAAGATTTCTCCCAGTTTTTCCCAAGTCGATTGCTTTTTTGTTTTCTTTTTAGGTGGTGGAGAATCAAGAGTAATAGCTGTAACATTTTCCGGCTTGTTAGAATCACTTTTGGTACTTAAATTTTCATGGTTAGAACCGACCGATTGTAAAACGCCATGGCTAGTGCATTAGTCGCCCTCGAGACATGATGTTTTACAAATAATCGATTCAGAATTAAATTGCTTCCTTTTTCGTGATCACCTTTCAACACGTAATTGGTTTTCAGCGGCTCGATAATCTTTTGATTTTCTCGTTTTCTGCTTTGAAAGACGTTTTTGCGCCAAACCAAATACAGTACTACTTAGTTATCCCGTCTACCAATTTCGCCAAATGATACGAATCGCCAAACTAATAAGCAACTTATACATGTTGACTAAATTTTTATTTTAAATAACAAAAGAACAAGTAAATTACTAAAGCATTAATAAAAAGTCGAAATAAAAATCACTTTATGATTGTTTAAGTACGCGTATTGTGTTTAATGTCATTGAATGCGACATTCACGGTCATTCATTTCCTTGGCTTCGGCTTTTTCTGTATCTGTTAATTTTCGTCTACCCATTTTTAAATTTGTTAGTTTTCTCCTTTATTACAATGATTTTAAACATTTCAAACATTTTAAATTCTTCTAAAAGTAAAGAATTTAATTTAAATTCAAAAATGACCACGTCATTTTGTCAATCTTCCACCGAAAACAACAACCATTTTTCAATGGTTAAAAAAAAAAAAAAAAAAAAAAAAAAAAAAAAAAAAAAAATCCAGATTATAAAGCATGCAAGGAACAGTTAAGAAAAAAAAAGCTTAAAGTATTACATATTATTATTTTTTTATAAACCAAAAACTATGTGGCGGCTTATTACTGGCACATCTACCCTCTAATATGAAGTTGAAAATGTTTTAAAATAATTTATATGTAACGTGAAATTTTAATTAGAGAGAGGAAATATGTATTAAAATAATTGCCATTTCGGGATCTTGATCTTATCCATAGATCTTTTCATAGATCAGCATCACCCGGAAATTCATGGAAAGATATACAATCGAGTCTCCATATAACGAAATCCATTGTTCAGTCAAAAAATTCGTTGAATAGAGAACGGCAAATTTTTTATGTTTAAATTTTGAAACAGAATGGTTTTGGAGCTGTTTAATTAAGTTTTTTAACTATTTAATGGAATTTTTCCAGAATCTCAAACATTTTCGCCACTTCCTTTTTTTTCCTGTGGCTTATTGATTGTCTTCAAAATTATTACTTTATCAGAGAGAGTTATGTTTATCCTAGAAGCAATATTTTGCGGATGCAGTAGAAGATAACACCGGCATAGATGACATTTAATAACAATTCTTCATTCAAATGGTCTCTCACAACAAAAAAAAAATGTTCTGAGTCGCCACATTCTAAACTCTAAAAGTAATAAGTTAGTTTAGGCAGATGAAAACATGCTGAAAAAAAAACAACCCTTTCTGCGGTTATCCCCTTATCCCTTCCTTATCCTCGCCTTACTATCCAAATCAAGAAACAAACAACATTTTCAAGGCGACAATGGAATAGTTTTATGGTTAGAATGCTTTCTGATAATTACAATTCGCTCCAGTAGCAAGCAAATGTTTCAATATTTTCCAAGAATGCATGCTCATCTTCTCTAAAACAAAGTCAAACATAACCATGCAAAAAGGATGTTTTTCTTAGGGAGGGGGGGGCGTGAATGCCTTCTTTTAGACATAAGGAATAAGGGTACTACTCTGTTATCCCGTCGACCAATTTCGCCAAATTATACAAATCGCCAAACTAATAGCCAAATTATACATACTGACATAACTTTTATTTTAAATAACAAAAAAACAAATAATTAGTAGGATAATTAATAAAAATATGAATAAAAAGTCGAAATAAAAATCACTTAATGACATTTTAAACACGTTAATCGTATTTAATATCATTGAATGTGACATTCACGATTATCCATTATTGGCATTTAATCTTATATTTTGGCGATAATTTTTGGGTCGACGGGATAACCTAGAAGTACCGGAATAAGGTATAGGAATGCAGCTATGAAATATAAACCAGAAACCAATGAAAAAAATTACTCTACAAATAATTTTAAGCATTTTCTCAACACATAAAAGAACATTTTTGAAAAAAATCGTTAAATCATAGCAAACGAGGTAGCGTTTGGTATAATATGTTTAAGAAATAGAAAGTGCGAACGTCTTTTTGAAATTTCTGGCGAACCAGTTGACGTACGACAGTGATTTTTTTTTAAACAATAGAACTCGACGAGACGAAGGAAATGATAGCATTAAAAAAATTATTGCAGTTTACTGTAGTTTTTTATTTAACTTTTAACGAAAAAATTAAGACGAAAAGTTCAACAAGCGATAGCTAGCGATATTATGGATGGATTAACTTCGTTTTTGGCTTATTTTTATCGCCTTGATAAAACTTAGAACAGTTTTTTTTTTTCATCTTTGTATTTTTGACGGTACCTGAGAAAATCGAATTTTTGTCTTAAACCTCCAGTTGAATATTACTTTTTGCTGTTGCGATTGTTTTTTTTTTATTCATTGCCACTAAATTTAACATAAAAATTGTAATGTATGTATCATAATTCATTGAAATTAAACAAATCACGTGAAAAACATGGTTATTTGTTTTTATTGCGAAGCCTTCAATTTCAATTCTTTAAATAATAAAGTTGTAAACGCACTGTCATTTTTTTTTTTTTTTTTTTTTTGTTCGACTCCATGATTATTTTTCAAATAGCATAGATTTTACATGATAATGGAATGATTTTCTCGATTTCTCCTAACATTTTGAATTTTATTAGCAGGAAAAAAATGGGAAAAACACAAACACATCGGAAAAAACTACCTAGGAGAACCAAAATTTCTATTCAGGAACTAAATGTAAGGTTTTTTAATTAGTAAATCAAAAACTTCACATTCTGTCCATATATTAAATACCATTCAATTGATTTTAAATAACGATGTGATGTCAAATACGCATCAGGGTACCTAACTGATATGATAGCCGGGCTATTGTTGTTTATTAAAAAATAACTTTTATTTACCTTTACTAGGGGGGCGCCGCCCCCCTGCTCGCTATGCTCGCCAACCCCCCGCGTAATCGCTTCGCGATTCTAAATTATTGGCTACCCCTGCTTGCTGCGCTTGCCAATACCCCATGGCATGAATAAGCAGTTGCAGACCTTTCAACTGATGTGTCACACGACAGGTGTTGTAAAGAAATTAAAAATGTGCCCCCTGGGGGGCAGAGTGGGAGGCGACACAAAAGACATCCATAATATGAATAAGCAGCTGCAGACCTCTCAAATGATATGTCACACGACTGGTGTTGTAAAAAATTGAAAATGTGCCCCCCTGGGGGGGCAGAGTGGGGGTGACACACAAGACATCCATAAAATAAATAAACAGTTGCAGACCTTTCAAATGATGTGTCTTACAACTGGTGTTGTAAAGAAATTAAAAATGCGACCCCCCTGGGGAGAGCAGAGTGTGGGGGTGACACTCAAGATATCCATAATATGAATAAGCAGTTGCAGACCTTTCAAATCTTGTGTAACACGACTGGTGTTGTAAAGAAATTAAAAATGTGTCCCCCCTGGGGAGCAGAGTGGGGGATAACACACAAGACATCCATTATATGAATAAGCAGTTGCAAACCTCTCAAATGATGTATCAAACGAATGGTGTTGTAAAGAAATTAAAAATTTGGCGAAATACTACAGTTATCGCCAAGTTGGCGTCACTTTTGACAACTAATTTTGGTCGCCAAATTTGGCGATATATCGCCAAGTTGGCGACAAACTTGGCGATTGTTGGCGATGGTAACCTTTCCTCTCTTTATGGTAACCCATACGGCGATGCATAGACGGAGCCCTTTCCTGATTGGTCTATTCGGCTCATGGAAGGAGTGGACAACCCGGATTCGTTAGTTCCGGAAATCTTCCACATCAGCATCATTCCAGGAGTCATTCCTTTTAAGGCTAGTTTTTTTTTACTATAGAAGGATTTAATATTGTTAAATTTTATAAATTATTTCATTCTATAGTTATTACTTAAACTTTTCAGTACCACTTGATTATCCCGTAGACCAATTTCACCAAATTGTACAAATCATCCATTTAATCACCAAGTTATCCATATTGGTATAATTTTTATTTTAATTAACGAAAGAAGAAATAAATTAGTAAAACATCAATAAAAGTACAATTAAAAAGTCGAATTCAAAATCACATTGTGACATAACACACATGGGTAACCTATTTAATGTAAACTGAATGCAACATTTATGATAATCCGTTATTGGCATTTAATTTTATAATCTGGCGATAATTTTTTGGTCGACAGGATAATCAATTAGTACCCGCTTTTATTCATTATTATTTACTTTTTAAAATAATAGAAAATAGTTGATATATGTACTACTTGGTTATCCAGTCCAACCAAAAAACCATCGCCAAACTATAAGATTAAATGCCGATAATGGACGATTGTGAATATCGCATCCAATGACATTAAATACGATGCACGTGTTTAAAACGCCATTAAGGGATTTTTATTTCGACTTTTTATTTGTATGTTTTATTAATATTCTACTCATTATTCGTTTTTATTTGCGTTCGTAATTATGTAAATACGTAGCACCTACAGTTGTCGTTCAGGCCGTCCGTCTGCCCGTCTGTCTGTCCGTCTATCCGCATATAACAACGCAAAAACTATCAAACCGAATCTTTTGAAATTTAAAAAATATATTTATTGCATAATTTTGTCGAGTCATTTCAAAGTTTATGAAAATCGGATGCATAGATCAATTACAGGGACAATCAAAAGTATTCTGTTACATTATGGTCAATGGGGAAAAAAGTTTCAAATAAATTTTAATCGTTTGAAATTTCAAATGTATAATTTTTAAATAATTTTGTCGTGTCATTTCAAATTTTATGAAAATCGGATACATAGATCAATTACAGGGACAATCAAAAGTATTTCATTACATGACGGTTAATAGGAAAAAATAGTTTCAAGTACATTTTAATGCTGTTAAACTCTTTCGAAGATAATAGAATTGACATGAACCCATGAAGTATATACAGGGTGATTCAGCTCGTCGGTGACAAACTTTAAGGATCGATAGAGCACACCTAGACGAACATTTTTGAATAGGGAATGTAGGGTCCCTGACGCGTTGGTAAGGCGCTAGGCGCTTTCGAAAATTTGGGTGCCGAAATTCGAAACGTCATAAAAACTAGGGAAATGGTTAGATTTTCTTGCTTGTTGCGTCGAAATGATTCTGTTTGTTTAGACTTTCTTCAGTACCAATTTGATAAGCGTATCTCTTAAAACATGGATAGGGGGCGCTGCAGACTTTGGAGAGCTAGACAACAACTTTAAGCCCGTTATTTTGATAATTTAACACATGCTCGCCAAAGTTTATACTCTAACTTAAAGTTTGAACCCAAAAGTAGAGCCCTGCAAAAAGCGTAAGAGCCGGAATAAAATGTCAAAGTACAGGGTGGTCGAAACTCGAAGGCTCCTAAGAGATAAACAAACAGATTTCTTGACTTATGGCATGCATTTTCATGATTCTGTTTGCTGGGGCTCTCTGAAACTCAGTTGAACGGTACAAAAAGAAACATCGATAGGGGGCGCTTTGGGCAAAAAACATAATTCGTTGACATTTCGGACGCTAACTGGAAACGGGGCGCTACGATCAGTTAGAAACAAAACAAGAGAGTAATTTACTTATCATAAGAAGCTATTAAAACTGCAGTTTGTTTGTTTTTTTTAACAAACATAGCTGGTTTCAATCATGCACAATGCGCGCAATAAAATTTACATAAGGTGCTTTTTGCTGATTTATGCAAAAGATATCGTACCATATCGATATGCAAAAGATACGTAATGCGTAGACGACAACGCGAGATGACGTAGTTGTATGCGCAGACACGTCTTTTGAACGTGCGGTACCTACTTAAGCTTCTGGTTACTTGTCTGCAGATCGGTAGTAGGATGGAACGGTACACAAACTCTGAATTGGCTGACATGCATTTGGCGTATGGCGCTGCTGGTTGTAATGGACGAGCCGCTCAGCGGTTGTACGCCGAGCGTTACCCCAACAGGCAAATCCCCTGCCATGCCTTCTTCGCTCGAGTACACCAGAGGTTGTCCACAACGGGATCTTTCGACGGAGGCAGGCCTGAACGGGAGCGATCAGTGAGCACCCCCGACAACGAAGAGGCTGTGCTTAACCTGGTTGAGGACAACCCAGGTCTTAGCACGAGAGATATCGCCAGACATGTTGGCATTTCGCAAGCAACTGCGTGGCGCATCTTACGTTCCCGGAATCTGCACCCCTACCACATCCAGCGGGTGCAGTTGCTCAGAGAGCAGGATTTTGGCCCTCGAGTGGAATTCTCAAGATGGTACTTGGCGATGAGATCCAGGGATCCCCGTTTTGTAAACAGCATTTTGTTTACGGACGAGTCCACCTTCAGCCGGGAGGGAATGTGGAACGCCCACAACAGTCATGTGTGGTGTGATGAAAATCCACATGAAACCAGAAGCCGAGCAGCCCAGGAGCGTTTCTCAGTAAATGTGTGGGCCGGCATTCTGGGGGATTGCCTCATTGGCCCTTATTTGTTACCTGAACGGCTGACAGGTGGAAATTACCTGATTTTCCTGGATCAAGTGCTGCCGCAGCTTCTGGAGGAGGCGCACGTACCCGAAGGTTCGCGTCGCCAGATGTGGTTCCAGCACGATGGAGCTCCGGCCCATTACACGAACGACGTGCGTCTCCATCTAAACGCAAGGTATGGCCAGCGGTGGATCGGGCGTGGGGGTCCAGTTCACTGGCCTGCCCGATCACCAGACCTCACCTGCTTGGATTTCTTCCTTTGGGGTTACCTGAAAGCCGAGGTATACCATACACCTGTCAGCAGTGCTGAAGAACTTGTGGCGCGCATTGTGGCAGCTGCAGGGCAGATCAGAGATACTCCTGGCATTGTTGGAAACACACACTCCTCAATGCGACGGAGGTGCGAAGCCTGCATCATGGCCCGAGGTCGAAATTTCGAGCAACTTCTGTAGTGTTATTTTTTGTAAATAAATTTCCAGTATCATTGATGTTTTTGGTCTAAATTTATTCAGAAGTGTTGAGCAGAGGTAGAAAATGTGTTTTCATTATTACTAACTGATCGTAGCGCCCCGTTTCCAGTTAGCGTCCGAAATGTCAACGAATTATGTTTTTTGCCCAAAGCGCCCCCTATCGATGTTTCTTTTTGTACCGTTCAACTGAGTTTCAGAGAGCCCCAGCAAACAGAATCATGAAAATGCATGCCATAAGTCAAGAAATCTGTTTGTTTATCTCTTAGGAGCCTTCGAGTTTCGACCACCCTGTACTTTGACATTTTATTCCGGCTCTTACGCTTTTTGCAGGGCTCTACTTTTGGGTTCAAACTTTAAGTTAGAGTATAAACTTTGGCGAGCATGTGTTAAATTATCAAAATAACGGGCTTAAAGTTGTTGTCTAGCTCTCCAAAGTCTGCAGCGCCCCCTATCCATGTTTTAAGAGATACGCTTATCAAATTGGTACTGAAGAAAGTCTAAACAAACAGAATCATTTCGACGCAACAAGCAAGAAAATCTAACCATTTCCCTAGTTTTTATGACGTTTCGAATTTCGGCACCCAAATTTTCGAAAGCGCCTAGCGCCTTACCAACGCGTCAGGGACCCTACATTCCCTATTCAAAAATGTTCGTCTAGGTGTGCTCTATCGATCCTTAAAGTTTGTCACCGATGAGCTGAATCACCCTGTATATATCATAGCAAACGCGGTAGCGTTTGGTATAATGTGTTTAAGAAATAGAAAATGCGGAAGTCTTTTTGAAATTTCTGGCGAACCAGTTGACGTACGACAGTGATTTTGTTTTCAAAAGATAGAATTCGACGAGACGAATAAAATGTTAGCATTAAAAAAATATCGCAATTTACTGTAGTTTTTTATTTAACTTTTAACGTAAAAATGAAGACGAAAAATTCAACAAGCAATAGTTAACGTTATTATGGATGGATTAACTTTGTTTTTGGTTTATTTTTATCGTCTTGATAAAACTTAGAACAGTTTTTTTTTCATCTTTGTATGTTTGATGGTTTCTGAGAAAATCGAATTTATGTCTTTAACCTCCAGTTGGATATTGTCTTTTGCTGTTGCGATTGTAGTTTTTTTTTTATTCATTGCCACCAAATTTAATGCAAAAAGTGTCATGTATGTATAATAATTCATTCAAATTAAACAAATCACGTGAAAAACATGGTTATTTGTTTTTATTGCGAAGCTTTTAGTTTCAGTTCTTTAAATAATAAAGTTGTAAACGCAGTTTTTTTTTTTTTTTTTTTTTTTTTTTTTTTTTTTTTTTTTTTTGAATTCATGGTTAATTTTTCAAATAACATGCATTTTATATGACCATGGGGTAATTTTCTCGAGTGTCCTAACATTTTGAATTTTAGTAGTAGAAAAAAACGGGAAAAAACAAGTACATCGGAAAAAAAGTATCTGGGAAAACCAAAATTTCTTTTCAGGAATTAAATGTAAGATTTTTTAATTATGATTATATAACGTCCTAATTTACATAAGGAAAAGATATAGAGTAAAAAAAAAACTTCACATTCTGTCCATACCTTAAATAGCATTCAATTGATTTTAAATTAGGATGTGATGTCAAATACGCATTAGGGTACCTAATTGGCACGAAAATTTTGTTATTTTGTCTGATATGATAACCGGGCTAATGTTTATTAAAAATATATATTTATTTACCTTTATTTAATTTTGTTAAATTTTATAAATCATTTCATTCTGTTGTTATTAATTAAACTTTTCAGTACTACTTGATTATCCTGTCAACCAATTTCGCCAAATTGTACAAATCATCAATTTATTCACCATGTAATTCATTTTGGCATAAGTTTTATTTTAAATAACGAAAGAAGAAATAAATTAGTAAAACATCAATAACAGTACAAATAAAAAGTTGAATTCAAAATCACATTATGGCATAACAAACATGGGTAACCTATTTAATGTAAACTGAATGTAACATTTATGATAATCCGTTATTGGCATTTAATTTTATAATTTGGCGAAAATTTTTTGGTCGAAGGGTAAACAATTATCACCGGTTTTTAGTCATTATTATTTTCTTTTGATAATAATAGAAAATAGTTAATAGAAGTACTACTTGGTTATCCCGTGGACCAAAAAACCATCGCCAAATTATATTATTATATTCCAATAATGGATGATCGTCAATGTCACATCCAATGACATTAAATACGACGCACGTGTTTAAAACGCCATTAAGGGATTTTTATTTCGACTTTTTATTTGTATTTTTTATTAAGATTCTACAAATTATTTTTTTTTGTGTTATTTAAAATGAAAATTATGTCTATATGTATAATTTCGCTATGAGTTTGACAATTTGTATAGTTTGGCGAAATTGGTCGACGGGCTAACTAAGTAGTACCTTAATATATATGTATGTAATTGAAGTTTGAAAACTAAGCTTTTGCGAAATTGGCGTCAGAAGAATATCGCACAATGTCGTGCATGTATGGCATCTGTGCCAAGAAAGCATCAAATGAAAAAACACATGGTGATGCAAAAAACTTTTGTGATGGTGTGAAGTGAATGTAACATTTACGATCAGCAATTATTGGCATTTAAAAGTATTTTGCTTGACATATTGTCGAAAAAGCATTGAAAAGATATACTTTCCCTCTCCCTTCCATTTCCAAATGTACTAAATTAAAAATTATGGAAAAAAAATCAGAGTTTACTTAAAACTGTGCATACAAATTATAGTACTTATCCAAATTTTTCTAATAGAAATTCTAATTTTTCTGATTTTAACAAACGCTATTTTAAAATTAAAATTTAATCGGCTAAATCGCCAAGTTGCATAATGATCATCACCACTGAATATATAAATAATGCTATATTTGCAAATTTATCGGTCAAAAAACAGTGGAACCTTGGTTTACGGCCGCCTTTGTTTTTGACAAGTTCGGTTTATGACCTACTTCAGTGTTCAAAATTTTACTCTTTCGGGGTAGGATAACTCGATTCGCGACCAAAGCTGTCGAATAGTTTAGTTGGCAGCCCTCACATAACTCTTGTTATAAGTCAAGTTTGGAGTAAAGTGCGCGTATTAGAGTGCTTTGTGACCTTCAGTACAGAAAAAAATTTAACTTATTGTTTTAATTTTAATCAGTTTTGCGAAATTTTTAGCCTTTATTATGACTTCTAAGAAGGAAAAAGCGTTTAGTGATAGCAGTAGTAAGAAGCTTAAGCGAATTACTGATCAATTATGAAAAGAAATAGTGACAAAACGTAAGAACGATGATAGTGTAATCAAAATAGCTAAAGAATACGGTGTAGATGAACCATCGATTACTCCGATTATAAAGAACTAGTCGGATGTGGCAATCCCAAAACTATTCTATATCTCATGCATTAAATGAGTCAAAATTCATTATTACAGTGCCAAAATAAAATGACAATCATACGCTCACCGTGAGGATTATAAAGGCATGAAATTCCAAACATTAGTTTTTGAAATTTGGAATAGGACTGTTGCGGATATCGGGAAAAATACAGCATATATGCGACACTTGTTGGAAGATTTACCCAAAACACGCAATCAGCAATAATATAAATCAAAGTGTGCCTAAATCTCAAGTTTGATGAAAATTTGTGCATTTATTCCTGCGATAGAGATATTGTGGTAATCGGAACAATTCAGCATATTAGCGCCGTGTTTGGTTATTGAAACCAAAACGTAAACAAAGCCAATTTATATAAAGATTAACTGATTTGAAGTTTGATGAAAATCCGTGCGTTAATTCTCGAGATAGAACTATTGCGAAAATAATGAAAAATGCAACACGGTTAAGCCATCTGTTGAACGATTTGAATCAAAATGTAAACAGCAAACAGCATCAATTTATATCAGAGATTACCTGAATATAATTTTTTTAATCCCATGCATTAGTTCCTGGATAGAGCCCAAAAAATTTATATCACATACAGAAAGTCAGGTACAAGAATGGATTATGATCGTGAACTGAGGTTCCACTGTATATTATATAAAAATTTAATTACAGCTGGTGATTTCAATGTCAATTTTACAAATAATACTAAAAATGAATTTTCAGTATATTTTCATCCTTGGTTGAGCGCAAATCTATTAAGTCTGTATTTCGAGCGACTTTCTCCAAAGAAGATAATTTAACCAATAATTTTCCTGAAAATGTCCAAATAATGTCCTGAATAATGTTTTGAAAATGTTTTTCTACAAAATATGTATTATCTAAAATTAATTGAATCTGTCAATTTCTGTACGAACAAATTAAAATTAATTTCGTTTTTTCACCTTTTTTGTCCATTGATTAAATAGTTCAATATTGAGCGAAATAAGAAAAAGTACTGGGAATATTTAAAAGCAACTGAGGTTTTCTTATATTCAATATATATTTATCAAAAAATTTAAATGACTAGTATTAAAAAATGCTCTGACGAGCACCAAAAAAAGGTAAATATATATTTTAAAGTATGAAAAAGTGTTTGACAAGAGCTTCTAATTGAGAATGAGAAAGGACAAGGGGTCCCTTCTTGGCTGCAATTCACTGTCAATGCCAAATTTGAAAAAATCATATTTGCGCTTGCCATATAAAAGAAATCAGTCACTGTTACGATAAAATTGTGTAGTGTAAAGGCATAATTAGAAAAGACACCACGTGATTAAACATGAATGTAAAGCAAAATAGGGCCAAAAACCATAGTTCCCGCAGCCAGTGTTGAATTCAGACACTTTTCTCCGGGAGGGTCTTCTGTGGTTTCGGGGTAGGAGACACAATAGAGTTCTAAGGAAATTATACTTTTTTACCATTAAAAACACAAAATCTAAATTGTATTGGGGGGGTGAGCATTTGATACCTTCGGGAGGGAATGCCCCCCCCCCGGCCCACCTCCTGCATTCAACACTGCCTGCAGCGTATCACATTCACGCAGTCCCACCACAAACTGTCGCAGTTTAAAACAGCACAGAAATCTGATTTGTAGTGCAGTTGCAGTGCAGAGTCAACAATGCAGTTAACATGTAAAGCACGATTGAAAGTTTTACTAAAAAGTAAAGATAGAAAGTTTTACGCAAATTTCTTTTATATGGAAAAAGCGCAAATATGATTTTTTCAAATTTGGCATTGACAGTGAATTGCAGCCAAGAAGGGACCCCTTGTCCTTTCTCATTCTCAATTAGAAGCTCTTGTCAAACACTTTTTCATACTTTAAAACACATTAACCTTTTTTGGTGCTCGTCAGAGAATTTTTTAATACTAGTGGAGATATATATTTCGCTATATGGAGATTATTTTCAATGTAATCATAAAAAAATTGACCGTTGCTACAAAAAATTCGTTAAATAGAGAAATTCTTTGGATAGAGTTTCGTTATAGAGAGACTCGACTGTATTTTCCCCTGATAACCATTTTTGTGCGATTTACACAGCGGTACGCAACAATTAATCATTTTTATTTAATAAAAAATAAGTACAATTTATACCAAAAAAAAAAGTCCCAGGCTAGCGAAAATTGGAAAAATAATAAATCTCATTTGTAAACCACAAGCTTACAACATATCGAAAAGAAAATGGGAAAACAAATATGGAAAACAAGGCCTCGGATGGAAAACAAATAATAAAAATATATTTTTTAGTACTACAGACGGCGCTAAAAACGGGAAAATAACGTGGTTTCTGACCAAGTGTATTGGGGCCAAGAAAATTTAACGATTGCCAGGTCTGTTATGAAGGTGGCCTTGATGACTAGTAGTATGCACCAAATGGCGCTACATACGTGACAAAGTCAGCTAATATGTTGGCAACTATTAGGACATTTTCGCCCATAGACTTTCTCCCGAATGACAGACCTGATATTATGATAAGGTGGCCTTGCACCTGATATGCTATGTTGCTCATTGAGAGAAGTTTTTCAGCAACGAAACAGTTCTTATTCTTCTTCCCTTACTTGGCTGACCGCATATTCCTACAAAATGGAGATTCCGACAATGAGAACAACTGCTTCCAATAACAGTTGTTTTCCTTAAATGTTTATGTGCTTCTCTATGGCAATTACATCTTTCTTTCTCTGTCCTTATGTCCCTTTTTCCTTCTGCAATTCTTTGAGTTTCCCCCTTCTCTTTGTTTTGCCCGGCCAAATTAGGGGATGTCTTTCTACAAGGGATTTTTCATTCCTAAAAAAAAAGGTCTTCAACTTCCGCTTTTTCCATATACTGCACTAATTTTCCCTAGGTCATTTCCCCATATAGATTTTGTAATTCCAGTTTTTTCTATCCTGTCCATTTTTTGACTGGACATTCTACCCGTCGGTTGTTAGAATAACAAACTACATAAAAGAATCCTTCACTCATATAATTTCATAGTATTTTATTAACACTTTCCAATAAAGTTGAAAAATGTTTATGCATTCGGTTTGTCTGTCCGTCTGGCCGACTTTCCGCACTCTAACTCCCGTAAATATACTCGGATTTCTATGAAATTTTTATGTGATACTGATGTTTACCGTAGCACAAACCCTATTGAAAATAAAGTTTCTACTATGGTTAGTTTATTTACAGGTATAGTCAAAAGTTTTCCGAAAAATTAGAGCCTATTGGAAAAATTCGTTCCAAATAAATTTTAAAGGTGTTACACACTGTCAAACATATTCAAAATTATTAAATCTTTCAAACAAAGTTGAAAAGTGTTTATGCGTTCGGTTTTTCCGTCCGTCTGTCCGTCTAGCCGTCTGTCCGCGCTCTAACTCACGTAAATATTCTCGGATTGCTATAAAAAATTTTATATGTTATTGATGTTTACCCTAGCACGATCCTTATTGAAAATGAAATTTCTACTATGAATAGTTTATTTACAGGGATAGTCAAAAGTTTTCAGATACATTACAGTCTATAAGAAAAATAATTTTCCAAATGAATTTTGAAGGTGTTGCAAACTTTCAAACATATTCAAATTTATTAACACTTTCCAATTTTTATATGTTATTGATATTTACTCTAGCACGATCTTTATTGAAAATGACGTTTCTACTACGATTTGTTTATTTACAGGGATAGTCAAAAGTTTTCCGATATAATACGGCCTATGGCAAAAATATCGTTTCATAAAAATTTTAAAGGTGTTACACAATGTCAAACATATTTAAATTTATTAACACTTTCCAACAAAATTGAAAAGTGTTTATGCGTTTGGTGTATTTGTCCGTCTGGCCGGATTGCCGTCTGTACGTGCTCTAACTCCCGTAAATATACTCGGATCCAATGAATTTTTGTTATTGATGTTTACCCTAGCACGATCCTTATTGAAAATGAAGTTTCTACTTTGATTAGTTTATTTACAGAGATAGTCAACAGTTTTCCGATACATTAGAGTCTATTGGAAAAATTCGTTCCAAATGATCTTTAAAGGTGTTACACACTGTCAAACATATTCAAATTTATTAACACTTTCCAACACACTTGAAAAGTGTTTGTGGGTTCGGTTTGTCCGTCCGTCTGTCCGTCTGGCCGCCTGTCCGCGCTCTAACTCTCGTAAATATACTCGGATTGCTATGAAATGTTTTTTATCTTATTTATATTTACTCTAGCACGATCCTTATTGAAAATGGCGTTTCTACTACGACTTGTTTAGTTACAGGGATAGTCAAAATTTTTCCGATATATTACGGCTTTTGGCAAAAAATCGTTTCATATAAATTTTAAAGATGTTACACAATGTCAAACATATTCAAATTTATTAGCACTTTCCAACAAAGGTGAAAAGTGTTTATGCTTTAGGTGTGTCTGTCCGTCTGGCCGGATTGCCGTCTGTCCGTGCTCTAGCTCACGTAAATATACTGTGATCCTACGAAATTTTTATATGTTATTGATGTTTACCCTAGCGCGATCCTTATTGAAAATGAAGTTTCTACTATAATTAGTTTATTTACAGGGATAGACAAAAGTTTTCCGATACATTACAGTCTATGGAAAAAAATTCTTTCCAAATGAATTTTGAAGGTGTTTCACACTGTCAACATATTCAAATTTATTAACACTTTGCAACATAGTTGAAAAGCGTTTGTGCGTTCGGTTTGCCCTTCCGTCTGTCCGGTCTGGCGGTTTGTCCGCGTCCTAACTCTCGTAAATATACTTGGATTCCTATGAAATTTTTATATGTTGTTGATGTTAACCCTAGCACGATCCTTATTGAAAATGAAGTTTCCACTAACAAGGAAGGTCTCCATACGGGCATACTCAGAAAAATCTGAAAAAATTACAGAATGTTCTTCTCATATAGTGATATATGTTCATAAAAAAATTTTGGCGGAACCTCCTTATAACGTCCGTAAAAAAATAATAAAAATTTCGTTTATTTGGCGATTTATCTCCGGTTGGCGAAAAAGAAATTTTGAAAAATGCGCTTTTACGCTTCAAATACTTTCTAAAGAAAATCTTTCTATGTTCAATTTATTTAAATAAGTTTAGTTTAAGTAATTTTAGTTTTGCATTTTTACTTTACTTTAAGTGCAATTTTGTCATATACGTTTATATGTACTTATAACAAAATGAAATTAATATATTTTATCATTTAAAACACAATTTAAATTGATTAAAATTGTTCCAAATTGAAAAATACACTGTTAAAAATCTGCTGCATTTTGTTGCAACGCACTCCCTTGCTTGTATAGAAAACGGTTACTTGGCCGTGAAATGGAGCTTTCTCATTGGTTGGAACAGAGATATTATATACAAGCGGTGGAGTGCGTTGCAACAAAATGCAGCAGATTTTTAACAGTGTGTGACACGGTCAATTCACCGTGCTATGGAGCATTCTCATTGGTCAGAAGAGAGATATTCTATAAAAGTAGTGGAGTGACGTTGCAGTAAATGCTGCAGATTTTTAACAGTGAAGTCAATTAAAATCAATTTTCAGATTCGTTAAAATCATTTGCTTTTGGCGAGGAAATGCACTGCTCGCCAAATCCCGCGTCGCTTTCAGCTTTTCACGCCAATTATTCCAAACTATTTTATTTTTTACATATCTAATAATGTAATTCCGCCTCTAATTTTCACTGATCCTATATTACCTACATGAGTAGTTTAATTCGTATTTTTTTCAAAAAATTCTGAGTATGCCCCCAATGGAGACCTTCCTTGTAAGATTAGTTTATTTACAGGGATATTCAAAATTTTTCCGATATATTACAGCCTTTGGGAAAAATTCGCTCCAAATGAATTTTAAAGGTGTTACACACTATCAAACATATTCAAATTTATTAAAATTTTACAACAAATTTGAAAGTGTTTATGCGTTTGGTTTTTCTGTCCGTCTGTTCGCGCTCTAACTCCTCTAAATATATTCGGATTGCTATGAAATATTTATATGTTTTTGTTGTTTACCCTAGCACGATCATTATTGAAAATGAAGTTTCTACTATGATTAGTTTATTTACAGGGATAGGCAAAAGTTTTCCGATACATTACAATCTATGGGAAAAATTCGTTCCAAATGAATTTTAAAGGTGTTACAGCTTGTCAAACATACTCAAATTTATTAACACTCTCCAACAAAGTTGAAAAGTGCTTATGCGTTCGGTTTTTCATCTGTCTGTTCGTCTGGCTGGATTTCTTTCCGCTCTCTAACTCCCGTAAATATACTCAAAATGGCCTATGTTAAAAAATCATTGCAAATGAATTTTATAGATGTTACACTCTGTCAAACATTCAAATTTATATATATATATATATATTCAATTTAAATATACATTCAAATTTACATGCATTCGCAAAGTTCACTAATAAAAGTATTCTGTAAAATATGCATTGAAAATAATTGTTACTATTCATTTATAGTGCAACACAAAAGAACATATTTTAATTATGTTAAACGATTTCAAGTATCATAAAATTGATATACGTCACTGAGACTTAATATTTAACGCATAATACAAAATGCATAGAATTTACAGGGCCACACAAAATATTTCAAATCTTATATTCTTATCCGAAATTTTGTATATTATCGATGATAGCTGATGGATGAATGAAATACTTTTTCAATTATGATATGCATTTTTAAGTTTTACTAAATGTTTGAAAATTATATGGTGTGTATAAAAGTTATAGTTGATTTACAGGGTTACATAAAAGAACTCATAAAGTTTACTGAATGTGAGGGTATTTAACTTAAAGTGTTTTTTTTTATAATTTATGTATTTTTACGTTGAAATGCTTTGAGTTTACCGTGAAGTTTTGTAGAATATAGATAAAATGATATACAGGGTCACGCAAAGAATTAGCTACATTGTCAACTATAATTGATAATTTCTGGAAATGTGATTTAAGTAGTTTTAAGAGTGTTTTTGTTTGAAATAAATTTTAACAAAATACTGGCGTGTAATAAAAGTACTAGGTAAATTACAGGGCTGAACAAATGTATTCAAGTATTTTCCATCATTTAGAATAAACTGCTGAAAGAGAAATTTCAACCAATTAGGCATTTTCTTGCTAAACTAATTTTTCCTATTACATAGTATATATATATATCAACCGACGGATCAAATACAGGGCTCTTCAAAAGTATTGGAATACTTATTTCGCTGTGGACAGTAGCATCCTATTTCCCTAAATAACAAAGTTTTGTTAAAAATATTATGAAGAGTTGGAAAGTGTTTCATATTATTTGCTTAACGCATGGTTTTTCTTACTTATTTTAATTTTTAATGATAAAACAACTTTATGTGTACTTTTTCATGTACCTTTGTTTGTTACTCTGTTACATTTCCGTGAATTTATGTCACAGATGCAGTAAAACTTACAAAACTTCAGCTTTCGGTATAAAATGAAAGTTTTTATGATATATATATTTTAAAATGATCCCGATGGCCGTTAATTGAGTTGTACACATGTCTGAATTCTACATTTTGTTGTATTATTCGGAGCAAAACGTATAAGTAGAACTTCACTGTACAAATATTTCAATGATATTTCGTTAGATAATGAATCTAGGTTATCATAGCGGTATATCATATTTAAGATGGAGTCATATTATTTCCGTTTTAATGAGTGTAATATACATAATTGCAATAAATTTAGTACTTATGCATATTTTCTTGAGAGTACAAAACTATTGAAGTATTTAAAAATAGTTATAGTACGAATATTAGACATAAGTAAGGTAGAGTTTTTGAACTGTTTCTATATATTATATAATTTCATATTTGTGATACAATTTTTTAAAATCTCCATTTTTCTGACAACTGCATCGCAATTTACGCAATTTTTATTATTTCAATATATATATATTTTTTAAATAATGTATATTTTAACCTTTCGCTGAGACATTTAACAAAAGTAAATCCATTTATTTGCACTTAAATTAATATAAATAGGTCATTATTTGTTTCTAACTACATTCCATAACAAAACTAAAACAATTATCAACCAATAAATTTAAAATATTAAAATACAGTGAAACTCGTTTAGGATACGCTCGTTTAATTATGACCCCATTTAAAATACGACTGATCTACGATCCTTTAAACAAGATACATGTGAGAAATTACCCGGATAAGCTGCTATCCTACTTACGGTGCGAAATTTCCTTGGTCCCTTGTGTACTCATTTACTAATTTTCTTGTTGTAACTCACATATTCTGTGAGTTAAAACAAGAAAATAAATTGTGTACCAAACCATACTCGCCAAGATATGCCAATTGGCTGTGGACACGATTATTACACTATAGTACACACATTACACACATCCTTGTAGTAAGCCAATTCGCCGAAACTCTCATTAAGAAAATATCCAAACCCTGATTTACAAACATGAAAATCATTGCGTAACAAGTGCATTTTTTTTTGGGGGGGGGGGGATCTGAGGGAAATACATAAATTTAAATGATTATTAAACTGTTTTTCATACATTTTCCATTTTTTAAAAGCGCTTACAGCTTCGGACAATTGTCTTTACCTCTCAGTGTCCTAACTTAAAAAAAATACTTTTAAAAATTTTAGAAAAACTTACATAACTAGCCGCACTTGGCGACCAGTTAAGCCTCCCTTAAATGTATTCTAAGCGTTAAATCATATTGCTTTTATTCATAATTTATTTTAATTATTCATGTTTTTGCCAAATTAGAAGATTCTGCTATAGGATTAGGCACAGATGTCATATACGTACCACATTGTCGCATTATCAACAAAATGGCAGTTGTATATCTCTGATGGTAACCCGGCTATTGTTGTTTATTTATTCTTTTTTTTTCTGTTTTCAAATGATATAAAACCCGATTTCTTCTCCGTCCCTTCAGTGCAAACCGTATCTTTGTATCTTCATTCATTTTCGCATTATTCACTTTTAAGGTTTTGTCCTGACTTTTGGATTATCCTGTATATGCATATTGGTATGTAAAAAATAAAGAAATTGAACTTTTTCTATGTTACCTAATATTTATTCAATTTGAAATATTTTTTTACGTAATAACATACGAATAATTCCCTTTCTCCATTTATTTTACTTAGATTCAAATGAAAATACATTGGATATCAGGAAGAATTGATTTACTTCTAATTCCATACTTCACTAACAGTTTTCACGAAAAAAGATTTTTCTCATAACTTTAAAGGAAAAATCGTTTACTTTATGAACAGAAATCTCTTTTTCCGATTTTCCAGTAACATTATGATTTGTTTTTTAAACTATTATTCTGAAATTCGTTCAATATTCTGAATATTATTCTGATACGTACATAGTAATGAACTAAAGAAGAAAAGGACTTTCAAATAATAATATTGGAAAATAAAGATGAATCTAACATATTTTAAAGAAATAAAATTTTCTAGAAGAGTTTTACTAAATAATTGAAATGCGGATCACATTTTGTGTATGCAATCAGTTTGAAAAATATTCTGTCATTTAAAAATGTATGTGATTTTTTGTTTTTAAATAATGATAAAATACACATGGGCACCTTTGTCTTAAATTACATATTAATTATTGTTGTGTGGATGATTCAGTATTTAAATGCATTAGACGTTTCTGTATAAATAATTAAAACAACTTTTAATATTCTATAGCATTCATTGTAACAGTATCAGTGTTATTAAAAGAACTTAGATGCCTGTACTGTAATATATATATGTATATATTGAGTTTTCCTGCACTTTGGTTGCAATTTTTTAAGCACTAATCTAGTAAAAAAAATTACGCAACAAGGGAAGAAAAATTGAATTGTTTCTACAGCATGCACCATGCAGCCAACAACAAGATTACTTTCTCCAAACTTGATTATTTTTACAGTACTCGTGACCCTGGTCTGGTGTATTATTAATAGTACATGTCTTTTAACCTTTTGATTACGGGCTACAGCGACTAATATTTTTAATTTATCCGATCCAAAATTTGCAGAGAAATTTCTTTTGAATAGATTTCTTTAAAACGTATTCTACAATATCTCTATGAAATAGAAGGCTTTTAAAAAAGTGGTGTAAATTGAATAAAGTCTCTGGGACGACAAATGTCCCAATCCCGTATTCAAAGGTTTAATGGAGCATTATTTTGTTTTAACAAATACTTTTGCTACTATTTTCATGTAGTAATTTTAGTATGTGTCTATGATTGTACTGTACGTACAGTATGATTTTATTAATGTTTAGGTATTTAGTAATAACAATAATAATAAATATTTGCAAACTTTTCTGTGTTCCGTTTGCGATTCTTCTATTTGAAACATATGTTTCACTCTCGAAATTTAAAATAAAGGCTACTTTCATGAACGAATTATGTGTAAGAAAGAACAAAAACCATTAGAAAGTTGTAATATCAGTTAAATCTTGCTGTAGTATAATATTTTCTAAACAATTCCGAAAATTCTTCCTTAACATATTGTAATACGAATATGAATTGAATAGTACGCAAAACAACAATATTCGTTGTATTTCAGATAACGAAATATTCGTTAACCACTTATTAATCTATTTCGTTAGTTAGTGTTAATGTTATGAACCTAAAAAAATTTTCCATAAAATTGAAAAAAAAAATGGTACCCGAAAGGATTAAAAAGTATAGCGTAAAAATTTTACAGTAACTGCGTTGGTAGCCGGGTTGCAGCATTTTTTGCTGTAAATGCAGATTTTTTGTAATATTGAATCCAATACGTGTAATTCGAGAAACACTGTTTTTCCTTTAACTTTTACAAATGATTATAAGAGAAGAAAGTATGATTTAGGCAAGCACGCGACAGTTTTTTGAAGTCGTAACATACAAAGAACATTCTGTAAATTTCCATAAATAGTGTTATCTAATACTATTGTACATCTTGCTATTTTAACCTTTTTACTTGTCTGTTCTGCATTAGGAAACTATACGTTTCTCTAAAAATATATTTTAAGAAAAATATTTTGAATGAATTTGAATCCCTAGACTTCTGATTAGAATTTATTTGATAAATTTGTATTGTTACTTCTAAAAAACTCTATGTACTTGATATTGTTTTAAATTTCTGTTTTTTAATTTCAAATATTTCCTCAAGATTTTAATTATTAAAGAACTTTACTATTTATTTAACACATAAATGACGAAAAACATTTTTTTTATTTGAAAATGGAAATAATTTATTTCATGACATTTTTTCCAACCAGAAATTTTGTTTTTATTTTATCCCACAATATTCTAAAATTGAAAATAATTTTTTTATACCGAAATGTATTCAAATAAAAATAATATTTTATTAAAGCTGATTGAAAAAAAAAGAATATTTCAGAAAGAAATCACAAAGTGCTACTGATAAAATATCGACGGTTCAAATTTTAATATATTTCGGTATATTTTATTAAAATAGTTATAAAAATCGAAAAAAACTATTCAAACATAAAAAGTGAATTATTTCTAGATATGGAATTCAATATATTTAAAAAAGGTAAGGGAAACAATAAAATAAATGTAGCTTCACCAAAAAAATCAAACAGCCTGCCTTAAAATTTTAGCACATCAAGTATTGAAAAGTAATTTTTTGTTCAGTTTTTTAGTTCGATTCAAATATAAAATTTCTTTTTTGCAGTGAAAAACTATTCTGACCTTTCTACAATTGGAAGTAAAAAACTGAAAAAAAATATCTTGCTCAATTTCATTCCTTTATTTATTTTTCAGTTTCTTTAAACATTTCTTTTCTCTTCCAAAAAGTAAAAGATTACATTTATATGAAACGAATTTTATATTCGCAGTTGAATTTAAAAGTAAAAAGATAGTTACAATAACGAAATATAATATGGATATAAGTTTTAGTCAGCTGAAAATTTAATTTCATACATCATATTAAAAATGTTTATACTTTTCGTAATCTTCAGGATTAACTTTACCAAATATTAAAAGAAGTAATAAATATAATTACGCAATGCTTCTTCTTATTTAGATAAAATCTTTACAAAAACTTTCCATAATTTAGTACCGACGTTTTATGTAAAACATTATTATGTTTTAAGCGAGGAAATTATTATTTAATACACAACAATGGACATAAAAAATGGGTTATTCTTAACCTTCTAACGAGTTATCTATATTACAAAAATGCAAAACCACTTCTTGAATTTGAAGGTCGTTCGTTTTCGATATCTAACGTAAAACATGAATGCATATTAACCACCAACGGACAATTGTGAGCTGGAAAATTAATATTTCTTACAAATGAATTAAGGACTAGAGAGGGGAAATGCCGAATGTGTAAAGGAGAATTTTTTCAAGAAAGCGACAAAAGTAAAAACTCCTAATTTCTAGTATGTGAGGTTACGTGAGGCAACTTGGCCATGATTTTACAATGCGGATAAAGAGATACTGGAAATTCAACTTCTAATGGTAATTTTCATATTAAAGTTTAGGTCTCTGTCAATCATAGCTTTCGCTTTAGTGTGTAAGTGCAATTCCGAGGAGAAGAGGTTCACCACTATCACACAGAAAATTTAAAAATTACATTTTAATGACTTAATTGAACAATATAATGTGTTCTAAATTTTAAAAAAAATATGTGTGGTCTTCGTGCGTCTAGTTCAATGTTTTCGCTGAGATTTGACCAACGTTAGTAATTTGGAATACTAATGGTTACTAATGCTTACTAATTAATAAAAAAACATTCGCTAGATGAAAAATTTATTAGCAAAATAGATTCGATATGTAGCACAAAAAATATATATCTTTAATCTTTAGTGTGCCCCCTTTTTTTCAATATGTTCTAAAATAACCTAAGTTTTTATTAACTGTAACAACGATTATTATTAATCTAATTTCAACCATCTGCTACAAACATTAAGAATATGCATGTATGCACATGTATTATAAACGAAAAAGAAAAGTAAGAGAAAGTAAAAATTGAGCACTAGCAATTTGGCGAATGAAATCGCTTGCTTACTCACCAAATGAGGAATTTAGTTCGCAATTTGGCGCAAAGGCGAGTGACAGCGAGAATCCTGGTCTAGCTGCAATATAAAAATAGGACAACCTGACTAGGAGGGTCTGATATCCACACACGTTTGTGTTTTTTAATTTGTTGCATCTGGTCCTGTTAGAAAAAGTATAAACAACTTTTATCAGGCAGATCATGTAACTTATATATAAACATTGTAAGAGAAGCATTTTCCGAAAAATGTAAAAAAAAAAAAAAAAAAAACTCTCAATGTAAATTTATTTGATTCATTTATTCCAAAAGCATAGAAATTAAGTGAGTACTTTAGTTTTGGCAATACGTACTAAAGTTACATGCATATTTTAACAACAAAAAGAAGATAAATCTATGGCGGCTACATAAGCACCTCATTCTCTTTTTTATTAACCTCAATTGAAATGCGATATTTCCAATAAGTCTGTGGAGTATGTAAACGTGTTTTTATATAAAACAGAAATATTTTTTTATTGGCTTCGATGATTTTTTAATAATGTTCTAATTTACGTTGTGTTATGTACACACCTCTTAATTTACATTCAAATTCAAAAATTTGTCTCACTTGAGAAATTTGGCTTGATACTCAGAAGTTAAAAAGGAAAAAATCTTTTACTGAAAAAAAAAATTGCAAAAAAAGTTCAAATACACATGTGAACCGCTGTGTTATATCTTATATTATTTATTGCCGTATGGTAAATCCAGTATTTAAAATTAAACTAATTTATAACACGATTTTTCAATCGGTAAATCAATTATAACAGAAGTAAATTTTCCATGTGGGTAACAAAAAAATTCCGGGCCAGGAATCTGACGAGGGATGTATCGGCCGATGCCGCCAATGCTCTTCCAACTGGGCCATCCCGGACACGAACATTGCAGTACTATTTCACCCAAATAACCTTAATGGTCATATAATCTGGTCTGATACTATGGATTAATCCAACAGAATAAATCGGAGGTCAAAAATGGAAACTGCATAAAATGCTGCATACGAACTTATATTAGATTAATTTATAACACTTTTTTTCAATCGGTAAATCATCTTCGATTCATTCTGTTGATTCTGTTGATTTATTCTGTTGAGCTGATCCATAGCATCAGACCAGATTATATGACCATTAAGGTTATTTGGGTGAAATAGTCCTCCAGTGTTTGTGTCCGGCATGGTTCAGTTGGAAGAGCATTGGCGGTTTCAGCCAATACATCCCTAGTTCGAATACTGGCCCGGATTTTTTTTTTCACATACATGGAAAATTTACGTCTGTCATTATTTAAAATCACTAGATATTTCAATATAAATAAATAAATAAAATACTTGGGCACCTGTATTATTCACAGTACCGTCATTAATATATTAAATAAAGGAATTTAGATTATGTTTACACAAAGATGTCTTCATTGTAATAAAAAATGTTTTTTTTTTAAATTTTTTATTTTAATTTTTCTATTATCGATGCTGTGTATCCGAATGTATGTGAAAGCGAATTTCAGAATCGAATGATGTATAAATCAATGAATTTCAACCATGTGCACCGCTCCGACTATTTCAACGCGACATTCCTCAGATTTGAGATATTTTACAGATCTTTTAATACAACAGCTTGTAAATTTTAAGCAACTGTATTAGCAGCATACGTCTTGAAAGCTTTTTTTTTAGGTGCGTTCGTAATTATGTAAATACGTAGCACCTACAGTTGTCGTTCAATCCGTCCGTCCGCATAAAACAACACAAAAACTACCCAACCGAATCGTTTGAAATTTTAAATATATAATTTTGTCGAGTCATTTGAAATTTTATAGAAATCGGATGCATAGATCAAATACAGGGACAATCTAATGTATTCCATTACACTACGATCAATGAGGAAAATCGTTTCAAATCCATTTTAATCGTTTGAAATTTGAAATATATAATTATTACATAATTTTGTCGAGTCATTTCAAATTTTATGAAAATCGGATGCATAGATCAATTACAGGAGCAATCAAAAGTATTCCGTTACATTACGGTCAATGGGAAAAAATGTTTTAAATGCATTTTAACTTTGTTACACTCATTCGAACGTAATAAAATTGATATGCATCCATAAAGGACATATTATAATATACATTTTGCATAATCTGTGGTGCAAAGATCATTTGTTATTGATTTACAAGGCCATACAAAAGTATGCAATTACATAATGGTATAGGCAGAAGATTGTTTGGTGCGCACATAATTGTAATTAACTATTTACAATTTTATGAGATTGATATATGAGAGTGATTTTTTTTAAAACTATGTTATCGTACGAACGCACTTCATTTGCTATGCTTCACGTGCAATTTACAACTTGTTTTATGCTACAGTAGTTTTTTCTGCATTTAGTATCGTTAACTAAATAAATAAACAACGTTAAAGAGCACAAATATTATAAACTAAAAGATGTTAAAAAATACAGCTGTTTCGGGATCTCTAAAGTCCCATCATCAGTGCTAAAATAGTGTAAAACGTAAAAGAAAGTCACATCGTTAAATAAAACAAAACCGTGCATCTGGTTTTGTTTTATTTAACGATGTGACTTTCTTTTACATTTTACACTATTTTAGCACTGATGATGGGACTTTAGAGATCCCGAAACAGCTGCATTTTTTAACATCTTTTAGTTTATAATATTTGTGCTCTTTAACGTTGTTTATTTATTTAGTTATATATAAGCACAAAGTACAATCCTCCCCCCCCCTTCTTATTTAGTATCGTTACATTTGAATCATCGATGCCGTAAATCATAATTCACATGCTATGATGTTACAAAGCGAATTAAAGGGAAAAAATGAAGTAAAAATCGTATTTTTTCATTCAGGTAATCCTAACAACCAACAGCAACGTGAGTTTCATTAAAGTTGAAAATTTTTTAACTCTCTTAAAGAGATCAGCTAAAAGGTTTTTTTAGGAACAGTGTTGGCATTAAAATGCATTTCAATACCTAATAACTGCAGGTAATTTCAATAAGGAACATCAGTGAAATTCCCTGTTACGGAAAAAAAAACTTGCAATTCATACCGTAACGTTTACATAGCTCTGACTTACTGATTAGGATAATTATAATTTATTTAAAACTAAAAAAACTAATCGTAAAGAGGAAAAAAGCATAATAAACATGTTTAACTAACCTCTTTTCCTTTCAGTTTTTTTTTCACTTTTCATTTGATGCATAGGCTGCTGCCTGCATGAGGTAGCATACTCTCACCTATGGAACACCCACCATCTAGTAGGTTAGGCAAAAATGTTGAGTCTCATTCCTCCAGTAACTCGACTTTATTTTACATATCGGCCTCAAAATTTTCTGTCGTTATACGCGTCTCCTAGTGAAGTCCATTGCTTTATTTTTCTTACTCTCTAAATTGATTTAAGAAACTCTGACGACCTTTTCGAATTTCTGATTAAGCATCTAAAATCCACGGTTTTTCATTCCCCAAGTAGCATTTTTTGTGTCCAACATGCAAGAGGCAAATCAAAAGCAACTAATGCAACAGAGAAATGAACAAAATAACGGACTTAGGTATTGTAACGGACTGCTATTAGGAAAGCCAAAGCATTTGAACAGGATCGCTGCCAAATGGCGATAAAGTGGTCAACCAGTAAAGAACTCGTAACTCCGTCATAAATAATTTCATTTTTTTTAAATATGAACTTGAATTGGTTTCTCTTGGTCTAGTTTAATTTTTTCGTTTTTTAACTACAACTTTTACATAAACTATTGAAGTTGCATTTTTTTAAGGAAAGCGGCATTATTTAAGAAAATCAGATAATGTGAGTTATTTTATTTTCATTTGAATCTTTGTTAAATTTATTGAGGTTTCTCTTGCCAAAACCCCATTTCTAAAGTTTTCAATAAAAGGTTTTATGAGTTTTGCTGTAAAAAGGAAATCCTATTTACATGATGGCCTTGCCGGGTACATCACAAACGTTCCTAATGCTATACATGTTAGCCAGTTCGTTTGAAGAAACCCGTCAGGTAGGGATCAGAGTATCGCTTTAAAGAGCAGCCCATGCACTCCAAGTTTGCTAATGGCACAAGGTGCATGTTAAATCCGACAGGATTATTAAGTTACCTTCTAATTAAACATCTGTATAAGACTTGTCAGATTAAGATCACGTCTCTTGACCAAGGCTCTAGATTACCAGATCAACTAGAGTAGCAATGTGCAGATGACAAACAAAAAGATTAAAATGTTAAGTAACCGGAATAACTAAATTCACAACAATGCCATAGGCACAGCTATTACTGTGAAGATCTAGGTACACGCCAGGTTTATTGCGATGATTAGGTGTTAAGAGCACACACTAGTCACGCGGTAAAAGCCGAGCGCTAATGTAAAGTCTATGGGGGCGTTCTTTTCGAATATCTTGCTGAAATTTTAATATTTTTACATGATTTTTTTGCACAAGATAGCTGAGGACGATCCATAACCGGCCTAGTTTTTACTTTTTCGATTTTTCTTATATATTTTTTATATTACGATAGTTTCAATTTCAGAACCGGTTTAAACCGGTTCCGAAAGTTTAAGTAATTGTTTAAAGAAAATCTGAAACAAAAACTGAAAAAGTAAAAACTAGGCCGGTTGTGGATCGTCCTCAGCTATCTTGTTCAAAAAAATCATGTAAAAATATTAAAATTTGAGCGAGATATTCAAAAAGAACGCCCCCATAGACTTTACATTAGCGCTCGGCTTTTACCGCGTGACTAGTGTGTGCTCTTAACTCATTCCGATACCATATATAAATCCCGTTTCATGACAGGCTTCTGGACCCGGCTATCAGTCTTGTTGGTACTTGTCTACCGGGAATTAGGGATCTGATCATTGGTTAGAAAGAAATAAAGAACAACTAAGTTTGGAGATACTTTGTCGTAAAAACCGAAGAAATCAACGTGTGTATTCCCTGCACACAAAATCACGTCATACACTGTTAAAAATATTGCTCTACTTTGAACCAACTTTTCGTGCTAAGTAGCTGCCACCATAAGATGGTGAAATCTCGAATCAACATTTCGAGCTTCCTGTTTCAACCTCGTTCCAACTATTGGAACTATGCTTCAACAAGAGCTCCAAATATTGGTTCCAGATTTCACCATCTTACAGTAGCAGCTATTGAGCACCAAAATTTGGTTCAAAATAGGACACGATTTTTAACAGTGTACAATTTGAGCATACATAAAGACACAGACTCCATTCTCTATACGCCATTGGATTTTAAAGCTAGATAGACATTTTTAACGCTATATTTCTTTAATGGAATGCCCGGTAGTAGTATAATAGCAATAAAAATGAAACGGATAAAATAAACTAATTAATTTACAATTAATCATATAAATAGCAGGGTATTTGTGACTAGTTTAAATTGAGTGACTCCATCTTCAAGTCTTTAAATGTTAATCAAAAATCTATCTAGAAGAAACATGACAGGAACCAAGGTGGCGTTGATACTTTGAGAAATGTGCTTAGCACTAAGCTAATGTCAATCTTTGAATAAAGGTTGCATTTTAGATATAATTAAAAAAAGTAATTATACTTTTTGCCATAGATTTGGGTTTATGAACTGTCCAACAAAGTTTAAATTTGCACTGCGTTAAGCGCTGAATTAAAGTAATAACAAACAGATTAGAATACGATTAAAAAAAGTTATACAAAATAATAATATCTGATTTTATTTAGGCTTCATATGTCTTTGAACTCTTGTGTATATACAACTATACCCAACCCTTCGTTATATATATATATATATATATATATATATATATATATATATATATTTAAACTATTTTTAGTAACAATTTTCTTTTTTTTTGTAATAACACATTTACTGATTAACATATTTATTGTAAAGAACACCTGTATGGAAGTAATACTCGCACCAGTCATATATTCTTAAATTAAATTATCTTGCTAGTTTAGCATGAGTAATTTTTTCAAAACTATTTTCTCTGTTTTCATTTATTATATTGTTACTTTTGTGCCTGTTAATAGATGCATTCCTATTAATTCAATTTCACTTACATCAATAGCGCTTTGTGTTAGAAAATCAATTAGAACCCATGAAATGTTTCTTAATGAAGATATTGCTCCCCACTTTGTTGTCAATTAATCTATTATTGTTGAATAATATAAGAAAAAAAATGTACTAATTGATTATTCTTTTTATAAGTTAAAAGTTAATGAAGCTAATTCTTTTTCATTAAGTAAAAGACATTAATTAGTTGCATTAAAATTGTGAAGCATGTACTGTTGCAAAATTTCTTTTTTTCATTTAAAAGCACTACAAAGAAATCCCTTTACTAACGAATTATCTAAGGAACCTTGTAAGATCGTTTTTCGATAAATGAAATAGTAGAATATTTATTCAATGAATATAATGAGATTCAAATTTATATAAATGTCACAAATATTGATTCATGGTTTCACCATCTTTCAGTGGCAGCTATTGAGCACCAAAATTGTTTTCAAACTAGGACAAGATCTTTAACAGTGTTGTACGAATGTTGTACGAATAACACAACATTTATTATCAACAAAAATTATAGGGAGAATTATTGTCAGCTGTTGGTCGCGAAGTTTAGAAACCTTATGCCATACAACAGAATGGACATTGGCTGCTAGTTCATTTATGCAAAATCATTTTGTTGTATGTAAGTTCCTTGCTGGAGGACAGCTTTATAAAGGTATGATGCTTTTTTGCCGTTGCAAACTTTATTCAGTACATAACATCGGATGGCTGTCTTAGCGTCATCTGAAAATAATAAAGTTCTATCTGGGTTTTTTTTTTCAAAAAAATGACTTATCGATATAGATAGGTTCTATTTGTATCTATGAAAGCATTTGTGCATCAAAATGATGTTATTTATGTTATAATTTGCATATGACCTTAAAATCATAATATGACATTATTTTAATCCAGAAATGCCTTCATAAATACAAATAGGATATTTCTCTTTTGATAAGTCATTTTTTTCAAAAACACAGATGGAACCTTATTATTCTCAGGTGACATTATGGCACGGGAATAGGCAAATACAAATTTTCTTTGTGAGATTGTTTTAAGGATCACGTACTTTGGATAGCCAGAAGAAACTGGAAGACTATATATAAACCATTAAAATAAATCTGGATATAAAAACAGACATGTTGAAGATTTTTATACTTAATTTTAGTCCTCTGTGGTTTAATTCTTTTGTTTATGGCAGATAGAAGCAGATGGGGTTTTGAATGAGATTTTTATGCTCAAAATTTTAATTTAATTCGGCTTATTTTATTGTAGTCGTTAGTAAAAAAAAATATAATAAACTACTCAAAGTTAAAATATCAATTATTTCCTGTTCACGAAATTCAATCTAATTAAAGAACCGTAAAGGAAACAATAAAAAAAAAACTTTAACCAAACAAAATAAATAAATAAAGCATCCTGCCTAAATGCCTAAGTTTTCTTTTGCTGGATTCAAATACAATTTTTTTTATTTTAAAGTGGAAATCTATTCCCACCTTTCTAGAATTGTAAATAAAAAACTAGAAAACAAATATCTAGCTCCATTTCATTGTCTTATTTTTCCGTTTTATCAAGATTTTTGTTTCTTTTCAAAAAGTGTAAAAGGTTACGTTTATTTTAAATAATCATAAATGATTTGATATTCGGAATATGGGAATTTAAAAGTATTAAACGAAAAACAATATTGATATATAATGTGGATGTGAGTTTAAATTCGCTGAAAGATAAATATTATAGAATAAATTAAAAGAATACTTTTGATTTTTGTAACATTCACTAGTATATTTACGGAATATTAATTAAAACAATAACATGTGGTAAATGTTCTATCTTTAGCTGCGTTCGTAATTATGTTAATGCGAATTTTTAAATCCATCTATCCGCATACAACAGAGATAAAACTACCCAACGGAATTGTTTAAAATATCTAATTATTGGATAATTTTGCCGGGTCATTTGAAAAAAATTCGATGTATAGTTTAATTACAGTATAGTCAAAAATAATCCGTTTCATTACGACCAATGGGAAAAAATAGTTTCAAGTGTATTTTAATTATATTAGACACTTTTGAACATAATAAAATTGATATGTATCGATGAAATATAGATTCTGTACAATCTGTGGTGCCATGAACATTTTTTTTAATCTACAGGGCCATAATTCCTTAAGCACATAAGCATTTTTTGACATAATCGTACAGAAGGAAACATTGTTTGGGGAGCGTTTTATTTATATTAAACAATTTCACATTTTATGATTTACATTGCGGAGGATTACTATAACCCTCATAGCATACAAGGTCACAGTGACGTCACAATGACGCCAATGTGAGTCACTTTGCTTACATCACATCTGTGGTCAAAATGCCACCACTGAGTGACGTCACACTGTGACTGAGATGTGACTTTTTTAACGTTTTTTTTAATTACAAATATTCTTTAAAACATGTTATTTACTTTAAAAAACATATTTCTAGCAATTTAAATATCGTCGCTTTTGTCACAGTTTCGTCACAATGTTAATGCCAAAGTAGTCACAAATGACACATTTTTCACAAATTTGTCACTAAGTGGTCACAAAGTGGTCACAATGTGACGTCACAAACGAGCTCTAAAACGGCCATAACGACTTCACATTTTAGTCACTGTGACTTCACATCGACATCACGTGACATCACATCGACAATCGATGGTCACAAAGTCACAATGTGACTTTGTGATTGACATTGACACAAAACTTATTATGTCTACAGTACTATATCTGAAATACTGTATTCTGCTACACCAATATTTGAATATTTTTAAAACTTCACTATAGTACGAACGCACCACATTTGCTACGCTTGACGTGCAATTTCCGTCTGTTGTTTTATTTCCACCGCTAAAATCTTTTAAAGAAAAGCAATTCACATTTAATGCCTGCACTTTATGCTAAATTTAGTTAATATAATAAAGTTAAATTTATTATGTTTCTTACGTAAATAAAATTTTAAGAGAATGGCCATAAAATAGCACGGATTTTTTCTAAGCCTTCAAACGAGTAATTTTTATGCGAAATGCAGCATCATTTCGTGTACCAGAAAAAGGCCAACTAGATCTATACGGCCTATCTATTTGAGATTAATGTATGAAGCTTTCCGCTAGAGGACTCTGATACCCTGCCCTAATTATTCTAACCAATCATGCAAACCCTGAACCAAAACAAAGACCATGTGCACAGAACAGAAATCAACTTATTCAATGCTAATTTGGGCAGGGTATGCGGCACGTAGTCCAATGAAATGGTTTAGGGTTTGTAGCTGAATCCAGCTTAACTTTTTCGGCGGTTTTTAGAGAAATATACAGGCCTTACAATATCTAGTTGGCCATGATCAAAAGTAATGCATTTGGTTTCGATTTCTAAAGAAAACATTAATATAAAATCAACATGAGGGGACTTAAGTGAGCTGGAAAGGGTAGTTTTAACTACAAATGAATTGAAGATTAAAGATGGAAAATGTTCTCAATGCAAAAAAGGAAATTTTTCAAAAGAGCGAAAAAAGGAAAAAATTCCTTTTACGTAAACATTTTACAGTACACGCCTTTTAGACTCTTAATTGAACATTTTAAAAGGTTAGGTACCTAGATGTCTTTCGCTTAGTGTTTAAATAACTGTTACAAACATTTCTTTAATTTATAAGCTGGCCTGGAATATTAACGACAGAGATATTACCAATTTTTTGCTTTGTTTTTATATTTTTTGCAAACAAAACTATTCGTTGGGGGTCACCATAGTTCTTATTCATCATAGATATCCATAATATAAAATATGAAAATAAAACATGTGTAAACTATTTATAAAATACATCCCCATTTATAAAATACATCATTCTAAAATATAATTTAAACGTAAATTTAAATATTTTTAACGCATAGTAATGTTCTATTAATAAATTGCAGATGAACCAATATCTACAAATTATGTAAAAAATTGAGCTACTTGCGTAAAAGTGATTGATGATTGAGAAATTGAGTGATTGGTGAAAAAAATTGCCCAACTCCAAAAATAATAATCATATTAACTGACACTTTACTGCTTTAAATTTAGCGTCTTATATCCGATCGTAATACATCTTTGAATTGAAATTTGAATGAAATACAGGAACATAAAAAAGCGAAGAGTGCGGAAATTAGAATTGCAAATATTTCGGTAATTAATTATCCTATCAACGTTGTTATTTATTCAAAATTTGCATTATTTTATTGTCTTCGACATCCACTCATTAAAATAAACAAATCGAAAAATTTTATATACTTTTCATCAGAACTCATAATTCGAGAGACTGAAAAAAGATCCGGATAATCGAGGTGGTTGATATTGTACAGTCTTTTTCTTATTAATAAGAAGTAAGTAAAAACCTTAAGTCTCTATCCCAATTTGTTTGAGAGCTAGAGCGTTCAGCTTTTTCTAGATCGCTCAATTTTGCCCTGATGAAGAATCTTGATAGTAGATTCGAAACAATTGTTTTCTACCATTTCATACATTAATTATATTTAAGAAGCAAATTTTCGTTAAAAATAGTCATTACCGCCAAATAATCTAACTATAAAAATCTCGATATAATGTCAGTCGCGTAAGAAATTATGTTTTTAAAAATAAAAAATTGAATGCTTTCTGAATTTTGAAAGGTATTCTTGATCTATAATTGTTATAAAAAAATGAAAAATATGCCCAATTTCAGATTTTGTCATTAAGAGTGAAAAAAAAAAATATTTAAATAGAAATTAAAAGTATTAATTTATTTTAACTAATTGATTATGAAAACCAAAAAATTGCTTTCTCACTTTTATGATACTATTCTTTTACATTGCGAAAATTAGTATTACAACACTTTTCATCATAAGTGAAATCCTCTCCATGTAATAAAAAAATGTATTGCCGAAATAGAAATCCTCCTGATTTATTCCATAACTTCTTTTCTAATGGAAATTGTTCCACTTTGCTGTCAAACGGCAGCTGTCGTTTACGTAATCAAACATTTTCTTTACACCTGTAATATTTGTCCGAAACGGTTATATAGAATAAAATAAATCTGATACACGTGGCAGGAAGGTAGAAATCTGTGTAATATGTGTTCCAATCTTGGTTATGCTGTTTTACAAATAATAATAACTATAATTATTATTATAGAGTAGATGTTACAACAATTCGCATCATATGTGAAATCCTTATAATATGATACTATATATAGTATTGCTGAAAAAAATGAATGTACATTATTCATTCCATAATTTTCCGTGCTAGAGGAAATTGTTCCGCTTTGCTGTCAAACGCAGCTGCCGTTTACGTAATCAGATATTTTATTTACACCTGTAATACTTGTCTGTAACAGCTATATAGAGTAAAATAAACATGATACACGTGGCAGGAAGTTAGAAATCTGTGTAATATGTGTTCAGATCGTGGTTACGTTGTTTTACATATGCGTACAGTAAAACCTCTAAATAACAGACACCTCGGGAACGCAGAATTTGTCCGCTATTTGGAGGTGTCCGCTGTTGGGAAAACCTCACCGATTCAAAAACCGCTAAGAAATGATTAATGTTTCATTAATTTACTTTTATATATCCTAAAACCTGTATTATATAATTAATCAGGAATTAAAATTATTTTCTAAGCAATAAAATTGAAATAAAATTGTGCATACTTTTATTCACTGTTTATTATGTTATTGTGAAAAAAAAAATCTGTTACAAAAGTTTATTTTTGCTTGCGATTACATGTGATTTGTTTTTATGTGTGGTGTTATTGGGCATTGTAGAGTTCCGAGCGAGGAGGGATGGATTGCACTTTTTAATCTTTAAAAGCATAAAATCTCAAAATGTTCTTGGATGACATTTCAATAGTCTGGGAGATTAGTTCTCCCGGGCAATCCCCTGAATTTAGCACTGAACATTGGGGGGGGGGGGTCTCCAGCTCTTTATCTATATTTTACTGTGATCACAAAATTTGTGACACGTTGTCCTGATAAATTTAGAGAACTTTTACTTTTTCTTCATTTTTTTTTTCAGTTTAAAAAATACTTTTTCATCCTTTATCACTGAATGAAGTGAATACACTGTACCATGCTCTACATTACAAACTCTACTTTCATTTTAAAATCAGAAATATTTCACTTTCTAAAATGGAAATATTTACTTTTGAATTACTTTTTAGGGGATAAATTCTTATCTTACTTTATGGAGCAGTATCTGTCATCTAAAAAAGCTAATATTTCTCTTCGCAATTATTGGCATGCACGCAATAAACGTTTAGTGGTGTTTGCGTATTATTGAATAATTAACGCGTTAAAAACAACCACATAAACATTTAATAATACATTTCACAAGACTCACAAAAAATAATGCATCAAGAAAAAGAATAATGAAAAGGTAAAGATAACATCGTTTGTTGCTATGCAGTTGTTGTTGCCATGCGGCTGGTATAAATTCTTTTCTTTCAAAATAGCGTTTCCTTCATCAATGGAGTGATAATTAGAAACGAAACACGCGCGCGAGAATAAATTAGAGAAATACTACAAACGTATGAGCAGATATGCTGTTACACAAAGCAAACGCTAAGCTTTAATATGTTAAACACGGTTCAGTATATATAGAACATTTTTTGTTTTTACCAGTATCTTTTATTAATGATCTTAAAGACACTCTTTCCTAAGATATGCAATAGGAATATATCATGAAAATTATTGATAAAATATATTGATAAGAACAATGAAAATTTTTCTTGGTGCTCACTGATTTAACTCCTTGCGGTGGTATATTTCTGAAACCACTTAATTTTAATTCCCAAATGCCACATTGGCACCGGGATTTTGGTAAAAAAAAAAATTCGGTTTATTGAATCCCTGAAAAATAGATTTTTCTTAATTAGAAATAAAGTTGTTTTGAAATTCCGGTGTCAGTCATCAATTTTAACACTTAAGCAATGATTTTGCTCTGCGTCGCAAAGGGTTAAAAGATGGAGGATAAAAGTTGAAGGATATTAATTGCTTTATGAAACCACACTTGCAGAGTTGATTGATGAACACACAGATTGATGCAGAATGTCTATCTCATAAATTACGAATAAAATGTTAAATCACACATTGAACATACATAGAAATAATAATTTCTCCTTTAAAATTATCTTTAAAAGATAAATAATGTCACAAATGTATTTAAATAAATACTATCTTTTATTAAAAAGCTGAAAACAAATACTGAAAGAAAATCACAAGATATTAATAAAAATATCTATGTTTAAAATTTTAATTTATTTCGGCCTAATTTTTTTATAATAGTAGTTATAAAAAATTAGAATAAACAATCCAAAATTAAAATTTAAATCATTTCTAGTTCACGAAATCCATTATACTTAACAAAGGAGGACAAGAAGAATTTGAAGGAATTTCCATTTGAAGGAAACAATAAAATAAAATAAAAATTAACCAAAATAAATAAATAAATAAAGCATCCTGCCTAAAATGTTTAGAATGTCAAATGTTGAAAAATAAATGTTCTTTTTGCTCTCTTCGAATATAAAATTTTTATTTTAAAATTGAAATCTATTCTCACCTTTCTAGAATTGTAAGTAAAAAAAATAGAAAACAAATATCTAACTCAATTTCATTGATTTATTTTCCAGTTTCATCAAGATTTTTTTTCTTTTCAAGCAGTAAAAGGTAACGCTTATTTGAAACGAACTTGATATTCGAAATATGTTAAAATAGCAGATAAAGCCTTTGTGCAAAAATATTTAAAGATAAAAAACCAACGATTAT